>JAAALK010000285.1:80271065-80301421 GCA_019279435.1 Zizania palustris
TATGGTTTGACATGCAATAACCCTTGGCAAAAATGAAAAAAGGACAATGAAAAAGCCTGAACATTACAAAGATAACAAGTTTGCTAAAGCACCTGTTTTGAACAATGCTTATCTTGGTAGATATCAGTTAGCTTCTGCATCTCATGCTTTACTTTGCTTGTTAACTGGAAAATGTGGTGATGCTTTTGTTTGCAAAAAATGAAAAAAAATGCGTGCAAATGACTTTCTTTAGATATCATCTGTTGCACTGATCATGCCATGTGTCTTAGACAGTATGTCTTTTGCTCTACTTGTTAGATGTTGTAATTGCAGTCAGTCATATCTGAGAAGCATGCTTTCTACACTCCACCTGCACCTCAGTGCATTCATTGCATATTTTGAGGGGGAGTTGCATTTCAGGGGCAGTCTGTGTCTTTTTAGAGTGCTTGATGAGTTCACTTGTCAACAAGGGGGAGAAATTTTGGGATAAGAGTTTAAGGGGGAGTTTTGGCTTTCTCTGGGATTTGTTTCAGAGGGAGTTTTTGTCCCGTTGTTCTTACTCTTTTGATATCCTTGTTGATGTTTCTTAGATTGCACTCATTTTGAGCTTTAACCATAATGACCGCTTCTGCTTTTGTTTGGCTTTTGGTCATTAGGGTTAAACTTTTACTTTATTTTCTTCTTCTCTGTTTTTCTTGTGCTTTGTTTTTTTGTGTTTCCACATGTGTTCACGTGTACTGAAGAGCATATGAAGAGAAGTGTTGACAATGCACTCATCAAGGGGGAGATTGAGGAGCCATGCTGAATAGCGTGGGCCTCATGGCTCCAGATGTGATGAGTCATTGTCAACGATAGTCAAAGAGGACAGAAAAAGAGAGAAGATCTGTTGTGTCTGGGCCGCATGTGACTCAGGTACACGGGCAGCAAGCGACTGTCGGGCAGAGGGGCCGCGAAGTCGGGCTGGCCCAATCCGGGTACATGGGCTAGGAGCAGCAGAGGACCCACTGGGCTATTGACCAGGATTGACTCAGGTACACGGCGGCGAGCGATTGCCAGGCTGAGAGAGCTGTGAGTTGGGCCAGCCCAATCTGGGTACCTGGTGCAAAGTCGGTGGAGGCTTTGTCAGTTTCGGCGCAAAACTGATGACTGCTTAGCTTCGCTTCGGACTGTCCATAAGAGAAGCCGTAGTCAATACGAAAGCTTAGCTTCCAGATAAGTCATCTATAAATAGGAGTTTACTATTTTGTCCCTAGGCCCACTGTCACTCAGTCGAGTCTGTAAAAATATCCTAAGGGCAGTTTAGTCTTTTCCTTTTATTTCAGCGTCTGTAAAAACCCTAAGGGGCTGGTGGAATATTCCTAGCTATTGGGCAGCCTATAAATAGGGCCTCAATCCCTAGGGTTAGGTCACCCTTTCAGATATTCACTTTTTAATCAATTGGGTCACTTTTTATTCTCTTGTTCCCTGCTCCTGTTCATGCGCACGCCGCCACTACATTCCTTCTGTTCTTCATGATGCTGTGAGATTCTATTCTCTGTTCATGTCTTTTGGTGTGCAATGATTTTTGTGGATCTGAGAAATTGTTCTATTGTTGTCATCTTCGTGGATCTTAGTTTGTGGGTTCGAAGCTTGTCATTCGAAGTATGTTTCAAGGCTTCGTTTTCTTGTGAGAACTCCAGCAGACTCCATTTCGAAGTTAGTCTGTGAGTCGAACACTTCGGTTGTCATACTTTGATCTAGCTAGCTTCGAAGGTTGTGTGGTAGGCTTCGGTTTGGTCTTGCTGTTGTGTGTTTGGCTTCGCTATACTTTCGAAGTTTGTTTTTTTGTGACTTTGTTCGAAGCTTTCTGATCGGAGTATAGGCTTCGAACTACACTGTTCGAAGCAGGATTCGATACTTTCATACTTCGCTTCGAAGCATACTTCGTTTCTTTGCCACACACACTTGTCCGATCTAGTCTAGACTCGTCTCACTATACTCATAGACAAACCTCAACTGGATCAACCTTCCGTACTCCCACGATGGACTTTGACATTGTACTCGAAGCAGGCTTCGACACTGCGAAGCAGGCTTCGCCGAGTATCGAACTGGAGACAAATCTTGATCAGTAACTTCTCATCTCATTCTATGCGCACTTAGATTATTTTGCTGAGAAGTTGATCTGTCATGGTTTGAATATTTTGTTTATCTGCCTATTAGCACTGTATTGGTGTTTCTCTGTCTAGGACACCGGTCGTTTCTAGGCTAGATACTTTTAGGCCTTGGTGATCTGTTTTGCTGCTTAGTCTCTTGAGGTGCGGTTGGTGTTGGGAACAGGCCATTGATTCGAAAGAATTTTTAGGCGCCCATTCACCCCCCCCCTCTGGTCACTACTTTCGGTCCTACAATGACGCGCGGTGGGGACGACATGGACGGCGGGCGTGCGAGCGGCCGGCGCAGACGACGTGGGGACGGCGTGGCACGGCCAGCAAGCGATGCGGCGCGACACGGCGATGACGAGCCCAATATGGGGGAGGAAAGGGAGAAGAGGAGGGTTCTCACTATGGGACGATGACGACGACATGGCTACGACAAAGAAGGATATCTCGAAGGAGGAAAATGGTTGAAGGAACGAAATGGAGAGATGAGGGAACGGTCAAATAAATTCGTTGGCGAGAGGGGCGGTGGTTCCGACATCGTGGGAGCGGCCTTGACGCGACGTGTGCGACTGGGGAGGGGAGCGAACAGCAGGCGCGGTTGCCATGGGAGGAGGTTGTTCGTGCATGGTGGGAGTGGGAGAGAGAGAAAAGAGAGAAAAGAGAGAAAGGTGGGAGGAAGGAGATGACATGTGGGTCCTACGTGTAAGTGAGAGAGAAATCCTAAAGTGAGAAATAAATTTAAAAAAAGAAAAACAAATATGAAATATGGAAAAATAACTTTTCATAATTCTAAATTATTTTATGAAAATCCAAAATATTATTATTATTATTATATTTTTGTTATTTCTATTTTTAATTTATTCATGTTTTTTGTTAAACGTTTGCGTTACATCCAACTACCAAAGATTAGCCGACGAGAAGTGGTCCTGGACATAAACTAAGGCTTTTTAGGCCCTAGACTTTACCGCCTCATTACTCAGGAGGTGGAGCTTGGTGTCAAGCCCATCAAGTTTGAAAGTTGCCTAGACGTGGTGAATAGTAAATTTGAAATTCTCAATAAAACTATTAGTTTAAACCTCTAGGACCTACACTATTTGCACTTAGTCGGATAATCCAGGAGCTGGATGAAAATAAAAACTATATAAGGTCCAGACTATTTGCGCCAGATCTAATATGATAACTAATGCAGAACATAATCTTCCCAATGAATTCAATGGGACTTATACTTGCTAGCAAATAGATATATCCACAGTAAATATAACTATCAAAATAAATGGTGGACACAATGATTTTTTCCTAATGTGTGGATCCTTCGATCCTATGTATCCATTGAGGAAACCCCAAGGGGCTAGGTCTCTTTCAAACCTCATCCTCACCAAGCACTCACCACTATAAGCCTTGATTTTCCACTATGTTACTTCTTTGAAATCGAGATGAAGCTTTGTACAAACATATCCCGCCACCTACACTTCTTGGATGCTCGTGGATCCATGCCTAGTCATATAGGAGACCTCATTCTCCAAGAGTAATAGACTCATTGATGTGATCCAATGTTGTGTGCTCTGATGAGGACATCACTTCATCGGATACACACATAGATCCTCCACAAGGTCCAATAATGAGAGCATGTGCACGACACTAAATTATCAAGTGAAATCATTAGGCCGCTACCTAATTGTTGGCGTAAAAGATTACGCTAACAGGTTTCTGAAGACTAACAAACGAAGTGTTTGCGAAGTAAACTATTCCAAGCCTCCGAAAGGATAATAGCTTAAAATAGTTTGAAAATGTGTATTGAATAACTTGTATTCGGTCCTCATTGCAGGGTAAAACGGGGGGTATTTATAGGCCCAAACATTAAGGAAAAGACTCTTTTACCCCTCTATTACAACCGACATAGTGGAAACTATTCGGTACCCTTAATAAGGCTAAAATGGTAAAAGACTAATCTAATGAGAAAGAAGATAAGTCTTCCATCTTAGCTGGCAAAGAAGCTCTCGGAAGAGTCCAAGTTCGAAGATATACTCCGAACTAGAGTCTGTCATCATACTTCGAACTTGATTCAATGCACCCCCAGAGTTATATGCTGGAAATCTTGGACTTAATCACTAGCCTTGTCCTGTTACTGCAATAACCCTGAAGATGGAATATTTTCTCCCAACAGTAGCCCCTTGAATACGCTTCTCCGCTAAATCTGTAAAGTTAGGAGAGCAGTATACGCAAGAAAAACAATCATGTGTAGGGGTTAGCAGATTTAAACCACCTCCGAAATACGTGGAGATACAAAACTTCGAATAAGTTCCTAAGAAAATTACATTCGAACCATCTTAGAACTAACTCGAGAAGTCTGAAAGCCTTTTTAGACTTGGAAGAAATAGTCGTTGGCTATTTCCTTCTAACGGAAGTTACACGATGCGTTAATTCCGCAATAAAGTAACGGTTAAGAATGCGGAACGGCAGATACAAACGGTAAAAAATTGTGGTCTAGGCTATAAATAGAGAGCCCAGACCCTTCTCGAGTACCTTTCCTCCGCTTTTGTGCAACAAACCATCAGACAAGCCTGAACCTCCATTATTCTCCTCGAGCGACCCGTGCGATTCCATGGAGAAAACTAGTTTCAAGGGTCCTGGAGCGACTTCAGCCTTGGCTCGGCAGCAGGCTGCAGCAGCAGCAGCGGCTGCGTCATCGGCGATGGCAACTCTGACACCTGCAGTGGCAGTAATGGCGGCGGCGGGGGGAAATCCCCAAAATGTTGGCCCTCAAGACCTCTTCCCGGCGTCGACAAAGTACACAGATCAATCTTATCAACTGGGGCCTTCAACCTACAAAAGGGAATCGCTCGCGGCCGCAATAGAAGGCAAATCAGTTCCGGGGTCATGATTCGCAAACCTGGGAAGGAAATCATTCCGTCGCCAAGACCCGGAGAAGTGGTTGTTTTAGAAGCCTTCTTCGAAGCTGGCTTAGGGCTTCCGGCAGTCGACTTCTTGGCCGAGGTATTAGATTTATTCCACGTCACTCTCCCCCAGCTCTCTCCGAATGCAGTAGCACGTCTGGCCATCTTCGAATGGGCGTTGTGAGCCGAAGGTTGCGAAGGAAGGGCTGAAATCTTCGCAGCACTGCACAGATGGTACATCGACTGGATCTTGAAGTGGTTTTATGCCGAAGTTGGGGCGAGTAGCCGTCTAGCTGGACCTTTGCAAGATATCAACTTCCGAAAGGAAGCTCTTGTGCATCCAGATCCGGGCCAGCTCAAAGCTCGCCTCAGCCTGCTCCAAAAAATTAGTCGCCGCCTGAGCATGCGGGACTTAGCAGAAGAATTCCTCGGGCTTCAGATCCCTCCCCTGATGGCCAATTGGCCGATCACCTTCGAAGAAGATTCGGAGGGTGGTCTCCGCAAAATTTCTTCGAACTCAAGCCCTGCAGGTAACTTCGAAAACAACATATGTCATATATATTTATTCGAAGAAATAACCAACTTAACTCATTTTTTAGCCTCTTCAGCCCCTATAACTTCGGAGCAGATTGTACGAGCTTCGGAGAAGATTTTGGGCGTCCCAACTCCGACCGAGAAGGAATGGAGAATTAAGCTGGTTGGTACATGGGAACGATCCAACCGAGTATGGGGGCTACTCGAAGTTGTTCCGCCCCCTCTTGTGGATTGGGTGCCTTCGGAGAAAGGGCCCAAAAAGAGAAAAGCCGAAGTTGGAGCTTCGAGCTCTGCCAAGACTCCGCTAAAGAAGGTGGCTTGAAAGCCAAGAGTTCCTGCACCTTCAAGCCCAAGAGCTTCAGTCTCCGATTCCTTGGAGGATGAAGGCAGGATGCTTGTCGACCTGATCGACGAAGATGCAGCCCAAAGAGATGCACATATTGATGAAGCTGCGAGCGTGCTGGAGTCTCATGACAACCTTGAGCAAGTGAGGACTCCGGCTGCTCAAGACGGAGCCCCTGTGAATGAAGGTGGAGTCGAAGCTGTTGTAGAATCAACTTCGCTTTCGGGTGAAGTAACAACGACCGCTCCCGAAGATGCTCCAACAGTCGAAGATTTGACTGTTGACTCCGACGAGGACTTTGGAGTAGCCTTCGACCCGCCAAGCAGTCCAATGCTCACCAGTCGCCAAGACATCGGAGGTAAACTTCAAATAATTTTTGTATTCTTTTTTCCTGTGAAATTATACAATGTATAATACCTTTGTTTCAACAGGATCTACTCCCGTGGAAGAGGTCCGTCCCGAAGATATAATTCTTGGGCCTTCGACAACTTCGGAGACGATTCCAGACATCGCTCAAATGGGACCTGGAAAAGGCAAAGGCAAGATGGACCACCTTCCTGCTCCGAGCTCAGGATCAACTCCGTCTGAGTCAACAGACGAAAGCCAATCTACGGAGGGTGGTCAGTCTGCTGGAGCTCCAAAAGGCACAGCTCAGCACTCTGGGCCTTCACCAAACGAAGATGACCAGCAGGCCTTGAGTATGCTCCCTCTTCTAGCTCCTTTCTTGGAGCAAAGAACTGGACTTCGGACTTTGCTTGAGCCTTTGGATCGAGCTAGCCGCGAAGTGGGGGAGACGGACTTGGTGGCCATCTTAAGCGAGGCGGAGAGTTCGGAGCTTAACGCTGCCATGGAACATGCAGCATACCAGGTACGAAGTATCTGCAAAACAGAGTCAAACTTATATACAAATAATTTCTCACCTTGGTTTTTTCTCTTCGCAGCAAACAGTCTTGGCCCGAGCTGCGAACATTTCAAATGAGCGTGGAAGCCTTCGCCTTCGAGAGGAAAATACAACTCTTCAACGAAATCTTACTATCTCCGAAGGTCGGGTTTCCCACTTAGACAACATGGTTTCAACGGAGTGCAGGGCCAGACAAAGCTTAGAAGCTGCGAAGAAAGAGCTCGAAGCAGAACAAATTGTGCTTCGAGCGGAAATTGAAAAGATGCGGGCGGAGCACGCTACGGCGGGAGCTGAGCTTGTTAGGCTTCAAGAAGAAAAAGCCAAAGCTGCCGAAGAAGCTAGCCAGCTACTCAACCAGAAAAATTCTTTAGCTACGGAGGGAGCTAGGCTCTCTGGAGTGGTAAGAGAATTAACTTCGACGAAGGATGCCTTAGTTGAAGACAAGCTAAAGTCGGAGAAGGTAGCTGCGGAGGTCATGAACCAACTGCTAGGTGTTCTAGAGTACTTTGGTACTACTGGGACGCTTCCTTCAGATGACAACATCCCCCTACTGCGACGACTGAAGAGGATCCAAGGAGCAGCGAAGCAAATGAAGACAACAAGCATTCGGTACGGAGAAATCTCTGGACAAGTGGCTGCTATCGGCATACTTCGTTACTACGAAGATCTGGGCCAATCGATAACTCTGAACGCAGGGGCGGCTCTCATTACCTTTGACGACAACTAGCTCCTTACTCCTTCCGAAGGTGTGGCCGCTGCTTGGCAAGCCTTTCAAACTTCATGGAGAGCCGAAGGTCGCTCTGCGATCAAGGCTTGGATCAATGAAGGGCAACGCCAGAAGCAAGCTCGGTCTCAAGCTTCGAGCAGCCAGCCTCCGCCAAACCCGCAGGTTTAGAATTATCATGTTTTTAGGCTTTGCCTCATATGGAAGATGTCGAAGTGTTAGACGTTAACGACGAACTCCGCCTACTATGGGCTACCTTCGATATTTTAAAACTTCACAAGCGCCCTCGATTTTTAGTTCCTCATGATAGCTCCGGCGCGATTGCGCTTGAAGTAAGCAAAGACATATTGTCTTGCATTAAAGAGGAAGAAAAAGTTAACTTGGAAACTTCATCTTCCGAAGACATTGTATGGTCCGAAGACGAAGATGAAGCTCAAGGTAAAAAGCCTGAAGAACTTGGAAGCTGGGAAAGGAGCCCCGAACGACTTCGAACTTGGGCCAAGCTTCAACAAGAACAGAAAGACTTTAGAGCTTCGAAGGGAGGTAGGAGAGTTAAACGCAAAGTTCTTAGAACTCCCGGCTCTGGAACTAGTCGTTCCAACCTTAGCTCTAGAGATCGAAGGGGTCTTCGATTCCTTCTTGGCATAGATACCGATTTTTCATGATGTAATCATATTTGTTCGAATAATAAATATCGATTTAAAATTGTCTCCCTATTTACCAGCCCCTCTTTGGGCGTAAGCAACTTCGAACTATATTCAAAGATGGTTAATCGCAAAGAAAAACTTAGGAGTACAATTTTGGGGGTTCGGAGCCCCTCAGCAATTTAAAGATTGATTAAAATCTTATAAAATGTCTTCGACTATTTGTAGTCTGAAGATTGGTAACTTATTACCTTATGTTTTTGAATGAAATCACTTTGGACAACTTTCTGGACACTTTAGTGTCCTAAATGATTTGTCACTTTGGACTTTTCTAACAGACATTCGAAGCTCATGGCTCAAACTCTGTTTTGTTTTGGCCTCCTTCGGCTCTTTTTGCGAATTCTATCAAACCAGTGGTTTGGAGTTCGCAATGGTCTCTTTGGACTCTTTTTACGGATACCTACAAGCCGATGGCTTGGGCTCCGCATCATTTGGTCTCCTTGGACTCTTTTTACGGATGTCTACCAGTCGGTGGCTTGGACTCCGTATCCTGTGGTCTCGGGTTCTTTACGGATGCCTACAAGCCGTTGGCTTGGACTCCGGATTATGTCAGCCCACCACGTCGGAAACTTCGGACTAGTGGTCCGAAGTCCGAAAATATGATTCAAATTAATGACACTTCCCTCTCGGTCAACTCCGCTATTCCAGTGCGTCCACTTGGAAGTGGGAAGTTTATGAGGGGTAGGCATTATCTGAACCATATGCTTTATTAATTCGGAAAGTGCTTACAAATGATTACAAGGAGCCCCTATGCGAAGTATCGCTTTAGGTGCTCCGCATGCCATGCATGTGCTAACTCTTCACCTTCCAAATTAGCTAACTTAAAAGAACCAGGATGCCCTGAGCGAACAATTAAGTATGGACCTTCCCATTTATTTCCTAATTTTCTTGGTGCTATGATACTTTGCAAAACGAGATGACCCGGCCTAAGTTCATTAATCTTGACCTTCGGGTCGAACCAAGTCTTCTTCTGCTGCTGATACTTTGACAAATTTGCCACAGCTCGAAGTCTTGTCTCCTCTGTTAAATCCAGCGAAGCTTGTCTTTCTCCTTCTATTTCCGGTTCGGTGCTGCGAAGTGATCCTCCTTTGAGCTCTGTTGGTGTCATAGCTTCATCTCCGAATAATAGTCTGAAAGGAGTGAAGCCGGTAGACCTTGTCTGAGTTGTCCGGATGGACCATAGGATCTTTGGGAGCTCTTCGGTCCACAATCCTTTTGCCAATCCTACTATCCTTTGATTCAGCCCTGACAAGATATTACCATTGGCTCTTTCAACAGCTCCATTAGATTGAGGATGTCTTACTGCAGCAAAACATAGTTGAATGCCTAGGTCTTCACAGAATTTCCTGAAAGGTTCTGCATCAAACTGTGTTCCATTATCCACTATCAACTGCCGAGGCACTTCGAACCGGCATATGATATTCTTCCAGAAAATTTTTGAATATTATTCGAAGTGATAGCTGTTAAGGGCTCTGCTTCGATCCACTTTGAAAAGTATTTGATTGCTACCACTGCGAACTTCAAATTTCCTTTTGCTGCTGGGAATGGACCAATAAGATCCATGCCCCATCTGGCCATGGGCCATACTAGGGCAATGACTTGAAGAGCTATTGATGGGCGATGACTTCTTCGTCCCATCCATTGACATCCTTGGCAAGTGCGGACCAAGCTCTCCGCATCAGCTACTATTGTAGGCCAATAAAGCCCCTAGCGAAGTGTTTTTCCTGCCAAAGCTCGAGGGGCCAGATGGCTACCGCAAAGTCCTTCATGAATTTCTCGAAGAATTTCTTGACCTTCGGCTTGAGATATACATCGGAGTAGAGGGGAACATACTCCGGCCTTGTATAAAATACCGTTGATTATTTGATAATTCCGAGTTCTAAGCTTTAACCTCGAAAGTTGTGGCCCTTCGGACATATTTGCTTCTCCTTGCAACACTTCCATGATTGAACTTCGCCAATCTGTACTTGGAATGCAAAGGACTTCCGCAGCAGGAATTTGTGGCACCGAAGGCATACTGAGTTCTTCATAAAAAGCTTCTTTGGGTATATCCATAGCTCCGGCTGTAGCTTTTGCTAAGATGTCAACTTGTATATTTTCTGTTCTAGGTATACTCCGAATGGAAATCCCTTTAAATGTTGCTTCGATCTTTCGGATTTCTTCTAAGTACTTTGCAAGCTGTGGATGCCGAACTTGGAAACTCTTGTCTACGTGCCCTGCTACAATCTGAGAATCTGTTTAATAACGACTCTTGTAGCCCCTAGAGCACGTGCCTTTCGAAGTCCCAATAAAATTCCCTCATACTCCGCTGTATTATTGGTAGACTTAAAGTTGAGTCTTGCGGAGTACATGGCGTTTTGCCCTGAAGGCGAAATTATCACAGCTCCGATACCTGCTCCAGATGCTTGGAAAGCTCCATCAGAGTAAATAGTCCAAATCTCTTCACTTGACTTCTCCGGAGCCCATGTTGCAGGGGGGTCCACTCTGCCACGAAGTCCGCCAATACTTGCGACTTAATTGCTGTTCTTTCCAGAAAGGATATGCCGAAGGGTGCTAACTCAACAGCCCACTTCCCAATTCTTCCAGTGGAATCCTTACTTCGGAGCATATCTCCCAAAGGATACGAAGTTGGTACAATGACATTATGTGCCAAGAAATAATGTCTTAGCTTCCTCGAAGCCATTATTAGAGCATAAGCAAATTTCTCAAGCTCGGAATATCTTGTTTTTGGTCTGGACAATGCTTCGGACACAAAATAAACTGGATTATGTACCAACTTCCCGTTGAAATCAACTTCTCTAACAAGGACTGCACTGACAGCAGAGCCAGTAGCTGCAAGGTAGAGGAGTAGGGTTTCGTCCGCAACATGCAACGTGAGTGTAGCCAGATTACTGAGATAGTTCTTAATATCTTTGAAGCTCTTTTGACACTCCGGTGTCCATGCAAAATCTTTGGACCCTTTTAATGCTTTGAAAATGGGCAAACTTCTCTCCGCAGACCTTGCCAGGAATCTACTAAGTGCTGCAAGATGACCGGTCAGCTTTTGCACTTGCTTTAAATTCTCTGGGGGAGCCATCCTCTGCAACGCAGTTATCTGAGTGGGGCTAGCTTCGATCCCTCTGCTTGAAACTAGGTACCCTAACAATTTTCTAGCCTGCGCCCCGAAGATACATTTTTCGGGGTTGAGACGGATCCCACATGCCCGAAGGCTATTGAATGTTTTTGCTAAGTCTAGGCTATGTTGGTACTTTAAAGCACTCTTTATTACAATATCATCCATATAGGCCTCTACATTACGGCCTAATTGATGACCTAGAGCCTTAGCAATTAACCTCGAAAAAGTAGCCCCGACGTTTCTTAAGCCAAAGGGCATTCTTACATAACAAAAGACTCTTGAAGGAGTTACGAAGCTTGTCTTGATTTCATCTTCGCGCTTTAACCAGATTTGATGATAGCCGGAATACGCGTCGAGGAAACTTAATAACTCCGAACCAGCAGTGGAGTCAACCAATTGATCAATTCGGGGCATGGGGTAGGAGTCGCGGGGGCATGCTTTATTTAGGGATGTAAAATCAATACACATGCGCCACTTCCCTGAAGATTTCTTCTTAACGAAGACTGGGTTGGCTAACCACTCCGTATGAGCCACTTCTCTGATAATCCCAGCCTTCAACAACTTCTCAACTTCATCTTTAGCAAGGATATCTCTCTCCGTAGACAATTTCCGGAGTCCTTGCCGAACAGGCCGAGCCTTCGGGTTTACAAGTAGACTGTGTTCAATAATGTCTCGACTGACTCCGGTAATGTCTTCATCAGACCAAGCAAAGACATCTAAATTCTCCTCAACTACTTTCTCTAAGGAGGTAGCAACTTCTAGAGGCAAGTCTTTACCAAATTGAAATGAATATTCCTTGCCATCTTTGACAATAACCTTCAGTTGCAATCTCTCCTTCGGGACTTGGTCTTGGGAAGGATTTCTTCGAAGATTCGCTAGGAGCAGAAAAATTTTCCGAATTATCTTGCACACTGTTCACCTGTCTCGGGTCAAGAGGAGGGCATGACCATACTCCGCTCTTCGCGCAATGGCCTGATCTCCGAAAACAGTGAGCACTCCCGCCTGTGTGGGAATCTTCATACATAAGTAATTATGATGCGCCACAGCTCTGAATTGATTTAACATGCCTCTTCCGAAGATGACATTGTATGCATATGGAGCATCCACAACATCAAAGATCACTTCCTCTGTCCTGGCCAGTGGCCCCTCTCCGAAAGTAACTTCCAGGCCAATTTGGCCGAGGGCATCAAGAGGGGTCCTGCAAATCCTTGTAAAGGATGGGCTGTTGGGAGAAGATGCTTTCTGGAGATGCAGAGTTGATCAAAAGCTTGGACAAAAATAATATCCGCCGAACTCCCTCCGTCAACTAGCACTCTTCGAACCTCAGTTCTTGCTATGTTGGTAGAAATGACAAGTGGGTCTGCTTGTGGAAATTTAACACCAGCTGCATCATCTGCAGAAAAGGATATTGGCACATGGGACCATTCGGGCATAGCAGCTGCAGACGAAGAAGTTCCAATATGGCCCACTTCTCTAACATATTCTCTTCTCTGCCTCTTTGACATACTTCCGAGGGTCCCTCCTCTGGAGATGGGGAGGACTACTCTTTTTCCTCGATCTTGCCCTTCTTCTTGCTTCGAAGGTGGCATAATATTGACCACCGGAGGGCGTCTTGCCGAATCGAAGTTCTCTATCCGCGGCACAGCCTAGACAGGCTCCGAATGGACTTTAGCCGGAACTCGGTCAGTAGTGCCTCGACCCGAAGTTCTTTCCAGATACTCTCCTCTCAGAGCAAGTATAGCCTTGTACGCATCAGTTGCGTGACTCCGGTTTTCACCATGAATACAGTAGAAAAAGGTCTGGCCTTTGCCAGCCGGTTTCCCTGGCGGCCTCCAGCCGCTGGTCTTGCTTCTTGAAGGTTGCGGAGCTCTTTGGGCAAACTTCTGCGGGGGTGCGATGTTCAGAACTTCTGAACGAGGATGCTTTTGCCCCCTACGCCTGTCATGTTGAACTTCGAAGCTAGGCCCTTGCGGCTGTGCTGAAGTTTTCACTTCCAATTTGACTTCTTGCAGTATCGGCGGGGTTGCAGCAGTTCTCCGAAGCCATCCCTCTTCTGACCTTGCATACTCTTCGAAATAAGACATCAACTGAGAAACAGAAGATATGCTTTTCCGGTGAAGTTTATCAAGGAGGCCTGGATGAATAACTCCCTCTCGAGCCTGCATCAACTACTGAACACGTAGTTAACCCTCGAATTTGTGACTTCGTATGAGTGAAGCGCTTGAAATATTGTCTTAAGATCTCTCCAAGGAGCTGCTTCACCTGGAAAAGACTTCCTGTTGACATAGGGGGTACGAAGGTACCCTGAAAGTTACTCACGAACTTCTTCTTCAACTGCCCCCATGAACTGATTGATCCTGGCTTTAGGGACCAGAACCACCGCAATGCTACTCCTTGAAGAGCTAGGGGGAAACATTTTGCCATAGTGTCCCGCACTCCTCCACTGGCTTCAATTGCTAAAGCATAAGAACGAACGAATTCTCCAGGATCTTCATCTCCTGCATACTTGCAAAGCTTCGAAGTTTTGAACTTAGGGTCGAAGCATACTTTCTGCAACTCAGGATGCAGCGGAGACTCAGTGTCGAAGGAAGCATTCTCTGGGGCTTCGGGATAAATAAGCTCGTCGTCTTCGGGCACTTCGGGAATGGTTGGGGTGGCTTGAGAACGAAGCCTATTCGTGGCTTCTTGTCGCCACCTTGCTACTTCAGCTTGGAGACTGGCCATTTGAGCGGCCATATCACCAAGACTGTCTTTATCTCCTCCGGAAGGATCTTCTGGGTCTTGAGAACTGTAGGGATCGGTTCGAAGTGGAACTTGAGGTGGAAGAGGGACTCTGGCTGGCCGAAGTATAGATGGAGTTGGCGGAGGAACTCCGTATGCTCGAGGAAGGGGAATCCCTTCTGGAGTTTGAGGTGGAGGAAACGTCGAAGGTCCTCCGACCTCAACTGTGTCTGAAGATCTTGCTCCGGAGGTCCGAGGAGACCTCCGAACAGGATTACTACATGCACTCCGCTTAGGAGGCATGGTTTGAGAACTTTGTAGAGAACGAAGTTTTTTGGACTAGGTTCCCCACGGACGGCGCCAACCGTTGGCGTAAAAGATTACGCTAACAGGTTTCTGAAGACTAACAAACGAAGTGTTTGCGAAGTAAACTATTCCAAGCCTCCGAAAGGATAATAGCTTAAAATAGTTTGAAAATGTGTATTGAATAACTTGTATTCGGTCCTCATTACAGGGTAAAACGGGGGGTATTTATAGGCCCAAACATTAAGGAAAAGACCCTTTTACCCCTCTATTATAACCGACATAGTGGAAACTATTCGGTACCCTTAATAGGGCTAAAATGGTAAAAGACTAATCTAATGAGAAAGAAGATAAGTCTTCCATCTTAGCTGGCAAAGAAGCTCTCGGAAGAGTCTAAGTTCGAAGATATACTCCGAACTAGAGTCCGTCATCATACTTCGAACTTGATTCAATGCACCCCCGGAGTTATATGCTGGAAATCTTGGACTTAATCACCAGCCTTGTCATGTTACTGCAATAACCCTGAAGATGGAATATTTTCCCCCAACCCTAATATTAGTGATGTAATTACACTTAGGAACCTTGGATTATAACATCAAGGAATCATTTGTACCCCAATTCAAGCCAGCGATCAAGTGTACAAAACACTAACTTCGAACGGGTGTGGAGCCTTCATGCGAACTCCGATTTGGGTGGAAAGGTTATTTCTTCCTCTTTCAAACACAACTGGCCTCATGTCAAAATTCATCTCGAGTCAACAGGAATCGTCAAAACAAGATAGTACTAATAGGTTAGGCCCATCTCGCATGCACCTCTTTCCACCTCCACGAAATTGATCACGTCCCTGCCTCTATTTTCCTTCATAAATAGCTCTGTACACCCCTAAAATAATTGGGTGTTGTTTAGTTGAATACTTGCAAGTTCTGTAGTTCATCTCGTCTCTAGTCCTCAGTAATTTAGTCAGTGTCAGTGACTATATATTTAGAGCCACCAATAGTTCGTGTGTTGATTCATTCTTAATTTCCTAATTGCAATATCTAGATTGCATTTTACCTTGTTTTTGTAGTGTTCTCTCATTTGCATTGTATGAACACATCAACCGCGTGTCACGATTGGCACAAGATCACTTGTGGTGTAGTGATTGCACGACATCCTAGAATTGTTCTAGTTGGTAGACGCTTCGTCAACATCGCATTCGATCAAAGCGAGAGTTATCTCCCTTGCCAAAAGACCGAGCTACAAGAGAGAGCATCATCATGTTCAAAGAACAATGAGGAATAGTGAGCACACACCCAGACAACTCTCAAGAGATTGATTAAACGAGAACATGAGGATATTTTGTGGAGAAATCTCTTTTATTCCCTCAAGATCTAAACAAGAATCAATACACAAGGAAAAGGAGAAGGGAATATGGCAGTGCTGACATGGTTTGTAAATCCCCTCTGTTATCATGGGGAGGAACAATATTTATACCCCTACCCCAAATTTGCTCTTTAAGGCAAAAAATCACGCAATGTTTATCCTAATAGTCTGGACTTAACCATATGATCGAGATCAAATAAAATTGAAACATAATAGATATTTTGGATAGTCCAACTAAAGTCCAAATATTTCAAGCCAAAAATGATTCGAAATAGAGGAGTGTTTTTGGACAATCCGATCAAAGTCTGGATGCTCCAAGTTATAGAATAAAAATCTAACAAAGAATAATTTTCGAATCATTTGACCAAAATTTTGAATGCTTCGGCTTCAAAAATAATTTCAACATAAGCAAGTTTTTGGATAGTTCGGTTAGAGTCCAGATAGTCTAACTTGAAAAATTAATCAATCTGACTCAAAAAATAAATTAAACAAAAGCCTGTTTCCGGATTGTCCGGCTTGAACCAAGACAGTCCGTAGTGCTAATCGAATCCAACAAAAGGTAAATTTCAAATTGTTCAGTTAGGATCTAGATAGTCCGACTATGCTGAAAATCCAAAAACAACTTAGTGAAATTCCAAAACTTTTCAAGAATGATTTTTATATGAGCATTTAGCTTATGATAAATGAACAACACATCCCTCTTGATAGTATGACATACCTAGACTCAAGAAAATATAAAATGTATGCAATAAGCACAACTTGAGCCTATGTAAAGCTCATGAGCCAATTTATTTAGTTTTGAATGAGCTGCAATGCCACTTTTAACTATTGACATCTGCATTTATCTTAGCAACATTAATAATAGCATTTGATCATTATTGTTATTAATAAACCAAAATAAATTAGGGGCCTAGATGCATCGATATGCACTTTCAAAGTTTCTCCTAGAACTCCATGTCGATGTCCTCGACTAGGAGCGAGTATGCACACTCAATCACTATGCAAAACTCAACCGCCTCCTCCTCGGTTTCTTTGATATGGGCATGACCTTGAGCGTGCCTCCTTGCAAGCAGAGGATCGATGAAGACTAAGTTCGAGTAACAAAAAGCAAGAATAAAGGGTGATCATCGAAGAAAATCTTACTCCGATACTCGATGGCAAACAACTCTTTCGACCTCTTCGCCACATCGAGTGATGCTTAAATGTCCTCGATGGCAACTTATGGGGAATCAAAAGTTAGTCTATGGTCCGAACTTCTAGGTTCTCATGAAACCGAAAATTCTAGATTGGACCGGAACTTCTGGGCCAGCCCTAGTAGTAGTTTCTAGTGGAATTGAATGTTCCGGTTGGACCAGAACTTCCAGGCCTGTTCAAGAGATGATTTATGGAAGAATTATAAGTTTTGGGTGGAGCTAGAACTTATGGGTTGAAATAATTTTATACAAAATAAATTAGATACAAAATGTTATTTTTGGAAGTTCCAAGCTTGGACCATAACTTCTGGGCCAGACAAACAAATTAGATCTATTGAGCTTTAATGCTGATTAAAGGCCCATTAGAGGACTCTATATAAGGAGAGGAAGAGCTAGAAAAAAAGGTTCTTGTTCCACCCTAACCCTACCCGCCAACTCCTGGTTACATCTGTTATGGCCGTCTCTCCCCTAATGTCGCGTGTGGTACTAACATACCAGTATGAGGTGATCTCGTCCTTGTACATGTAGATACCGTAGAGGTTCTGCTCCTACTGCGGTGCTAATCTATAACACCCTGAAATGTTCAAAATTTATAAATTTGAGAAAATAAGATTTCAAAAGAAACTTGAGCTTAATAAAAAATTGTGAAAAGGAAAATAATTAAAAATCTGAACAAAGAATTCAAATTTTGAGTTGGAAAATTTTGTTAAATTCTCCGAGTCAAGAGAATATTTTAGGAATTTTCTCTGAATTTTTAGGACTTTTCAAACTAGTATAGTAACTACAAATGAATTTCAGAAATTATTTAAATTCGAAAATAAATTTTAAATCCATGATGGGCCGCTCCCTCCTTTTCTACCTCCAGCCAAATCCAGCCCACTCTCACTGCTCGCTCTCTCTGATAGCCGGGTCCCACATATCGGCGCCACGTTTTGCCCGCATCCCGCACTTGCGTCTTGCTGACCAGTGACCCTCGCATGTCAGTCTCTCACGCTTCGCTTCATCCACTGCTAGCCTAACCCCACTTGTCAGTCTCATCGTCCCCATACAGGAATCTCGCCAGAATTCCTCGCCACCTCCGCAAACCATAAAATCCGCCCCCGACCCCTATAAAATCCTCCGCTTCTGCCTCCTGATCTTGTTCCCCATTTCTGTTTGGCCGATTGCAATCTGTGTCACTAACAAGATAAAAAAATCCCCACCGCCTCTGTTTCCACCCCAGCCACTGCCTGTCCTCACCAGATACCTCGCCTTTCATCGCCCTCGGCACCATCAAGTTGCCCATCACCTGCCCAATCTTGGTAGCAACTCCGCTCGCCACCCGGCCACCAGATCTCAACGCTATTGTCATCCCAAGCCATCTTCTCCTCCATCGCTCACCTCCGGCCATCTTCGATCATCTCCGAGCCCCAACTCTGGTACCATTCTAATTGCCTCACTATTCTTATTCCATTTTCATCCTCCATTGGTCACAGTGAATACTTACCGTCGCTGCTCACTGCATCACCGTGTTTGTCCATCGCTGGAGAAGACTGTCAACGCATCCCGTGCACTAGATTTAATACTATTCATCTGATCTAGTGCTCACGGTCCATATTTAATTGTCGTGTGGAGCGTTCTGGTGTGTAGATGCGTGTCGGTTCGCTACGATTTCATCGTGGCCAATCAATTTCATTAAACCTGCCCACCTTGATCTGAGTCGTGGATCCATACTCCTTCGTCATGTTTTACTCTTAGCCATTGGTTTTAATTTAAACCCCTTTCTCCATCACAACTGTTCGATCCAGATCCAAGCACCGTGTGCTGCCCGGTTCATGGTGCACATGCGTGAGTCCATCGTGGACCCAATCTACCATGTACTAGAGTGTGGCGCCCCGATTTACCTGAAATCGGAGCATTATTGAATTTCCAAAGAAAAACAATAATACAAGAGGTTCATCATGCGACAATCGTACATACGACAAGTATCCATGGTACGCAGACCATACTATTACATCAGAGTTAATTAAAAACAATAATAAAAGTAAACAGCATGACGAACGCCTTCTTCAAGATCTTTCTGCTTGACTGGGTCGCTACTCCAGACCATCCTCGTAGTAGGCATCCTCTAAATGGTGTCCAACAAGTATGAGTACAAAAAGTACTCAACAAGCCACCGCGAATGCAAGTAATAATGCAAGATAATAACAAATGAAGGATAATGGCTGAAAAGTGCGGAAAAGTACATTTTCAGTTGTTGCATTTAGTGTAGTCAAATTTAATCATGCGGAATAATAAACATGAACATCATAATGCCATCTAACTAGAGGAGTACGTTTTCCCTCCTCGCACAACAGTCCTTACATGTCAAACCATCATGCTCATTCATCTCAAAAGTAAACTAACTGTGGGATGTCACGTAACCCGCCCTTGATCGTGGGCTCAGCTTTTCGAAAAGATTTATGACTCTGATCAGAGATGTACTACTGTACCCACAAGGCACGCACTCATCCCAAACACCAAAGTGTAACGAGATGACCCATACCACGGGAACTCATGCCAAAACCTCAGCATGAAATGCTCCAAGCGATAACCACCCGCTCTAGGTTTCGCCGGCACGCCGGGCCGCATCCCGGCTAACGTCGCACCCCTTTTGCGCCACGTCGGTACAAGCCACCCGCAGGTGCTACTTGACCCATCTCCAAGTGGTGGCCTCAGTTTGGAACACTCCATACCTTAGTTAGGACTTACCCAATAGACTTGTGGTTAGTACGGAAGTGTATTGCAACGGATCCCACAGACCGGTCCTTATAGTGCCCCGGGTGCTACCGACCAATGCACTAGCTTGCACCCGGAACCCACCATGCATACACTCTCAACCATAACTCTATCACCAACATATTTCCCAGGATAAGAATAGCGGGGATCATATAGTAGAACCAAGTTACTACGACTCATTTTTAATCCTATAGCAATCGTGTCGATACATTGGACTACTAGCTAATAGTACTAATCATATGGTGATAAGCAGTTTAGGCTAGATAGCATGGCTTGGGTTGCACATCAAGGTCGGGGGATCCTAATAAATATATCGTAAGGGTTTCATTTGACTAACTGCACGTATATCCTATGTGTTTTAGCGATAGTTTAATAGGAAATGGGTTCAATATGCTCAAAAGTGTTGTTTGGTGACTTGCCTTGTTCAGCAAAAGGCGACGGGGGAACTTCCGGGAAGTATTCCGGCTCCTCGGCGTCGTCGTAGTCTTCCCAATATAAACAAAACAAAATAAAATAAAATAAATACAATCATTCAATTAAACAATACAAAACCACACAACAACACATAGGTTTTGATTGGTCCAAATAAAAGAAAACCAAGTTGTTTAGTTTTTGAAATTTATTTTATAAATAATTTAAAATGAACTAAAATGGAATATTGTCCTTTATAAAAGGGGTTTTAATTGTGAATAAACTTATTCTAAGTTTTCTAATTAGTTTAAAATAATAGTTTTAGAGAAAGTGTTGGGGTTCCATTCTATAAACACGAAAAGAATAAAGATAAATTTTGCTAAATTTTAAATAATTAAATTTGAAATTTTACTTAAGGAGCAATTGGATACTTTATTAAATAAACATGAAATATCCAAAGTAAACATACTGTTTTTATTGTATGAACATGTCAAGAATAATATTACAAATTTTCTGAAATTGAAATGGTAATTTTTGAAGTTAGAATGCGCCACATATGAATTTTAGAAGTTTAAAAGCATTTCTGGAATTTAATTTAAATTCAAAACGGTCTCGGGTCCACGGTGCAGCCAGGCTCACGGTGAACCCGCGCACTGTGCGCGTGCGCCGGATCGAGATCCACCGTTGGATCATGATCGGGCGGTCACGGGCGAGGCGGGGGTGTTAAGTTATCGCGGACGGCCAGGATTAAATCGCTGAACCGATACGCATCGTGTGGTCCAGATGCGACGCGGGGTTTAAATACTAACGAACGACTCAGATTAAAACGTACCCCTTCGCCGAGATCTAACAGATTCGATTAAACCGCACGAGGGATTTAATCGTCACCGTTGGATCTAGATCGCGCGATCGCGATCGAATCCGACACGGCATGGGTACTCATCCCGTGCCGGTCGTCTTCTCCGGTGACGGCGAGCGGGCCAGAGGCCACGGCGAGCGACGGCGGTCCAAGCTACACCTAGAAACGGAAAGAGGATGACTAGGGGAACACGAAGGTACCGTTGGCGAGGCGAATGGTCGACGGAGCGTGGCCAACGACGAGCGTAGACGAAGGAGGCGTTTGGGTCCTCGTCGGCGGTGGGGTTCCGGCGGGGTCCATTGATGGCGGAGGGGTGGCCGAGGTTGGGGTGGTGCTTGCGGTCACAACGGTGCGGTCGATGTGGACGGCGAGGGACTCCGGCGACGGTGAACGGCGGCTGGAGTGAGGGTGGCGGAGAGGAGTTAAAACTTAGAGTACGTGCGTTCGGTTCGGCCTGGCAGCGAGTGAGCATGGGGGTCGAATGCGGGGTACCAGGGGGTTTAAATAGGGTCACCGGCGGGGGCAGAGGGGGCGCAATTGGTGGTCGCCGAGGGTTAATGCATTTAAACGCCGGCGAGCTTCGGGTTGCATGCATATTCATCGAGCCGGGACGTGATCGGGCTGGTTTTAATGGGGGAAACGGTCACCAGAGCGCGGGGGTTTGAATGTTGGGCTCAATTTGGGGAGAGGGGGTCGGGAGTAACGGATCCGAGGCACATTAAGGCTTTGGCCAGCGAGGGGGGGGATTTGGGGGCGAATCTCGTGGAGACGAAGGATCTGACAGACGGGGGCCACATGCCAGTGGGCACGAGCGATCGGGCATAGAGACTAACGGGTGGGGTCAAGCGGTCGAGCGCGAGGGGTTCGGTTGGCGCCGACAGGTGGGGCCGGGTACGCGCGCGGAGAGGAGGTCACTGACGGGCGGGGTCCACTGGTCAGACGGGGCGCACGAGGATGAGTGGGCTGGGCCGACCGAGAGAGAGAGAGAGAAAGGGAGGGGGAGGCCCGTTACTGTTTAAATGATTTTCTGAATAAAAGTAATTACAGAAAATGGATTAAAATATTTGGGCTACTTCCAAGGTTGATAAAAATTTGTAAAAATTCTCAAAAATATATCTTGGTCTTGGGATCATATACAAAATTTTCTAGCCCTTGGTTTGGTCATTTTATCTAGGTTCTAGCTCAAAAAGGTTAAGGAGGGCATTAAAGGTATTTCCAAAAATAAATAATTCTAGGAAATTAGATTAAATAATATTTTATTTCTCTGGAAATTTTGGGTGTTACAAACCTATCCCCCTTACAAAGAATCTCGTCCTCGAGATTGGAGCGCTACTCGAATAGCTCGGGGTATTGGGCTTTAACTCGTCTTCCTTTTCCCATGTGGCTTCTTCGACGGGGTGGTTGTCCACTGAACCTTGCAGAAGCGAACCACACGGCTCTTGGTTACCCTTTCCTTAGTTTCCAAGATCTTGATGGGTTTCTCTATGTAGGTCAAATCCTCTTGGATGTTGAGTTGTTAGAGGTCGGCTTGCTCGCGGGTACACGAAGACACTTCTTCAGTTGAGAGACGTGGAACACATCATGAACTCCTGCCAAGGACGGAGGCAGTTCCAATTGATATGCCACTTCTCCTTGCCGTCGGAGGATCTGAAAAGGTCCGACATAGCGGGGTGCTAGCTTGCCTTTCATGTTGAACCTTTGAGTGCCACGGAGGGGAGTGACTCGGAGATAGACATAATCACCCTCCTCAAAGGTTAGGTCTCTTCGTCGGTTATCGGCGTAGCACTTCTGTCGGGACTGGGCTATCTCAGTCTGTCCCTGATGACCTTGACCTTCTCTTCAGCCTCTCTCAATATATCTGTCCCAAAAAGTTGTGACTCTTTGGTCTGATCCCAGAGCAACGACGTTCTGCACTTACGCCCGTAAAGTGCTTCGAACTGGGGACATTTGCAGACTGGCTTGATAGCAGTTGTTGTAGGAGAACTCCAGCGTAGGGCAAGTTCTTGACCCACATTCCGCCAAAGTCTAGAGCGCAAGCTCTAAGCATATCTTCCAGTATCTGGTTGACCCTTTCGGTTTGACCGTCGGTCTGTGGATGATAGGCGGTGCTAAAGTTCAGCCGGGTGCCGAGTTCCTATTGAAGGTTCTTCCAAAACTTAGAGGTAAACTGACTCCCACAGGTCAGACATGATCTTCTTAGGAACTCCGTGTAGGCACACAATCCGGGTCATATACAACTCGGCCAACTTGGCGACGGTGTAAGTTGTCTTGACGGGATGAAGTGAGCCACCTTGATGAGTCGGTCGACGATCACCCAGATAGAATCATGACCGTCTTGGGTCCTGGGTAGTCCCGTGATGAAGTCCATTCATATCTCTTCCCACTTCCATTCAGGGACCTTGAGAGGTTGTAATAGTCCAGCAGGTCTTTGATGCTCTGCCTTGACTCGTCGGCATGTGTCGCACTTGGCCACATACTCGGCTATTCCCTCTTCATGCTGACCCACCAATACATTTCCTTCAGATCTTGATACATCTTGGTACTCCCGGGATGTATGGAGTATAGAGTATCGTGGGCTTATTGGAGGATGAGGATCTTCAACCCATGCTTGTCGGGTACGCATATCTGGTTTCCAAACCAGATGGTACCATGCTCGTCCTCGGAGAATCCGAGGGCTTTACCCTTCCCCATGTTCTGCTAGATCTCCAAGATGTCCAGGTCTTCCTTCTGCTTTTCTCGGATCTGGTCTATTAAGACAGGCCTAGACTCCAAGGCAGTGAGGTACAGCTTGGGTGGTGATCCCTAAATTCAGCCTTTCCATCTCCTTGTATAACAAAGGGGCCTGATCCTGTATCATGATGGCATTGCAGTACCCTTTTCGACTAAGGGCGTCTGCCACCACATTTGCCTTGCCTAGATGATAATGGATGCCCAAGTCATAATCCTTGATCAGTTGCAACCATCTTCTTTGCCTGAGGTTCAGGTCTGGTTGGGTGAATATGTACTTGAGGCTCTTGTGGTCGGTGAAGACCTCACACCGATTTCCCACAAGGTAATGTCTCCATATCTTCAAGGCGTGAACCACGGCTGCTAACTCCAGGTCGTGGGTTGAGTAGTTTAACTCATGCGGTCTCAGCTGTCGGGAGGCGTAGGATATAACCTTCCCCTCTTGCATCAAGACACATCCCAATCCCTGACGAGAGGCATCACAGTAGACGTGGAAGTATTTCCGGATGTCTGGCAGAGTCAGAATAGAGGCTAACACGAGCTTCTTCTTGAGGGTTTGGAAGCTTTCTTCGCAATCTGGGGACCATTCAAATTTTACTTCCTTCAGCAATAGTCTAGTCATAGGCTTGGCGATCTTTGAAAAATTCTCGATGAACCGGCGGTAGTATCCGGCCAATCCGAGAAAACTCTGGATCTCGGTCACGGTCGTGGGCTGCAGCTAGTTGGTCACTGCTTCCACGGTGGTGGGGTCCACCGCTATTCCTCCGGCAGATATGACATGACCGAGGAACTTCACCTCTGATGACCAAAACTCGCACTTGCTGTATTTGGCGTACAATTGCTGTTCCCTTAGCTATCCGAGGGTCAGACGGAGGTGGGTTTCATGATCTTCCTTGGTCTTGGAGTACACAAGGATATCATCGATGAATACCACGATGAACTTATCCAAGAACTCCATGAATACATTGTTCATCATGTTCATGAAAAAGGCCGGGGCATTCGTGAGTCCGAACGACATCACAGTGTACTCGTAGAGTCCGTAGCGGGAGGTGAAGGCAGTCTTGGGTATGTCCTCTTCTCTAATCCTCAATTGGTGATAACCTAACCTGAGGTCAATCTTGGAAAACACCGAGGATCCTTTTAGTTGATCGAACAGGTCGTCGATCCGAGGCAAAGGGTACTTGTTCTTGATGGTGACGTCGTTCAAGGCTCTATAGTCCACGCACATCCTCTTGGTCTTGTCCTTCTGCATGGCAAAGATGACCGGTGCACCCCAGGGTGAGGTACTCGGTCGGATGTACCCTTTCTGCTCCAGGTCTTCTATGTTACTCTTGACTTCGGCTAGCTCATTGGCGGCCATCCGGTATGAGCGCTTGGAGATTGGAGTGGTCCCGGGGACAAGTTCGATTCTGAATTCGATGTCCCGCTTGGGAGGCATTCCAGGTAGGTCCTCTGGGAAGACGTCCATGAACTCCTTGACTATGGGCACTTCCTCAAGGGCTAGCGAGTGAAGAGACACTTCAAGTGGTTTGTGGATGGTCATCCGAAAAGTGATGGCTTCAGCCTTCGGGGTTGGTCACTAGTTACGGACTTGTTGGCACAGTCGATCACTCCCTTGTGCTTCATCAACCAATCCATCCCTAGGATGAGGTCGATTCCAGGTGCACATTATGAGGACTGGCTCGGCCCGGAACAATAACCCTTGGATCTCTATCTTAACCTTAGGACTGTACAAGTGGGCTACGATTTTATTGCCTGGAGTGGCAATCATCATGGGGGTCGGTAGGGGGAGCACTTCCAAGTCGTTGGTTTTCACAAAATCTTCTGAGATGAAAGAGTGTGTTTCTCCAGAGTCAAAAAGAATCATAGCTGGTACGGAATTTGCGGTAAACGTACCGAGCACAACTTCGGGAGCCTCCTAAGCTTCCTCCGCGCTGATGTGGTTGATGCGGGCACGAACCGCCTGCTTGGGTGCCGCACCTTGGGGCTTCTTGGGGTGAGGAACACTAGGTGCGAGTAGTGCCCTTCCTTCCGGCAGTTGAAGCAGACGACCGGCCTCCCTTGGCGATCCTTCAAGATCGGGGACCTTGGCGGCGGGCATCGGCTGAAGCGGCCGGAGCTGGCAGAGCGGGGTGGGGATGCCCGACGTTGGATCCACCGGCGGCGTGAGGTGGCCTATAGGCGGGCCGAGGATGGTATGCGGGGGCTGGTGGCGGAGGGACGAAGCGCGGCCTCTGGGAGTTTCGTCTGCTGATGCTTGAAGGCGATCATCTTCCTCTTCTTGAGGTCCAACATTGTTTTGCTCAGTCTCTTGGATGAGCGCTTTATTCACCAACCGTTGAAAGTCGACGTAGTCGGTGGCGATGAGCTGGATGGACAGCTCATCCTTAAGTCCCCGAAGGAACTTAGCCTGGCGGAGGGCGTCGGTTCGCACCTCTTCTGGCGCATAGCATGCCAGACAGTTGAATTCATGGAGATACTCCATGACGGTCCGGCTAGCCCTGTTGCAGGTCGCGGTACTCCTGCTGTTCACCTACGATAACTCTGGCAGGGACATGGGCAGCGCGAAAGGCGATGGTGAACTCCACCCATGTCACCACGTGGTCCTCTGGCTGGGACTCACGGTAGTTGTCCCACCACTCCGTGGCAGGACCCTAGAGCTGGTGAGTGGCGAAGGTCACTCTCTCCCGGTCGGTGCAGGGGAGGAGGTCCAACTTCTTCCCAATGGTGCGGAGCCAATCTCCGGCCTCCATGGGGTTGGTGGTGCTAGAGAAGATCGGTAGGCGGACGCGCAGGAACTCCGATAGTTGGGGAGCGGGCGCGGGTGCGGGCGAACGAGGGGCGGGTTCCCCATTTTGCAGGCGGTCCAACTAAGCCTGTTGGTGCTACATCTGAGTGAGGAGGGCGGTGATTAGCTGGTTTTGATTTGCCATCATCTCCGCCAAGGTGGGGTGGTTGGCGATGGTGACCTAGTCTGTCGTGGGCCCGTTGCACCCTAGTTGGGCACAACACCTTCAGGCAAACCGTGGCTTCCTCCTTCTCCATTGTTGGAGCCGGTGTTCTGGTTGTCGGCCATCTTCTGAACATATAAAAGCTTAAGGCATAATGTAAAAAGATGATGTTACAAGTATTTCAATCAAAAGGGCCGATGAGGTTCATATATATATTTCCATGCGGTATAAAAAGTTTATTACAATAAGCTCTTATTTTAATACACCTACAACCCAACTCACTGTAGGTGGTACCACAACATTATTTCAACCACGATAGCTAACGCCTACTCGCCAGCGGAGGCGGTCTCCGTGCTCTCGGAACCATGAGTATGTGGATCCCGAGGGACGGTGGGCTCAAGAAAGTTCTCGATGATCGGGTCGGAGACAAGGCCAGGGCGTGGTGCAGGGGCGCTGGTGGTGGATGGTCCGGCGGTGGAGGGGTGTGGCGGGATCCTCTTGGGGCGAGGGGCAGGCTCGCGGATGGGCTTCCTCTTCCTTGGGAGGAGGGGAACCATCTCCGCAATATCCTTCTGCAGCTGCATAATCTTGCGTTGTAGCTCGTCATTCTGTTGGATCAAGTTCTTCATCTCCTCACGAAGAAACTAAACCGCCTCATGGTGCTCATCGGCGTCGATCACGGCCTCGGTATGGAGGTCATCCATGGCTTGAAGAAGACGCGACTGCTGGGCCATAACCGGATCACGAATGGAGTGAACTCCAAGGTAGATACTACGGTAGGCGCTGGGAGTGCGCTTCGGCACAAGCCGGAAAGACAAGTTCTGAAGACGATCATCATAGATCATCCTCAACTCCATAAGGGACTAGAGGGCGACGCGTTGGCACGCGACGTCGAAAGTCGGGCCTCCAAGTGCTGTCGTGTAGGGCGGCATATGCTCTCTGGAGCCGTGGACGGTGAGGGAGACGTCGCAAGGTCCGGCGAATTCTTCCAGGTACACCCCCTAGAATTCGGGCTCGAAGAGGAACCCGAGGAAAGTGAGCATCATGCGGAGCTCCCTGACAAAGCCCTCATAGTGGCGGCAGTAGCTATGAACTTGGTAGACTGGCATCTACAAAAACAACAAGTTTAAGAAAGTGAGAGGAGGAACAAAGTTTATAAAGTAGGGTTTCGAGAAATAATTTTCTGTAGCTATTAGCTAGGTTGGTCCGTTTGGCTTCCTACAGTCAAGTCGGCTCTGATACCATCTTGTAGCACCCCGATTTACAAAATCGGAGCATTATTGAATTTCCAAATAAAACCAATAATACAAGAGGTTCATCATGCGACAATCGTACTTACGACAAGTATCCATAGTACGCAGAACATACTATTACATCAGAGTTAAATAAAAACAATAATAAAAGTAAACAGCATGACGAACGCCTTCTTCAAGATCTTTCCGCTTGACTGGGTCGCTACTCCAGACCATCCTCGTAGTAGGCATCCTCTGAATGGTGTCCAACGAGTATGAGTACAAAAAGTACTCAACAAGCCACCGTGAATGCAAGTAATAATGCAAGATAATAACAAATGAAGGATAATGGCTAAAAGTGTGGAAAAGTACATTTTCAGTTGTTGCATTTAGTGTAGTCAAATTTAATCACGCGGAATAATAAACATGAACATCATAATGCCATCTAACTCGAGGAGTACGTTTTCCCTCCTCGCACAACAGTCCTTACATGTCAAACCATCATGCCCATTCATCTCAAAAGTAAACTAACTGTGGGATGTCACGCAACCCGCCCTTGACCGTGGGCTCGGCTTTTCGAAAAGATTTATGACTCTGATCAGAGATGTACTACTGTACCCACAAGGCACGCACTCATCCCAAACACCAAAGTGTAACGAGATGACCCATACTACGACTCATTTTTAATCCTTTAGCAATCGTGTCGATACATTGGACACTAGCTAATAGTACTAATCATATGGTGACAAGGAGTTTAGGCTAGATAGCATGGCTTGGGTTGCACATCAAGGTCGGGGGATCCTAATAAATATATCGTAAGGGTTTCATTTGACTAATGCATGTATATCCTATGTGTTTTAGCGATAGTTTAATAAGAAATGGGTTCAATATGCTCAAAAGTGTTGTTTGGTGACTTGCCTTGTTCAGCAAAAGGCGACGGGGGAAGTTCCGGGAAGTATTCCGGCTCCTCGGCGGCGTCAGTAGTCTTCCCAATATAAACAAAACAAAATAAAATAAAATAAATACAATCATTCAATTAAACAATAGAAAACCACACAACAACACATAGGCTTTGATTGGTCCAAATTAAAGAAAACCAAGTTGTCTAGTTTCTGAAATTTATTTTATAAATAATTTAAAATGAACTAAAATGGAATATTGTCCTTTATAAAAGGGGTTTTAATTGTGAATAAACTTATTCTAAGTTTTCTAATTAGTTTAAAATAATAGTTTCAGAGAAAGTGTTGGGGTTCCATTTATAAACAGGAAAAGAATAAAGATAAATTTTGCTAAATTTTAAATAATTAAATTTGAAATTTTACTTAAGGAGCAATTGGATACTTTATTAAATAAACATGAAATATCCAAAGTAAACATACTGTTTTTATTGTATGAACATGTAGAGAATAATATTACAAATTTTCAAAAATTGAAATGGTAATTTTTGAAGTTAGAATGCGCCAGATATGAATTTCAAAATTTTAAAAGCATTTCTGTAATTTAATTTAAATTCAAATGGTCTCGGGTCCATGGTGAGCTAGGCTCACGGTGAACCCACGCACTGTGCGTGTGCGCCAGATCGAGATCCACCGTTGGATCGCGATCGGGCGGTCACGGGCGAGGCGGGGGAGTTAAGTTATCGCGGACGGCCAGGATTAAAACGCTGAACCGGTACGCATCGTGCGGTCCAGATGCGACGCGGGGTTTAAATACTAACGAACGGCTCAGATTAAAACGTAACCCTTCATCGAGATCTAACGGATCCGATTAAACTGCACGAGGGATTTAATCGTCACCGTTGGATCCAGATCGCGCGGTCGCAATCGAATCCGACACGGCACGGGTACTCAGCCCATGCCAGTCGTCTTCTCTGGTGACGGCGAGCGGGCCAGAGGCCACGGCGAGCGACGGCGGTCCAAGCTACGCCTAGAAATGGAAAGAGGACGACTAGGGGAACGCGAAGGTACCGTTGGTGAGGTGAATGGTCGACGGAGCGTGGCCGGCGACGAGCGTAGACGAAGGAGGCGTTTGGGTCCTCGTCGGCGGTGGGGTTCCGGCGGGGTCCGTCGATGGCGGAGGGGTGGCCGAGGTTGGGGTGGTGCTTGCGGTCACAACGGTGCGGTCGATGTGGACGTGAGGGACTCCGGCGACGGCGAACGGCGGCTTGGAGTGCTGGTGGCGGAGAGGAGTAAAACTTGGAGTACGTGCGTTCGGTTTGGCCTAGCGCGAGTGAGCGTGGGGGTCGAATGCGGGGTACCAGGGGGGTTTAAATACATGTCATCGGCGGGGGCAGCGGGGCGCAATTGGGGGTGGCCGAGGGTTAAGGCATTTAAAACAATCAGTGAGCTCGGGTTGCATGCAGATTCATCGAACCGGACGTGATCGGGCTGGTTTTAAAATGGGGAAACGCACCAGAGCCGGGGTTTTGAATGCCGGGCTCAATTTGGGGAGAGGGGGGTCGGGAGCAACGGATCTGAGGCGCGTTAAGGCTTCGCCAGCGAGGGGGGG
>JAAALK010000285.1:80301521-80397303 GCA_019279435.1 Zizania palustris
TTTCACCACTGATCGCTTTCCTCTTTTATAACCGCTATGTTCTCGTTCGGCGCGATTCATGCATATTTTCACACTTGCAGATCCATCCCGCGTCAATGACATGTGGGGCCAAAGGTTGAAAGAATGTGAACCCACGGTAAAACTTTTGCGGTTGTTGCTTTCTTGAAAGGTCTAACGGCTATTTGAGAAGTAACGGTTAAAAAAATAATGGCTCTTTGCATTAAACTGCCGTTATAACGGTTCATTTTCCTTCAGAGCAATCATACAAAGGTTCGAGTTCGAAGCCCGGATTTGATGCATCTCCGATGCCAAGGATGCTTCGAATGGTTATAATACCTTGTATTTTTCTAATGTCCTGAGCATGAAAATATTTCTTGCGTATACTGCTCTCCTTACTGTCCAGGCTATCCGAAGAAGCGTATTCGAGGGGCTACTATTGGGGGAAAATACTTCATCTTCATGATCCTCCAAGATTCCAAGCAAATGCATTATGCAACCAAGATAAAGGCAAGTCTTAATCTCGGAGCCCAAGACTTGCTTCCGAATTGAAGGGCTCGAAGTCGAAGGGTTTGTCCAGGCTCTGGTCTGAAGAGACCCTCCGAAAAGCTTCCCCTCTGGATTGGAAAACAACTAGAAGGATGAGACGTCTGCTTTATCAACATCCTTCGAGCATGTTTTACCATATTAACCCTATAAGGGATACCGAAATAGTATCCACTATGTCAGTTGTAATTGAGGGGTAAAAAGGTCTTTTCTATAGAGATTTTACCTATAATACTCCCCCTTCTCGCCCTGTAAGAGGCATCGAATATTCCGATATTAAATACACACTTCGAACTATTCTGAGCTATTATCCTTTTCGTAGGCTTAAGATAGTCCGCATTCACAAACACGTCGTTTGTCAGTTCTTGGTTATATAGAACAAGTTTGCGTAATCTGTTAACAGGCCACCCCTTCGAGCGCGAGGGGGAAATATTTGGTCATGGTGTCTCGAACCCCTCCGCTGGCTTCTATTGCAAGCGCGTATGTCCGAGAGAATTCTCCGGAGTTAGCTTCCCCAGAGTACTTCAGGAGCTTCGCTGCTCGGAACCTGGGGTCGAAGTGTACTTTCTACAGGTCGGAGTGCAGTGGAGATTCTTCGTCGAAGAAGGCATTCTGACTGCTCCTTCGAGCTTTGGGGACTTCGGGCTCGATGACTGTGACGGATTCGAGCGGTACCATCGGTATTCTGGCTTCGTCTTGAGCAGGTAGCTAGTTTGCGGTCGCTTGCCGCCACCTCTGCAGCTTCGTGTTCAACTGAGCCATTTTAATGGCCATAGTGTCGGAGGGGTCCCCGTTTCCTCCGGGGGTGTCTTCAGGATCTTGAGATCTAACGAAGTCAGTGCGGAGTATGGTCGGGGACACGGAGGGGCCTCCGTAATTGTGAGGAACGGAGGCTACTTCGGGAATTGAAGGTAGAGGAGCTGCGGGGGTTCCGCAGTCCCTAATGAACTTGGAGTCCCTGGTCCAGAGATCCGAAGGGATCTCAGGGGGGCTAGGGCCTATGCTTTGCTTAGGAGTCATGGCTTCGGGAAAGGATTAATAGAGACTGTAGTTTTTGTACTAGGGTCCCGACGGACGGCGCCAACTATTGGCGCAAAAGATTACGCTAATAGGTTTAAATAACCACGAAATGTTATTAAGTGTGTTGGACCGAAAACTGCGACCAGAGGGGGGGTGAATGGGAGCTTTTAAAATTTCAGGCTAAAAACAGCCTTCTGTTTTAATTCTGTCTTCTGTGGAACAGGCTTCGAACACACCCTTCGAAGTTCTGGTTCGGAGGTATTTTACAGCTCCGAAACCAGGCTTCGCAAGGAGCAAAAGTTTGAAGTCAAGAAGACTTTGCTCCACTCACAACTCCGAAAATTCAATTCTGCTAAGTCAGTGCAAGCTCCGCACACTGGGTGCCTTCGAGCAGACTTCGCACTTCACCCTTCGCAAGAGCAGACTTCCCTCTGAGGACTTTTACCAAACACTCAACGCTAGCAACTGGTACGAGGCTTCGTCCTTCGGAGGTCTAAATGCACACTGAACACACTTCGCCGAGGACTTCGACAAGGGAACAGAATGGGCTTCGATTTAAGCCAAGAACAGTGCTTCGTTAGTAATCAGAGAGGTCTAGCCTCCAGTTGACACAGAGCGAACAGTCACTGAAAAACACACACTTCACACGAACAGACTTCTCACACACTTCTCCAGAAGAGATCCAGTGCACAAACTCAACCCAGAAGAAGATGGTGCACAGAGAAATCAAACCATGCAATGCAAAGTAGGCATACAAGTTCAAACAATAAATGAAAACAGAATCAAGGTTTCATTTCTTGAACAGGGAACACAAAATGAACTCACGGGATGAATACAGAGAGTGTCGTGGCTAGCACAGGAGTTCTACAATGGCTGCTCAAAGTGTTACCATGGCCTAGACTAGCCTCCACTATTTATTGGCACTATTCAGCCCTGTGAATAGACTACTTTTCCCCTAGGGTTTACACTATTTTTGTCTCATCAGAACAGGGGGTACAGTTGGTAGTCTACTTTATTTGGAGGCTTCTTTTGTCAGCTTCACAGAGGAGACAGCATCAGCTTTTGCAGAACATACACGGTCAGCCTTTGCAGTCTTGGAGTCTTCTGAAGCCCCCCTTCGCACGCGAGGGGTGCGGTAGCTTCGGTGAGAAGCCTTGAGCCTGACAGCCTTCGCTTCACCAAAGTCAGCCTTCGATACAGTGACGGTTTTGAGCCGAAGCCGTCAAATCCCTTGAGCCTTCACGCCATCACCTCTGGAGTGGACCACCACGGCTTCGCAGCTTCTCCCAGCTCGAACTCCGTCAGCCCATGTACCGAAGCCATGCATGGCCGAAGTACCTCAAGTCAGCCACACTCCGAAGCCCCACCTTCGGAGTACCACCCTTCGAAGTCCCTCCTTCGTCCAAGACCTCCGCATGAAGCATTCCATGAGCACTTCGTCGCATTGTCTCTCCCCGAGCACACTCCTCGATGAACGTCACCCGGACCATGCCTTCGATGCACCTTGACATCTAAGACCTTCGTCGGGTATACCTTCGAGTTCCTCCCTCCGGAGCACACTTCGAATGCCTTGCCTCATTACTGAGGACTTGTCCACCATACTCCGAAGTCACTCCATTCGGAGTACCCTTTGAAGTGCCTCGCCTCCGAGGACTTCGTCTCGGAGTACCTTCAACCGAAGCCTCACTCCGCACTTTCTGCCTTCGCGTGGCGCACCTTGACTCGAGGACCGACCTCGACCCCTTCATAGCCTTCGTGACCGAGCTCCCCGCTCGCCTGGCATCAATCCTCCCGCTTGACCCAAGTTCACTTGGTGTGAATCGTCCGTCACCTCCGAAGTCGCATGCGCACGACAGACAAACAGACAAGTGTATCTAGTACCCCGGAGACCTCTTCGGGTAAGCAACCTTCGGCACACACTCCGGTGTACCTCCCAAAGTACCGAGACCTTCAGTACGACCTAGTCATTGTGTAATGTCGGACCCCTCCGATAGGCACACTCCGCTGCAACGGCCGCAGCAAAACAGACCCACCGAACCCTTCGGTGAAACAACCTCCGAACCCCTTCGGAGGGATCCCTTTGAATCAGAGGATAAAATGAGTCAATCACTCATCACAGACTCCGAAACCAACCCTTGGTTTCTCAATCTCCCCCTTGATGAGTGCATTGACAACCAAATTCAAGTTCAAGAAAATTTGAAAAATTTTAGCACACAAGTGACCATAAAACTCAGAAACGAGCCAAACCATGTCACTTGACAAAATATAAAACTCCCCCTGAGTTATTTTACCCCTTGCTACAGAGAACTCAAAAATTTCTCCCCCTTTAGAAATGCAAGCATCAATGAGCATTCAAAAGATGCAAAGCTTTGAAATGGGCAGAATTGCAGACATATAAAGCAAAAATATGCCAACATTAATACCAATTATCATGTGCTCAGCTCAATTTAACATTCTCTAAAAAACATGATGACAGCATGTGATTTATTATTTTGAAATAAAAGCACCACCACTCAATCAAGATAACTAGACGAGTAAAAGCAAGGACTGCGCAAAGCTAGTCAATTTCTACTCTAGACAGACAAGTCCAGTTCAAGTGGAGCATAGAAAGCAATCTCGATGATCAATGAATTTGTTGTTCTTTTCACAATGCCAGGGGTTATTTGTTTGTCTACCTTATACTTTCCAATCAGGCTAAGCCTAGGCACGAAACCATCAGAAGCTTAAGGCAGTGATTTTGGCATACACTACACTATCCCAGTTCAGACCAATGTGCAATGGTAAGCAGTCTAGAATAGAGTAGTGCGACAAACAGACCCACCTGGATCTTTTCACTTGTAGCATGCAAATCATGGAGTTTTGGATTTTAATTAAGTGAACAATTTGTTTAGCACTTGATGAATATCCATGAGTAAGTAGAACAATTTTTCAAGTTGCAATGTTTAGCATCTAGAGAAAAGGAGCCTTGCTATCAAGTAGATAAAAGATAGCTAAGCAGTCCTGCCTAAACATGCTAGATTCAAGACTAAGCAGTGAGCATGATTTGATTTTGGAAAGAAGAATCATGCACACAATGTTTCAGACATATTAAATAGAGCTGAGCTGACATGATTTCATGAATTAAAATCAGGCATATAAGTGCAAAAGATGTAAATGCAATTTCAAACACAATGAGCATATGCAAGACAATCAAAATCTGCTCCCCCTCACAAAATGTCGTAAGGGTGACAAACACCAAGTTCCCCACACAAGTAGGCAAAACGAGAAGCATCGAGGGGTTTTGTGAAAATATCGGCTAGCTGGTGTTGGGTATCAACATATTGAAGCTCAATATCACCCTTCTCATTATGATCTCTGAGAAAATGATATCGCACATCAATGTGTTTGGTTCTGGAGTGCTGAACCGGGTTGTTTTCAATACAAATAGCACTAGTGTTATTACAGAAAAGTGGAACACTCTTATAATCTAACCCAAAATCCCGCAAAGTGGAAACCATCCACAAAATCTGAGAGCAACAGCTAGCTGCAGCAACATATTCAGCCTCAGCCATCGATTGTGCAACACTAGACTGTTTGTGGGAAGACCAGCAAACCAGTGAAGTACCCAAAAAATGACAAGTACCAGAGGTACTTTTCCTATCAATCCTACACCCAACAAAGTCCGCATCGAAATAACCTCGAAGACACAAAGAGGAAGACGCAGAATACCAAATGTCAAATTCGAGGGTATGTTTGAGATACCTGAGAATGCGCTTTACCGCTTGGCGGTGCGAAGCTCGTGGTGAAGCCTGAAAACGAGCGCACAGACACACTGTAAAGTGTATGTCCAGCCTCGTAGTAGTCAAGTAGAGGAGGGATCCGATCATGCTTCAGAACTCCTTCTGATCTACAACTTCTCCATCTTCGTCAGGATCCAATGCTACAGATGTAGCCATTGGAGTGGCGAGTGGCTTCGCATTAGCCATGTCGAATTTCTTGAGAAGGTCCTTTATGTACTTCAAAACCAAGGGGTTGTTTTACATAAACATCTTCACCTATGAAGCCATTAAGAAAAGCACTTTTGACATCCATTTGATAGAGTTTGAATCCCCAGGATGTCGGAAATGCAAGTAAAATCCTAATGGTCTCAAGACGAGCAACAGGTGCAAAAGTTTCAGTAAAATCAATCCCTTCTAATTGAGAATAACCCTGAGCTACAAGTCTAGCCTTGTTTCGAAACACAGTCCCATCCTCCCCTTGTTTGTTTTTAAAATCCATTTTGTTCCAATGAAATGAACATTTGCTGGAAGATCAACTAAAGTCTAGACTTGGTTTCTCTCAAAATTTTCAAGTTCTTCATGCATGGCATCGATCCAACTAGAATCAGAAAGTGCATGACTAACATCTAAGGGCTCGAAAGAAGAAACAAAAGTGGAATCAATGAAATGAGCATGAGAACGTGTTACCCTTTGATCAAGCTCACCAATGATCTGCTCGGGAGGGTGCATCCTTTGAACATGATGTGGAGCCTCGCGGCGGGATGCAGTCTCCCCCTCAACTTGTGCGTTTGAGTGGTCCAAGATGACCGATGTCGAGGTAGTTGCTTTGGGACCTTATGCCGAAGTGGTTGAAGCGGGGTTGGCTTCGGGGTTGATGTCGAGGGTAGTAGGGGTTCATCCTCAAACTCTCCGGGATCTTCTTCTTCGAATATGGTCTGCTCTATGTCGTGTTCATTTATCTGTTCAAATGTAAAACTAACAAAGGGGGTTGATTCATCAAAAGTCACATCACATGACTCAATGACAGTGTTAGTTTCCAAATTATAAACACGATAAGAATGACCATGTGTAGTGTAACCCAAAAAGATCCCGTCAGAAGAGCACGACTCAAATTTGTCCAAATTTCCATGTTCCAGGATAAAACAATGACAACCAAAAACTCGAAGATGAGTAACTTTGGGTTGTCTCCCAAAACGTAGCTCATAAGATGTCAAGTTCAAAATTGAGCGCAAGAAGATTCGGTTTGAGATGTAACAAGCAGTGTTCATGGCCTCAGCCTAGAATTTCCTAGGAGTCCTGTGCTCATCGAGCATCGTCCTAGCCATCTCAACCAAAGTGTGGTTCTTTCTCTCAACAACACTGTTCTGTTGAGGAACACGCGGAGTAGAGAATTGATGTTCTATGCCATGCTCCATGCAAAAGTCAACAAAGAGACTTTTTTTGAACTCAGTGCCATTATCACTTCGAATGAATTTCAATGCACCAGGGAGTTCAGTGAAAAGTCTCAAAGCCATGCTCCGAAAGTGTGAAAACACTTCATCCTTACTGGCAAGAAAAAGACCCAAGTGTAGCGAGAGAAATCGTCGACAATGACTAACACATACCACTTGCCGCCTAAAGAACTAACCCGAGAAGGACCTACAGTGTCCATGTGGAGAAGTTCTCCGGGTTATTCAGTCATCACTGTGGTGACTAGCGAGTGCGAAGCGGCAATCATCCTTCCATGACGACAAGGAGCGTAAACTAAATTTTTCTCAAACTTGAGCTTAGGCAATCCTTAGATCAGACCTAGAGCACTCAGACGAGTGAGCAACTCAAAACTCATATGCCCTAGTCTCCTATGCCACTTCCAAAGCTCAGAAGTCGAATGTGCAACAAGACAATGAGAAGCACTAGATGACTCAGAAAAATCAGCTCCAAAAACTCTCCCAACTCTAAAGATCTTACAAACCACAACGCCATCAGAATTGAGTACTTGCGAAGTATCGCGATGAAATCGCACTTCGAAGCCCTCATCAAGCAATTGAGATGCAGAAAGCAAATTGTATCCCAAGTTTTCAACCAAAGCAACATCTTTGAGAGTGAAATTCGAGTTGATTCTTACCACACCTTTACCTTTCACTCTACTCCTTCGAATTTTGCCGAAGGTGATATGTTCCTTTTGCTTGGTTGTTGTGAGGCTGGAGAACCATGCTGCATCTCCGGTCATATGGCGCGAACAACCAGAGTCCATGATCCACGTGCCCTCCAAGCCTCGGTCCGGCACCTACACATGATAAGAAAATCTTGATCGCTCAGTGCTGGGGTGAGTGAATATATGACGAGGCATCTAGCACTGAGTGATATGAGTAGTAGGCACAGTAAAAATAGATTATCTACGCATCGGATAATCAGAATGATGCAAGGTGCGAGGTATACCTACATGTTTTGACCCAAATGCATGACGAGGTCTCCTAACATGTCGAGGCACAAAACTACTCACACGAGATCTATACCATACGGATCATGGTGAACACCTCGAGGAGCAAAACCTCTTCGGGAAGTACGAGGAGCCTCGAAAACAGGACGTGAGTAAAACTCAGACTCATGCATACCTCGAGATGGGTAATGCATGTCCTGGAAACTTGTCGCCTGAGAGCGTCGCTCATCCTTGATGCGACGAAAACAGAACCCAACCAGATGACCCATCCGGTGATAATAGGAACAATGAAAAACTCTCCTAGAGGCACTCTCATGGGTCATAGGAGCAACTCTCATAGGCTCCTTGGGCTTCTGCTGTGTGGTTTTCTTGGGAGGAATTTTCTTGGCATGAGGAGTGGTTTTCTTTGGGGTTTGGGTAGGCTTTTTGGCTGATGGTGTGTCTAACATGGCTATTTCTTTCTCTAAGGTAGTGGGTGAGGTAAAAATAGTCTTATTCTTACTGTCTGAAGGAATCCTCTCAAAACCCAATCCTAGAGCTAACCCTGCCCTGTCGGCACACATCTTGGTCTTGTCCAAGAGCAAGTCCATCCTACCCTTTCCCTCAGTGCATTTGTTAACCACAGAAAGGAGGTACTCATTCTCAGTCATGAGGTGTTCAGCTCTCTCTCTAACTGTGCCTAGCTGGTCCTTAAGGGTTATGCAAGTGTTACACACAGGTTGCACATCCTTAGAACTACCGGCCCTCTCCAATCTAGCCTCTAAATATTGAACATGCTTATCACGTAAATTAATTCTCTCACGTAATAAGGGGCAGTTCATGCATTCAATTATATCATGAGGACTAGACTCAACCATCAAAAGCTGCTTCTGTGTAGTCTCAAGCTCAGAAAGAGTTTGAGCAAGCACAGAACACAACTGAGCAAGCTCACCCATGACAACAGTGCAAGATTCACATTCAGCATCATTAATCCTAGACTTAAGCATGGCATAATCAGTAGAAACAGATTCTAGCCTAAGTCTAAGGTCTTTTCTATCTCTAGCGGCTTGCACAAGTAACCTATCCTGACCAAGAACTACTTCATTCAGTTCATCTATTTTAATTGAAAGTTGGTCATAGGATAGAGGTACCTCAGATGAGTCAAGCTCATCGCCGCTGTGATCGCTGTCGGCCATGAAGCAAAGGCCGGTGAAATCCCGTCCCTTCTTGTCCTTCTTCTCCTCCTTCCTTGGATACTCCTCCTCCTCAGAGCTCGACTCCTCAGTTGAGGAAGTGTTGATGTCGCTGAGAGTAGCAACAAATGCTCTGGAAGCGGCTTTGGCTACTCTCTTAGCCACCTTGTCGTGCTTACCCTTCACAAAGGGTTTCCTCTCCTTTTGTGGTATTTGGGGCGCTCACTCTCATCTCTCTTCTTAAGTTTAGGGCAATTGGCCTTGATGTGAGAAGTGTCGCCAATCTCAAAACAACCACTAAAACCACTTCTCATCTGATCCTGTCTTTCATGATGAAAACGGGTGAACCTTCTGGCAATGAGAGCAAGCTCATCATCATCTAGAGTATCCACCTGCTCCTTAGTGACGGAGACCATGGAAGACAAAGCAAAACCATCTGCAAAAACACAAGTGTCTGATGTGCTTGGTTCTACAGGGGTGCCACGGCTAGTGCTAGAAACTAGTGTCAATGGTTGTGGCAATGAGTTCCTATGCACTGCAAGAGATGTCTTGGCAATCTCCGTGGACTTCATCTTGCTGAAGAGCTCATCACAGGTCAATGTGTCATAACCTGCGGACTCCTCAATGATGGATATCTTCACTTCCCATATGCTACGATCAAGAGCATAGAGAAGCTTGATAGCCCTATCATGATCATTGTAAGCAAGCGTCCCGTTGGACCGCAAGTTACTCACTATTGCATCAAAGCGAGAAAACATGGCATCTATAGATTCACCAGGTGCCTGCACAAACAGCCGATATTGTTGATTGTATGTGCTTTGGCGCCTGGCCATAATCTGTGTAGAGCCCTCATGAAAAATAGTGAGTGTAGTCCAAATCTCCCTAGCTGTTCTAAGGTGTTGCACCCTATCAAACTCACTTCTACTCAAACTAATGAATAGTATATTTCTTGCCTTGGAGTTGGCATTATACTGATCCTTCTCTGTTTGAGAGGTGTGAGTTTTAGGGATGGAGTATTGTGAGTCCACAATCTCCCAAATTGCATTTCCTTGGCTTAGCAAGTAAGCCTCCATGCGCACCTTCCAGTATGCAAAGTTCGTCCCATCGAACAGAGGTATTTTACTAACTCAGTCCATGTCGCCAACAGATCACAAAACCGATTAAGGTCAACTGGTGATCTTAACACGCTCTGATACCAATTGTTGGACCGAAAACTGCGACCAGAGGGGGGGTGAATGGGAGCTTTTAAAATTTCAGGCTAAAAACAGCCCTCTGTTTTAATTCTGTCTTCTACGGAACAGGCTTCGAACACACCCTTCGAAGTTCTGGTTCGGAGGCATTTTACAGCTCTGAAACCAGGCTTTGCAAGGAGCAAAAGTTCGAAGTCAAGAAGACTTCGCTCCATTCACAACTCCGAAAATTTAATTCTGCTAAGTCAGTGCAGGCTCCGCACACTAGGTTCCTTCGAGCAGACTTCGCACTTCACCCTTCGCGAGAGCAGACTTCCCTCTAAGGACTTTGACCAAACACTCAGCGCTAGCACCTGGTACTAGGCTTCGTCCTTCGGAGGTCTAAATGCACACTGAACACACTTCGCCGAGGACTTCGACAAGGGAAGAGAATGGGCTTCGATTTAAGCCAAGAACAGTGCTTCGCTAGTAATCAGAGAGGTCTAGCCTCCAGTTTACACAGAGCGAACAGTCACTTAAAAACACACACTTCACATGAACAGACTTCTCACACACTTCTCCAGAAGAGATCCAGTGCACAAACTCAACCCAGAAGAAGATGGTGCACAGAGAAATCAAACCATGAAGTGCAAAGTAGGCATACAAGTTCAAACAATAAATTAAAACAGAATCAAGGTTTCATTGCTTGAACAGGGAACACAAAATGAACTCACAAGATGAATATAGAGAGTGTGGAGGTTAGCACAGGAGTTCTACAATGGCTGCTCAAAGTGTTACCGTGGCCTAGACTAGCCTCCACTATTTATAGGCACTATTCAGCCCTATAAATAGACTACTTTACCCCTAGGGTTTACATTGTTTTTGTCTCATCAGAACAGGGGGTACAGTTGGTAGTCTACTTTATTTGGAGGCTTCTTTTGTCAGCTTCGCAGAGTAGAAAGCATCAGCTTTTACAGAGCAGACACGGTTAGCCTTTGCAGTCTTGGAGTCTTCTGAAGCCCCCCTTCGCACGCGAGGGGTGCGGTAGCTTCGGTGAGAAGCCTTGAGCCTGATGGCATTCGCTTCACCGAAGTCAGCCTTCGATACAGTGACAGTTTTGAGCCGAAGCTGTCAAAGCCCTTGAGCCTTCACGCCATCACCTCCAGAGTGGACCACCTCGGCTTCACAGCTTCTCCCAGCTTGAACTCCGTCAGCCCGTGTACTGAAGCCATGCATGACCGAAGTACCTCAAGTCAGCCACACTCCGAAGCCCCACCTTCGGAGTACCACCCTTCGAAGTCCCTCTTTCGTCCAAGGCCTCCGCATGAAGCATTCCATGAGCACTTCATCGTAGTGTCTCTCCCCGAGCACACTCCTCGACGAACCTCACCCGGACCATGCCTTCGATGCACCTCGACTTCTAAGACCTTCGTCAGGTATACCTTCGAGTGCCTCCCTCCGAAGCACACTTCGAACGCCTTGCCTCATTACTGAGGACTTTGTCCACCATACTCCGAAGTCACTCCATTCGGAGAACCCTTCGAAGTGCCTCGCCTTCGAGGACTTCGTCTCGGAGTACCTTCAAACGGAGCCTCACTCCGCACTTTCTGCCTTCGCCTAGCGCACCTTGACCCGAGGACCGACCTCGACCCCTTCGCAGCCTTCGTGACCAAGCTCCCCGCTCGCCTGGCATCAAGCCTCCCACTTGACCCAAGTTCACTTGTTGTGAACTGTCTGTCGCCTCTGAAGTCGCCTGCGCACCATAGACAAACAGACAAGTATATCCAGTACCCCGGAGACCTCTCCGGGTAAGCAACCTTCGGCACACACTCCGGTGTACCGCCCAAAGTACCGAGACCTTCGGTACGACCCAGTCATTGTGTACTGTCAGACCCCTCCGACAGGCACACTCCGCTGCAACAGCCGCAACAAAACAGACCCACCGAACCCTTCGGTGAAACAACCTCCGAACCCCTTCGGAGGGACCCCTTCAGAGGGACCCCTTCGAATCAGAGGATAAATCTGTCAATCACTCATCACAGACTCCGAAACCAACCCTTGGTTTCTCAAAGTGAGATGATTATTTGCGGGCTGTTCTAGGCCTCCGATTAAGATAATAGCCGAGGACAGTTCGGAGTGTCTATTGATTATCTCTTGATTCGATGCCCATACCTCAGTAAAGTGGCGGTATTTGTAGGAAAGAATATAAAAGGAGAAGACTGTTTTACTCTCTAGTTGCAACTGTCGTAGAGGATATTGTTCCTTGACCTTTGTAGGGTTAATAAGGTAAAAGGTCGTGTGAACACTTTGATAAAGCAGATGTCCAGTCCATCCTGGCGGCGCCCCTTCGGAAGAGGATCCTTTTGGAAATTCTCCTTTGTCGAAGCCTCGCTGGACCCTTCGGCCTGCGATCCTCCGGAAAAACTCTCTTCAACGGAGCCTTATTGATCGTCTGCATCTCTAAGAAGTGAAGCTCCGGCTCTTTTTACCCTTCAAATGGAGCCTCCGGAGAAGCCTCCTATTTACCACGTGGATGGAAATGGAAGTATTTCCCCTAACAGCGATCGAATGATCTCTTGATTAACTGATCCGCTTGTTTGTCACCTCCTTCTTAAACGGACATTTTTTCTTCGTAAGATTTTCACCTCTCTTAATATAATGCGTTGAATCTCTCAAGCATACTTAGAAAAAAGAATGTGATCCACCTCGGACTGCCGCTCGCTTGCGGGGGCAAGGGCGACACGGCCGGGTCAGGGTCGCTAGACCCCAACATCACCGCGCGCTGCGCGGTCGACATGCGCGGCTGCACTGACGGGCCCGGTCGGGTGGGCTGAGGTGGCGTGCCGCATGCCCGGGTCACGCGGCGCCGCGCGACTCACGTGCGTACCGTGCGCGGCAGCTGGCAGGGTCCGCTCCTCCGCCCGCGTGTTTTCTAGGCGGCGTGCGGGTGTGGTGGCCTCGTGGGTCGCATGTCACTCGAGTGAAACCGTGCGGAGGTGGACGGTGTGTTAAAGCGGCGGATCGGGCAGCGACCACGCTATCTTGTTGTTGCCGCTTATGCCGTCCGGCCTTCGAAGTGCCTCCGAGAAGGCGTGTATCACCGTGCCACCGCCCACGAGTAGCAGACCCCATCGGGCCCCCGACCCGCGTGTTTCCAGGTGGCGCGCGGGTATCGGAGCCTCGTGGGTCGCCTGTAGCTCGAGTGAAACCGTGCGAAGGTGGGCGACGTGTTGACGCGGCGGCCTCAGGATCAGCCAGCAACCACGCCATCACAGTGTTGCCGCCCACGCCGTCAACATGCCTCCCTGTAGGCATGTACCGCCACGCCACCGCCCACTGAATGACCGGGGCTAACAGACCTAGGTCCCTAGGGAGAAACAAGAAACTATCACCAGTTCACCACCCATAAAACACAACGAAATAGCAAGTACTACTTTAATGACATAAAGTTCGATTTGGAACGCATAATGAAGTTCACGATACTTTCAAAGAAACTGGATGTCTTAATTCTTATCGTGAAATTTGAGCTAAAATTGTGAGATACATAGAGCATATTTGGTTACTAGTTACCATTTCCCAACAAAAGTTGGTACACTTATCTAAGGTGAGGTTATCAAATTCTTTGTCATATTTTGATAAGTCTAAAAGAATGTTTCCACATTTTTTAAGTCATTGACAAATGAAACTAAAAAAATCTTACTATAATTTATGACAGCAACAAAAACAGCTATTAATATGGTCAAACTTGCATAACCTTAAGTGCAGTAAAATATGTCCGGAAATCAAACAAGCCCCGTAATCAAACAACCCCATAGTCTTCTTGGACCTTCGTACGAGCTCGTTCCTAACAGGACAACAATAATCTGGTAGCAACATTCCCAGGAGGCCAGAATAACCATGCGTGCAACTTCACCGTAGCACAATTTCAGCCATGATGAAAGCTTTACACAAGGCATTCTACCTCTCAAAGTCCCGATAAATTAAACAGATGAAAGATTAGGACCTAATTATAATGCAACAGCAAACCGGGGTTCTAAACAGAAGGCATTTACACAGCAAGTGAATGTGAACATGAACCCAGGCCCCAGCAAACAATATCACGATAAAAAAAAGCCGCGGAGTTTTTTTCACGAAATAATAACGTAATCACTTCATGCCCTGTACATGTGATTGTTCCCATGCTTACAATGCTCATTATAAATCTGTAAAGAACAAAAAAAGGGGGAAAGTGTCCGAGTGCACATGAAGCAGTTTCTTCCAAGTTATCGACAAAACAATTGTACAGCAGCAACAACCATCTTGTATAACAATTGCACTACCTACTCTAAGCTCAAAGCACTTCTTTGTAGCACAACCAAGGCAGCCATACTCGCCACAGTTTTCAAATCGATCTCACACCAGTTGAGAAAAAAAACAATATTATCTAAGCTGAAGAAACATCATAAAAAATTGAAAGATAATGACTTCTAGCCATCATAGAACAGAGGTAAACATCAAGGCAAGCTTAGATTAAGAAGACTTATCAAAATGAAATGTGCCAACGTAGATTCTACTGAGACAATAATTCAAATATCAAAATTAGAACAGTTGGGCCAAAATATATTGTTAGATGATAGCACCAAAACCTGAACGAAATGAATGCAATGAAACTTTATGAGCACATGATATAAAAGATAAATTGTGTTAACTATCAATCATTCAACTGATACTGTAGTTCATTAAGAAGACATTTATGTGCTCATTTTTAACTTCAAATCCTTAATGGTGCTTTGCATTTGCTAATTGAACAAGAATGCTTCCAAAGGCAAATCTTGTAAAATTTTGACCATGCTGTTTTCTGAACTATCCTCATTCCACTAAATCAAACAACTGCCCCTTTCTTTTCCTCCCCTTCTGTTTTACAAAAGCACCAAACCATCCCACCACTACATGGCGCTGATCCAATTTTCAATCCAAAATCCAAATTCGTTGATACCTTCCCTCTGTGCTGGATAGTGTAAAACTGTAAATCCTCCATGCATAACTGGTAGTTTAATGCAGTTAAGATCTGATATAATTTTAATTTTCGGTTGCCCTTGCAGGTTCCTACTCCAAATACTAAATGGTAAATGGTAGATGCTCCTCACGCCCCTCCCCACAAACTTGGCCGTACCGGACAAGGGGTGACGATACTGGATAGAATAAACGTCGAAAACAATGTTAATCAAATCCAATGGCAGTTCATTTGTTGACCTATTTTATTACAAAACATCAATATGAGGTAAACGCTATTTTTTATGGTCGCGTCATTTAAGACTCGATAGTCAACGTACCTGCATTCTAACCCATACTCATCTTTCTTTTTGACCAACAGGACTGATACTCCTTAAAGTGAAGTGTTAGGGCGCACGAATTCCAAAGTATACAATTCTTCTATTTGCCTTTTTTACCTCAGTTAGCTCGTTTGCAACCATTTGATAGTGCTTTTTAAAAATGGATGTTGTACTAGGTACAAGTTCTATGGAGAAATCTACCTCTCTATTTAGTGGCATTCTAGATAATTCTTTTTGGAATACTTTAAGGTACACATTGATTATTGACACTTATTTTAGACTAATTGCTTGAGTATTGTTTAAGATAAGTTTAACTCTAAACCCTTATCTAAATACATGGTGTTGGCGTAAAAGTTACACCAACAGGTTCTTAGTAGTTAAGAACAAACAAACAAGAGGTTTGTGTCTTTAGGACAAACTTGAGCCTCCGTAAGGATAACAACTCAAGAGGTCCGAATGTATGTGTTTGAACCACTGGTTCTGGATCCTTCTTACAAGGTACAAAGGGGGGTATTTATAGGGAGAAAAGCTAAAGGAATAGACCTATTTACCCTTATATTACAAATACCCTCAGTATTATAAACGAGGTTATACGTGGTAAAGTGCTGCAGGGTAGATGGATAAGCAGGGCATCCAATCAGTCACGTCGTCCTGCTTCGAAGCTTCCTTTCTCCTTTCGAAGGGTCCTCCGTAACTTCGCATCGTGGCACCCTTCGACCACGCTGACGTATCTTCGAGCATTAGTCGACCATCTTCGGGACTTCCTTAGAGCCTTCGGAGGGTCAACCTTTAAGTCGCGGAAATGAAGTAATTTCCCCCAACAGTAGCCCCTCGAATACGCCTTTCTGTAGATAACCTATTTTTTTAGAAAGAAGGCAGTATACGACAGGAACATTTTTAGTTTCGGAGACTTAAAGGGAATGCGAAGATACTATGATTTAGCCCAGAATATTAAGCCCAATATTTTAAAACGTTCGCCTCCGAATTTTGGCGTAGTGAGGAAAACTCCCTGGAGCAGCATGGCTTCGGAGCATGAGTGCTACGAGAGCAGTTACGGAGCGCGAACGTCGTGCGGGCGGTTACGAAGTGTGGACGTCGTGCAGGCGGTTACGAAGTGTGGACGTCGTGGGGTGCCGTCAATATGACCGTTACGGCGCAAGTAGCCGTTACCCTCTGTAAAAAGAAGTAACGGTCGATTTCTTCAGCGGTTGCACGCCGTTTCACTTTCCAACCCCACCTTGCCAGCGACGGAAGCCGAACCTGCAGAGTGAAACTTCTCGAAGAGCAGTATAGGTTGTGTGGTTATAAAAGGGGGAGAAAGGGATTACTGGAAGTTTTTTACCGCATTCACCGTTCTTGCAATTCACCTTTCCCCTCAACCTTCTGCCCCTTCGAGCACTTGAGCGCAATGGCGAGAACCAGCCACACCACTCCTTTGGCGGCCAGCACTATGGCGCAGCGGCAGGCGTGGGCGGCATCAGCAGCCACGGCAATGGCGGGGGGCCCGGGCGGCGGTTGGCCCAAGAACCCTCGGGCGCTCCGTCCGCCCTCCAAGAAGAAGATGGCCCAGAGCTTCGTTATTGGTCAGTCAGTGAGCACAGCGGAATCCATCGAGGAGGCGGTAGATGGGAAGTTGGGAGCCGGAATGAGGACTCGTGTTCCCGGGACAGAGTCGACTCCACGGCCTCGGCGAGGAGAAGTGGTAGTCTTCGAGGCATTCTTCGAAGCTGGCCTGGGGCTACCAGCCGTGGATTTCTTAGCAGAGGTACTAGACATGTTCCACATTACTCTGCCTCAGTTGTCCCCCAACGCAATCGTCCGCTTGGCCGTCTTTGAGTGGGCTCTTCGGGCGGAAGGATGTGAAGGGCGCTCCGAAATCTTCGCAGCAACCCACGAAGCTATCTGCCAGCCGAAGCCTCAAGATGGGCCCGGAGACTCGAAGGTGACAGTGGCTTTCGGCAGCGTCAATTTTCAGCTACGGCGGGAGCACGCTCTTCATTTCCCTGCGAAGGCCATAAACGATCGATGGTATACAAATTGGATACTTCGGTGGTTTTACGCCGAAGTAGGAGAAGACTCCCCCCTTTCGGGCCCTCTTCAAGAAATTTGGTTCCGGAAAGAAGCGGACATCTCCCCGAACCCTAGCTTGCTCACGACGAGGCTAGGGTTGCTGGCTTCTGTGACTCGTCGGATGAGCATGCGAGACCTGGCCGAAGAGTTCGTAGGCCTTCGGATCTCACCCCTCGGGGCCAGTTGGCCAATTTCCATCCCGCGAGCTTCGGAGGGGGACCTCCGGAACATAGGTACGTCCTTCTCCTGCGGCGTCATTTTATATGAACACATTAATTATACTTATGCTTCTTATACCTTTTCCTTTTCAGCGGCGCCTCTGGCCTTATCTCCGGACGACATAGTCCGGGCTACCGAGCGAATTCTCGGAGCTCCTTCGGTAGCCGAGAGGCAGAAGAGGCTGGAACTGGTAGGGAGTTGGGAGCGCTCGAACAGGGTGTGGAGAGCCCTCGGCATGGAGCCCCCGCCGCTTCCCGACTTCGCCCCGGCTGGAGCGGCGGCTCGCAAGAGGAAAGCAGCGGCCGAGCCCTCTAAAAAGGCTGGCAAGCAACCCGCTCAGAAGAAGGCGGTGAAGCAGCCTTCTCACTTGACGCCTGCTTCGTCTTCTTCGTCGCCGGACGAGCGGAGCCCCACTCCCGAAGAGACAGAAGACTCCGGAGGCGCCACAGCGAAGGCCTTCGAGGATTACCTTCTGATCGACGAAGACATGGGGGAGGTTACCCTTGAAGTACGAAGGGATGTTTTGTCTTACATTAAAGAGGAAGAGCAGGAAGGGGGGTCTTCGTCCTCCGAGCCTGTTGATTGGTCCGATTCGGAGTACCAGGCTGGAAACCTTGCCGAGGCCGGCTCCGAAAGGCTCTTGACGTGGGCCGAACTTCAAGAGGAGCAGAAGAAGCTGCGAGCCTCGAAGAAAAAGAGAAGTTCCCGGCCTAAAAAGACTTCGAGCTCCGAAGGGCAAAGTAGCCGCAGGGGTCGAAAGGGCCTCCGTTTTTATTTGGGTCTAGATAGCAATTTTTCCTGATGTATGAATATAATATTTTAATGTGGAATGCTTCGACAGCATGCTGTGTGACTCCTATCCTCCTACCCCTCTTGTGGCTGGCGGAGCTTTTATCTTATATAATGGTTCGGTAGGCACAATGATTGCTTGAGCACCTGTATGCTTCGAATTTTGGTATATGTACCCTCGATAGTTTAGAAACTTTAGTTTTGTTTAAAGTCCTTAAACTCTTCTACGGATCCTAACAAGCCGGAGCCTGGAATCCGTAGGTTGGCCACCTCCGGCTCTTTTACAGATACTTCGCGCCCGGAGGCTTGAGATTCTGTTTTGTTTAAAGTCCTTAGACTCTTCTACGGATCCTAACAAGCCGGAGCCTGGAATCCATAGGTTGGCCACCTTCGGCTCTTTTACAGATACTTCGCACCCGGAGGCTTGAAATTCTGTTTTGTTTAAAGTCCTTAGACTCTTCTACGGATCCTAACAAGCCGGAGCCTGGAATCCGTAGGTTGGCCACCTTCGGCTCTTTTACAGATACTTCGCACCCGGAGGCTTGAAATTCTGTTTTGTTTAAAGTCCTTAGACTCTTCTACGGATCCTAACAAGCCGGAGCCTGGAATCCGTAGGTTGGCCACCTTCGGCTCTTTTACAGATACTTCGCACCCGGAGGCTTGAAATTCTGTTTTGTTTAAAGTCCTTAGACTCTTCTACGGATCCTAACAAGCCGGAGCCTGGAATCCGTAGGTTGGCCACCTTCGGCTCTTTTACAGATACTTCGCACCCGGAGGCTTGAAATTCTGTTTTGTTTAAAGTCCTTAGACTCTTCTACGGATCCTAACAAGCCGGAGCCTGGAATCCGTAGGTTGGCCACCTTCGGCTCTTTTACAGATACTTCGCACCCGGAGGCTTGAAATTCTGTTTTGTTTAAAGTCCTTAGACTCTTCTACGGATCCTAACAAGCCGGAGCCTGGAATCCGTAGGTTGGCCACCTTCGGCTCTTTTACAGATACTTCGCACCCGGAGGCTTGAAATTCTGTTTTGTTTAAAGTCCTTAGACTCTTCTACGGATCCTAACAAGCCGGAGCCTGGAATCCGTAGGTTGGCGGAGCCACTGAACCAATGGTTCGTAGCAAGCCCCTTGGGTTTTTCCGAGAAATGCTTGGCTCTTGCTAGCATCACCGACCTCCGAATGCGTCCATCCGGAGGGTTTGATGTTCGAAAGGCAAAACAAATCTCAACCCCTTAGCTTTATTTATAAAAGGAGTGTTACAAGTGATTACAAGGAAGCCTTAAGCATAATATCTCTTAAGGTGCTCCGCATGCCACGCGTGTTTCAACTCTTCTCCTTCTAAATTAGCTAATTTAAACGAGCCGGGGCGACCTGAGCGTAAGATAACATATGGTCCTTCCCATTTGTTTCCTAGCTTCCCCGGAGCTATTACATTTCGTAATACTAGATGACCTGGTTTTAACTCAGTTAATTTGACTTTTGGGTCATACCATGTCTTTGTGTGCTCTTGGTACTTCGTCAGGTTGGCGACAGCTCGAAGCCTTGTTTCTTCCGACAAGTCTATTGAAGCACCTCGATCACCTTCGTCTTCGTGTTGAATTACGCGAAGTGACTCCCCTTTGAGCTCCGTAGGGGTCATGGCTTCGTCTCCGAAGAGCAACCTGAATGGCGTGAAACCGGTTGATCTAGTTTGCGTGGTTCGGATAGACCATAGAATTTTGGGTAGCTCTTCGACCCATAGGCCCTTGGCCAATCCGACGATTCGGCGATTTAACCCGGAGAGGATATTCCCGTTGGCTCGCTCGACGGCTCCGTTGGACTGCGGATGTCGCACTGCTGCGAAGCATAGTTTAATGCCCAGTTCTTCACAGAATGTTTGGAAGGTATCAGCTTCGAACTGGGTCCCATTATCCACCGTTAATTCTCTGGGGACTCCGAACCTGCATATAATATTCTGCCAGAAGAACCTTTGCACATTCTTTGATGTGATGGTTGTTAACGGCTCTGCTTCCACCCATTTTGAGAAGTATTCTATGGCTACGACCGCAAATTTCAATCCGCCTTTTGCTGGTGGGAAAGGGCCTATGAGGTCCATGCCCCACCTAGCCATCGGCCACACTGGGGCAATAACTTGGAGTTGAGCTGGCGGGCGATGGCTCCTTCGGCCCATCCATTGGCAGCCTTGGCACGTCCGAACTAGGTCTTCGGCGTCTCTGACGATCGTTGGCCAATAAAAACCTTGCCGAAGCGTCTTGCCTGCTAGTGCTCTGGGAGCTAGATGACTTCCACACAGCCCCTCGTGGATGCCTCGAAGGATGTCTCGTCCTTCAGGTTGAGAGATGCATCGAAGCAGTGGCGAGCATACTCCGGCTTTATATAGTACTTCCCCAATAAGTTTGTAATTCCGAGCTCTCGTTTGCACTCTTCGAGCTTCTTGGCCTTCCGGAGGGTCATTGCTACCTTGCAACATAGTTATTATTGGAGTTCGCCAATCCGTAGCTTCAATACACATTACTTCTGACGAGGGTATTTGGTCAGCTGCTGGCTGTTCTAATTCTTCATAGAAAGCGCCCTCCGGGAGGTCTACTGCTCCTGCTGCGGCCTTCGCAAGAATATCTGCAAGTTGGTTTTCTGCTCGCGGTATGCTTCGAACTGTAAACCCTTTGAATGCTGATTCTGCTTTGCGGATTTCTTGAAGGTATTGCGCGAGATGTGGGTTTTTTGCTTGGAAGCTTTTATCAATGTGTCCCGCGACGACTTGGGAATCTGTCTTGATCATTATCCTTGTAGCTCCGAGTGCTTTAGCCTTTCGGAGGCCTAGCAAGATTCCTTCATACTCGGCGACGTTATTAGTGGTTCGAAAGTTAAGCCTTGCAGAGTACATTGCCTTTTGTCCTGACGGTGAGAAGATTACTGCCCCTGCTCCGGCACCTGATGCTTGATAGGCCCCGTCGGAGAATATTGTCCAGAAACCGTCGGAGGGTTCTTCCGGAGTCCATACTGCAGATGGAGTCCACTCTGCCACGAAATCTGCTATAATTTGAGATTTAACGGCCGTCCTTGCTGTGAAGGAGATTTCGAAGGGTGCTAACTCTACTGCCCACTTTCCAACCCTGCCTGTGGAATCTTTGTTTCGGAGCATATCTCCAAGAGGGTACGATGTGGGGACAATAAGGTTATGCGCCAAGAAATAATGCCTTAGTTTTTCGTGAGGCCATTACCAAAGCATAAGCAAACTTTTCAAGCTCGGAGTATCTGATCTTGGCTCCTGATAATGCCTCCGAGACAAAATAAACTGGGTTTTGCACCAGCTTGTTCTTGATCTCGACTTCTCGGACTAGTACTGCGCTTACTGCTGACCCTGTCGCTGCAAGGTATAAAAGCAATGTTTCCCCTGGAAGAGGAACAGTTAAGGTTGATAATGTTCCAAGGTAGGCTTTTATCTCTTCGAAGCTCTTTTGGCACTCCGGCGTCCAGCTGAAGCTTTCGGAGCCTTTGAGTGCCTTGAAAATTGGGAGGCTTCGCTCTGCCGATCTGGACAGGAACCTGCTGAGTGCTGCTAGCCTTCCTGCTAGCTTCTGTACTTGCTTCAAATTTTCGGGTGGGGCCATTCTTTGCAGTGCACTTATTTGCGTTGGACTGGCTTCGATCCCCCTGCTCGAAACTAAGTACCCTAACAGCTTCCCTGCTTGTGCCCCGAATATACATTTTTCGGGATTGAGGCGTACTCCACATGTTCGGAGGCTCTCAAAAGTTTCATCTAAGTCTATGCTATGCTGACGCTTTTGAGCACTTTTTATTACAATATCGTCCATGTAGGCTTCGACATTGCGGCCTATCTGATGGCCTAAAGCTTTAGCTATTAGGCGAGAAAAAGTGGCTCCGGCATTCCGTAAACCAAACGGCATTCTTACATAGCAGAATACTCCTGAAGGAGTTATGAAACTTGTCTTGGCCTCGTCTTCTTTCTTCAGCCATACTTGATGGTACCCGGAGTATGCATCGAGGAAGCTTAGTAGTTCGGAGCCGGCTGTGGAATCTATTAATTGATCTATTCGGGGCATTGGGTAGGGGTCTCGCGGGCATGCTTTATTTAGTGATGTGAAGTCAATACACATGCGCCATTTGCTGGAATCCTTCTTCCTTACAAAGACAGGGTTGGCTAACCACTCGGTATGGGCCACTTCCCTGATAATGCCAGCTTTTAACAATTTTTCCACTTCGGCCTTGGCTAAATTTGCTCTTTCTGTTGATAGCTTCCGGAGCCCCTGGCGCACTGGCTTGGCCTTCGGGTTGACGAGCAGACTGTGCTCGATAATGCTTCGGTCGACCCCCGTGATATCTTCGTCGGTCCAAGCAAACATGTCTAAATTCTTCTTGACGACTTCTTCTAATGAGGCTGTTATCTCCGGAGATAGCCCCTTGCCGAATTTTATTGGGTATTCTTTGTCGTCTTTTGAAATTATTCTTGTCTCGACATCACCCTCCGGGCTTGGTTTGAGCGAGGATCCCTTCGAGGGGCTCAAGGCTTCTGGTACTTCTTCGGCGCTCTCCGCCACATTGTGCACTTGTCGAGGGTCCAATGGCTGCCCGTGGCCATATTCTGTCCTTCTGGCTATAGCTTGGTCTCCTGAAATAGTGAGCACTCCACCTTGCGTAGGCATTTTGAGACAAAGGTAGTTGTGATGAGCTATGGCCCCGAATTGGTTTAACATCCCTCGCCCGAAGATAGCATTGTAGGCGTAGGGGGCATCCACCACGTCGAAAATCACCTCCTCTACTCGGGCCAGCGGCCCCTCTCCGAAGGCAACCTCGAGGCCTATTTGGCCGAGGGCATCGAGAGGCGGTCCTGAGAACCCTTGAAGTGGCCGGGCTGCAGGGAGTAGATGCTTCCGGGGTATGCACATCTGGTCGAAGGCTTGAACGAAGAGTATATCTGCGGAGCTCCCACCGTCCACCAGGATCCTCCGAACATCAGCCCCTGCTATATCAGCAGAGATGACTAATGGATCAGCATGGGGAAACTTCACCCCTACTGCATCGCTGGTTGTGAATGAGATGGGTACACGGGACCATTCTGGCATCCCTTCAGCGGAACTTGAAGTCCCAATGTGCCCAACTTCTCGGACGTACTCACGGCGCTGTCTCTTGGACATGCTGCCGAGGGTCCCCCCTCCGGAGATGGGTAGGACCACTCTTTTGCCGCGGTCTTGCGGATCTTCGTGCCTTGGTGGTGGCATAATACTGGCCACCGGTAGCTGTATAGGGGCTTCAAGGGCCCCGGCTCGGGCCACAGTTTGGACAGGCTCCGATCGTGCCGCAGGTGGAACCCGGTCCGAAGTACCCCTCCTGGCATTTCGGTCAATGTATTCACCCCGAAGGGCTAATATCGTCTTGCAGTCCTTCGTGTCATGGCTTCTATTATCGCCATGTACGCAGCAAAAATGACTCTGGCGCCTTCCAGGCACCCTTTCTTGAGGTGCTGACGGCCCAGCCTTAAAATTTTTTACTTGCTGAAAACTGGCCGGTGCCTTCGAAGCTGAAGGTGCAATATTTAGCACTTCCGAACGGAAATGCTTTTTTCCTCGCCTATAATCGCTAGGGCGGCTGTCTTGTGGGGGTTGTGGCGGAGCGGTGGCCTCCGGCTCCCTTTTGACTTCCCGGAGGGCGGGTAGCGCTGCTTCAGCTCGCCGAAGGCATCCTTCCTCTGCCTTGGCATATTGCTCGAAGTATGCCATGAGCTGTGCTATGGATGTTACCGGCTTGCGATGGAGTTTGCTGAGGAGGTCAGGGTTTAGCACCCCCTCTCGGGCGGCATCGACTACCGAAGAGGTAGTAAGGCCCTTGATCTGTGACTTGGTGTGGGCGAAGCGTGTAAAGTATTCTCGGAGGGTTTCTCCTTCCCGCTGCTTTACTTGGAACAAACTTCCCGTAGACATTGGGGCCACGAAAGTGCCTTGGAAGTTGCTCACGAACTTCTTTTTGAGTAGTTCCCATGACTTGATCGATCCTGGTTTTAGGGACCAGAACCACCGGAGTGCCACACCTTCGAGAGCAAGTGGGAAGCATTTTGCCATGGTGCTTCGTACCCCTCCGCTTGCTTCTATAGCTAGGGCGTACGAGCGGGCGAACTCCCCGGGGTCCGATCCCCCGGAGTACTTGTGCAGCTTCGAGGCCTTGAACTTGGGGTCGAAGGGCACTCTCTGCAGATCAGGGTGCAACGGAGACTCGTTGTCGAAGGACGCATTCTCGGCCTCTTCCTGGACTTGTATAACTTCTGGGGGGTTGTGGCCTCCATCGTCTGGAGGCCCTCTTGGAGTTTCAGTGGAAGCTTGAGTGCGGAGTCTGTCGGCGGCTTCCTGCCTCCATCTGGACACCTCCTCCTGAAGCCTGGCTAGCTGCGTAGCCTCGGTCTCGGGAGGGCCTTCGTCTTCGTCGGAGGGAACTTCAGGGTCCCGGCTTGCTGCGTAGTCGGTCTGAAGCATTGTAGGGGGGGGTAGAGGGCCCCGGGGCGCTCGACGCCCATCGGTTCCGGCAGGAACCGTTGGATTAGCTGAGGGTCCGGCTCCATTGGTCCGAGGGGACCTTCGAAGGGGACCTGTAGCCTGACCACGCTTCGGAGGCATGGTTAGTCGATGAGGTGTCTTGGAAATGGAAGGCTTCGAACGACTCGGGGGGGTCGAGGGAAGGCCTTCGGGCTGCACTAAGAAGCCCTTAACTGAAGGGTGCGCGGAATCTCAGGATTCCGAGGCTCCCCCCGTAAGTTTTCTTCAGAGTGCAGTTAGCAGTAGAGAACAAGCTTTTAGAACTTGGATCCCCACGGACGGCGCCAACTGTTGGCGTAAAAGTTACACCAACAGGTTCTTAGTAGTTAAGAACAAACAAACAAGAGGTTTGTGTCTTTAGGACAAACTTGAGCCTCCGTAAGGATAACAACTCAAGAGGTCCGAATGTATGTGTTTGAACCACTGGTTCTGGATCCTTCTTACAAGGTACAAAGGGGGGTATTTATAGGGAGAAAAGCTAAAGGAATAGACCTATTTACCCTTATATTACAAATACCCTCAGTATTATAAACGAGGTTATACGTGGTAAAGTGCTGCAGGGTAGATGGATAAGCAGGGCATCCAATCAGTCACGTCGTCCTGCTTCGAAGCTTCCTTTCTCCTTTCGAAGGGTCCTCCGTAACTTCGCATCGTGGCACCCTTCGACCACGCTGACGTATCTTCGAGCATTAGTCGACCATCTTCGGGACTTCCTTAGAGCCTTCGGAGGGTCAACCTTTAAGTCGCGGAAATGAAGTAATTTCCCCCAACACATGGATTAGGGAGATGTTATGTTTACTGTTCTCTTTGGAACAGTTTATTCGGTCTCGATACTTTGTTAGCCAATTCATAGCAAAGATTAGATATATAACTTGGATGGAAAGTAAAATGGAGTCTACAATAAAAAAGTTGCCATGGAATTCTAGAGATACTTTAGGACAAAACTTGGAGGCTCTATTTGTTCTACTATACAATAAACTAATTTTATACCATTCATTGGGCTGCCTAGTGATGATGGGTACATTCTTACTTAACTTTGTACCCTCTATAGTTTTGTTTGATTCCGGAGTGTCATATTCCTTTATTTCAAAAAGAATCATGGATAGTAATAGATGGGAAAACCAAGCTATGAGGACCCATGATAGTTCGATCCCTCAACGATGAAATTAGAGTCTCCAAGTTTTACCTTAAAATATTTTACCCTAAAGTATTTCTAGAATTTCATAACATCATTTTCATTATAGACTCAATCTTACTTTTCACCCAAGATATGATCTAATGATTGGTATGAATTAACTAACAATGATCGAAACCATATAAACTATTTTGAGAAGAGTGTAGGGTTAAATCTATCCTAAACAATACTTAAGCAATCAGCTTATAAAAAATGTCAATACTCAATAAGCAATCTAAAGTATTTCAAAAAGAATTATCTAAAATACCACTAGACGGAGAGGTAGATTTCTCCATAAAATTTGTACTTGTACCTAATACATCACTCATTTTTAAAAGGGTTAATAGCTTATGTGCCACCGTTATTTCCTGAAACGCCAAAAATGCCATTACTATTCGTCTATTAGCCTATATGCCATTATAATTTTCCGATCGATTCCCATATGCCATTAGGCCCACCTGCAGAGTGTCTGATTTTTGGTATTGCCCATATTGCCCTTCTTCCCTCAGCCATGCTTGTGAGCTCTGATCGTCTAACTCACAGAAGCCATTAACCCCATCACGAAACCAAGCTAAGTTGCCGCTCTCTTGCTAGTCCTCTCGCTTCTACCATTGCTCTCTCTCTCTCCCACACGCGCGCACGCTTACCGGAATCGGGGCATCGGGCGCTCGGCGGCGAGATCTGGGCAGCAGCGATGCACGCTCCGGCGGTTGCCGCCCAGCGCAATCTCGTTGTTGTGGGAGTTGCATTGCGCGCCTCGCGGCCTTTGAGGAGCCATGCTGAATAGCGTGGGCCTCATGGCTCCAGAAGTGATGAGTCATTGTCAACGATAGTCAAAGAGGACTGAGGAAGAGAAGAGATTTGCTGTTTCATGGGCCGCGTGTGACTCAGGTACACGGGCAGCGAGCGACTGTCGGGCAGAGGAGGCTGCGAAGTCGGGCTGGCCCAATCCGGGTGCATGGGCCAGAAGTAGTAGAAGACCCACTGGGCTGTTGACCAAGACTGACTCAGGTACACGGGCGGTGAGCGATTGCCGGGCTGAGAGAGCTGCGGAGTCGGGCCGGCCCAATCCGGGTACCTGGTGCAAAGCTGGTGGAGGCTTTGTCAGTTTCGGCGTAAAACTGACAACCGTTGATTCTGTATCCGACTGTCCAGAAGAGTAGCTTCCGGATATGTCATCTGTTACTCTAGGCCCACAGTCAGTCAGTTGTGTCTGTAAAATACCTAAGGGCAGTAGAGTCTTTTTCTGTATTTTTGAGTCTGTAAAACCCTAAGGGGCTGGTAGAATATCCTAGTGTTGGGCTGCCTATAAATAGCACCCCAATCCCTAGGGTTTGGACTACCCCTTGTGCTGAAATCAAATCGGTTGGGTCATTTTGTCTCCCGTCTTCTCTTCCTGTGTGCGCCGCCAGGCCCTTTGCGCTTCTCTGTTCGTGGCTCATTTTGGCTTAATCTCTTGGATGCTTTTATCCCTTGGTCCTGGAGAATTTATTGGTTGCATCTGGTTGGTTTGGGAGTTATTGAGCTGGATTCGGGCTGCTGTATTTAGTTCTTGAAGAGAAGCTTCTTCTGTTTGCTTCCGTTCTTCACAAACTGAGTACTAGTTCTTGCTGCTGCAAGTAGTACTATTCTGTAGCTACAGTACTTGCTGCCAGCTTTTGACCTTCTATTGTACTGCCTTTTCGATCGAAGCAGCATGGAGTAAATGCCTTTTTGACTGTTTCTGCGAAGTCATTTTCTTTTGGTCGAAGTCCCTCAGCTCCGTGAGGCAGGCTTCGATCTAACCTTACTTGAAGGCTTCGTCTCAGTCTTCGTACTTTGTTATGTGCTCTGTGTTGCTAAGTTTCGAAGCAGTTTTCTGATTGACAGCATTACATACTTCGACACATTTCGAGGTTGGGATCGAAGCTTGTGGCTCCGCTAGGCTTCGCACTGATTTCTGTGTAGAGTGTCACCCTTCGCCTCTCTTTTCGGAGCTTGCTCTTTTCTAAGTTAGAGCATTGGCCTCGGACTTGTTTTTCTGTTACGTGACAAACTTCGCTTCCTTGTTCGAAGGTTGTCTGTTCGTGTGTGGTGTTCGAAGTTCTGTGTTCGAAGGTTTAGCTTCGAAGCTTTCGTTTTCAAGTGTGTTCGAAGTTTTGTCTTCGAAGTGCATACTTCGAAGCAGACTTCGGCACTGTTTTACTTCGCTCCGAAGCTCGTGATTCGAAGCTGTGTTCGAAGCCTTGTCTTCGAAGTGCATACTTCGAACCAAGCTCCGGCACTGTTTTACTCCGCTCCGAAGTACACTTCGCTTCTTACCACTTCGAACTAGGCTAGACAGTGACACCTTCGGCACTTCGGACAGACTCCGTCATCAACCTCCGAAGCAGACCTCGACGTGCGAAGGGGGCTTCGCCAAGTTCCGAACAGGAGACAACTTTGGACAGTAACTTCTCTTTTCACTTTATACATACTTAGATCTTTTCATTGAGAAGTTTAGGCCTGTTATAACTTGTACATCTGCCTAGATTGCACTACTTTAGATTCACACTGTTTATCATCAGATGCTTCTAGGTTAGAAACCTTTAGACTTAGGCTTTCTGTTTATTTTCTGCTGCGTAGTATTTTTGAGGTGCGTTGGGTATTGGGAACAGGCCATTGATTCGAAAGAATTTTTTTAAGGCGCCCATTCACCCCCCCTCTGGTCGCTACTTTCGGTCCTACAAGTGGTATCAGAGCAAGGTTAGGGTTTTTCCATACCTTAACCGGTTCTAAACCCCAGTAGTGACTATGACATCTCCTGGCAAGGTCCCGTCCTTGGAAGCCTATGGCTATAATTATTGGAAGACTCGCATGCGAGCCTATCTCATGAGCCAGGGTTCGGACATATGGGACATTTGCGTTCACAGCACGTTTGTCATTCTGCCAGTTACTGAGCAAGGTACTGCTGGTATCATTGCTCAGCATCTGAGCAACAGTAAGGCTGTGAACATTTTATTTTCTGGTTTAGGTCCCACTGAATTTGAGCGAGTGAGTCATCTCTCCACTGCGAGAGAGATCTGGGCTACCCTCAAGGCACACCATGAGGGAACAACACAGGTCAAGGCTCGGCTCTATCAGACCTACCGGCGTGAATATGAGAATTTCACACAGAAGCCGGGTGAATCTGTTGAGGCTTTGTTTGGTCGCTTTCAGTCGATCATTAACAAGCTTCGGGACAACAAGGCTGAGGGTGCTCAGTTAGTCTCAGATCATGAGCAGGCGCTCAAGGTTCTTCATACCTTGGACCCAAAGATCTGGGAGATCAAGGTATCATCTATTGTTGAGAGTACTTCATACGATACCTTGACCATTTCTGAGTTATTTAGCAAGCTAAAGGCCACTGAGGTAGATATCCAGTTGAGATCAAATCTCACTGGCTCTGGATCAAAATCCCTGGCCCTTGCTACACCTTCTGTTGATCCCTCTGCTGTGAGCTGTGCTGGGTTCTCTTTGATGTCTATCACTGAGGACCAGCTTGAGTTGTTGGGAGATGATGATTTGTGTCTCTTTAACAACCGGGTGCGTCGTGTCTATGATAAAGAATGTTCAAAAGACACGGCACAAAATCCGGATGCTTTGAATGTGGTGATCCAGGACACTTCATCGCCGACTGCCCCAAGCGCAGTGGATACAAGAAGGGCACCGGCAACAGCTTCCACGACTCCGGCAAGCATGAGAGCCCCTCCTTCACCAAGGGCAAGCCGAAGACCCGGTTCTTCAAGAAGGCCCTGAAGGACTACCGGCGAGAGAACAAGAAGCGCGACAAGGCCTTCTTCGCCGAGATGGAGAAAAGCTACTCCAAGCAGTCCACGACTTCTTCCTCTTCATCGAGCTCAAGCGACGAGGAGATCGCCATCAGGAAGGTGAAGGACAAGGATGATCCGGCGGGCCTCTGCTTCATGGCTTTAGGAGACAAGCCAAAGAGCCGCTCACACCAGCGCCGAAGATCCCGCAAGAGCTTCTGCTCCATGGCTCTTGGGGATAGAGAAGAAAAGAGCTCCTCCGACGACTCTGACGATGACGATAGCAAGGTATCATCTTATGAGCGCGAAATTGTTGATTTACTTGAGAGCAATCGTCAGGAGTTGAAGTATCGGGAGAAACTGCTTAGGGGGGCTAAGAAAAGGATAGACGAGTTAGAGAGTGAGCTTGCCGTAGCCAACGGTAGAATAGAAAGTCTATCTTCTTCCCCTTGCTTGGGTGATAGCAGTGAGTGCCCGAAGTGTGAGGTGCTTCTGTGTGACCTGTCGACTTTGAAGTCCAGGTACACAGAAAGGGTTGATGAGAGGGACGCTTTGGCCACTGAGCTTGAAAGCGCTCAGCTGGAGCTAAAAGATGCTCAAGCCACTGTCGTCGCACACTGTGTTGATTGCCCATCTCATCTAGCTGCATTAGCTGAGCTGAAATCCAAGGGCAATGAGCATTTGGGTGATTTAGAGAGGTTGAGAGCTGAGCTTGCGCAGACTAGGCTAGAGCTTGAGACATTGTCAGTTTCCACCACTGTCTGTGAGAACTGCCTGTCTCTTAGAATGGAGTTAATTAAGCTAAAAGCCGGGAAGTCTGTCCAATAGGAAGTTGAGTGTGAGACCTGCTTGTCTCAGGTGGAGGTTCTAGCTTCCTTGAGAGAGGAGCTAGCAGATTCTCAGAATGAGAATTTTTACCTCCGTTCTATCCTGAGTTGGATCAGTGCCAGAGAGCCACAGCTTGTCATGATGATCCAGCAGTTCAAGAGGCAGGATGGGTTTGGGGTAGGTTACACCTACACCAAGGCTGACTTTGAGAGTGCCATCAGCCGGGCAGTGGAGTGGAGTAAAATGACTCCAGAGCAGAGGTATCCCAAGACTCACTCCACTGAGACCTCCCAGGCTTGTCAGCCCAAGGATGGAGTGATCCATGAACTCCCAAAGCTCCACCCAAGAAGCCTATCTGGGTTCCTAAGCCCAAAACCTCCACTCTTCTCTAGACTCTCTTCCTGGACCCTCTCAGCCCAAGAAGACCACACCAAACGCTACCAAGCCTAAGATTCCCAAGCCTCAACCACATCCCAAGAAGCCTACCTATCATTGTGAGTTCTGTCAGAGAGACGGGCATCTTGCGGAGTTTGCTTCAGAAGGAAGCGGGTTGAGAGAGCAGAGAGGGCTCGTAGTGATCAGGTAGCAGTTCTACCAGCAGGGTGGTAGACTGCGTGTTCCTCGGCGCGGGGAGAGGCTGGAGGCCAGGCCGCGTCGTGTAGGTGGTGGTCGAGGAGACGGTTTCGTGCCCGTGCTCCAGGTGGTGGTGTTCGTTCCGACAGAGTTCCAGACCATGTTGGCTACGGTTCTGGACCTCGTGGCCGCAGGGTTAGGAAGAACCGTGGACCGCGCTTTGAGTCGCGTTTTGGTCCAAACTCTTTTGATGGTTTTCGCTTTCCATCTTTTGAGCAGATGGCTCGACACTGGTTTAGCTCTTTTGCTAAACCTGGTGCCGGACCATTTGCTCCCACTTACAGACATTGATTGTGCAGGACCGGGGACTGGAGGATGTTTGGATCATGGACTCAGGATGCTCTCGCCACATGACGGGACATCGCAGATGGTTCTCAAGTCTCACTCCCCCGAGCTCCAAAGAATATATCACGTTCGGGAACAGCGGTCAAGGGAAAGTAAGTGGCATAGGCTCAATCAGCATCTCAGACCATTTCTCTTTAAAGAATGTTGCTTTGGTTAAAAATCTGAACTTTAATTTAATATCTGTTTCGCAACTTCTTGAGGATGGTTTGGAAGTGCGTTTTAAGAAGGGCAATTCTTCTGTGGTTGATTCTAGAGGGTCTTTGGTTTGTCAGATTTTACCCTTTGGTAAAGTTTTTCGAATTGACTTATCTAGTTCTTTTGGCCCTTCTCGCTATTTGATTGCTGGATCTTCTTCTGAGCTCTGGAAGTGGCATAGGAGGTTAGGTCATTTGAGTTTTGATCTGCTAGTCAGGTTAAGCTCTATGGATCTCATCCGAGGATTGCCCAAGCTTAAAATGGAGAAGGATCTAGTTTGTCATCCCTGTCGTCATGGGAAAATGGTTGCCGCTTCTCACTCACCTGTGACTCAGGTGATGACTTCGTATCCAGGCGAGCTTTTACATTGGACACTGTAGGTCCAGCTCGGGTACGCTCAGTCGGTGGGAAGTGGTATGCACTTGTGATTGTTGACGACTTTTCTCGTTTCTCGTGGGTTTTCTTTTTGGAGTCTAAGGATGAAACTTTTCAATTTGTCCATGACCTGATTTTGAAGCTGAAGAATGAGAACAATGGTCGGATGCGAGCAATTCGCTCCGACAACGGCTCTGAGTTCAAGAACTCTCAGTTGTCAGCTTCTGTGGTGATCAGGGTCTGGACCATCAGTTTTCTTCTCCTTATACTCCCCCACAGAACGGCGTTGTGGAACGAAAGAACCGCACAGCTAGTTGAGATGGCCAGGACGATGCTCGATGAGCACAGGACTCCTAGGCGTTTTTGGGCTGAAGCCATGAACACGGCTTGCTATCTGGCCAACCGCATTTTTCTTCGAGCTTACATTGGTAAGACATCATATGAGTTGCGATTTGGCAGACAGCCCAAGGTGAGCCACTTGCGAGCGTTTGGCTGCAAGTGCTTTGTGCTCAAGAAGGGAGGGCATTTGGACAAGTTTGAGTCTCGTTGCTGGGATGGTGTTTTTCTTGGTTATGCATTGCATTCTCGAGGTTTCCGTGTTTGGAATCTCGAATCCCAGCTGCTTGTCGAGACGTGTGAGGTTTCATTTGATGAGTCCTTGCCTTCTTTGACTCCTTCTTTTGAGCTTTCGGGTGATGATGAGCTCGGAGAGTCCATCTTCGAGGAAGATGAGGATACTCCAGCTGCTGATGAGGGTGGGCCTTCTGCATCCCCCGCAGAGCCCACACCTTCTGAGACTTCGACTGATGATGAAGGCGGACCTCTGATCACTTCTTCCACTTCGATCGAGCCCCTTCAGTCGAGTCCAGAGGTGCCAGCTGCTGACTCCGGTGAGGTGACTTCAGATCACCAGGGAACCCGAGCAGTTCAGCGTGACCACCCCTCAGAGCTCATCATTGGTGATCTGACTAAGAGGACTTGCGTTCTTCTGCCTCTCTCGCTGTGTTTGCTGAATCTGCGTTTGTTGCATCTTTTAAGCCCAGAGATGTTTCTCATGCTCTCTCTGATTCAAATTGGATTAATGCCATGCAAGAAGAGCTTGAGAATTTTGTCCGCAATCGGGTTTGGACACTAGTTGAGCCGCCACCAGAATGCAACCCCATAGGTACCAAGTGGGTATTCAAGAACAAACAAGGTGAAGATGGGGTTGTGGTGCGCAACAAGGCTCGACTAGTTGCCCAGGGTTATTGCCAGAAGGAAGGTATTGACTTTGAAGAAACCTTCGCTCCTGTTGCCCGTCTTGAGTCCATTCGCATTCTTTTAGCTTTTGTCGTTTCGAAGGGCTTTAAGCTTTTTCAAATGGACGTTAAGAGTGCTTTTCTGAACGGGTACATAGAAGAGGAGGTTTATGTTAGGCAACCACCCGGTTTTGAGAACCCTAAGTTTCCTCGACATGTCTTTAAATTGCACAAAGCTTTATACGGGTTGAAGCAAGCCCCCAGGGCTTGGTATGACCGGTTAAAGCAATTTTTGTTGGGGAAGGGCTTTGTGATGGGTTCTATGGACAAAACTCTTTTCTTGCTCAGAGATGCTTCAGATTTTTAGTTGCTCAGATTTACGTGGACGATATTATCTTTGGCGGTACTACTGATTCTCTTGTGTCCAAGTTTTCTGAGCAGATGCACAGTGAATTTGAGATGAGCCTCATGGGTGAGCTTAAGTACTTTTTAGGGCTCCAGATCAAGCAGACCAAGGACGGCACCTTCATCCACCAAGGTAAGTATACTCGTGACATGCTTAAGAAATTTGACTTTGGTGGTGAATTGAAGCCGCAGATGACCCCGATGGGTACTTCTGGGGGTCTGGACAAGGACGAGAGCGGTGTCAAGGTCAATGAAAGGGAATTTCGAGGGATGATCGGTTCGCTGTTGTACTTAACTACAACAAGACCAGACATACAGTTCGACGTGGGACTTTGCGCGCGTTTTCAGTCTTCACCACGCGCGTCTCACCGGCAGGCTGTCAAGCGCATTTTCAGGTATCTCACCTATGCGCCTGATCTAGGTCTTTATTATTCAGCATCATCATCACTTGATTTATCTGGCTTTTCGGACGCTGACTTTGGTGGGTGCCGGTTGGATCGTAAGTCGACTTCCGGTACTTGCCAGTTTCTTGGTTCCTCCCTTGTATCTTGGTCTTCTCGAAAGCAATCTGGAGTTGCTCTTTCGACCACAGAGGCTGAGTACGTAGCTGCTGCTAGCTGCTGCTCACAGATGGTTTGGATGATTTCCACTCTACGAGACTTTGGGTTGTTCTTTCCTACCAGGGTTCCATTGTTTTGCGACAGCACTAGTGCTATTAGTGTAGGGAAAAACCCGTGTCTTCATTCAAAAACCAAACATATTGATGTGCGCTTTCACTTCTTGCGGGATCAATATGAGAAAGGTGTCATTGACCTTGTTCATGTTGATACCCATCATCAGTTGGCTGACATTTTCACCAAACCCCTAGATCAGTCTACCTTTGAGCGTTTACGAGGGGAGTTGGGTGTTGTGTATCCTTTTTAGGATATTTTGCGTCAGTTTTCTTTCTTCTTTACTCTTTTCTTGAGTCTTTTTGGTGTGTGTTCATATCTTGCATATTCGCATATCACACTTTAGAGATGCTTCTGCTATATGATTGAACTGTTTTACTTATTCTAGCAGGTACATGCTTTTGATTACATGTCGATGATCATGCTTTGATTCAGTTCACTTGATATGTCTGATATCTGTCATATGCATGGCTTTTACGCTTTCAACTTAAAAAATGATCACCATTGCTTCTGGTAACTAGCATGTGTAGGCTGAGTGCTTCTGCTATCTGTTACATGCCTTGTAGCTAGGTCATCACATAGATGCAGATATGCAACTTGGACATCTTTATGCTTAACATGGAAAATGTGCTATAAAAATGATAAAAATCAAAAAATTGAATGAAAATTCCATGCCTTTTTATGCTTAAGTTGAAAAGATCCAAGTGGGTTTGCTTTGTCGCATTATATTGTTCTAGACTGCTTACCATAGCACTTTGGTATGAACTAGGACAGTGTAGTGTATGCCAAGACCAATGTCTTAAGCTTCTGATGGCTCAGTTCTGGCCTAGGCTTGACTTGGTCGGTTAGCATAAGGTTTGACATGCAAATAACCCTTGGCACAAATGACAAAGGAAAATGAAAAAGCCTGAACTTTAAAAGGATAACAAGTTTGCTGAAGCACTTTGTTTTGAACAATGCTTATCTTGGTAGATATCAGTTAGCTTCTGCATCTCATGCTTTACCTTGCTTGTTTACTAGAAAATGTGGTGATGCTTTTATTTGCAAAAACTGAAAAATGTGTGATAAATGACTTTCCTTCGATATCATCTCTTGCACTGATCATGCCATGTATCTTAGACAGTATCTCTTTTGCTATACCTGTTAGATACTGTATTTGCAGTCAATCATATCTGAGAAGCATGCTTTCTTCACTCCACCTGCACCCCAATTGCATTCACTGCATATTTTGAGGGGGAGTTGCTTTTCAGGAGGAGTTTGTGTCTCTTTTGAGTGCTTGATGAGTTCACTTGTCAACAAGGGGGAGAAAATTTGGGATCAGAGTTTAAGGGGGAGTTCTTACTCTGTTAATATCCTTGTTGTTCTCAAATCACACTCATTTTGCGCTTTTGTGTTTTGGTTAACCATAATGACCGCTTCTTGCTTTTGTTCGGCTTTTGGTCATTAGGGTTAAACTTTTACCTTATTTTTCTTCTTCTTTGTTTTCTTGTATTTTGTTTTCGTGTTTCCACATTTGGTTCACAGGTGCTAAGAGCTGAGAATTGAGGAGTGTTGACAATGCACTCATCAAGGGGGAGATTGAGGAGCCATGCTGAATAGCGTGGGCCTCATGGCTCCAGAAGTGATGAGTCATTGTCAATGATAGTCAAAGAGGACTGAGGAAGAGAAGAGATCTGCTGTTTCATGGGCCGCGTGTGACTCAGGTACACGGGCAGCGAGCGACTGTCGGGCAGAGGAGGCTGCGAAGTCGGGCTGGCCCAATCCGGGTGCATGGGCCAGAAGTAGTAGAAGACCCACTGGGCTGTTGACCAAGACTGACTCAGGTACACGGGCGATGAGCGATTGCCGGGCTGAGAGAGCTGCGGAGTCGGGCCGGCCCAATCCGGGTACCTGGTGCAAAGCTGGTGGAGGCTTTGTCAGTTTCGGCGTAAAACTGACAACCGTTGATTCTGTATCCGACTGTCCAGAAGAGTAGCTTTCGGATATGTCATCTGTTACTCTAGGCCCATAGTCAGTCAGTTGTGTCTGTAAAAATACCTAAGGGCAGTAGAGTCTTTTTCTGTATTTTTGAGTCTGTAAAACCCTAAGGGGCTGGTAGAATATTCCTAGTGTTGGGCTGCCTATAAATAGCACCCCAATCCCTAGGGTTTGGACTACCCCTTTGTGCTGAAATCAAATCTGTTGGGTCACTTTTGTCTCTCGTCTTCTCTCTCCTGTGTGCGCCGCCAGGCCCTTTGCGCTTCTCTGTTCGTGGCTCATTTTGGCTCTAATCTCTTGGATGCTTTTATCCCTTGGTCCCTGGAGAATTTATTGGTTGCATCTGGTTGGTTTGAGGAGTTATTGAGCTGGATTCGGGCTGCTGTATTTAGTTCTTGAAGAGAAGCTTCTTCTGTTTGCTTCCGTTCTTCACAAACTGACTACTAGTTCTTGCTGCTGCAAGTAGTACTACTTTTCTGTAGCTACAGTACTTGCTGCCAGCTTTTGACCTTCTACTGTACTGCCTTTTCGATCGAAGCAGCATGGAGTAAATGCCTTTTTGACTGTTTCTGCGAAGTCATTTTCTTTTGGTCGAAGTCCCTCAGCTCCGTGAGGCAGGCTTCGATCTAACCTTACTTGAAGGCTTCGTCTCAGTCTTCGTACTTTGTTATGTGCTCTGTGTTGCTAAGTTTCGAAGCAGTTTTCTGATTGACAGCATTACATACTTCGACACATTTCGAGGTTGGGATCGAAGCTTGTGGCTCCGCTAGGCTTCGCACTGATTTCTGTGTAGAGTGTCACCATTCGCCTCTCTTTCGGAGCTTGCTCTTTTCTAAGTTAGAGCATTGGCCTCGGACTTGTTTTTCTGTTACGTGACAAACTTCGCTTCCTTGTTCGAAGGTTGTCTGTTCGTGTGTGGTGTTCGAAGTTCTGTGTTCGAAGGTTTAGCTTCGAAGCTTTCGTTTTCAAGTGTGTTCGAAGTTTTGTCTTCGAAGTGCATACTTCGAAGCAGACTTCGGCACTGTTTTACTTCGCTCCGAAGCTCGTGATTCGAAGCTGTGTTCGAAGCCTTGTCTTCGAAGTGCATACTTCGAACCAAGCTCCGGCACTGTTTTACTCCGCTCCGAAGTACACTTCGCTTCTTACCACTTCGAACTAGGCTAGACAGTGACACCTTCGGCACTTCGGACAGACTCCGTCATCAACCTCCGAAGCAGACCTCGACGTGCGAAGGGGGCTTCGCCAAGTTCCGAACAGGAGACAACTTTGGACAGTAACTTCTCTTTTCACTTTATACATACTTAGATCTTTTCATTGAGAAGTTTAGGCCTGTTATAACTTGTACATCTGCCTAGATTGCACTACTTTAGATTCACACTGTTTATCATCAGATGCTTCTAGGTTAGAAACCTTTAGACTTAGGCTTTCTGTTTATTTTCTGCTGCGTAGTATTTTTGAGGTGCGTTGGGTATTGGGAACAGGCCATTGATTCGAAAGAATTTTTTTTAAGGCGCCCATTCACCCCCCCCCTCTGGTCGCTACTTTCGGTCCTACAGCCTTTTCGGCGTTCGTTCGACGGTTGCAGAGGAAGAGGAGGAAGGAGCTGTTGTTGGTCGGGGATCCACCAGATCCGGCCTCGTCGGAGACGGCGGCGACGACGGTAGTGCCATGGAGCCTGACGCGCCGCTCGACTTCGCGCTCTTCCAGCTCTCCCCCCGCCGCTCCCGGTGAGGAAACGGGGACAAAATTCTCGCTTTTTTTGATGGGTTCGGATCGGGATGTTGCTGTGGGCTCCGGATGCACAACCGCGGGAAGAAGAAGGGCAGTTTAGACAAAACAAAAATTAAACACCCTGCAGATGGGCCTAATGGCATATGAGTATCGATCGGAGAATTGTAATGGCATGTAGGCTAATAGATGAATAGTAATGACATTTTTGGCGTTTCAAGAAATAACGGTGGCACAGAAGCTATTAACCCTTTTAAAAAAGCACTAACCGAGGTAAAATAACATATAAAAGAATTGCAGACCTTGGGAATTGGGATTCATGTGTCTAGCATTTCACCTTGAGGAGCACCAGTCATGTTGGTCAAAAAAAAGATATGTCAAAACGCATGTAGGTTGACAACCGAACCTTGAGGAGCGCCGTGATAATGCTAATGGTAAGAAAAGATCATGTTATTTATGAAGACGGCCAAAGACATCCAAGAATTGCCACCAAACGAGTGGACATCAATCCTCCTTTGTAGCCACTGCCAGGGCTAGCGAGGAATGTAGCATACATATCAATAATTTAGAGTGTAGAAGACAACGCATTGACCTCATGATCCAACAATGTTTTTATCACTTTGTAATCTTAACTTTTAACCATTGCAATAAATTGCATCAACAATTAAAAGGATATCAACATAGTTGTTCCATAATGGTTTAAATATCTTTGTGCAACTATCTGTTTAAAATGTTCGTGGAAAAATATATTTGGTCAGAAGAAATTTAGGTAAGTTAAATATATCTTCATCTAATGGGATACGATGAGGGCTCAAATGTAACAAAAATGTACTGTAATCATAACGGCAGATTAAAAAACAAATGGGAATTAGGTCTCATAGGAACTAGTTTTTTTTTTCTGAAACTAATGCATCATGCTTCCTGCAAACTTCTTGAAAGCTTGCAATCATCCAATACAACTTTTTCTCAAAGGTATATATTAATCCACACTCCATGCAGTTCTTGAAATAAATCACAGAAACGAGGAGTTGAACTATGGAGTTCAATGCTGGTGTTGCTTGTTAGATATACTTGTGGTCTTTACTCCATGCTGTTGATTAACAACAGCATTCCAAGGCCATACAGTTCCATAGCTGAAAATCCTGTTATCTTAAACTTATTATGGCAAGGCCTAAGTAGCTGCTTTGTGAAAGAATTTCTTTAACCATATAAATGGCTTCTCCCAATTTCAGCAACCAACAAATCCTTTTTTTCTGAAGTTAATAACAAGTCCAGAATTTCAGACTGACCAGTAGTCTTTTCAGCTAGCTCCACAAATTACCAATCCAACAGAGAACAGATACCAAAGGTTTCAGAAGTAACAGCCTTACACGAATGCCCCCTTCTAAGGCTTCATTTGTAAGTCTGAACATCAACCAGCACATCACAAGATATTATCTCCAAAATACCTTGTACTGCCGAAACTACCTCAAAGTACTACTTTACTGAAAAACTCCATCTCTCAAAAATGTTTAGAAACACTGGAAGTAAACATGTCAAGGTACCATGGCTGGCCATTATGTTCACACTCTTGACCAAATAAAGCAAAGCCTTACATTAAAAAAACTAGCCAGAACATCCACAAGATTACTGCTTCAATCAATTTGATGTTTCTGGCTTCTTTGAACATTCTTATTTGAGAGCACCATACACAATTGTCATTGTTGTCCAGATCCATAGGCCTTAAATTAAGGAGTTCCATACTATCCAGGGCCTACACCAACCTCCTATGGTGTGAAATCTCTTCCACAAAGATGATATAATGCCAAATCTGTACCATCAAAACAATTCATGGTTGATCACGAAGGGTGTTCCGTGTTTGATAGAAAGGGAAGCATTTTCCTTCTCTGAAGTGAGCGGTTAATGTGATGATGGTGGTGGTGGCAGTGGTTTGTGGTTGTGCAAGAGATTGATGAAAAACTTTTTGCACGATAAATTTAAACTCAAGGAAAAACAAAGCAAATTTAGCATGCACCTTAGTAATATGAACTAGAACCACTACCGCCATAGTAGCCACTACTGCTACCTGGATTACGACCTGAATAAAGTGATGAATATGAACTTCTGCCAACCTGCCCAAACAGAGGTTTAAATAAATTTGGATAAAATCAACATGATAAAAGGCTTGACCCAACAGAAAGAGAAGTAGATAATATATTGGAGATAATGTTTTCTTGAAGCTACTCACTTCGGATCCACGAGACATGTAGCTACCACCGAAATTTGAGGAGTACATTCCACCGGCATCACCACTGCTTGCAGAACCTGAAAAGGTGAAACACGAGATGGTGTCAAATAGAGAGCTAATATATTGAGCATATGAGCACAGGTACCATGACATAATAGAGCCTTCAAGAGCATATACCTCCATAATTCATGTCATGTCGGCTGCTGCCATACACAGAATCATGACCAGAGACAGATCTGCTACCACTGTATCTCACATGTGATCGGCCAAGCCTTCAAAGATAAGCATGCATAAGAGAAAGATATAATCAAATCTAAGCAAAGAGAATGCACATTTCAAAATGTGAACCAACCTCTCACTATATGTATCTGCATACCGGGCACTGCTGCCACCAACATCGTAGTCTAGACGTGCCTTAGACTGGCGAACATTAATGTCATGATACCGAGGTGGCACATCATCCTGACAACATTAGCAATATCTTAGTTTGGCTGAAGAACAAAGTGTAAATGTGAACCACGACAAAACAATAATTAAGTGCACTCACAATCTCAGTATAAGAACGTTTTGAACCAGACATTGTATCATAATCACGACCACGACCCTCCCTATATGTTGGTAAAGGACGACCAATCTTCCCTCCATAACCATCATCAGCATATGCTCGCCTATCAGAAAGACAGGGAGCACTACGAGGACCTAGGTCTGAATAGGCTGCCCCCCGGGGTGAATAATCATCCCTATAAGAGAGGTGTCTATCCACTGGAACTCTTGAACTATAGTCATCAAAGTTCACTCTGCTCCTTGGCAGAGGAAGTTCACCACGCCTCACATATTCTATCCTTGGGTTTCTCTTTGGATAAACAGGAGCTGTATACAAATGAAGTATGAGAAAGTGAGGCAGCTACAGTGGCTTACACTATAACAAAAATAGATAGATTGACATAACATCTGCACACCTGGCGGCCTTCTATCATAGGATCTCTTGGAGGCAAGTGCCTGACTCTATCTGGTATTGACATAGTAGGACGTCTATCTCTAATATCAACTGGTCTCTTCAGTGGACGGCCCCTCATTGGTGGTAAGCGACTAACATCAGGTCTTAAGAGACGTGGTGGAGGCCGCCGAAGTGGAGGACGAGCATATGGAAAACGTCCACCTCGAGGAGCACCCTGCCCAACCCTAAAATTTCCTCTTAAACCATGCTTCATTCTAGGAGGTCTCTGCAGTGGTCTTGACAATCTGGCCCTCACTTTCACCTGACCATTAACAAAAGAATAACATAAAATTAGTCCATTGTAGAGCAGAACAAATAGATAGTCAAAACGGTTCAGTAAATACAGTCAGGGAAACAGACCTTGCTATCACCTTCACCAATCTCGGAATTGGTTATCCCATCAGCACATGCAACAGCATTGTCATGCGTATCAAAAGTAACAAACCCAAAATCCTTTCTCTTGGCTGCTGGCATATTCCTGGCAAGTTCGATTTTCTCAATAGCTCCATATTTTTTAAGGTATTTCTTGATACGATCTTCATCCCATGAGGGAGGAAGGCCATCGATAAATACAGTTCTAACCTGAACCATAAATCAGAATAAGGATTCAACAGCTTTAACCACATTTGCAACATCAACAAAGTAGGTCACCAAAGACATAGAAAATAGCAAGTGAAAGCAAATAATTGAAGAATAAACCATGTTAAATGGTTTCCTGCCAAAATCAATTCAAGCTACTCCAGAAAATAAGTAGGTACCTGTGCCATTATTTCATCATCAACTTCAGGGTAGGAATCAGCAAAGGAAACCTTTGCACTACGATCAACTCCAAAGACTACATCCCTCTTTTGCAATCGCCTAAAAGCATCCATCGCTTCAGGGCGAGTGGAGAACTCAAGTAAAGCATACCCACGATTCATCCCTGGATTATTGTTATCCTCAACCAATAGCAGATCATCAAAATTCTCAACTCCATAACTCTTCAGTTTCTCCTTCAGCTGCACATGCCCAAATAAATATTTCTTCTACTAAGAACAAATAAGGAACAAGAAAAAAATAAGCATCTTACATGTTCTTTAGTCCATGTCTTGCAGATATTGCCAACAAAAAGAGTATCGTTGTCATGACTAGGAGCAACACCACATTGTTTGCCTCTCACCTAAAATATTTAATAAATTGTGAGATTAGTTATAAAAAACACTACACCATAAAGATAAAATAATTGTCTCTAGACCAACCAATGGACTTTTTAACTCTGACACAGCGCGCCGTGCTTGTTCTACAGTGCCATATCGCAGGAAGGCAAAGCCTTTATTTTTCTTTGTAACAGGATTCATCATCAAACGGACTTCAGTGATCTCGCCAACTTCACCAAAAACCTTCCTAAGGTCGCTTTCTGTTGCATCTTTGTCTAGTCCACCAACAAAAACTTCAAACTCCTTTCGCTTTCGGTGCTCTTTCACCAGTTCATGATGTTCTTCATCCTCAACATCCACATTATGTTCTTCGCCAGCATTTTCATATCCTTCACCCTCCCTATCATCCCCATCATCATCCAGTTCCTCATCTACCATATCGGTCTCCTCTTCAATCACATCTTCAGTATATTCCACAACTTCATCACCATCCTCATATTGCTCTTCATACTGCTCCAAATCCTTCTCATCGTAGTCCACAGCAGCTTCCTCTTCATATTCTGGATCATCCTCAAACTCCAATCGTTCACCTTTATCCTCTTCATATGTTTCTTTTGTAGTTCCTTGACTTTCTTCATCTAAAATTGAAATAATTATAAGGTATACTCCTCAAACTTTATTACATGGACAACTGCAGTGTCAACATAATATAGCCCAAAAAAGGCACACGTCACAAGCATATGAACAATACTGGGCAAAACATGTATTGTGCGTTGCTAAAGCAAAAGGCAACGTATTCGGCTGTCGAATGCCACTAAAGAAAATATAATACCACCTGCTACAACATATTAAATGAACAAACAAATTAATATGCCAACTGCAACCATGCACCCTATAGCCAATCCTAACCAAGAAGAAAATGGAAAACAGTCTACATGATCAGACATCCATTCCATGCTACTTTGGACGTTATTGCATCCGACAGGCCAACATAAAAATACACCAATGCAGCACTTCATCTTATTCTACACCATAATCGACACAAATAGACATTACATGCTCCTTTGGACGTTTATTGCACACAACATAAAAATACACCAATGCAGCACTTCAATACTTCATCTTATTCTACACAATAATCGATACAAATAGACAGGATCGTAGTAAAAGTCTACACTCAATACAACAAAAAGAAGCAGCATGCAATACCTTCACCGTGGCTCATGCCGTTCGCTGCAGCGTCTGACAAAGACTTCTCTTCCGCGGCCGGTTGCTGCGGTGGCGGTGACGGTGACGGCTGGCGCCTCTGCTCCTCCACCTTCGGGCCTCCTTCGTGGCCTTAACCTCCCCGGCGGGCACCTCCTTCGCCTCCTCCGCGGGCACCGACTCCTCCACAGCCGCCTGCGCCTTCACCACCCTGCCCCTAACGCCCGCCCCCTTCCTCGCAGCCGCAGCAGCGCCCCTCCTAGTCTTCGGCGGCATCTCCCGATTCACAACAAAACCAAAAACGACCGCCTGGAAATCACCAAACAAGACACAGATTTAGCGGAACCGAAGGTCAAATGGAGGGGCGACGAGCCTGGAATCCATGGGCGTACGCACCTCGTGTCCTCGCGGATCGAGTTGGGAAATGGAAACCCTAGATCTGGAGCCAAATCGTGCGGCCTTCAGATTGTGGGAAGCCGGGACACCGCGCGGCCTTGCCTAGGTATCCGCCTGGCGCCTGGTCGAGTCGTGCACATCAGGACGCTGGAATTGCGTGTAATTACGTGTTTGCCATCAAGACTCTTGACGCACACGTTGACCGCGTACAGAGGACATTTTAGCCTCTACTTCCATAGTTTCGCTCAAAGATTATTAGTTGTAAGACCTTGCTAACTCGTTTCAAAAGATTATTAGTTGTAAGACCGTGAGATCCGTTTATTTTATTATATGGATCTATAATACTCTATCTGAGAAACATAGTGAGGTTTGTCACTATTGTTCAAGGTAATAATGAGTGATTGACAGGGTAATGTCATGGGTTTATGTCTGGGTGTATTGGATATGTGTTTGTCTCGTGTGTGCAGGCTTGAGTTACTCGTCAACTATCGATGGCAGGGGAGTCTAATGCCGGATGGTCGAGGGTGTCAGTCGAAGTCGAGAGTGGACTCAGATGTACGCATGGAGGACGAACAGGACGTGAGTTGAAGATTGATCAAGACGAAGCGTCGATCGAGTAAGCGAAAGGGAAGCCAGTTCAAGTGACAAGGTGGCTCGAGGGATCGAGACCGGGAGAGACTTGTTGGCGATCGAGTTCGCGGACTAACGACGGTCGTCGATGATCAGGGAGGCTTTGTCGGTTTTTGCTGAAAACCGTCGAAACATTAAATGTTCTTTTGTTAATTAAATAAATAGGAGTTAGTATTAGTTTAAATATTTCAGTTTTATAGTGTATTCTTTTGGTATATTTTTAGAGTGGTTCTACTCTAAAAATATATTAAAAGTGGAGTCTATTTGTAATTTTTCTTTTATGACTTATAGGGTAATTTTCAGAATATGCATTTCTGAAATTGCCCAAGGGGTTTTGTGTAAAAGTAGCTTCTAGAAGATTCTTTCCCATGGGATATTATCCCCTCTGTGGCTGTTGGCTGTAGGGAACTTTTTGATAGCATTTTCAATCCAAAACAGAAAGGAAAACTTTGTTCGGCTAAAACCCTTACGCGCTAAGGAAGATTGTTTGACAAGAAGCTGGGAATTCGTCACTGTTGCTCGTAATTGAAAAGTGGTTTTCTCAGTTCTATTTGCAGCGCTCGGTACATCTGATTTGCTGGGATTTCTTTGAGCGATCATTCAAGAAATTTTTCTAGGGTCAATCTAAGGATCATCAAACAAGATTAGGTGAGTTTTGTTTCTGATCTGATGTGGATATGAGTTAGGAATCATCAAGAATCAGTTCTGCTGTTTCTCACTCTGTTTTAGTTTTGTTGGAGTAGAAGGTTCTCTGATTTTGCTTAGTTCTCTGTTATTGTGCTCATATTGTCTAAAGTTCAATCAGAACTGAAACTCTGGTTATTCAAATTTTGTCTGGTCTCTTCTTGTTGTATTTTGGTACATCTTGTTCATATGTTGCATCAGAATCTGAAGTTCCTATTTCTCATCCGATAAATCAAGTTTAGCAAAGTTACTTAATCTGGTTGATGAGATTTTTGGCCTGAACTGTCTGTGATATTTGTGAAAGTTGTGTGACCTGGTTCAGAGTGAATGAAATGAATTCTTAATGCAAAGTTGAACTTCTTAGGTGTTTAGTTGTACTACTGTTTATCTGTGTATTTGCTTGATCTGTGCTGCAACTCTTGATTCAATCTCAGCTGTTGTAGTACTCTGCTCAGTTCTAGTTTATGTGTTTAATATGAATATTGCAAATACTTTAGAGAAATGTTGGTCCATAGTATTAATTGTTTCAGAATGTGGAATTGAGTTTTTGATTAGTTTGATGTTTGTGAGTATTTACCAAACTTTTGTAACAAGAATCAGAGATTGAGTATTTGAAAACTGTTCTGTTCCAAATCTGAAAACAGAACAGTGCTGGCACATGAGGCAAATTCTTCTGGATTCAATTTTGTGAGCATTATCTTGATGATTTCAAAGCAGAACTTGATGTTTGAGTTAATACATTTTTTGTTGAGGATGTTTTGAACGTTTCATTTTTAAAGTTGCAGTATGTTTCAAGATATTCTTCATGATGTTTTGTTTATAGGAAGAGCAATACTATTTTAGGATTGAACACCTATGCTGAAAAATTATAACTGGTTTTGTTGAATAGTTCTTGAAGTAATATTGCACTTGATAATCTGTTGCAAGGTTTTATTGCTATGAATCATCTCTTGGCTGAAATTCATCTGCATCTTCTTTGTTGTATGCTCTGACACATTAGTCTATATTCCATAACTACATGTTTGTAAATTAGAATTGAATCTGTGATCTGAATGAACTGAAACTGAAATATGTGTTCAGGTATAAATTGAATTTTGAAACTGATCTATATTTGAATCACTGATTTCTACAACAAACTGTTTCAGTTCAGTTGTCTTGCACAGTTCTGGAACTAAACCGTTATTGAAGTTGTCTGTTCTGAAGATTTTAAGAAGGCAGTACTTCTGTTCTGATATTGAGATAAAATTTCTTTATAAAAATTTGTTTCAGAATTAGATCTCTTGTTCATTTTTCAGAAGTATTGTAGTAAACTGTTTTTCTAGTTCAAAATTGAAATTCAATTGATTGAGAGCTTTTTGATTCAAGAAGTGGAAATGATTCAGTTCATAAATATTCGGTAATCACTATTCATCTTCAAGGAGATTTCTGAAGTCTTGTGAATCCTACAGAAATACAGTTGTTGTTGACAACCAAAACCTGATCTGAAATCTCTTTTAAATTTGAATTCTAGTTATAACTGTAAATACTGAAGAGGTTCTGATATTCAGTTTTTGTCTGACAAGATGTTTCATATTGTGCTGGATTTTCACATACTTTAGTATTATCCACTTTTCATAGTTCATCATTCAGAAGTGAGTGTTTCATTATTCAAGGTAGTGTTTCATTATTCAAATCTTTTTAAGCTGAATCTGGTTGAAGGATTGAATGTGTTTTATTGATTAGAATTTTCAGAACTGAAATTGAATAGAAAACCTGAATCAGTAATTTGTTTTGAATATAGTGTAACTATTCATTTTCAGGAATTTTTCAGAAATATTGTAATTCAATTGATTCATCATCTAATATTAGATTTTGAAATTTGTTTGATTTTAAATCTGTTTTTAAGTGATCATCAAGTTTGGTATTGCGGTTTCTTAGAGGTGCGTTGGGTGATTTGAACTGGCCATCACATTCGCAAGAAAGTGTCGAGATGCCTATTCACCCTCCTCTAGTCGCCATTCCGATCCCACACTATCTCTGCTATTGGTCCCGTTTGTTTTATTATATGGAAGATGATATGTTTTATATAGCAATTATTAATATATGGAATCATTAATATATGAAATTTGATTTGTTTTATATAAAAATTATTAATATATAGAAATTATTAATGTATGGAAGCTAATTTATTTATATAGAAATTATTAATATATGGAAATCATCAATATATGAAAATTGATTTGTTTTTATATGGAAATTATTAATATTGAAATGGTGATTATATATAGAAATCTATGGAAATTTGATTAGTCTTCTTATATAAAAATAATAAATAAATAGAAAATGTATTCATGACACAATATTATTTTTGAAAGCCTTATAATTCCTTTCCATACCCACCCCTTTTCCTTCTCCGGCGCCTCCCTATAAAATTCATAGTCCATAGCCGAATCCCACCATCAATTCCAGCCCTAGTCTCGTGAACCCGAGCTTGTGTCGTGTGTTTTGCTCTGTCATTACCGGCAGTTGCATCCGTCCTCGTTGTTGACTCTATCGGGTACATCGTCCCCTCCTCGTCTCCCGCCACTACTCAAATTGGATGCCTACCACTGGATCATGGTGATTCATCGAAGAGCTTCGCCACCTAACAAAGGTATTGGTTTCACACGATTTCTTAGAGGTGTGTTGGGTGATTTGAACAGGCCATCACATTCGCAAGAAAGTATCGAGGCGCCTATTCACCCCCCTCTAGTCGCCATTCCGATCCCACAATTGGTATCAAAGCCGGTTAGATCACCAGTTGACCTTAACCGGTTTGTGATCCTTGTGGCGACATGGACAAGAACACTAAGATTCTGATGTTTGATGGTCAAGATTATGCTTATTGGAAAGTGTGTATGGAGGCTTATTTATTGAGCCAAGGAAGTGCGATTTGGGACATTGTTGCTTCTCAATATGTGATCCCTGAAACTCGTACCTTAGAGACTGAGAAGTCACAGTATGAACGTAATAGCAAGGCTAGACACATTCTTTTCATTAGTCTGAGTCGCAACGAGTTTGACAGAGTCCAGCACCTTAGAACTGCACGAGAGATCTGGACGACCTTGAGAACATTTCATGAGGGCACTTCTCAGATTAAGGCTAGGAGGCAGAGCACGTATAATCAAGAATACCAAATGTTTGTGCAAGGCCCCGACGAATCTGTAGATGCCATGTTTGCATGTTTTGATGGAATTGTTAGCAACTTGCGCTCCACTGGGACGCTAGCTTACTCTGATCATGACATGGCGATCAAACTTCTCTATGCTCTTGATCGTAGCATATGGGAAGTAAAGATCTCAAGCATTGAAGAGTCTGTGAGTTTTGATACTTTGACATGTGATGAACTCTTTAGTAAGCTTAAGTTCACCGAGATCGCCAAGGCATCTTGTTCTGGGATTGGGAACTCTTTGCCAGAATCCATGGCACTAGTTTCTAGTTCCGGTAGTGGCACCTCATCTAGAGGTAGTGTGTCTGGTGTTTGTGCTTTATCTGGGGATTTTGCCTTGTCTTCATTGGTCTCTATCACAAAGGAACAAGTGGACACATTGGATGATGAAGAGCTTGCTCTTATAGTCAAAAAGTTCACTAGGTTCTACAATGATAGAAGAGATCAAAGAAGAGGAGGCTCTCGAGGGTGTTTTGAGTGTAGTAATCTTAATCATATCAAAGCCAATTACCCAAGACCGAAAGCCAAAAATAAACATAAACACAAACATCCGAAAAGAGACAAAAAACCATTCTTCAAAGGCAAAAGAGGAAAAGTGGCAAAAAGGATGGCTAGAGCTTTCGTGGCTGCACTCAGTGACATCGACAACACCTCGAGTGAAGAACCAAGTTCTGATGAAGATGAACCAAGCAAGAATGAAGAAAGAAGGAAAAGACGAAGGACTTCAATGGCCTCTGCTTCATGGCCAATGGTAAGCACAACAACGATGAGCTTGACTCATCTGAGGTTAGTCTATCTCTTGACCACTTACTTGTTCAAAACTATGAATTACATGATGCAATTATTTCACAAGATAGACTGCTTAAACTTGCTTCTAAAGAACAAAAGGAACTAAAGCTTAAAATTGAATCACTTTCTACTAAACTTGCTTTGTTGAAGTCTAAATCTGAAATTGCTAAATGTGAGTCATGTCTTGTCTTTATGGATGAACTTGCTCAGTTGTGTCTGATTCATGCTCAAAACATTGAAAAACTTGAAAATGTTCAAAAGCAACTCTTGGTGGTGGAGTCTAGTCCTGCGGTCATCAACGAATGCATGAATTGTCCTTTACTTATTGAAAGCATTAATTTGAGAGATAGGCATGTTGATGAACTTAAGGCTAGATTGGAGAGTGCTGAGTGTTCTAAGGATGTGCAGCCGACGTGTCCCACCTGCGTCACCCTTAAGGACCAACTCAGCTTTGCTAGAGAGCAAGTAGAAAACTGAAGTGTGAGAATGATTATTTGTTTTCCATGGTAGACAAATGCACTGAAGGGAAAGATAAAATGGATTTGCTTTTGGATAAAACAAAAATGTGCGCTGCCAGGGCAGGGTTAGCTCTTGGGTTAGGTTATGAGAGAACTTCATCTAATACCCCAAGCCAAACTGTGTTCACTCTACCTACTACCCTTGAGAAAGAGAGAGCCCAGTTAGACACACCACAAAAAGCCAAAAATCCTACCCAACTTAAAAAGATAATTATTCCATCACTCAAGACAGACTCTAAGCAAAAACCTAGAAAAACTGTGAGGTTTGCACCAGAAACCTATAAACCTACACCCTAGAATGTTTTTCACTATACTTATTGTCATCGTGTAGGTCATTTGATTGGTTTTTGCTATAGACGTATGAAAGATGAACGTCGTGCTCATGCTTTACATTTCATGATTATCCTTCATTTGATATGCATGACTATGGATATTGTTGGTCCATCCAGGGTTAGCTCATTAGGCAGAAAATGGTACGTTCTTTTGTTGTTGATGACTACTCTCGTTACTCTTGGGTTTTCTTTCTTGTAAGCAAGGATAAAGTGTTCATACACTTTCAGAGCTTAGCATTGAGGCTACTCAATGAACTCCCTGGTGCAATAAAAGCTATTCGAAGCGACAATGGCACCGAGTTCAAGAATAGCTATTTTACAGAATTTTGCCTTGAACATGGAATTGAACATCAGTTTTCTGCACGTAGAGTCCCTCAACAAAATGGTGTGGTTGAGAGGAAAAATCGCACACTTGTGGAGATGGCTAGGACAATGCTGAATGAGCACAGGACTCCTGGAAAATTTTGGGCTGAAGCCATGAGTACGGCATGCTACATCTCCAACAGGATCTTTTTGCGCTCTTTGCTGAATGTGACTTCTTATGAACTTCGCTTTGGGAGGAAGCCCAAGGTCACACACTTCAGAGTGTTTGGATGCTATTGCTTCATTCTAAAGTGAGATAATTTGGACAAATTTGAATCGCGCGCATCTGATGGGATCTTTTTGGGATATTCTTTGCATGGTCACTCTTATCGTGTTTTCAATCTTGAAACTAACACTATGGTTGAATCTTGTGATGTAACTTTTGATGAAACTTCTCCATGTGTTAGTACTAACTTTGAATTTGCAAGTGAGCACGATATGAGTGAAACACTTTTTGAGGAAAAAGATCCATCAGACGATGAAGATCCTGATGTTGTACCACTTCCTCCCTCTACGGCAACTCTAGAATCTTCGACTACTTCAACAAAAGGACCTGACGATTCTACTTCTGAGAGTTTGGAGCAAACTTCGGCAAGAGTTGAGGGGAGATTCTGTCGTGGAGAGAAGCACCGTTTTGTATTCAAAGAATGCATCCTCCAGATCACATCATCGTCGAGCTAAATGAACGAGTAACCCGATCTCATGCTCATTTCGTTAATTCTGCTTTTGTTGCAAATTTTGAACCATTAGATGTTAGTCATGCTTTGTCTGATACGAGTTGGATCAACGCCATGCATGAGGAACTTGAAAATTTTGATAGAAATCAGGTTTGGATTCTCATTGATCCACCCCCTGACATTCACATCATTGGTACAAAATGGATTTTCAAAAACAAACAGGGGGAGGATGGGGCGATAGTGAGAAACAAAGCTAGGCTAGTGGCTCAAGGGTATTCTCAAGTCGAGGGGGTTGATTTTGGAGAAACTTTTGCACCGGTAGCTCGACTTGAGGCCATTAGGATCTTGCTTGCTTTTGCATCTTCGCGCGGCTTTAAACTCTTTCAAATGGATGTGAAAAGCGCTTTCCTAAATGGTTTCATAGGAGAGGACGTGTATGTCAAGCAGCCTCCTGGCTTTGAGGATCCCAAGTACCCCCATAGAGTCTTTAAACTTCACAAAGCTCTATATGGGCTCAAACAAGCTCTGAGGGCCTGGTATGACCGCCTTAGGACGTTCTTGATTGAGCACGGGTACAAACGGGGTTCTGTTGACAAAACTTTGTTCACCCTCATGCATAGCAAAGATTTCTTACTCGTTCAGATATATGTTGATGATATAATATTTGGTGGTTCATCTCATACACTTGTTGTCGAGTTTGCTGAATACATGAGCAGGGAATTCGAGATGTCGATGATGGGCGAGCTGACATTCTTCTTGGGTTTGCAAATCAAGCAAAGCAAACAAGGAACATTTGTTCATCAAACAAAATACACTAAAGACCTGCTTAAATGTTTTGACATGTCTGACGATAAACCTCTTGCTACCCCGATGGGTACTTCTATTGCTCTTGATCCAGATGAAGACGGAGAAGAAGTGGACCAGAAGGAGTATCGCAGCACGATCGGCTCCCTTCTTTACTTAACGGCTACGAGGCCAGAATACACTTTGTTGTGTGTTTGTGCGCTCGTTATCAGGCTTCTCCCAGAGCTTCTCATCGTCAAGCTGTCAAGCACATTTTAAGGTACCTCAAGCACACTCTTGAATTCGGTATTTGGTATTCTGCATCATCTTCATTATGCTTGAGAGGTTTTCTGACGCTGACTTTGCTGGATGTCGTATTGATCGCAAGAGTACTTCTAGGACGTGTCATTTTCTGGGTTCATCCCTTGTGTGTTGGTCTTCACGCAAATAGTCTAGCGTTGCATAGTCTACAGCCAAGGCTGAATATGTAGCTGCCGCTAGCTGTTGCGCACAGATTTTGTGGATAGTTCTACATTGCGGGACTTTGGGTTGGAGTTTCCACGTGTTCCATTATTTGCGATAACACAAGTGCAATCAGTTTAGCGAACAACCCAGTACAACATTCTAGGACCAAACACATTGACGTGCGTTATCACTTTTTAAGAGATCATAATGAAAAAGGCGATAGTGAATTGTGTTTTGTCGATACTCAGAATCAACTTGCAGATATTTTCACCAAGACTCTCGATGGTTCTCGCTTTGCATTTTTGAGGGGAGAGCTTGGCATTTGTCATCCTTATGGCATCATGTGAGGGGGACTTGTGTACTTTTGCATATGCTTCTGAAATATGATTAATTGCTTTCACATGTACATGCTTGTGTGTGAACTTTACAATATTGTCTTGTATTCACTGTTTGATTATGCTTAGAATGAACTCATCTATCTATATGTCTTGAGCATGGCTTTTCTTTGTGAAAATCTAAAAATGGTCACTACCAAGTCTGGAAACTAGCATGAATAGGCTAGGGTGCTTTTGCTATTCATTTCTTACATGATAGCTTTGTCCTTTTCACTTGGATGCTCATACACAACTTGATCATATTATGCTAAAAAATAAAAAAAATGAAAAAATGAAAAATGAAAAATGACAATCATGAAAATGAAACAAAAATGCTAAAGTTGTGATAAAATTGAAAAGATCTAGGTGGGTTTGCGTAGTCGTACTACTTTGTTCTAGACTACTTACCATTGCACTTTGATTTGAACTGGGATATTGAAGTGTATACCAAGATCAATGCCTTAAGCTTCCGATGGTTTATCCTAGGCTTGGCTTGATCGGTTAGCATAAGGTTGACTTGCAAATAACCCCTAGCATTAAAAAAAATAAAAAGTTTAATTTTCTCGCATATCAAGTTTGTTGCAGCTCCTTGTAGTGGGATGTGCTTTTCGAGTTTGTTTTTGACTAGCTTTTGTATCCCTTACCTTGCCATGTCTAGTACACTAGTCTGGGTAGTGATGCTTTTATTTGCTTAAACTTCAACATGCTTGCTCATACGAATATTTAGATTGTGTATATTCAAAGCCTGTCATACAATTTAGCTAGGACAGTATGTGAGGCACAAGAAGTGTTTGTACTGTAATTGGACATAATCATATTCTGGAAGCATTGCATGGTCACTTTACTCTCTCAACTCATGGGGCTATCTTGATGTCTGCATCGCCAAAGGGGGAGAGTTCTTGAGTTTTTGAGATAACTTTTTGATCTTTTGAGGTTTTTTGAGGAGCTTTTGAGGTAGTTTGTGCTCTTTCTGTGCTCTTTCATCCACTTGTCAAGTGACATGTTTCTTAATTTTGCTCTCTTTAGAGCTTTCATGGTCACTTGTGTGCTAAATCCTTGTTTTACACTTCTTTTTGATTTTGTGTTGTCAATGCACTCATCAAGGGGGAGATTGAGGAACGGAGTGAGGTTTGTCACTATTGTTCAAGGTAATGATGAGTGATTGACAAAGTGATGTCATGGGTTTATGTCTGGGTGTATTGGATATGTGTGTGTGTCTGTGTTTGTCTCATGTGTGCAGGCTTGAGTTACTCATCAACTATCGATGGCAAAGGATTAGGGTTAGACGGGGAGTCTAATGCCAAATGGTCGAGGGTGTCGGTCGAAGTCGAGAGTGGACTCAGATGTACGCATGGAGGACGAACGGGACGTGAGTTGAAGATTGATCAAGACGAAGCATCGATCGAGTCAGTGAAAGGGAAGCCAGTTCAAGTGACAAGGAGGCTCAAGGGATCGAGACCGGGAGAGACTTGCTGGCGATCGAGTTCGCGGACTAACGACGGTCGTCGACGATCAGGGGAGGCTTTGTCGGTTTTTGCTGAAAACCGTCGAAACATTAAATGTTCTTTTGTTAATTAAATAAATAGGAGTTTAGTATTAGTTTAAATATTTCAGTTTTATAGTGTATTCTTTTGGTATATTTTTAGAGTGGTTCTACTCTAAAAATATATTAAAGTGGAGTCTATTTGTAATTTTTCTTTTATGACTTATAGGGTAATTTTCAGAATATGCATTTCTGAAATTGCCCAAGGGGTTTTGTGTAAAAGTAGCTTCTAGAAGATTCTTTCCCATGGGATATTATCCCCTCTGTGGCTGTTGGCTGTAGGGAACTTTTTGATAGCATTTTCAATCCAAAAACAGAAAGGAAAACTTTGTTCGGCTAAAACCCTTACGCGCTAAGGAAGATTGTTTGACAAGAAGCTGGGAATTCGTCACTGTTGCTCGTAATTGAAAAGTGGTTTTCTCAGTTCTATTTGCAGCGCTCGGTACATCTGATTTGCTGGGATTTCTTTGAGCGATCATTCAAGAAATTTTTCTAGGGTCAATCTAAGGATCATCAAACAAGATTAGGTGAGTTTTGTTTCTGATCTGATGTGGATATGAGTTAGGAATCATCAAGAATCAGTTCTGCTGTTTCTCACTCTGTTTTAGTTTTGTTGGAGTAGAAGGTTCTCTGATTTGCTTAGTTCTCTGTTATTGTGCTCATATTGTCTAAAGTTCAATCAGAACTGAAACTCTGGTTATTCAAATTTTGTCTGGTCTCTTCTTGTTGTATTTTGGTACATCTTGTTCATATGTTGCATCAGAATCTGAAGTTCCTATTTCTCATCCGATAAATCAAGTTTAGCAAAGTTACTTAATCTGGTTGATGAGATTTTTGGCCTGAACTGTCTGTGATATTTGTGAAAGTTGTGTGACCTGGTTCAGAGTGAATGAAATGAATTCTTAATGCAAAGTTGAACTTCTTAGGTGTTTAGTTGTACTACTGTTTATCTGTGTATTTGCTTGATCTGTGCTGCAACTCTTGATTCAATCTCAGCTGTTGTAGTACTCTGCTCAGTTCTAGTTTATGTGTTTAATATGAATATTGCAAATACTTTAGAGAAATGTTGGTCCATAGTATTAATTGTTTCAGAATGTGGAATTGAGTTTTTGATTAGTTTGATGTTTGTGAGTATTTACCAAACTTTTGTAACAAGAATCAGAGATTGAGTATTTGAAAACTGTTCTGTTCCAAATCTGAAAACAGAACAGTGCTGGCACATGAGGCAAATTCTTCTGGATTCAATTTTGTGAGCATTATCTTGATGATTTCAAAGCAGAACTTGATGTTTGAGTTAATACATTTTTTGTTGAGGATGTTTTGAACGTTTCATTTTTTAAAGTTGCAGTATGTTTCAAGATATTCTTCATGATGTTTTGTTTATAGGAAGAGCAATACTATTTTAGGATTGAACACCTATGCTGAAAAATTATAACTGGTTTTGTTGAATAGTTCTTGAAGTAATATTGCACTTGATAATCTGTTGCAAGGTTTTATTGCTATGAATCATCTCTTGGCTGAAATTCATCTGCATCTTCTTTGTTGTATGCTCTGACACATTAGTCTATATTCCATAACTACATGTTTGTAAATTAGAATTGAATCTGTGATCTGAATGAACTGAAACTGAAATATGTGTTCAGGTATAAATTGAATTTTGAAACTGATCTATATTTGAATCACTGATTTCTACAACAAACTGTTTCAGTTCAGTTGTCTTGCACAGTTCTGGAACTAAACCGTTATTGAAGTTGTCTGTTCTGAAGATTTTAAGAAGGCAGTACTTCTGTTCTGATATTGAGATAAAATTTCTTTATAAAAATTTGTTTCAGAATTAGATCTCTTGTTCATTTTTCAGAAGTATTGTAGTAAACTGTTTTTCTAGTTCAAAATTGAAATTCAATTGATTGAGAGCTTTTTGATTCAAGAAGTGGAAATGATTCAGTTCATAAATATTCGGTAATCACTATTCATCTTCAAGGAGATTTCTGAAGTCTTGTGAATCCTACAGAAATACAGTTGTTGTTGACAACCAAAACCTGATCTGAAATCTCTTTTAAATTTGAATTCTAGTTATAACTGTAAATACTGAAGAGGTTCTGATATTCAGATTCTGTCTCAGATTTCTTTTGATTGAGCTTAAACTTGAGCCTATTGCAGGTCTGATAAGCTGTTTCATATTGTGCTGGATTTTCACATATTGTAGTATTATCCACTTTTCATTGTTCATCACTCAGAAGTGAGTGTGTCTTCAGGTTTTGAAAAGTTAATCCTGCTGAGGTTATTCAAGGTAGTGTTTCATTATTCAAATCATTTTTAAGCTGAATCTGGTTCAAGGATTGAATGTGTTTTATTGATTAGAATTTTCAGAACTGAAATTGAATAGAAAACCTGAATCAGTAATCTATTTTGAATATAGTGTAACTATTCATTTTCAGGAATTTTTCAGAAATATTGTAATTCAATTGATTCATCATCTAATATTAGATTTTGAAATTTGTTTGATTTTAAATCTGTTTTTAAGTGATCATCAAGTTTGGTATTGCGATTTCTTAGAGGTGTGTTGGGTGATTTGAACTGGCCATCACATTCGCAAGAAAGTGTCGAGGCGCCTATTCACCCTCCTCTAGTCGCCATTCCGATCCCACACTATCTCTGCTATTGGTCCCGTTTGTTTTATTATATGGAAGATGATATGTTTTATATAGCAATTATTAATATATAGAATCATTAATATATGAAATTTGATTTGTTTTATATGAAAATTATTAATATATAGAAATTATTAATGTATGGAAGCTAATTTATTTTATATAGAAATTATTAATATATGGAAATCATCAATATATGAAAATTGATTTGTTTTTATATGGAAATTATTAATATATGAAATATTGATTATATATATAGAAATGTATGGAAATTTGATTAGTCTTCTTATATAAAAATAATAAATAAATAGAAAATGTATTCATGACACAATATTATTTTTGAAAGCCTTATAATTCCTTTCCATACCCACCCCTTTTCCTTCTCCGGCGCCTCCCTATAAAATTCATAGTCCATAGCCGAATCCCACCATCAATTCCAACCCTAGTCTCGTGAACCCGAGCTTGTGTCGTGTGTTTTGCTCTGTCATTACCGGCAGCTGCATCCGTCCTCGTTGTTGACTCTATCGGGTACATCGTCCCCTCCTCGTCTCCCGCCACTACTCAAATTAGATGCCTACCACTGGATCATGGTGATTCGTCGAAGAGCTTCGCCACCTAACAAAGTTATTTGGTTTCACGCAAGAGCCAGAATTTCAAGGCAAGTTATCGGAAGAAAGAGACGACACCTGCAAAGCATTGCTAATATAATTATTTTTTGATTTCCAACGTTGCGTAGCAGGGTATGATACTAGTGTTATATAATTGGCCAGTGTGCTTTACAACGTAGTGTTGATAGCAAAAAATGGCATTAATGGTCAAAATTTTCAAAATATCAATTTTGGTAATTTAGGATGAAAATATGCCAAGACCTAGCACAGGTCGGTCCAACCGGCCATATGGGTCCGGTCAGACCAGCCCAATCTGAGCGAAGGGGTTCGGCTCATGATGAGCGAGACCATTAGAGCCGCCGTTTCCCCCACCGTCATATTACCTGACGATGGCATTGTGGCCTCCATGTTATTTTCCGCCTCCCTATCCTCCCCCCTAATGTGTTGCTCTCTTTGTGCCTTTTTATTTTTATAACATGCAGTACCAAATGGGCGTGGTGAGCGGCGAAGTCTTCAACAGATTTTTTGTCGCATCATGAGGGTGTCCGAAGGAGATGTCTGAGGCCATCTTGGTCAAGGTGGTGTCCCATGACATCCCAATCCCTAAGGGGACCCCCTCGGAGCGAGACGAAGGCGAGCCACAAAAAACAGCCAAATAGGAGAAGGCTATCGATATGACCATAGCCCCAAGGTTGGTCAAACCGCCCTCACCACCCCGGTCTAACCGGCCTACTGTGGCCGGTCCAACAGGCATTTTTTAGACATCCAGCACCAGCCGGTCTGATCAGCCCCCTATGGCCGGTCTGACCGACAAGACCTAGTCAGACCATCCTAGTAAGGCCGATCCGACCAACAGAGTACAGGAAAGCATCTCCGCTAAGCATAAAAATGTCGAGGCCAATCCGAGCAGTTCCCGTTTGGCCAAAAATTCCAAGAGCAAATTTGAGACTCGGCCCACGGGAGGCCATTTTTGAGAAGCCTGAGGATATGACTCACAACTTGAAGCCTCTCTACGTCAAGGAGCACATCAACGGGAAGCCGATCTCCAGGATTCTTGTAGACGGAGGTGCCATCATCAACCTGATGTTGTACTCTCTGTTGAAGAAGCTCGGTAGAAATGAATACGACTTAATGAAGACCAACCTGACGCTCAACGACTTTAATTGCAAGACCTCTAAGGCGAAGGACATACTTTCTCTGGAGCTGATGGTGGGCAACAAGACGTTGTCGATAGCATTCTTCATCGTCAATGTGCAAAGTAATTAGAGTGTACTACTTGGGCGTGATTGGATCTATGCCAATTGTTGTATTTCGTCTACTTTGCACCAGTGTCTGATTCAGTGGGATAGAGATGATGTAGAAGTTGTACCAACTGACACTTTGGCCCAGGTTGCTTTGGCCAATGTGTCTATGGACACCGTCCATGATAAGGTAGAGTGCTTGTCAGACAGAGACCTCTTAGATTATGACTTTGTTAGCGTGTATGAGGGATGTTTTGTTCTAGTGTCTGTAAAGCTGACTAGTGTAGCTCGGTTGTCTCTAAATTAGTTGTCATGTCGAGTAAGAGTAATCTTGATTGGCTAAAGTCTCGTTTAGAGCAGTATTGATCTTCTAAAGAAGGTATTGCCAAAGCCATTGAAGATTTTAGTGAAGTGGAAAAGTTAGGTCAAGGTTTTGTGTCAGCCGACCCTCTCGACGAGGTAGATATAGCGATGACAGTGTTACAAGGCTGACTTTTATAAATCAGAATTTGCAGGCTTCTGAAAAGGCTGAGTTAATAAAGTTGCTTCGGTCATATGTCGATTGTTTTGCATGGAAGTATAGGGAGATGCCCGGACTTAGCTGCGAGCTCGTAGAGCATTGGCTGCCTATTAAACCCGGGTTTAGGCCATATAAACAGCACCCTTATCGCTTCAATTCGGTTGTGTATGACTGAGTTAAAGAGGAAATAGAATGGTTACTTAAGGCAGAGTTTATTAGGCCATGCAGGTATGCTGAATGGGTTGCTAATATTGTGCCTGTCAAAAAGAAAGGGAGTGGCAAGATTCATGTATGCATTGATTTCAGGGACTTGAACGAGGCCACTCCGAAGGACGAGTATCCCATGCCGATAGCCGACATGTTGATCAACGATGCTTCAGGACACAAGGTACTAAATTTTCTTGATGGCAACACTGGTTATAATAAGATCTTTATGGTCAAAGAGGAGTTTACAAAACGGCCTTTTGATGCCCAGGGTTTTGTCGGCTTATTTGAGTGGGTTGTGATGACTTTTGGTTTAAAGAATGTTGGCGCTACATATCAACGTGCTATGAACTTGATCTTTCATGACTTGCTAGGAGTCATGCTATAGGTCTATATAGACGATGTTGTAGTCAAATCAGATGCTATGGGAAACCATTTAGCCGATTTGAGAGTTACTTTTGAAAGAATGCGTCAGTATGGCTTAAAAATGAACCCGCTTAAGTGTGCTTTGGCGTGTCAGCGGGCAAGTTCTTAGGATTCATGATTCAAGAACGAGGTATTGAGATTGATCCTAAGAGACTTGAGAAGATTAAGAACTTTGGAGCACCGACATGCAAGAGAGATGTTCAAAAGTTGCTAGACAAGGTAAACTATTTGTGTCGCTTTATATCTAACTTGTCTAGCAAGATTGATGCTTTTGTCCCCATACTTCGGCTAAAGAACCAAGACGAATTCACGTGGGGGAAAATCAGCAATATGCTTTTGAGTGAATTAAGGAGTGATTGTCATCACCTCCTGTGGTAAGAGCACCAAAAGTCGGGATTCCGTTTCGGCTATACGTTGTTGTAGAAGATAGTATGATAGGAGTTGTGCTAACTTAGGAGGTGGAGGGAAAGGAGTACATCATCATGTTCTTGAGTCATCGCCTGTTAGATGCCGAGATGAGGTACGTGTTCTTAGAGCGTTTATGTTTATCACTATATTATGCATGTACCAAACTTTGCCACTATCTTCTACCTGACACATGTATTGTTACTTGTCAAACCGATGTTATAAAATACATGCTGCAAAAGCCGATTCTAAGTGGGAGAATCGGAAATGGGCTTATGCTTTAATTGAGTACGATTTGGCTTATGAACCTCTGAAAGTTATGAAAGACCAAGTTGTCGCAAATTTTATAGTTGATCATCATGTAGATATCAATTGGAGTAGTGACATTGCTCTGATTGAGTTAGTACCATGGAAACTTTACTTTGATGGTTCGGCTTGTAAGAATGGCCAAGGTGCTAGAGTTGTGCTCATATCACCTAGCGGTATGAGTTTTGAGACCTCGGGCCGATTAGAATTTCCTTGCACTAATAATCAAGAAAATATGAAGTTTTATTGCTAGGACTTGAATTGTTGAGCTCCATGGGTGTTAAATATGTTCATGCATATGGTGATTCACTACTAGTAGTGGTTTATTGAATAGCTACTTGGATAAATGTCTAGACATAATCGCTACTTTCAATGATTTTGAGATTTCACATGTGTCTAGAGAAGCCAACTCAGTAGCAAATGATTTGGCTAAGCAACCATCTAGTTACCAAATTAAAAGAGGTAAATTTTTTGCACAAGAAAAACATATGCTTGATTTATTTTTATCATGCGAGTCAGAGCACATCGGTCTGACCGGCCTGATATGGCCTGTCCGACCGCAAGTGTCTGGTCGGTCTGACCGACCATGCTAGGCCGGTCTGACCGCCCCGTGCTAGTTGTCTAACAACGGTCAGTCTGACCGGCCCACTATGGCCGGTCTGACCGCCCTGTGTTAGGATGGTTTGGGACATAGGGGTCAAATCCAAATTTTTGATGTCAACGCCAATTCAAGTGAGAATTTGGTGAGTACTTCAGGAAATCATGAGGATGATTAGAGGACTCCAATTATTCAATATTTGAAAGATCCTAGTAAGCGAGTTGATCGGAAGGTTCGACGACAAGCGTTTAAATTTGTGTTGCTTGATGATGAGTTGTATCGCCGAACAATTGATGGAGTACTTTTGAAAAGTTTGAATGTCGATCAGTCTAGACTTGCTATGGGTGAGGTACATGAAGGTCTTTGTGGAACTCATTAGTCGACCCAGAAAATGAGTTGGATGCTCAAAAGTGCGGGTTTTTACTGGCCGACTATGACTGAGGACTGTTTTAAATATTATAGAGGATGTGAAGCATGTCAAAGGTTTGGTAATATTCAGCTTGCCCCTGCGTCTTTTCTTAATTCTATTATCAAACCATGGTAGTTCCGAGGTTGGGCCTTAGACTTCATCGACCAAATTTATCCTTTCTCTTCAAAAGGGCATCAGTTTGTGTTGATGTCTACGAATTACTTCACCAAGTGGACCGAGGCAATTCCTCTCAATAATATGACGTAGAATGAGGTAATCGATTTTATCTTGAAGCACATTATACATAGATTCGGTATTCCTCAAACTCTTACTACATATCAAGGTGCTTCATTTGTTTCTAAAGAAGTGTGTGATTTTGCCGAATCTTATGGTATAAAATTGATAAACTCTTCACCATACTATGCTCAGGACAATGGTCAGGTTGAGTCTAGTAATAAAACTATGATTAAGCTTATTAAGAAAATGATTGAATAGTTTCCTAGAAGGTGGCATGAAGTGCTTTCTAAGGCGTTATGGGCATATAGAGTTACAAAGCATGGCGCTACCAAGGTAAGTCCATATGAGTTGATGTATGGACAAGAAGTCGTTTTACCGGTAGAGGTGAATCTTGGCTCTTTGAGGTTACTTAAGCAAGATGGCTTATGGGTCGATGAGTATGAAACTCTTTTGAAGGACAATTTGGAAGAAGTGACCGATAAGAGATTAAGAGCCTTAGAGGCAATAGAAAGAGACAAGAGAAGAGTGGCTAGAGCTTACAATAAGAAGGTGAAAACAAAATCATTTCAAGTTGGTAACTTGGTTTGGAAAACGATTTTGACTTTAGGCACTAAAAGCCCAAAGTTTGGTAAATGGTCGCTAGTTGGGAATGTCCTTATGGAGTTGTTGAAATTGCTCCAAGTAATGCATATTTGCTAGAGTCTCTTCAATGAGAGCGATTTCGTAGAGCTTTGAATGGTAGGTATTTGAAAAATACTTCCCAAGTGTGTGGAAAAACACTTGAAGTGTCGAAAGGCCGATATGGAGTATATCGCCTTAGTTTGTTGTTCTTTTGGCTCACTAAAGTTTGCCAAAACACAGGCGGGGCATGTGTCGATAGCAAAAAATGTCATTAATGGTCAAATTTGTCAAAATATCAATTTTGCTAATTTAGGCCGAAAATATGCGAAGACCTGGCACAGGCCGGTACAACCGGCCATGTAGGCACGGTCTGACTAGTCCTATGGGTTCGATCAGACCGGCCCAATCTGAGTCCAAGTCCAATTAGTTGATTTAAGGTTGTTTTTTATCCCTAATTAATTTCTAACGACTTGGACTAGTATCTAAGTCAAATTATAGACCAGGCACGTCATGTCCAACCCCTATAAATATAGGGGAAAGTCCGATTCAAGGGACCCCAAAACCCTAATAGATCCAATCTATTATTTACCATGAATCGTACTGTAACACCCCAAATTTTCAGAGAAATAAAAATATCATTTAATATATTTTTCTGGGAATAATTTATTTTGAAGTACCTTTAATACCCTTATAGGCTTAAATGAACTAGAACCTTGATGGAAGAACCAAACCAGAGGCTAGAAAATTTTGTATATGATCCCAAGGCCAAGAAATATTTTTGAGAATTTTACATATTTTTATAACCCTTCGAAGTAGCCCTAATATTTTAAACTAATTTCAGCAATTATTTTTATTCAGAAAATAATTCAAACAGTAACGGGCCCCTTTCCCCCATTCTCCCTCAATCGGTCGGCCCAGCCCACTCAATCCCCGTGCCCCGGACTGACAGGCGGACCCCACTCGTCAGCGACCCCCTCTCCCTCCAAGCGCGCTCGACAGATCGACCCTACCTATCGGCGCCAACCCCCCTCTCGGCCGAGCCCGACAACACCCGTCAGCCCGCCCGTTGCCACACGCACGCTCGCTGCCCGGCGGCCCCCACCTGTCGGATCCGTCTTCCCCGCAGGACTCGCCCCCAAATCCCCCCTCACTGGCCGAAACCCTAATCCCCTCGGATCCGCCTCGCTGGACCCTCTCCCATTAAATTGGCGCTATTAATCGGTCCCCCGAGCCCTGCTGACCATTTCCCCTCGTTAATCCTCACGATTACACCTCGGGATCGCGCTGCGCGTGCATGGCCGAGCCTCACTGGCGCCATTGAATACCCCCCTCAACTTTCCATGTATACACCGCCGGTTTACCCCCGCCGGCATCCTATTTAAGCCCCTGGTGCGTCCGCGTCCACCCCTCGCTAGCATTTGCACCGGAATCAAACAGAGTGCCCGCAACACCCTTTCTAACACCACACCACCGTCCTCGCTCCAGACGTCGCTCGCCGTCACCAGAGTCCCCATCCGTCCTCCATGACCGCACCTCTGTGACCGCCGGCGCCACGTCAACCTCGGCCACCACTCCGTCGCCGATGAACCCCGCTGGAACGCCATCGCCGACAAGGACCCGAACGCCTTCGTCACCCCCGCTCATCGCCGGCCATGCTCCGACGACCATTTTAGCCCTTAGATCCGCCCGCCATCACTCGTCGTGGCCTCTGGCCCGCTCGCCGTCGCTGGAGAAGATGACCGGCACGGGTGAAGTACTCGTGCCGTGTCGGATTCAATCGCGGCCGTGCGATCGCGATCGGACGACACAGGTTATATTGCATATGCGGTTTAATCCACGCCGTCAGATCTAAGCGAAGCGGTACGGTGTAATCCCGTGTGTCCGTTAGTATTTAAAACCCGCAATGGATCTGGGCCATCCATCGCATACCTGTTTGGCCTTTTAATCTCGCGCATCCATTTTCATTTAAACCACCCGCCTCGCCCGTGGCCATCCGATCACAATCCAACGACGGATCTGGATTCGGTGCACACGCACAATGCACGGGTTCATGGTGAATCCGGTTCACCGTGGACCGACGCCTGGTTTTTGATTTAAATTTAATTCCAGAATTGGTTTCAAACTTCTAAAATTCATATCTTGTTCATTTTAACTCCAAATTTAACCATTTCAATTCTAGAAAATTTATAATTTTTATTCCCTACATGTTAATGCAATAAAAACATTAGGTTTATTTTGAGTATTTTATTTTTATTTAATAAAGTATTCAAATGCACTTTAGGATAAACTCAAAATTTATCCATTTCAAATTTAGAAAAATTTATCTTTTATCCTCTTCATATTGGTGTAATAGAAACAATAGGTTTATTCTGAACTTTCTATTTTAAATTAATTGGAAGTTTATAATACATTAGTTTACATTATTATTCCTTTTTAGAGAGGCCATAACTCCATTAAAGTTCATTTTAAAATGCTTATAAAATAAACTCCAGAAAGTTAACCACTTTATTTTCCTTGGTTCAAACCAAACAAAACCTATATGCCTATTGTGTGATTTTTGGATTGTTTAATTGAATGTTACATTTAATTTATTTATAACGAGAAGACTACAATGCCGCCGAGGAGCCGGAGTATTACCCGGAAGTTCCTCCCTCACCCTTCGCTGAACAAGGCAAGTCACCAAACCAATCTTTTGAGCATATTGAACCCATGTTTTATTAAACTATTGCTAAAACACATAGGATGTACATGCATTAGTCAAATGAAAGCCTTACGATATATTTATTTAGATCCCCCGACCTTGATGTGCAACCCAAGCCATGCTATCTAGCCTAAACTCCTTGTCACCATATTATTAGTACTATTAGCTAGTGTCCAATGTATTGGCACAATCGCTATAAGTTAAGAATGAGTCATAGTAATTTGATTCTACTATATGATCCCCGTTATTCTTATCTTTGGAATTCTGTCGGTGATGGAGTTGTGGTTGTGAGTGAATGCATGGTGGGTTCCGGGTGCAAGCTAGGGCATTGGTCGGTAGCACCCAAGGCACTATAAGGACCGGTCTGCGGGATCCGTTGCAATACACTTCCGTACTAACCACAAGTCTAGTGGGTAAGTCCTAACTAAGGTATGGAGTGTTCCAAACCAAGGCCACCACTTGGACATGGGTCAAGCAGCACCTGCGGGTGGCTTTTACCGATGTGGCGCAAAAGGGGGTGCGACGTTAGCCGGGATGCAGCCCAACGTGCTAGCGAAACCTAGAGCGGGTGGTTATCGCTTGGGGCATTTCATGTTGAGGTTTTGGCACGAGTTCCCATGGTATGGGTCATCTCGTTACACTTTGGTGTATGGGATGAGTGCGTGCCTTGTGGGTACAGTAGTACACCTCTGATCAGAGTCATAAATCTTTTCGAAAAGCTGAGCCCACGGTCAAGGGCGGGTTGCGTGACATCCCACAATTAGTTTACTTTTAGTGAATGTCATGATGGTTTGACATGTAAGGACTGTTGTGCGAGGAGGGAAAACATACTCCTCGAGTTAGATGGTATTATGATGTTCATGTTTATTATTTCGCATGATTAAATTTGACTACACTAAATGCAACAACTGAAAAATGTACTTTTCCACACTATTAGCTATTATCCTTCCTTTGTTATTATCTTGCATTAATATTGCATTTGCGGTGACTTGTTGAGTACTTTTGTACTCATACCCGTTGGACACACAATTCAGAGGATGCCTACTATGAGGAAGATGGTCTGGAGTAGCAACCCAGTCAAGAAGAAGATCCTGAAGAGGGCGTTCGTCATGCTTTTATTTGTTTATTTTATTTTTACTCTTATGTAATAATGTGGTTTGCGTACCACGAATGATTGCCGTATGTACGTTGTTGCATGATGAACCTCTTGTATTATTGTTTTTCGTTGGAAATTCAATAATGTTCCAATTTGATAAATCGGGGCGTCACACGATGGTATTAGAGCCGACTTGACTGTAGGAAGCCAAACGGACTAGCCTAGCACTTAGTTGGATAAAACCTATTTCATGAAAACCTACTTTATAACTTTGTTTCTCCCCTCACTTTTCTTCAACTTGTTGTTTTTGTAGATGCTAGTCTACCAAGTGCACAACTTCTGCCGTCACTTCGAGGGCTTCATCAGGGAGCTCCGAATGATGGTCACCTTCCTTGGGTTCCTCTTTGAGCCCGAGTTCCATGGCGTATACATGGAAGAGTTCGTGGGGCCATGCGATGTCTCCCTCACCATCCATGGATCCGGCGAGCACCTGCCGTTCTTCACAGCAGCACTTGGGGGCCCAACCTTCGACGTCACGTGCCAACGCGTCGCCCTCCAAGCCCTCATGGAGTTGAGGATGATCTACGATGATCATCTTCAGAACAAGTCCTTCCGGCTTGTGCCGAAGCGCACTCCCGGTGCCCACCGCAGCATCTACATCAGAGTTCATTCCGATCGTGATCCGGTCATGGCCCGGTAGACGCGTCTTCTTTAGGCCATGGACGATCTCCATACCAAGGCCGTGCTTTACGCCGAGGAGCACCACGAGGCGGTCGAGTTCCTTCGTCAGGAGACAAAGAACCTGATCCAGCAAAATGGCGAGCTGCAGCGTAAGATAATACAGCTACAAAAGGACATAGCGGAGATGGTTCCCCTCGTCCCGAGAAGGAAGAAGCCCATCCGCGAGCCTACCCGTCGCCCCAAGAGGATCCCGCCACACCCCACGGCCACCGGACTGTCTAGCTCCAGCGCTCCTGCCTCGCGCTTCGCCATCGTCTCCGACCCCATCATCGAGAATTTTCTCGAGCCCACCGTCCCTCAGGACCCTCGTGGTTCCGAGAGCACGGAGACTGCCCCAGATGATGAGTAGGCGGTAGTTTTCGTTGTTTGATTTTAATAATGTTGTGATTGTGGTACCACCTGCAACGACTTGTGTTGTAGGTGGATTAAAATAAAAACATTGATGCAATGAACATTTTATACCACTTTGATATATATATGAGCCCCTCTGGGCTGTTTTGGCTAAATATTCGTTTCAAAACCTTTCTCTTATGACTAAAAATCTTGTATGTTCAGAAGATATCAGATAATCAGAACACCGGGTCCAACAATGAAGAAGGGGCAAGCAACGGTCTACCCGGAAGCATTGTGCCCAACTGGGGTGCAACAGGCCAACGTCAGACTAGGCCACCATCCTCCAACCACCCCACCTTGGCGGAGATGATGGATAACCAGAACCAGCTGATCACCGCCCTCCTCACCCAGATGCAACACCAACAAGCACAGTTGGACCGGCTGTAGCAACAGAATGTAGAGCCCGGCCCTCGTGCACCAGCCCCCGCACCCGCGCCTCAACTCTCAGAGTTCTTGCGCGTGCGACCCCCCATCTTCTCTAGCACAACAAACCCCATGGAGGTCGGAGATTGGCTTCAGACCATCGGGAAGAAGTTGGACCTCCTCCCCTGCACCGACCGGGAGAGAGTGGCGTTCGCCACTCACCAACTCCAGGGTCCCGCCGCAGAATGGTGGGACAACTACCGTGAGTCCCAACCAGAGGACCACATGGTGACTTGGGCGGAGTTCACCATCGCCTTTTGCGCCGCCCACGTCCCCGCTAGAGTCATCGTGGTTAAATAGCAGGAGTTCCGTGACCTGCAACAAGGAAGCCGGACTATCATGGAGTATCCCCATGAGTTCAACCGTATGGCCCGCTACGCGCCAGAAGAGGTGCGAATCGACGCCCTCGGTCAGGCTAAGTTCCTCCGGGGACTTAAAGATGAGCTGTCCATTCAGCTCGTCACCACTGACTACGCCTACTTTCAACAGTTGGTGAATAAAGCGCTCATCTAAGAGACTGAGCAAAATAAGTTGGACCTCAAGAAGAGGAAGATGATTGCGTTCAAGCATCATCAGGCGAACCCTCAGAGGCCCCACTTCATCCCTTCGCCTCCGGCACCCATCTACCATCCTCGGCCCATCTACAGGCCGCCTCACGCCGCCAGTGGATCCAACGCTAGGCACCCCCACCCTGCTCCACCAGCTCCGGCCGCTCAGCCGCCGCCCGCCGCCAAGGCCCCAATCATGAGGGACCGCCAGGGAAAGCCGGTTGCCTGCTTCAACTGCCAGAAGGAAGGGCACTACTCGCACCAGTGTCCTCACTCCAAGCAGCCATAGGGTGCGGCACCCAACCAAGCGGTTCACGCCCACGTCAACCACATCAGCGTGGAGGAAGCTCAGGAAGCTCCTGAAGTCATACTCGGTATGTTCACCGTAAATTCCATACCTGCTATAGTACTGTTTGACTATGGGGCGACACACTCCTTCATCTCAGAGGACTTTGTGAAAACAAATGACTTGGAAGTGCTCCCTCTACCCGCCCTCATGATGATTGCCACCCCCGGCAAGAAGACCTTAGCCCACCTATTAAACCCTAAGGTAAGGATAGAGATTCAAGGAGTGTTATTCTAGGCCGAGCCAGTCCTCATCGAGTGCACCAGACTCGACCTCATCATAGGGAAGGATTTGTTGATGAAGCACAAGGGAGTGATCGACTGCGCCATCAAGTCCGTAACTGTGACCAACCCCGAAGGCGAAGCCATCGCTTTTCGGATGACCAGTCGCGAACCTCGCTGGATGTCCCTTCACTCACTAGCCCTAGAGGAAGTGCCCATAGTCAAGGAATACATGGACGTCTTCCTAGAGGACCTACCAGGAATGCCTCCCAAGCGGGACATCGAATTCAGAATCGAACTTGTCCCCAGAACCACCCCAATCTCCAAGCGCCCATACCGGATGGCCGCCAATGAACTAGCCGAAGTCAAGAGCAATATCGAAGACCTAGAGCAAAAAGGGTATATCCGACCGAGTACCTCGCCCTGGGGTGCACCGGTTATCTTCGCCATGAAGAAGGACAAGACTAAAAGGATGTGCGTGGACTATAGAGCCTTGAATGACGTGACCATCAAGAACAAGTACCCACTGCCTCGGATCGACGACCTGTTCGATCAGCTGAAAGGATCCTCAGTGTTTTCCAAAATCGACCTCAGGTCAGGGTATCACCAATTGAGGATTAGAGAAGAAGACATCCCCAAGACCACCTTCACCTCCCGCTATGGACTCTACGAGTATACTGTGATGTCGTTCGAACTCACGAATGCCCCGACCTTTTTCATGAACATGATGAACAATGTATTCATGGAGTTCTTGGATAAGTTCACCGTAGTATTCATCGACGATATCCTCGTCTACTCAAAGACCAAGGAAGAACATGAAACCCACCTCCGTCTGACCCTCAGAAAGCCAAGAGAACAACAATTGTACGCCAAATATAGCAAGTGCGAGTTTTGGTCATCTGAGGTGAAGTTCCTCGGTCATGTCATATCTGCAGGAGGAATAGCAGTAGACCCAACCACCGTAGAAGCAGTGACCAATTGGCTACAACCCACGAACGTGACCGAGATCCAGAGTTTTCTCGGATTGACCGGATATTACCACCGATTCATCAAGAATTTCTCAAAGATAGCCAAGCCTATGACCAGGCTGTTGCAGAAGGAAGTAAAGTTTGAATGGACCCTCGATTGTGAAGAATGCTTCTAGACCCTTAAGAAGAAGCTCGTGTCACCCCCAATTCTGACCCTGCCAGACATCCGGAAGGACTTCCACGTCTACTGTGATGCCTCTCGCCAAGGGTTAGGGTGTGTCTTAATGCAAGATGGGAAGGTGATATCTGTAGGACCGAAAGTAGCGACCAGAGGGGGGTGAATGGGCGCCTAAAAAATTCTTTCGAATCAATGGCCTGCTCCCAACACCCAACGCACCTCGACAAACAAAAACCTCTAAAGCAAACAGATCAACAGAGCTAAAAATAATCTAGCCTAAAAGCGACAGGTGTCCTAATTGAAAAGACACCAACACAGTGCTTATAGGCAGATTAACATATTAATTAATTCACGGGCATTTCAAGAATCACAAAACAATTTATCAATAATACTCAGGAATTTTTTAATCAGATAAACTGAAAGCAAATGAGAACAATCTCTATAGACAATCTGAAAAATACTACTGAAAAATACTAACAGTAATAATCATTCCAAAAACAATCTACACAGTGAATCTTGCTATTGATGATTTAAACTCAGATGAAGCAGTAAATGACTAGCAGTAGATTGATCTATCCAGAAAATTAAATGCAAAAGCACGCAAATCGAGGCAAACAAGAGTTACTGTTGTATGGCTGTCTCCTGTTCATAGCCCTTCCGCCGAAAACATGGCCTGCATGCGCTGCTCTTGGCGAAGCCGTCGAGGCGCGCTTGCGTGCTCTGCTTAGCGCAGAGGCCTGTGTCGGCGTGTTCTTCACGCCAGCACTGTGCCAAAACAGCTCGACCGAAATGACCGCAAGCCTCCAGCGCCACGCACGTCAAACCGAGGGAGATGAAGAAAAAAACCGGAAGCTGGTTCTTGAGAGGAAGAAAAAAAACCAAGAAGGAGAAAAACCAGTGATGGAATCCCACGATGTTGCTCCTCGGTTAATTCCCTTGCGCCTTGCTGTTGCTCTCGAAAATGATGCGCCGTGCACCTGACCCAAGGGAAAACACACCGACGGCGGCGGAAGAACAGTGGAGAGGAAGGAAAAATGACCCACTATTTCAGAAAATTGGAAAATGTATTTCAAAAATGGGTAACCCTAACCCTAGGATATTGGGGCCTATTTATAGGCAGCCCATTAAATGTAAAAATGTAGAAATACCCCTAGGGTTTTTTACAGACGCTGAATAAAAATGGAAAAGACCAAAATGCCCTTAGGGTTTTTTACAGACTCGACTGACAGACTGTGGGCCTAAAGGCAAAATAGTAAAAACCTAAATAAAGGTAACTTGTCCTGATGCGGAGCTTTCGTAGCAGCTACGGCTTCGCCTCAGGACGGTCAGATCCGAAATCAACGGTCGTCAGTTTTGCGCCGAAACTGACAAAGCGTCCACCGTCTTCGCACCGGGTACCCGGATTGGGCCGGCCCGATTCCGCAGCTCCCTCAGCCCGGCAATCGCTCGCCGCCCGTGTACCTGAGTCAATCCTGGTCAACAGTCCAGTGGATCCTCTGCTGCTCCTAGCCCATGTACCCGGATTGGGCCAGCCCGACTTCGCGGCCCCTCTGCCCGACAGTCGCTCGCTGCCCGTGTACCTGAGTCACACGCGGCCCAGACGCAACAGGTCTTCTCTCTCTTTTCAGTCCTCTTTGACTATCGTTGACAATGACTCATCACATCTGGAGCCATGAGGCCCACGCTATTCAGCATGGCTCCTCAATATCTTACGCCTCTGGCCAGTTGAGGCCACATGAGCTAAATTACCCGACCCACGATCTGGAATTGGTAGTCGTGGTTCATGCCTTGAAGATATGGAGGCATTACCTTTTGGGAATTGGTGTGAGGTCTTCACCGATCACAAGAGCCTCAAGTACATATTCACCCAACCGGACCTGAACCTAAGGTAGAGAAGGTGGTTGGAGCTGATCAAAGATTATGACTTGGGCGTCCATTATCATCCCGGCAAGGCAAATGTGGTGGCAGACGCCCTAAGTCGAAAAGGGTACTGCAATGCCATCATGGTGCAAGACTAGGCCCCATTGTTATACAATGAGATGGAAAGGCTGAACCTAGGGATCACTACCAGGGCATATCTCGCTGCCCTAGAGACCAGACCTGTCTTAATAGACCAGATCCGGGAGACACAGAAGGAAGACTCGAACATCTTGGAGATCCAGCAGAACATGAGGAAAGGTAAAACCCTCGGATTCTCCGAGGACGAGCACGGTAGTGTCTGGTTCGAAAACCGGATATGCGTGCCTGACAAGCTAGAGTTGAAGGCCCTCATCCTTCAAGAGGCCCATGAAACTCTATACTCCATACATCCCGGGAGTACAAAGATGTACCAAGACCTAAAGGAAAAATATTGGTGGGTCAGTATGAAGAGGGAAATAGCTGAGTATGTGGCCAAGTGCGACACATGCCGGCGAGTCAAGGTAGAGCACCAGAGACCTACCGGACTATTACAACCCCTCAAGGTCCCCGAATGGAAGTTGGAAGAAATAGGAATGGAATTCATCATGGGACTGCCCAGGACCCAAGCCGGTCATGATTCTATCTGGGTGATCGTCGATCGACTCACCAAAGTGGCTCACTTCATCCCCGTCCAGACAACTTACACTGTCACAAAGTTGGCCGAGTTGTATATGACCCGGATTGTGTGCCTGCACGGAGTACCAAAGAAGATCGTATCTGACCGAGGGAGTCAGTTTACCTCCAAATTTTGGAAGAATCTTCAAGAAGAGCTCGGCACCTGGCTAAACTTTAGCACCGCCTATCATCCATAGATCTATGGTCAAACTGAAAGGGTCAACCAGGTATTGGAGGATATGCTTAGAGCTTGCGCTCTAGACTTTGGCGGAATGTGGGATAAGAACTTGCCTTATGCGGAGTTCTCCTACAACAACAGCTATCAAGTTAGCCTGCAGATGTCCCCGTTTGAAGCACTTTATGGGCGTAAGTGCAGAACACCGTTACTTTGGGATCAGACCAGAGAGTCACAGCTATTCGGGACAGATATATTTCGAGAAGCCGAAGAGAAAGTCAAGATCATCAGGGATAGACTAAAGATAGCCCAGTCCTGACAAAAGAGCTATGCCGACCACCGACGGAGAGACCTAGCCTTTGAGGAGGGCGACTATGTTTATCTCCGAGTCACTCCTCTCCGTGGCACCCAAAGGTTCAACATGAGAGGCACGTTAGCACCCCGCTATGTCGGACCTTTTCGGATCCTCCGACGACAAGGAGAAGTGGCATATCAGCTAGAACTGCCTCCATCCTTGGCAAGAGTCCATGATGTGTTCCACGTCTCTCAGCTGAAGAAGTGTCTTCGTGTGCCCACCGAGCAAGCCGACCTCCAACATCTAAACGTCCAAGAGGACTTGACCTACATTGAGAAACCCGTCAAGATTCTAGAAACTAAGGAAAGAGTAACCAGGGGCCGTGTGGTTCGCTTCTACAAGGTTCAGTGGGACAACCGCCCCGTTGAAGAAGCCACATGGGAAAAAGAAGACGAGTTGAAAGCTCAATACCCCGAGCTATTCGAGTAGCTTTCCAATCTCGAGGACGAGATTCTTTGTAAGGGGGATAGGTTTGTAACACCCAAAATTTTCAGAGAAATAAAAATACCATTTAATATATTTTTTGGGAATAATTTATTTTGAAGTACCTTTAATACCCTTAGAGGCTTAAATGAACTAGAACCTTGATGGAATAACCAAACCAGAGGCTAGAAAATTTTGTATATGATCCCAAGGCCAAGAAATATTTTTGAGAATTTTTACAGATTTTTATCACCCTTGGAAGTAGCCCTAATATTTTAAACTAATTTCAGCAATTATTTTTATTCAGAAAAGAATTCAAACAGTAACGGGCCCCTTTCCCCCATTCTCCCTCAATCGGCCGGCCCAGACCACTCCCTCCCCGCGCCCTAGACTGACAGGCGGACCCCACTCGTCAGCGACCCCCCTCTCCCTCCACGCGCGCCCGACAGATTGACCCCACCTGTCGGCGCCAACCCCCTCTCGGCCGAGCCCGACCCCACCCGTCAGCCCACCCGTTGCCACACCCATGCCCGCTACCCGGTGGCCCCCACCTGTCGGATCCTTCTTACCCGTAGGATCCACCCCCAAATCCCCCCTCGCCGGCCGAAACCCTAATTCCCCTCGGATCCGCCTCGTCGGCCCCTCTCCCATTAAATTGGCGCCATTAATCGGTCCCCCGAGCCTTGCCGGCAGTTTCCCCTCGTTAATCCTCGCGATTACACCCCAGGATCACGCTGCACATGCATGGCCGAGCCTCACCGGCACCATTGAAGTCCCCCCTCAACTTTCCATGTATACACCGCCCGTTTACCCCCGCCGGCGTCCCTATTTAAGCCCCTGGTGCGTCCGCGTCCACCCCTCACTAGCATTTGCACCGGAATCAAACAGAGCGTCCGCAACACCCTTTCTAACACCACACCGCTGCCCTCGCTCCAGCCATCACTCGCCGTCACTGGAGTCCCCCTCCGTCCTCGATGACCGTACCTCTATGACCGCCGGCGCCACCTCGACCTCGGCCACCACTCCATCGCCGACGAACCCCGCCGGATCACCATCGCCAACGAGGACCCGAACACCTTCGCCGCCCCTGCTCGTCGCTGGCCACGCTCCTCCGACGACCATTCATCCCGCTAACGGTACCCTCGTGATCCCCGTAGTGTCCCCTTTCCGTTTTAGCCCTTAGATCTGGCCGCCATCGCTCGCCGTGGCCTCTGGCCCGCTCGCCGTCACCAGAGAAGATGACCGGCACGGGTAAAGTACCCGTGCCATGTCGAATTCAATCACGGCCGTGCGATCACGATCAGACGACGCAGGTTATATCGCATGTGCGGTTTAATCCACGCCATCAGATCTAAGCGAAGCGGTACGGTGTAATCTCGTGCGTCCATTAGTATTTAAAACCCGCAATGGATCTAGGCCATCCATCGCGTACCTGTTCGACCTTTTAATCTCGCGCGTCCATTTTCAGTTAAACCACCCGCCTCGCCCATGGCCATCCGATCACAATCCAACGGTGGATTTGGATCCGACGCACGTGCACAGTGCACGGGTTCACGGTGAATCCGGTTCACCGTGGACCGATGCCTGGTTTTTGATTTAAATTTAATTCCAGAATTGGTTTCAAACTTCTAAAATTCATATCTTGTTCATTTTAACTCCAAATTTAACCATTTCAATTCCAGAAAATTTATAATTTTATTCTCTACATGTTAATGCAATAAAAACATTAGGTTTATTTTGAGTATTTTATTTTTATTTAATAAAGTATTCAAATGCACTTTAGGATAAACTCAAAATTTATCCATTTCAACTTTAGAAAAATTTATCTTTTATCTTCTTCATATTGGTGTAATAGAAACAATAGGTTTATTCTGAACGTTTTATTTTAAATTAATTGGAAGTTTATAATACATTAGTTTACATTATTATTCCTTTTTATAGAGGCCATAACTCCATTAAAGTTCATTTTAAAATGCTTATAAAATAAACTCCAGAAAGTTAACCACTTTATTTTCCTTGGTTCAAACCAAACAAAACCTATATGCCTATTGTGTGATTTTTGGATTGTTTAATTGAATGTTACGTTTAATTTATTTATAAGGAGAAGACTACGACACCGCCGAGGAGCCAGAGTATTACCCGGAAGTTCCTCCCTCACCCTTCGCTGAACAAGGCAAGTCACCAAACCAATCTTTTGAGCATATTGAACCCATGTTTTATTAAACTATCGCTAAAACACATAGGATGTACATGCATTAGTTAAATGAAAGCCTTATGATATGTTTATTTAGATCCCCCGACCTTGATGTGCAACCCAAGCCATGCTATCTAGCCTAAACTCCTTGTCACCATATTATTAGTACTATTAGCTAGTGTCCAATGTATTGGCACAATCGCTATAAGTTAAGAATGAGTCGTAGTAATTTGATTCTACTATATGAACCCCATTATTCTTATCTTTGGAATTCTGTCGGTGATGGAGTTGTGGTTGTGAGTGAATGCATGGTGGGTTCCGGGTGCAAGCTAGGGCATTGGTAGGTAGCACCCGGGGCACTATAAGGACCGGTCTGCAGGATCCGTTGCAATACACTTCCGTACTAACCACAAGTCTAGTGGGTAAGTCCTAACTAAGGTATGGAGTGTTCCAAACCGAGGCCACCACTTGGACATGGGTCAAGCAGCACCTGTGGGTGGCTTGCACCGACGTGGTGCAAAAGGGGGTACGACGTTAGCCGGGATGTGGCCCGACGTGCCGGCGAAACCTAGAGCGGGTGGTTATCGCTTGGGGCATTTCATGCTGAGATTTTGGCACGAGTTCCCGTGGTATGGGTCATCTCGTTACACTTTGGTGTATGGGATGAGTGCGTGCCTTGTGGGTACAGTAGTACACCTTTGATCAGAGTCATAAATCTTTTCGAAAAGCCAAGCCCATGGTCAAGGGCGGGTTGCGTGACATCCCACAGTTAGTTTACTTTTAGTGAATGTGCATGATGGTTTGACATGTAAGGACTGTTGTGCGAGGAGGGAAAACGTACTCCTCGAGTTAGATGGTATTATGATGTTCATGTTTATTATTCCGCATGATTAAGTTTGACTACACTAAATGCAACAACTGAAAAATGTACTTTTCTGCACTATTAGCCATTATCCTTCCTTTGTTATTATCTTGCATTACTATTGCATTTGCGGTGGCTTGTTGAGTAGTTTTATACTCATACCCGTTGGATACACAATTCAGAGGATGCCTACTACAAGGAAGATGGTCTGGAGTAGCGACTCAGTCAAGAAGAAGATCCTAAAGAGGGCGTTCGTCATGCTTTTATTTGTTTATTTTATTTTTACTCTTATGTAATAATGTGGTCTGCGTACCACGAATGATTGACGTATGTACGTTGTTGCATGATGAACCTCTTGTATTATTGTTTTTCATTGGAAATTCAATAATGTTCCGATTTGATAAATCGGGGCGTCACACATACCTTTACTTTTCAATCTACTTCCTTGCCCTAGGATTAGTTTAGCATGTCCATCTTTGGTGGTTTGCGCTGTAAACCATTTGTCCGCCACGTCGTAATCACGGTAAGCCTTGTTGATTCATCTATGAATCAACCATTTAATCAATATAACAGATTTCTACCGTTTTATCAGTTTTTATCGGTATTTCGGTCTCGACCGAATTGCCTCTGATTTCTTTGTGTTTTTGCAGAGTTTTCTTCTTCATACTCATCGCCAAGAATTTTTAGATCCATCAAATATCTCTAAGTTGGTCGCCGGAGTCTAGAGATCACTTTCGAGGACCTATTGGTCTGACCGGCGGCACCTGCCCGGTTTTACCGGCCCATGCCGTGCCATTTTGAGGTGTGCCGGTACACCTCGGTCTGACCGGAGGCTCAAGGCCAGTCCAACCGACCGAGCGACGGGACCCTGCTTCGGCCACCTTTACACCATGCGCCAGGATCCCTTAGCCCCCTCTACTTCGGTTCGACCGGTGGTGTTGTGTCGGTTTGACTGTGCCATGCCGACACGTGCCGGTCTGACCGACGCCATACAGTCGGTTTGACCGACAACGCGCAATGTTCGACTGACGCTCCGTTTTCCTGACGGTCCGACCATCGGATAACACTCGGTCTGACCGACCCCTGTACTATGGTCTAACCGACCTTGACTTGGCCGGTTGGATCACTTCCTTGACACTTTAGTTAGTTAAATAATATTTTTGTGTTATTTAATTGTCTGGCAACTCTGTTTATTTCCCTTGTCACTATCTAGGGTCGTCGGAACACCTAGGGCTATCTCTAGGTATCCATGCCGTCGTGTTACTTAATTCATAGTATATCACTCTCTCTGTATCCATATTTGTAAATGGCATTTCCATGTATATGACTTAATTCATAGTCCCTTTTGTAGAGGAAATAGTGACTCTGGGCTAGGAGAAATTAGTGATGATATGTCTGAACTAATGGTTTCTTGAATTCTTGATGTATGCCATCCATAAGTTGATATTGAAGCCCTCTCACTAAAGGAGCACAACTTAGATGAATGAATAAGGTTGGTAACCAGTTACTTGAAGTTTCTGATGTTAAATATCCTTTTAACTAAGCATGCTAATTCATTGTTTTTTTGTAGTGAAATGTGAGAAAAATTAAGAGAGCTCACTGGACATGAAAATAACCAAAAAAGTAATTGTCTTCTTTTTTATTTGAAAAGTAATTATTAGTTCATTATAATTACCTAAGATGTTTGGACTACAATGTGTGGTTAAAATCTGTTCTTGCATCTCTCTTCTTACAGGTGGCTTTATATCACAGAAGATGACATCAAGTATTTGCCCTGCTTCTAGGTATGATTTATTTTGAACTCTAGCAATTGTTAGATAATCCTGGTACTATTTTGATGCGTCATGTAAATTATCAATAATATACTTTTATTATTTATACTCAAAATCATACATTGATTGCAATCAAAGCGCCTCATGGTACAACTCTAGAGGTCCTAGATCCTGATGAAGTGGGTTATAATGTCTCTGTGTGTTCATGATCTTATCTTGTGTTACATTAGGTTGATGTAATGATGTAGTGTCAATGTGTCATGCCATCCACTAATAGAAACTCCACTAGAAGTGTGGAAAGAGTTTGCCATTGCTCCATTTTGTCTGTGATTCTACCGAAACAGGAAATGTGATGTTGTCATGTGCACCCTATGGAGTCCTTCCTCTACCAAATTCTATGGGGTATTACGTGCTACCACTCACACCGTGTTATCCATCGAGATTTGAAGCCCTAGAACTTGCTGATAGATTGACGATGTACCAACTCATTTAAGCTTGCAAAGTGTGGACTTTGGGTTGGCCATGGCATTCGGCATTCCTGTTCGGACATTTACTCATGAGGTACATTTTATAACTTGACATGTTTTCGGTCTGGTACACCGTGATGCAAGGTACTTGGCCATCACACCACAGAAGATGGAAAAACCAGTTACTAATCTTGATGTTTTGATGAGTGACACTAAAAATTAACACTCCTCCTTCAAAGCAATGCATTTTGAGGTCTTCAATTCAATATGCGATGTATGCAATTTTTTGAAACTTGTTGTGCTACTTCCTGATTCATTGAATATTATGCATGTCATAGCTATTAGAAAATTACAGACTATTTCATGATGCCAACTGAAAGTTGATGTTGCTTTTAGTGCATGCTCTTTTTTGTGGCACATCTTGAGATTGTTTACATTTCTGTTCCATGCCACCTTTATCAATTGTTTTAATTATCAAGTGTAGATAATTTATAACTTTTCTAGCCTGCTCGTTGGTGTCGTTTTTGGTCACACAAATGTAAACCCTAAACCCTAAACCCTAAACCCTTAACTCCAGTGGATGTCCTACAATCTTAGAAAGGTCCTGAGCGTGACAATTAGTTTGACCCTGCAACTGATAAGAAAAAGGGAAATTTTGTTGTAGGACACCGCGAAAACGTCAAATTGGTTGGCTCCCACCACAAACGGGATTCTTTGCCCAATACCATTATAATTTTGTGGTTCTTTGCCCATACACACCGCACCGATTATTTTAATCATTTCTTAGATTTTCAGAGAGAGAAGGTGGGTGAAATGACTTTTCTGCCCTTGTCTTGAACCTTCCATTGGTCACTAAATTTTGCCGTAATACATCGTCACCTCCATGCTCGACATCACCGTCGCCGTATCCTATCCCGCGCACGGCATGGGGATGACAGGGTCATGGCCGTCGTCAAGTACCCTGATGGTGCAGCAGAACTCGACGTACCTGCCGCGCGGCGCACGTCACGTACTTCCTGATGAACTACTCGGCAGGGACCCACCCCCTTCTAGATTGAAGAAGCACGCGAAGGCGAAATTTTTCATCTTCTCGGTCCCCCGCACGGAGTTGAGCGTCGTCTGGCCCTCGTCGTCCAGCACCATCAAGTCGAACACGGCGGTGACGCTACCACCGACCTTGTCACTCGTCAGGAGCTCGAGCACGATGCAGTGGCAGTCGTAGAGCATCCTGTCCACGGTCTCCCTCACCCCACATGGGTAGAAATTTATCCTCCACATGTGGCCGCCGGTCGGGATCATGTCGGAGATTCAGAGTGGATGGCAGTGTCGGTGGGGAGGCTCTTCATGTGCTCGTAGTCTACTTTGAACACGACGACAGCCGAGGCATAGTCTAGGATGGTCATCTGTTGCGGTTGTCATTTGCTTGCTTCTGCATGCATTGCTAGATTAATTAGAGATGACCGAGAGAGAGTAGATTATAGACAACGATCGAAATCGTAATGCAAGAATTTGGTGGCATCGAGGTCTAGCACTAGAGTAGTGTACCATCACCGCCAGCCTCGTCGCCAACTCCCATCAGCTTCACTGCCTTGTCGGACTACGTGTTTGGATTGGAAGAAGCTCGCCCCTTGGCACCTTGTTTGTCAGCGAGTGAGGCCTGCGTTCATGTTGCTTATATGCACCATCCACAGAACGAGAAGGAAGTCCTCTTGATTGCTTCAGAGTCCAGACCAAAATTGGGCGTGTGTTTACATAACAATTATATATGATGATGAAATTCCACCTTGACGTGGAGGTGACGATGTGTTACGGCAAAATTTAGTGACCAACCGGAGGTCGAAGATAAGGACAGAAAAGTCATTTCACCCACCTTCTCTCTCCAAAATTAAAGAAATGATTAAAATAGTCAGTGCAGTGTGTCTAGGCAAAGAACCACGAAATTATAATGGTACTGGGCAAAGAAGCCCATTTGCGGTGGAAGCCAGCCAATTTGATGTTTTTGTGGTGCCCCATAGCAAAATTTACTTAAGAAAAAATGAAAGCATTAGTAGCAACGTCGATCGGCTATCGAGCAAATAACTATGGTGGTAAGAAATAACCGTAAAAATCGGTGCCCATTGGCCATTGAGTCGATAGCAACAACTATACCATTGAGATCGATTACGCCATTGGCCGATGCATATAACACCCCATTGGGTCGATGGACGTGCGGACATCGCCTCGCACACAAAGGCCGACGAATAATCCCCGACGTCACTAAAGTATAACATGGAATTAAAGATAACCTATCGGCTTGTATTCTAATAGAAACCAAATCTAACATGCCAAAGAATACATCCATACTATCAAATCACCATATCAGAGAAATCAGACTTAACTAAGAAAATTGCCAAATCATGATTAATTAACAATACTTTAACATATTGGGCATGCTTTATTCAGATGAATGGTGCACAACACAAATCAGATACAATAGATCAAGATGTCGGATTCAATCGATGAAGCCTTGAACCACAATACCTAACTCACATCAATTTAAGAGATCATAATGATGTAGCCTTAGACCTAGCAAATACACCAAGATAAACTGGTGATCACATCGATCAAACCAATGCTTCAAGAGATCGAAACGATGCAACCTCGAAGGACACCGATCCAGATGATACGATCGTTGAGGTGGCGGGACTCACCTCTTCACTAGAGATCAAAGCGATGTAGCCCAGCGCTGAGTGCCAAGTTCTGCCGAGGTTAACCTTGGAAACCAAGGGTGGCGATGCGCTGAGAGTAATTTGTAGTTGTGTTTGTAGATTGATTGCCTCCTAACCTAGCTAATAGGTACATATTTATAGTCCGGAGACTTGCCGTCCATTACGATGATATCATAACCGATTTTGGATTTATCTTTATCTTCTCCATCTCTTTTGGCTCCTTCATATCTGGCCACGTATAACAACACGGACATGCTTCTTTGACCAACCTTTGACCGAACCCCTTTGACTTCTGTTGACTGTGCGATACTCCTGATAGGCCTAGGCTTTTACCAAATCTTAGCGTCAACACACGCCCCCCAGTTTCGGAGCATAAGTATAGATAATGCTTCGAAATTATCGGTCATTAAAGCCCTCTGCACCACGTCTTTTCAAAAGTCTCTTCAAATTCACCACTAGTGGCTGAAACCCTTCGTCTTCCGATGCCTTGCAGTATATATTTAGAATACTGGCTCCATATTGTATTAACCCTTCATCTTCTTCCTCACCTTTTCTTCTTTGGCCATGAACGACTGTGATGGATGTTGCCTAGTTTGACGCATCTACTTTTCTTTGTGGCGGCATCGAACCAGGCTTCATTCCGCATAGTATAGCAATGGTATCTTTAAATAGAATCACCGAAGATTTTGCTCCTCCAATCCCGGACCTGCAAATGGCCTAGATGATGATTTTGAACCTGTTATTGCTACTCTGGTGGCAAGTATAGAACCTATCACCTTGATAGATCTATACTCTCAATCGCTGAATTTTGAGAACAGGCAAGCACTCCGTGGCAATGGCTCCTCTGTGAATGCTACAAATCATGGGCGTGGAGGACAGCCCACCCGTGGCAAAGGTGGCCATGGCCAGGGCACACCTCGTGGCCATGGCAATGGTGGATGCAATCGAGGCAACACCAACCAGCAGCGCAACGACAACAAGCCTGTATGCCAAGTTTTCTACAAAAGAGGTCATGTGGCCTTTGATTGCTGGCACCATTTTGATGAAGACTATGTACCTGAAGAAAAACATGTTGCTGCTCTTACACCTGCCTATGGAGTGGATACAAATTGGTATCTTGACACAGGTGCCACCGACCATCTTACCGGTGAATTGGACAAATTGACGGTTCGAGAAAAATACAAGGGAAACGATCAAATTCATGTGGCAAACGACAAAGGTATGGATATTAAGCATATTGGTCATTCTGTTGTTTCTATCCCTAGCCGAAATTTGTATCTCAACAATATTCTTCATGTTTCTCGTGTTAAAAAAATCTCATATCAGCTCATCACCTTTCCATGGATAATTTTGCTTTCCTTGAAATTCACCCCAAATATTTTTTGATTAAGGACTAGGCCACGAGGAACACGATCCTTAAAGGAAGATGCTATCGAGGTCTCTATGCTCTTCCTTCTTCATCAACAAAGCAAGCTTTTTTGGTCATACCATACTTTTCAAAGTGGCATAGTTGTTAAGGTCACTCGTCTACTCCTATTGTCACAAGAATCCTTAGCACAAATAAACTCCCATATCTCTCTGAGTCCAATAAAGAGTCAGTTTGTGATCCTTGCCAAAAGGCTAAAAGTCATTGGCTACCATACTCTCGGTCTTTAAGTGTTTCTCATCATCCTTTGGAACTTATATTTTCTGATGTATGGGGCCCCGCTCCTAGTTCTATCAATGGAAAAAATATTATGTTAGTTTTATTGATGATTATAGTAAGTTCAGTTGGATCTATCTTCTTAAAAATAAGCCTAAGGTGTTTGAAAAATTCCATGAATTTCAAAAATTGGTTGAGAGACACTTTGACCATAAAATTCTATCTATACAGACTGATTGGGGAGGAGAGTATCAAAAACTTCATCCTTTCTATAACAAAATTGGCATATCCCACTATGTCTCTTGTCCCTATACTCATCAACAGAATGGGTCTGCAGAAAGAAAGCACCGCCATATAGTAGAAGTTGGTCTAGCTTTACTTGGCCATGCTTCTGTGCCACTCAAATTTTGGGATGAGGCTTTCATTGCTGCCACATATATCATTAACCCCATTCTGAGTAAAGTGATCAATTTTGATACTCCCTTAAAATGGTTGTTCAAGAAACAACCAAACTACAGTTCTCTTCGAGTTTTGGGTGTGCCTGTTGGCCGAATCTTCGTCCCTATAATACTCATAAACTCCAATTCCGATCAAAACAATGTGTCTTTTTAGGATACAACACAATTCATAAAGGCTTTAAGTGTCTTGATCCTCATCTGGATGAGTCTATGTCTCTCGGGATGTCATATTTGATGAAAATGAGTTTCCCTTTGCAAAACTGCATTCCAATGCTGATGCTAAATTGCGATCAGAAATTTTGCTTCTCCCATCCTCCCTTGTTTCTCACGGCCATGATCAAGGGGGAGGACTTCAATAGAATGATCATATGCCTTTGATGTTGCTAATGATTTTCTTGAAGAAAATACTGACAACACAGATACTCAGCAGCAGTAGGAAATATCAAGTGTTAGCATCCAACAATAGGTGCTAGCCTCTCCACTGTCGAATGTGACTGCCTCCTCAATTCAAGACACACTCATCCCATCAAGGCAAAAAATGCTCCCTGTTTCTGAAACCCAGGGTGTTACCATACGAATCACCATCCAGTGCAGGTGTTGCTCCCTCCGAATCTTTTGAAGTGTTGCCAAGCGATGGTGAGATACAATAGGAGACAACACAGATACTCTGGAAGCCAACATTCTAGATATTTCTCCACCGATCAGACCTCAAACTCGCCTACGTAGTGGAATATGAAAAGATAAGGTATACACTAATGGTACAGTTAGATACACTTATTTTACATCATCTGGTGAACCTCAAACTCTAGATGAAGCTTTCAATAATAAAAATTGGAAAGAAGTAATGGATGAAGAATATATGGCACTAATAAACAACAAGACTTGGCACTTGGTTCTGCCTTAGAAAGGAAGAAATATTATTGATTATAAATGGATCTATAACATCAAAAGAAAGGCATATGGCACTTTAGACGGGTACAAGGCACGTCTGGTAGCAAAAGGCTTCAAGCAAAGGTATGGTATAGACTATGAGGACACATTTAGTCCCGTTGTTAAAGCTACTACTATCAGAATAGTTTTACCTATTGCTATATCTAGAGGCTGGAGTCTGAGACAGTTGGATGTACAAAATGCTTTTCTCCATGGGGTATTAGAAGAAGTGTACATGAAGCAACCTCCAAGGTATGAAAATTCACATTCACCTGACTATGTTTGTAAGTTAGATAAAGCTTTATATGGATTAAAATAGGCATCTAGGGCATGGTATTCAAAACTGAGTGATAAGCTACAAAAATTGGGATTTAAGTCCTCAAAGGCAGATACATCTCTTTTCTTCTATAGTAAAGGTGGTGTTACTATTTTTATGTTAATTTATGTTGATGACATCATTGTAGCTAGCTCCATGGCTAGTGCAACAACAGCTCTGTTACAAGACCTTGGAAAGGAATTTGCCTTGAAAGATGTGGGTGACCTTCACTATTTTCTTGGCATTGAAGTAAGTAAAACATCTAATGGAATATTGCTAAGTCAAGAAAATATGCTTTAGATGTACTGAGAAGATAAGGAATGCATGACTGCAAATCAGTAAACACATCATTGTCCACTTCAAAAAAACTATCTAGTAATGAGGGAACTTTACTTGGACCAAAAGATGCTACTCATAATTCCTTTTAAATTATTTATAAAATAAATTTCAGAAACTTAACAACTTGATTTTCTTCAAATTAAACCAATTTAAACCTATGTGCTTGTTGTGTGGTTTTATATTGTTTAATTGAATGTTGTATTTATTTTATTTTACTTTATTTATATTGGGAAGACTACGACGCCACCGAGGAACCAGAATACTTCCCGGAAGTTCCTCCCTCCCCATTCGCTGAACAAGGCAAGTCACCAAACAACACTTTTGAGCATATTGAACCCATGATTTATTAAACTATCGCTAAAACACATAGGATATACATGCATTAGTCACATGAAACCCTTACAATATATTTATTTAGGATCCCCCGACCTTGATGTGCAACCCAAGCCATGCTATCTCGCCTAACCCCCTTGTCACCATATGATTACTACTATTAGCTAGTGTCCAATGTATTGACACAATTGCTATAGGATAAAAATGAGTCGTAGTAACATGGTTCTACTATATGATCCCCGTTATTCTTATCCTTGGAATTCTGTCGGTGATGAGTCATGGTTGTGAGTGAATGCATGGTGGGTTTCGGGTGCAAGATAGGGCATTGTTCGGTAGCACCCGGGGCACTATAAGGACCGGTCTGCGGGATCCGTTGCAATACACTTCCGTACTAACCACAAGTCTAGTGGGTAAGTCCTAACTAAGGTATGGAGTGTTCCAAACCGAGGCCACCATTTGAAGTTGGGTCAAGCAGCACCTGCGGGTGGCTTGTACCGACGTGGCGCAAAAGGGGGTGCGACGTTAGCCGGGATGCGGCCCGACGCGCCGGTGAAACCTAGAGCGGGTGGTTATCGCTTGGAGCATTTCATGCCGAGGTTTTGGCATGAGTTCCCGTGGTATGGGTCATCTCGTTACACTTTGGTGTTTGGGATGAGTGCGTGCCTTGTGGGTACAGTAGTACATCTCTGATCAGAGTCATAAATCTTTTCGAAAAGCCGAGCCCACGGTCAAGGGCGGGTTGCGTGACATCCCACAGTTAGATTACTTTTGATATGTATGTGCATGATGGTTTGACATGTAAGACCTGTTGTGCGAGGAGGTAAAACGTACTCCTCGAGTTAGATGGTGTTATTTATGTTCATGTTTAAATTTCCGTATGATAAAAATTTGACTACACTAAAATCAATAACTGAAAATGTACTTTTCCGCACTTTTAGCCATTATCCTTCCATTGTTATTACCTCGCATTACTATTGCATTTGCGGTGGCTTGTTGTTGGGGGAAAATATTCCATCTTCAGGGTTATTGCAGTAACAAGACAAAGGTTGGCGATTAAGTTCAAGATTTCCATCGTATGACTCCGGGGATGCATGGAGTCAAGTTCGAAGTATGATGACGGACTTCAATTCGGAGTATATCTTCGAACTTGAACTCTTCCGAGAGCTTCTTTGCCAGCTAAGATGGAAGACTTATCTTCTTTCTCATTAGATTAGTTGTTTACCATTTTAGCCCTATTAAGGGTACCGAATAGTTTCCACTATGTCGGTTGTAATAGAGGGGTAAAATGGTCTTTTCCTTAATGTTTGAGCCTATAAATACCCCCCGTTTTACCCTGTAATAGGGACCGAATACAAGTTATTCAATACACACTTTCGAACTATTCTAAGTTATTATCCTTTCGGAGGCTTGGAATAGTTTCCTTCACAAACACTTCGTTTGTTAGTTTCTAATCCTCAGAAACCTGTTAGCGTAATCTTTTACGACAACAGTTGGCGCCGTCCGTGGGGAACCTAGTTCAAAAAACTTTGTTCTCTACCAACTTCTCACACCATGCCTCCTAAGCGGAGTGCAGCCGGTAATCCTGTTCGGAGGTCCCCTCAGACCTCCGGAGTAAGATCTTCAGATACAGTTGAGGTCGGAGGACCTTCGACGTTTCCTCCAACTCAAACTCCGGAAGGGATTCCCCTTCCTCGAGCATACGGAGTTCCTCCGCCGACTCCATCTATACTTCGGCCAGCCGGAGTCCCTCTTCCACCTCAAGTTCCACTTCGAACTGATCCCAACAGTTCTCAAGACCCGGAAGATCCTTCCGGAGGAGATGAAGACAGTCTTGGTGATATGGCCGCTCAAATGGCCAGTCTCCAAGCCGAAGTTGCAAGGTGGCAACAAGAAGCCGCGAATAGGCTTCGCTCTCAAGCCACCCCAACCATTCCCGAAGTGCCCGAAGACGACGAGGTTATTTATCCCGAAGCCCCAGAGAATGCTTCCTTCGATACCGAGTCTCCGCTGCATCCTGAGTTGCAGAAAGTACGCTTCGACCCTAAGTTCAAAACTTCGAAGCTTTGCAAGTATGCCGGAGATGAAGATCCTGGAGAATTTGTCCGTTCTTATGCTCTAGCAATTGAAGCCAGTGGGGGAGTGCGGGACACTATGGCAAAATGCTTTCCCCTAGCTCTTCAAGGAGTTGCATTACGGTGGTTCCGGTCTCTGAAACCAGGATCAATTAATTCATGGGGGCAGCTGAAGAAGAAGTTCGTAAGCAATTTCCAAGGCACCTTCGTACCCCCAATGTCAACAGGAAGTCTTTTCCAGGTGAAGCAGCTCCCTGGAGAGACATTGAGACAATATTTCAAGCGCTTCGCTCATACGAAGTCGCAGATTCGAGGGTTAACTACGTCTTCAGTAGTTGACGCAGCTCGAGAGGGAGTTATTCATCCAGGCCTCCTTGATAACTTCACCGGAAAAGCATATCTTCTGTTTCTCACTTGATGTCATATTTCGAAGAGTATGCAAGGTCAGAAGAAGGATGGCTTCGAAGAACTGCTGCAACCCCTTCGATACTGCAAGAAGTAAAATTGGAAGTAAAACTTCAGCACAGCCGCAAGGGCCTAGCTTCGAAGTTCAGCATGACAGGCGTAGGGGGCAAAAGCATCCTCGTTCAGAAGTTCTGAACATTGCACCCCCGCAGAAGTTTGCTCAAAGAGCTTCGCAACCCTCAGGAGGCAAGACCAGCGGCTGGAGGCCGCCAGAGAAACCGGCTGGCAAGGGCCAGACCTTTTTCTGCTATATTCATGGTGAAAACCGAAGTCACGCAACTGATGCGTGCAAGGCTATACTTACCCTGAGAGGAGAATATCTGGAAAGAACTTCGGGTCGAGGCACTACTGACCGAGTTCCAGCTGAAGTGCGGCCGGAGCCTGTCCAGGCTGTGGCGCGGATAGAGAACTTCGATTCTGCAAGACGCCCTCCGGTGGGCAATATTATGCCACCTCCGAAACAAGAAGAGGGGCAAGATCGAGGAAAAAGAGTAGTCCTCCCAATCTCTGGAGGAGGTACTCTCGGAAATATGTCAAAGAGGTAGAGAAGAGAATATGTCAGAGAAGTGGGCCATATTGGAACCTCTTCATCTGCAGCTGCTATGCCCGAATGGTCCCATGTGCCAATATCTTTCTCCGTAGATGATGTAGTTGGTGTTAAATTCCCACATGCAGACCCACTTGTCATTACTGCTGACATAGCAGGAACTGAAGTTCGGAGAGTGCTAGTTGACGGAGGGAGTTCGGCGGATATTATTTTTGTCCAAGCTTTTGATCAACTCTGCATCTCTAGAAAGCATCTTCTCCCAGCAGCCCGTCCTTTGCAAGGATTTGTAGGACCCCCTCTTGATGCCCTCGGCCAAATTGGCCTGGAAGTTACTTTCAGAGAAGGGCCAATGGCCAGGACAGAGGAAGTGATCTTTGATGTTGTAGATGCTCCATATGCATATAATGTCATCTTCGGAAGAGGCATGTTAAATCAATTCGGAGCTGTGGCGCATCATAATTACTTATGTATGAAGATGCCCACACAAACAGGAGTGCTCACTGTTTTCAGAGATCAGGCCATCGCACGAAGAGCAGAGTATGGTCATGGCCCTCCTCTTGTCCCGAGACATGTGAACAGTGTGCAAGATGATCCAGAGATTTTTTCTGCTCCTAGCGAATCCTCGAAAAGATCCTTCCCAAGACCAAGTCCTGAAGGAGAGATTGCAACGAAGGTTATTGTCAAAGATGGCAAGGAATATTCATTTTAATTTGGTAAAGACTTGCCTCCAGAAGTTGCTGCCTCCTTAGAAAAAGTAGTTGAGGAAAATTTGGATGTCTTTGCTTGGTCTGATGAAGACATCACCGGAGTCAATCGGGACATTATTGAACACAGTCTACTTGTGAACCCGAAGGCTCGGCCTGTTAGGCAAGGACTCCAGAAGATGTCTGCGGAGAGAGCTGTCCTTGCTAAAGACGAAGTTGAAAAGTTGCTGAAGGCTGGGATTATCAGGGAAGTGGCTCATACGGAGTGGTTAGCCAACCCAGTCTTCGTTAAGAAGAAATCTTCAGGGAAGTGGCGCATGTGTATTGATTTTACATCTCTGAATAAAGCATGCCCCCGCGACCCCTACCCCATGCCCCAAATTGATCAGTTGGTCGACTCCACTGCTAGTTCGGAGTTATTAAGCTTCCTCGACGCGTATTCCGGCTATCATCAAATTTTGTTGAAGCGCGAAGATGAAATCAAGACAAGCTTTGTAACTCCTTCAGGAGTCTTTTGTTATGTAAGAATGCCCTTTGGCTTAAGAAATGCCGGGGCTACATTTTCGAGATTAATTGCTAAGGCTCTAGGTCATCAATTAGGTCGTAATGTAGAGGCCTATATGGATGATATTGTAATCAAGAGTGCCTTAAAGCACCAACATAGCCTAGACTTAGCAGAAACATTCAATAGCCTTCGGGCATGTGGGATCCGTCTCAACCCCAAAAAATGTGTCTTCGGGGCGCAGGATGGAAAATTGTTAGGGTACCTAGTTTCAAGCAGAGGGATCGAAGCTAGCCCCACTCAAATAACTGCGTTGCAGAAGATGGCTCCTCTAGAGAATTTAAAGCAAGTGCAAAAGCTGACCGGTCGTCTAGCAGCGCTTAGCAGATTTCTGGCAAGGTCTACGGAGAGAAGTTTGCCTATTTTCAAAGCATTGAAAGGGTCCGAAGATTTTGCATGGACACCGGAGTGTCAAAAGAGCTTCGAAGATATTAAAAACTATCTCAGTAACCTTGTTACACTCACGGTGCCTGTTGCGGACGAAACCCTACTCCTTTACCTTGCAGCTACTGGCTCTGCTGTCAGTGCAGTTCTTGTCAAAGAGGTTGATTTCAACGTGAAGTTGGTACAAAATCCAGTTACTTTGTGTCCGAAGCATTGTCCGGAGCAAAAACAAGATATTCCGAGCTTGAGAAATTCGTTTATGCTCTGATAATGGCTTCGAGGAAGCTAAGGCATTATTTCTTGGCACATAATGTCATTGTACCAACTTCGTATCCTTTAGGAGATATGCTCCGAAGTAAGGATTCCACTGGAAGAATTGGGAAGTGGGCTGTTGAGTTAGCACCCTTCGGCATAACTTTTCTGGCAAGAACAACAATTAAGTCGCAAGTATTGGCTGACTTCGTCGCAGAATGGACTCCCCCTACAACATGGGCTCCGGAGAAGTCAAGTGAAGAAATTTGGACTATTTACTCTGATGGAGCTTTCCAAGCATCTGGAGCAGGTGTCGGAGATGTGATAATTTCGCCTTCAGGGCAAAAGGCAATGTACTCCGCAAGACTCAACTTTAAGTCTACCAATAATACAGTGGAGTATGAGGGAATTCTATTGGGACTTCGGAAGGCACGTGCTCTCAGAGCTACAAGAGTTGTTATTAAAACAGATTCTCAGATTGTAGCAGGGCATGTAGACAAGAGTTTCCAAGTCCGGCATCTACATCTTACAAAGTACTTAGAAGAAATCCGAAAAATCGAAGCAGCGTTTAAAGAGATTTCTATTCGGAGTATACCTAGAGCAGAAAATATGCAAGCTGACATCTTAGCAAAAGCTGCAGCCGGAGCCATGGACATACTTGAAGAAGCTTTTTATGAAGAACTCAGTACACCTTCGGTGCCACAAATTCCAGCTGCGGAAGTCCTTTGCATTCCAAGTACAGATTGGCGAAGCTCAATCATGGAAGTGTTGCAAGGAGAAGCAAATATGTCCGAAGGGCCACAACTTTCGAGGTTAAAGCTTAGAACTCGGAATTATCAAATAATCAACGATATTTTATACAAGGCCGGAGTATGTTCCCCTCTGCTCCGATGTATATCTCAAGCTGAAGGTCAAGAAATTCTTCGAGAAATCCATGAAGGACTTTGCGGTAGCTATCTGGCCCCTCGAGCTTTGGCAGGAAAAACACTTCGCCAGGGGCTTTATTGGCCTACAATAACAGCTGATGCGGAAACCTTGGTCTGCACTTGCCAAGGATGTCAATGGATGGGACGAAAGAGTCATCGCCCACCAACAACCCTTCAAGTCATAGCTCCAGTATGGCCCATGGCCAGATGGGGCATGGATCTTATTGGTCCCTTCCCAACAACAAAAGGAAATTTGAAGTTCGCAGTGGTAGCAATTGAATACTTTTCAAAGTGGGTCGAAGTAGAGCCCCTCACAGCTATCACTTCAAACAATGTACAGAAATTTTTCTGGAAGAATATCATTTGCCGGTTCGGAGTGCCTAGACAACTCACTGTTGACAATGGAACACAATTCGACGCAGAACCTTTCAAGAAATTTTGCGAAGATCTAGGCATCCAGCTATGCTTTGCTGCAGTGCGACACCCTCAGTCTAACGGAGCTGTAGAAAGAGCCAATGGTAATATTTTGTCAGGGCTAAATCGAAGGATAGTTGGATTGGCAAAAGAACTCTGGACCGAAGAACTTCCGAAGATTTTTGTGGTCCATTCGAACCACTCAAACGAGGTCCACGGGTTTCACCCCATTCAGACTATTATTCGGAGATGAAGCTATGACACCAACAGAGCTCAAAGGAGGATCACTTCGCAGCACCGAACCGGAAATAGAAGGAGAAAGACAAGCTTTGTTAGATTTAACAGAGGAGACAAGACTTCGAGCTGTGGCAAATTTGTCAAAGTATCAACAGCAGACGAAGGCTTGGTTCGACCCGAAGGTCAAGATTAATGAACTTAGACCGGGTCATCTTGTTTTGCGAAGTATCATAGCACCAGGAAAATTAGGAAATAAATGGGAAGGTCCATACTTAATTGTTCGCTCAGGGCGTCCTGGTTCTTTTAAATTAGCTAATTTGGAAGGTGAAGAGTTAGCGCATACATGGCATGCGGAGCACCTAAAGCGATACTTTGCATAAGGGCTCCTTGTAATCATTTGTAAGCACTTTCCGAATTAATAAAGCATATGGTTCAGATAATGCCTACCCCTCATAACTTTCCACTTCCGAGTGGACGCACTGGAATAGCGGAGTTGACCGAGAGGGAAGTGTCATTAATTTGAATCATATTTTCGGACTTCGGACCACTGGTCCGAAGTTTCCGACGTGGTGGGCTGACATAATCCGGAGTCCAAGCCACTGGCTTGTAGGCATCCGTAAAGAGCCCAAGACCACAAGATGCGGAGTCCAAGCCACCGGCTGGTAGACATCCGTAAAAAGAGTCCAAGGAGACCAAATGACGCGGAGCCCAAGCCACCGGCTTGTAGGCATCCATAAAAGAGTCCAAAGAGACCACTGCGAATTCCAAACCACTGGTTTGACTGAATTCGCAAAAAGAGTTGAAGGAGGCCAAAACAAAATAGAGTTTGAGCCATGAGCTTCGAATGTCTGTTAAAGAAGTCCAAAGTGACAAATCGTGTAGGACACTAAAGTGTCAGGTAAGTTATCAAAAGTGATTTCTTTCAAAAGCATAAGGTACTAAGTTACCAGTCTTCAGACTACAAATAGTCGAAGACATTTTTATAAGATTTTAATCAATCTTTAAATTGCTGAGGGCTCCGAACCCCACAAATTGTACTCCTAAGTTTTTCTTTGCGCCTAACCATCTTTGAATATAGTTCGAAGTTGCTTACGCTCAAAGAGGGGCTAGTAAATAGGGAGACAATTTTAAATTGATATTTATTATTCGAACAAATATGATTACATCATGAAAAATTGGTATCTATACCAAGAAGGAATCGAAGACCCCTTCGATCTCTAGAGCTAGGGTTGGAACGACTAGTTCCAGAGCTGGGAGTTCTAACAACTTTGCGTTTAACTCTCCTGCCTCCCTTCGAAGCTCTAAAGTCTTTTTGTTCTTATTGAAGCTCGTCCCAAGTTCAAAGTCATTCGGGGCTCCTTTCCCAGCTTCCAAGTTCTTCAGGTTTTTTATCTTGAGTTTCATCTTCGTCTTCGGACCACACAATGTCTTCGGAAGATGAAGTTTCCAAGTTAACTTCTTTTTCTTTCTCTTAATACAAGATAATATATCTTTGCTTACTTCGGACGTAATCGCTCTGGAGCTATCCGAGGAACTAGAAATCGAGGGCGCTTGTGAAGTTTTAAGATATCGAAGGTAGCCCATAATAAGCGAAGTTCGTCGTTAACATCTAACACTTCGACATCTTCCATATGAGGCAAAGCCTAAAAACATGATAAGCAAATCTTCATTTATAAATGTACAAAAGCGTAGTGTTTTACATAGTTGAAGATCCTAAGATAATTCTAAACCTACAGGTTTGGCAGGGGCTGACTGCTCGAAGCTTGGGACCGAGCTTGCTTCTGGCGTTGTCCTTCATCAATCCAGGCCTTGATCGCAGAGCGACCTTCGGCTCTCCATGAAGTTTGAAAGGCTTGCCAAGTAGCGGCCACACCTTCGGAAGGAGTAAGAAGCTGGTCGTCATCAAAGGTAATGGGACCCCCCTGCGCTCGGAGTTATCGATTGGCCTAGATCTTCGTAGTAACGAAGTATGCCGATAGCAGCCACTTGTCCGGAGATTTCTCCGTACCGAATGCTTGCTGTCTTCATTTGCTTCGCTGCTCCTTGGATCCTTTTCAACCGTCGCAGCAGAGAGATGTTGTCATCCGAAGGAAGTGTCCCAGTAGTACCGAAGTACTCTAGAACGCCTAGCAATTGGTCCATGACCTCCGCAGCTACCTTCTCCGACTTTAGCTTATCTTCAATGAAGGCATCCTTCATCGAAGTCAATTCTCTTACTACTCCAGAGAGCCTAGCTGCCTCCGTAGCTAAAGAATTCTTCTAATTCAGTAGCTGGCTAGCTTCTTCTTGGAGCCTAACAAGCTCAGCCCCCGCAAGTAGCGTGCTCCGCCCACATCTTTTCGATTTCCGCTCGAAGCACAATTTTTTCTGCTTCGAGCTCTTTGTTCACAACTTCCAAGCCTTGTCTGGCCCTGCGCTCCATTGAAACCATGTTGTCCATGTGGGCCACTCGACCTTCGGAGATAGTAAGATTTTGTTGAAGAGTTGCATTTTCCTCTCGAAGGCGAACGCTTCCACGTTCATTTGAGATGTTCGCAGCTCGGGCCAAGACTGTTTGCTGCGAAAAGGAAAAAACCAAGGTGAGAAATTATTTGTATATAAATTTGATGTTGTTTTGCAGATACTTCGTACCTGGTATGCTGCACGTTCCATGGCAGCGTTAAGCTCCGAACTCTCCGCTTCGCTCAAGATGGTCACCAAGTCCGTCTCCCCGACTTCGCGAATAGCTCGATCCAAAGGCTCGAGCAAAGTCCGAAGCCCGGTTCTTCGCTCCAAGAAAGGAGCTAGAAGAGGGAGCATGCTCAAGGCTTGCTAGTCGTCTTCGCTTGGTGAAGGCCTGGAGTGCTGAGCTGTGGTTTTTGGAGCCCCAGTAGACTGGCCCCCCTCAGTAGATTGGCTCTCGTCTGTTGACTCAGATGGAGTTGATCCTGAGCTCGGAGCAGGGAGGGGGTCCATCTTCCCTTTGCCTTTTCCAGGCCCCATTTGAGTGGCTCCTGGAATTGGCTCCGAAGTTGTCGAAGGTCCAGGAATTACATCTTCGGGACGGACCTCTTCCACGGAAGTGGATCCTGTAAAAACAAAGGTATTATACATGTATAATTTCGCAGGGAAAAAGAACAAAAGAATTATGCGAAGTTTACCTTCGACATTTTGGCGACGGGTAAGCATTGGA
>JAAALK010000285.1:80398303-80468775 GCA_019279435.1 Zizania palustris
TTCCAATACCTGGTTGACCCTTTCGGTTTGACCATAGGTCTATGGATGATAGGCGGTGCTAAAGTTTAGCCAAGTGCCGAGCTCTTCTTGAAGATTCTTCCAAATTTGGAGGTAAACTGACTCCCTCGGTCAGATACGATCTTCTTTGGTACTCCGTGCAGGCACAATCCGGTCATATACAACTCGGCCAACTTTGCGACAGTGTAAGTTGTCTGGACGGGGATGAAGTGAGCCACTTTGGTGAGTCGATCGACGATCACCAGATAGAATCATGACTGGCTTGGGTCCTGGGCAGCCCATGATGAATTACATTCCTATTCTTCAAACTTCCATTCGGGGACCTTGAGGGGTTGTAATAGTCTGGTAGGTCTCTGGTGCTCTACCTTGATCGCCGGCATGTGTCGCACTTGGCCACATACTCAGCTATTTCCCTCTTCATACGACCCACCAATATTTTTCCTTTTAGGTCTTGGTACATCTTTGTACTCCCGGATGTATGGAGTATAGAGTTTCATGGGCCTCTTGAAGGATGAGGGCCTTCAACTCTAGCTTGTCAGGCACGCATATCCGGTTTTCGAACCAGACAATACCGTGCTCGTCCTCGGAGAATCCGAGGGTTTTACCTTTCCTCATGTTCTACTGGATCTCCAAGAAGTTCGAGTCTTCCTTCTGTGTCTCCCGAATCTAGTATATAAGACAGGTTGGTCTCTAGGGCAGCGAGATAGCCCTGGTAGTGATCCCTAGGTTTAGCCTTTCCATCTCATTGTATAACATGGGGCCTGGTCTTGCACCATGATGGCATTGCAGTACCCTTTTCGACTTAGGGCGTCTGCCACCACATTTGCCTTGCTGGGATGAAATGGGGGCCAAGTCATAATCTTTGATCAGCTCCAACCACCTTCTCTACCTTAGGTTCAGGTCTGGTTGGGTGAATATGTACTTGAGGTCTTGTGATCGGTGAAGACCTCACATCGATTCCCCACAAGATAATGCCTCCATATCTTCAAGGCATGAACCACGACTACCAATTCCAGATCGTGGGTCGGGTAATTTAGCTCATGTGGCCTCAGCTGGCCAGAGGCGTAAGATATCACCTTCCCATCTTGCATTAAGACACACCCTAACCCTTGGCGAGAGGCATCACAGTAGACGTGGAAGTCCTTCCGGATGTCGGCAGGGTCAGAATTGGGGCTGGCACGAGCTTCTTTAAGGGTCTAGAAGCATTCTTCACAATCGAGGGTCCATTCAAACTTTACTTCCTTTGCAACAGCCTGGTCATAGCTTGGCTATCTTTGGAAATTCTTGATGAATCGGTGGTAATATCCGGCCAATCCGAGAAAACTCCAGATCTCGGTCCGTTCGTGGGTTGTAGCCAATTGGTCACTGCTTCTACGGTGGTTGGGTCTACTGCTATTCCTCCTGCAGATATGACATGACCAAGGAACTTCACCTCAGATGACCAAACTCGCACTTATTGTATTTGGCGTACAATGTTGTTCTCTTAGCTTTCCGAGGGTCAAGAGAGGTGGGTTTCATGTTCTTCCTTGGTCTTTGAGTAGACGAGGATATCGTCGATGAATACTACGGTGAACTTATCCAAGAACCATGAATCATTGTTCATCATGTTCAGAAAAAAGTCGGGGCATTCGTGAGTTCGAACGACATCACAGTATACTCGTAGAGTCCATAGCGGGAGGTGAAGGTGGTCTTGGGGATGTCTTCTTCTCTAATCCTCAATTGGTGATACCCTGACCTGAGGTCGATTTGGAAAACACTGAGGATCCTTTCAGCTGATCGAACAGGTCGTCGATCCGAGGCAGTGGGTACTTGTTCTTGATGGTCACGTCATTCAAGGCTCTATAGTCCACGCACATCCTTTTAGTCTTGTCCTTCTTCATGGCAAAGATAACCGGTGCACCCCAGGGCGAGGTACTCGGTCGGATATACCCTTTTTGCTCTAGGTCTTCGATATTGCTCTTGACTTCGGCTAGTTCATTGGCGGCCATCCGGTATGGGCGCTTGGAGATTGGGGTGGTTCTAGTGACAAGTTCGATTCTGAATTCGATGTCCCGCTTGGGAGGCATTCCTGGTAGGTCCTCTAGGAAGACGTCCATGTATTCCTTGACTATGGGCACTTCCTCTAGGGCTAGTGAGTGAAGGGACATCCCGCGAGGTTCGCGGCTGGTCATCCGAAAAGCGATGGCTTCGCCTTCGGGGTTGGTCACAGTTACGGATTGATAGCGCAGTCGATCACTCCCTTCTGCTTCATCAACAAATCCATCCCTAGGATGAGGTCGAGTCCGGTGCACCTGATGAGGACTGGCTCGGCCAGAATAACACTCCTTGAATCTCTATCCTTACCTTAGGGTTGAATAGGTGGGCTAAGGTCTTCTTGCCGGGGGTGGCAATCATCATGAGGGGGGTAGAGGGAGCACTTCCAAGTCGTTGGTTTTCACAAAGTCCTCCGAGATGAAGGAGTGTGTCGCCCCATAGTCAAACAGTACTATAGCAGGTATGGAATTTACGGTGAACATACCGAGTACGACTTCAGGAGCTTCCTGAGCTTCCTCCGCGCTGATGTGGTTGACGGGCGCGAACGCTTGGTTGGGTGCCGCCCTATGGCTGCTTGGGGTGAGGACACTGGTGCGAGTAGTGCCCTTCCTTCTGGCAGTTGAAGCAGACAACCAGCTTTCCCTGGCGGTCCCTCATGATTGGGGCCTTGGCGGCGGGCGGCGGCTGAGCGGCCGGAGCTGGTGGAGCAGGGTGGGGGTGCCTAGCGTTGGATCCACTGGCGGCGTGAGGCGGCCTGTAGATGGGCCGAGGATGGTAGGTGGGTGCCGGTGGCGAAGGGATGAAGTGGGGCCTCTAAGGGTTCTCCTGATGATGCTTGAACGCAATCATCTTCCTCTTCTTGAGGTCCAACTTATTTTGCTCAGTCTCTTAGATGAGCGCTTTATTCACCAACTGTGAAAGTCGGGGTAGTAGTGGTGACGAGCTGAATGGACAGCTCATCTTAAGCCCCAGGAGGAAACTTAGCTGACAGCGGGCGTTGATTCGCACCTACTTCGGCGCGTAGCGGGCATACGGTTTTGAAACTCATGGGGGATACTCCATGAGAGTCCGGCTTCCTTGTTGCAGGTCACGGAACTCCTGCTATTTAACTGCGTGACTCTAGGGGGACGTGGGCGGCGCAAAAGGCGATGGTGAACTCCGCCCAAGTCACCACGTGGTCCTCTGGTTGGGACTCACGGTATAGTCCCACCATTCTACGGCGGGACCCTGGAGTTGGTGAGTGGCGAACGCCACTCTCTCCCGGTCGGTGCAGGGGAGGAGGTCCAACTTTCCCGATGGTCTGAAGCCAATCTCGACCTCCATGGGGTTTGTTGTGCTAGAGAAGATGGGGGGTCGCACGCGCAGAACTCTGAGAGTTGAGGCGCGGGTGCAGGGGCTGATGCACGAGGGCCGGGCTCTACATTCTGTTGCTACAACCGGTCCAACTGTGCCTGTTAGTGTTGCATCTGGGTGAGGAGGGCGGTGATCAGCTGGTTCTGGTTATCCATCATCTCCGCCAAGGTGGGGGTTGGAGGATGGTGGCCTAGTCTGACGTTGGCCTGTTGCACCCAGTTGGGCACAACGCTTCCGGGTAGACCGTTGCTTGCCCCTTCTTCATTGTTGGGCCCGGTGTTCTGATTATCTGACATCTTCTGAACATACAAGATTTTTAGTCATAAGAGAAAGGTTTGAAACGAATATTTAGCCAAAAGCCCAGAGAGGCTCATATATATATCAAAGTGGTATAAAATGTTCATTACATCAATGTTTTTATTTTAATCCACCTACAATACAAGGCGTTGCAGGTGGTACCACAATCACAACATTATTAAAATCAAACAACGAAAACTCCACCTACTCATCATCTGGGGCAGTCTCCGTGCTCTCGGAACCACGAGGGTCCTGAGGAACGGTGGGCTCAAGAAAATTCTCGATGATGGGTCGGAGACGATGGCGGACGCGGCGAGGGCAGGAGCGCTGGAGCTAGACAGGTCCAGTGGCCGTGGGGTGTGGCGAGATCCTCTTGGGGCGAGGGGCAGGCTCGCGGATAGGCTTCTTCCTCCTCGGGACGAGGGGAACCATCTCCGCTATGTCCTTTTGTAGTGTATTATCTACGCTGCAGCTCGACATTTTGCTGGATCAGGTTCTTTGTCTCCTGACGAAGGAAACTCGATCGCCTCGTGTTGCTCCTCGGCGTAAAGCACGGCCTCTGGTATTGGAGATCGTCCATGGCCTGAAGAAGACGCGTTCTACCGGGCCCATGACCGATCACGAATCGGAGTGAACTCTGATGTAGATGCTGCGGTGGGCACGGGAGTGCGCTTCGGCACAAGCCGGAAGGACTTGTTCTGAAGATGATCATCGTAGATCATCCTCAACTCCATGAGGGCTTGGAGGGCGACGCGTTGGCACGTGACATCGAAGGTTGGGCCCCCAGTGCTGCTGTGAAGAACGGCAGGTGCTCGCCGGATCCATGGATGGTGAGGGAGACATCGCATGGGCCCCGCGAACTCTTCCATGTATAACGCCATGGAACTCGGGCTCAAAGAGGACACCCAAGGAGGTGACCATCATTTCGGAGCTCCCTGACGAAGCCCTCGAAGTGACGGCAGAAGTTGTGCACATTGGTAGACTAGCATCTACAAAAACAATCAAGTTGAAGAAAAGTGGGAGGGGAGAAACAAAGTTATAACGTAGTTTTCATGAATAGGTTTTATCCAACTAAGTGCTAGGCTAGTCCGTTGGCTTCCTACAGTCAAGTCGGCTCTGATACCATCGTGTTGACGCCCGATTTATCAAATTGGAACATTATTGAATTTCCAACGAAAAACAATATACAAGAGTTCATCATGCAACAACGTACATATGGCAATCATTCGTGGTACGCAAACACATTATTACATAAGAGTAAAAATAAAATAAACAAATAAAAGCATGACGAACGCCCCTCTAGGATCTTCTCTTGACTGGGTCGCTATCTCCAGGACCACTTCCTCGTAGTAGGCATCCTCTGAATTGTGGTCCAACGGGTATGAGTACAAAATTACTCAACAAGCCACCGCAAATGCAATAGTAATGCTAGATAATAACAAAGGAAGGATAATAGCTAATAGTGCGGAAAAGTACATTTTTCAGTTGTTGCATTTAGTGTAGTCAAATTTAATCATGCGAAATAATAAACATGAACATCATAATACCATCTAACTCGAGGAGTACGTTTTTCCCTCCTCGCCAACAGATCCTTACATGTCAAACCATCATGTCATTCACTAAAAGTAAACTAACTGTGGGATGTCACGCAACCCGCCCTTGACCGTGGGCTCAAGCTTTCGAAAAGATTTATGACTCTGATCAGAGGTGTACACTGTACCCACAAAGGCACGCACTCATCCCATATAGCCAAAGTGTAACGAGATGACCCATACCACGGGAACTCGTGCCAAAACCTCAAGCATGAAATGCCCCAAGCGATAACCACCCGCTCTAGGTTTCGCCAGCACGCTGGGCTGCATCCCGGCTAACGTCGCACCCCCTTTTGCGCCACATCGGTACAAGCCACCCGCAGGTGCTGCTTGACCCATGTCCAAGTGGTGGCCTAGGTTTGGAACACTCCATACCTTAGTTAGGACTTACCCACTAGACTTGTGGTTAGTACGGAAGTGTATTGCAACGGATCCCGCAGACCGGTCCTATAGTGTCCCGGGTGCTACCGACCAATGCCCTAGCTTGCACCCGGAACCCACCATGCATTCACTCACAACCACAACTCCATCACCGACTAGAATTCCAAAGATAAGATAACGGGGATCATATAGTAGAATCAAATTACTAGGACTCATTCTTAACTTATAGCGATTGTGCCAATACATTGGACACTAGCTAATAGTACTAATAATATGGTGACAAGGAGTTTAGGCTAGATAGCATGGCTTGGGTTGTACATCAAGGTCGGGGGATCTAAATAAATATATCGTAAGGCTTTCATTTGACTAATGCATGTACATCCTATGTGTTTTAGCAATAGTTTAATAAAACATGGGTTCAATATGCTCAAAAGATTGGTTTGCTGACTTGCCTTGTTCAGCGAAGGGTGAGGGAGGAACTTCCGGGTAATACTTCCGGCTCCTCGGCGGCAGTCGTAGTCTTCTCAGTTATAAATAAATTAAATGTAACATTCAATTAAACAATCCAAAAATCACACAATAGGCATATAGGTTTTGTTTGGTTTGAACCAAGGAAAATAAAGTGGTTAACTTTCTGGAGTTTATTTTATAAGCATTTTAAAATGAACTTTAATGGAGTTATGGCCTCTCTAAAAAGGAATAATAATGTAAACTAATGTATTATAAACTTCCAATTAATTTAAAATAGAAAGTTCAGAATAAACCTATTGTTTCTATTACACCAATATGAAGAGGATAAAAGATAAATTTTGCTAAATTTGAAATGGATAAATTTTGAGTTTATCCTAAAGTGCATTTGAATACTTATTAAATAAAAATAAAATACTCAAAATAAACCTAATGTTTTTATTGCATTAACATGTAGGGAATAAAATTATAAATTTTCTAGAATTGAAATGGTTAAATTTGGAGTTAAAATGAACAAGATATGAATTTAGAAGTTTGAAACCAATTCTGGAATTAAATTTAAATCAAAAACCAGGCGTCGGTCACGGTGAACCGGATTCACCGTGAACCCGCTCACTGTGCGTGTGCATCGGATCCAGATCCGCCGTTGGATTGTGATCGGATGGCCACGGGCGAGGCGGGTGGTTTAAATGAAAATGGATGCGCGAGATTAAAGGGCCAAACAGGTACGCGATGGATGCCTAGATCCATTGCAGGGTTTTAAATACTAACGGACACACGGGATTACACCGTACCGCTTCGCTTAGATCTGACGGCGTGGATTAAACCACATATGCAATATAACCTGTGTCATCCGATCGCGGTCGCACGGCCGCGATTGAATCCGACACGGCACGAGTACTTCACCAATGCCGGTCATCTTCCTCCGGCGACCGGCGAGCGGGCCGGAGGCCACAGCGAGTGGATGGCGGCCGGATCTAAGGGCTAAAATGAAAGGGGACACTACGGGAGTCACGAGGGTACCGTTAGCGGGATGAATGGTCATCGGAGCATGGCCGGCGACGAGCGGGTGGCGACGAAGGCGTTCGGGTCCTTGTCGGCGATGGCGTTCCAGCGGGGTTTCGTCGGCGACGGAGTGGTGGCCGAGGTTGACATGGCGCCGGCGGTCACAGAGGTGCGGTCATCGAGGACGGAGGGGGACTCCAGTGACGGCGAGCGACGTCTGGAGCGAGGACGGCGGTGTGGTGTTAGAAAGGGTGTTGCGGGCACTCTGTTTGATTCCGGTGCAAATGCTAGTGAGGGTGTGGACGCGGACGCACCAGGGGCTTAAATAGGGATGCCGACGGGGGTAAACCGGTGGTGTATACATGGAAAGTTGAGGGGGTATTCAATGGCGCTGGTGAGGCTCGGCCATGCACGCGCAGCGCGATCTCGGGGTGTAATCGTGAGGATTAACGAGGGGAAATGGTCAGCAGGGCTCGGGGGACCGATTAATAGCGCCAATTTAATGGGAGAGGGTTCCAGCGAGGCGGATCCGAGGGGATTAGGGTTTCGGCCAGTGAGGGGGGATTTGGGGGCGAGTCCTGCGGGGAAGACGGATCCGACAAGTGGGGGCCACCGGGCAATGGGCGTGCATGTGGCAACGGGCGGGCTGATGGGTGTTGTCGGGCTCGGCCGAGAGGGGGGTTGGCGCCGACAGGTAGGGTCGATCTGTCAAGCGCGCTTGGAGGGAGAGGGGGTCGCTGACGAGTGGGGTCCGCCTGTCAGTCCGGGGCGCGGGGATTGAGTGGGCTGGGCCGACCGATTGAGGGAGAATGGGGGAAAGGGGCCCGTTACTGTTTGAATTATTTCTGAATAAAAATAATTGCTGAAATTAGTTTAAAATATTAGGGCTACTTCGAAGGGTTATAAAAATCTGTAAAAATTCTCAAAAATATTTCTTGGCCTTGGGATCATGTACAAAATTTTCTAGCCTCTGGTTTGGTTCTTCCATCAAGGTTCTAGTTCATTTAAGCCTATAAGGGTATTAAAGGTACTTCAAAATAAATTATTCCCAGAAAAATATATTAAATGATATTTTTATTTCTCTGAAAATTTGAGGTGTTACAGTACGATTCATGGTAAATAATAGATTGGATCTATTAGGGTTTTGGGGTCCCTTGAATCGACTTTCCCCTATATTTATAGGGGTTGGACATGACGTGCCTGGTCTATAATTTGACTTAGATACTAGTCCAAGTCGTTAGAAATTAATTAGGGATAAAAAACAACCTTAAATCAACTAATTGGACTTGGACTCAGATTGGGTCGGTCTGATCGAACCCATAGGACTAGTCAGACCGTGCCTACATGGCCGGTTGTACCGGCTTGTGCCAGGTCTTCGCATATTTTCGGCCTAAATTAGCAAAATTGATATTTTGACAAATTTGACCATTAATGACATTTTTTGCTATCGACACATGCCCCGCCTGTGTTTTGGCAAAAATAGTGAGCCAAAAGAACAACAAACTAAGGCGATATACTCCATATCGGCCTTTCGACACTTCAAGCGTTTTTCCACACACTTGGGAAGTATTTTTCAAATACGTACCATTCAAAGCTCTATGAAATCGCTCTCATTGAAGAGACTCTAGCAAATATGCATTACTTGGAGCAATTTCAACAACTCCATAAGGACATTCCCAACTAGCGACCATTTACCAAACTTTGGGCTTTTAGTGCCTAAAGTCAAAATCGTCTTCCAAACCAAGTTACCAACTTGAAATGATTTGTTTTCACCTTCTTATTGTAAGCTCTAGCCACTCTTCTCTTGTCTCTTTCTATTGCCTCTAAGGCTCTTAATCTCTTATCGGTCACTTCTTCCAAATTGTCCTTCAAAAGAGTTTCATACTCATTGACCCATAAGCCATCTTGCTTAAGTAACCTCAAAGAGCCAAGATTCACCTCTACCGGTAAAACGACTTCTTGTCCATACATCAACTCATATGGACTTACCTTGGTAGCGCCATGCTTTGCAACTCTATATGCCCATAACGCCTTAGAAAGCACTTCATGCCACCTTCTAGGAAATTATTCAATCATTTTCTTGATAAGCTTAATCATAGTTTTATTACTAGACTCAGCCTGACCATTGTCCTGAGCATAGTATGGTGAAGAGTTTATCAATTTTATACCATAAGATTCGGCAAAATCACACACTTCTTTAGAAACAAATGAAGCACCTTGATATGTAGTAAGAGTTTGAGGAATACCGAATCTATGTATAATGTGCTTCAAGATAAAATCGATTACCTCATTCTACGTCATATTCTTGAGAGGAATTGCCTCGGTCCACTTGGTGAAGTAATCCGTAGACATCAACACAAACCGATGCCCTTTTGAAGAGAAAGGATAAATTTGGTCGATGAAGTCTAAGGCCCAACCTCGGAACGACCATGGTTTGATAATAGAATTAAGAAAAAATGCAGGGGCAAGCTGAATATTACCAAACCTTTGATATGCTTCACATCCTCTATAATATTTAAAACAGTCCTCAGTCATAGTCGGCCAGTAAAAACCCGCACTTTTTAGCATCCAACTCATTTTCTGGGTCGACTAATGAGTTCCACAAAGACCTTCATGTACCTCACCCATAGCAAGTCTAGACTGATCGACATTCAAACTTTTCAAAAGTACTCCATCAATTGTTCGGCGATACAACTCATCATCAAGCAACACAAATTTAAACGCTTGTCGTCGAACCTTCCGATCAACTCGCTTACTAGGATCTTTCAAATATTGAATAATTGGAGTCCTCTAATCATCCTCGTGATTTCCTGAAGTACTCACCAAATTCTCACTTGAATTGGCGTTGACATCAAAAATTTGGATTTGACCCCTATGTCCCAAACCATCCTAACACAGGGCGGTCAGACCGGCCATAGTGGGCCGGTCAGACTGACCGTTGTTAGACAACTAGCACGGGGCGGTCAGACCGGCCTAGCATGGTCGGTCAGACCGACCAGACACTTGCGGTCGGACAGGCCATATCAGGCCGGTCAGACCGATGTGCTCTGACTCGCATGATAAAAATAAATCAAGCATATGTTTTTCTTGTGCAAAAATTTACCTCTTTTAATTTGGTAACTAGATGGTTGCTTAGCCAAATCATTTGCTACTGAGTTGGCTTCTCTAGACACATGTGAAATCTCAAAATCATTGAAAGTAGCGATTATGTCTAGACATTTATCCAAGTAGCTATTCAATAAACCACTACTAGTAGTGAATCACCATATGCATGAACATATTTAACACCCGTGGAGCTCAACAATTCAAGTCCTAGCAATAAAACTTCATATTTTTCTTGATTATTAGTGCAAGGAAATTCTAATCGGCCCGAGGTCTCAAAACTCATACCGCTAGGTGATATGAGCACAACTCCAGCACCTTGGCCATTCTTACAAGCCGAACCATCAAAGTAAAGTTTCCATGGTACTAACTCAATCAGAGCAATGTCACTACTCCAATTGATATCTACATGATGATCAACTATAAAATTTGCGACAACTTGGTCTTTCATAACTTTTAGAGGTTCATAAGCCAAATCATACTCAATTAAAGCATAAGCCCATTTCTGATTCTCCCACTTAGAATCGGCTTTTGCAGCATGTATTTTATAACATCGGTTTGACAAGTAACAATACATGTGTCAGGTAGAAGATAGTGGCAAAGTTTGGTACATGCATAATATAGTGATAAACATAAACGCTCTAAGAACACGTACCTCATCTCGGCATCTAACAGGCGATGACTCAAGAACGTGATGATGTACTCCTTTCCTTCCACCTCCTAAGTTAGCACAACTCCTATCATACTATCTTCTACAACAACGTATAGCCGAAACGGAATCCCGACTTTTGGTGCTCTTACCACAGGAGGTGATGACAATCACTCCTTAATTCACTCAAAAGCATATTGCTGATTTTCCCCCACGTGAATTCGTCTTGGTTCTTTAGCCGAAGTATGGGGACAAAAGCATCAATCTTGCTAGACAAGTTAGATATAAAGCGACACAAATAGTTTACCTTGTCTAGCAACTTTTGAACATATCTCTTGTATGTCGGTGCTCCAAAGTTCTTAATCTTCTCAAGTCTCTTAGGATCAATCTCAATACCTCGTTCTTGAATCATGAATCCTAAGAACTTGCCCGCCGACACGCCAAAAGCACACTTAAGCGGGTTCATTTTTAAGCCATACTGACGCATTCTTTCAAAAGTAACTCTCAAATCGGCTAAATGGTTTCCCATAGCATCTGATTTGACTACAACATCGTCTATATAGACCTACAGCATGACTCCTAGCAAGTCATGAAAGATCAAGTTCATAGCACGTTGATATGTAGCGCCAACATTCTTTAAACCAAAAGTCATCACAACCCACTCAAATAAGCCGACAAAACCCTGGGCATCAAAAGGCCGTTTTGTAAACTCCTCTTTGACCATAAGATCTTATTATAACCAGTGTTGCCATCAAGAAAATTTAGTACCTTGTGTCCTGAAGCATCGTTGATCAACATGTCGGCTATCGGCATGGGATACTCGTCCTTCGGAGTGGCCTCGTTCAAGTCCCTGAAATCAATGCATACATGAATCTTGCCACTCCCTTTCTTTTTGACAGGCACAATATTAGCAACCCATTCAGCATACCTGCATGGCCTAATAAACTCATCCTTAATTAACCATTCTATTTCCTCTTTAACTCAGTCATACACAACCGAATTGAAGCGATAAGGGTGTTGTTTATATGGCCTAAACCCGGGTTTAATAGGCAGCCAATGCTCTACGAGCTCGCGGCTAAGTTCGGGCATCTCACTATACTTCCATGCAAAACAATCGACATATGACCGAAGCAACTTTATTAACTCGGCCTTTTCACAAGCCTGCAAATTCTGATTTATAAAAGTCAGCCTTGTAACACTGTCATCGCTATATCTACCTCGTCGAGAGGGTCGGCTGACACAAAACCTTGACCTAACTTTTCCACTTCACTAAAATCTTCAATGGCTTTGGCAATACCTTCTTTAGAAGATCGATACTGCTCTAAACGAGACTTTAGCCAATCAAGATTACTCTTACTCGACATGACAACTAATTTAGAGACAACCGAGCTACACTAGTCAGCTTTACAGACACTAGAACAAAACATCCCTCATACACGCTAACAAAGTCATAATCTAAGAGGTCTTTGTCTGACAAACACTCTACCTTATCATGGACGGTGTCAATAGACACATTGGCCAAAGCAACCTGGGCCAAAGTGTCAGTTGGTACAACTTCTACATCATCTCTATCCCACTGAATCAGACACTGGTGCAAAGTAGACGAAATACAACAATTGGCATAGATCCAATCACGCCCAAGTAGTACACTCTAATTACTTTGCACATTGACGATGAAGAATGCTATCGACAACGTCTTGTTGCCCACCGTCAGCTCCAGAGAAAGTATGTCCTTCGCCTTAGAGGTCTTGCAATTAAAGTCGTTGAGCGTCAGGTTGGTCTTCATTAAGTCGTCTTCATTTCTACCGAGCTTCTTCAATAGAGAGTACAACATCAGGTTGACGATGGCACCTCCGTCTACAAGAATCCTGGAGATCGGCTTCCCGTTGATGTGCCCCTTGACGTAGAGAGGCTTCAAGTTGTGAGTCATATCCTCAGGCTTCTCAAAAATGGCCTCCCGTGGGCCGAGTCTCAAATTTGCTCTTGGAATTTTTGGCCAAACGGGAACTGCTCGGATTGGCCTCGACATTTTTATGCTTAGCGGAGATGCTTTCCTGTACTCTGTTGGTCGGACCGGCCTTACTAGGACGGTCTGACCAGGTCCTGTCGGTCAGACCGGCCATAGGGGGCTGATCAGACCGGCTGGTGCTGGATGTCTAAAAAATTCCTGTCGGACCGGCCACAGTAGGCCGGTTAGACCGGGGTGGTGAGGGCGGTTTGACCAACCTTGGGCTGTGGTCATATCGGTAGCCTTCTCCTATTCGGCTGTTTTTTGTGGCTCGCCTTCGTCTCACTCCGAGGGGGTCCCCTTAGGGATTGGGATGTCATGGGACACCACCTTGACCAAGATGGCCTCAGACATCTCCTTCGGACACCCTCATGATGCGACAAAAAATATGTTGAAGACATCACCCGCTCACCACGCCCATTTGGTACTGCATGTTATAAAAATAAAAAGGCACAAAGAGAGCAACGCATTAGGGGGAAGGATACCCGGGAGGCGGAAAATAACATGGAGGCCACAATGCCATCGTCAGGTAATATGACGGTGGGGGAAACGCGGCTCTAATGGTCTCGCTCATCATGAGCCGAACCCCTTCGCTCAGATTGGGCCGGTCTGACCGGACCCATATGGCCGGTTGGACCGACCTGTGCCAGGTCTTGGCATATTTTCATCTTAAATTACCAAAATTGATATTTTGAAAAATTTGACCATTAATGCCATTTTTTGCTATCAACACTACGTTGTAAAGCACACTGGCCAATTATATAACACTAGTATCATACCCTGCTACGCAACGTTGGAAATCAAAAAATAATTATATTAGCAACGCTTTGCAGGTGTCGTCTCTTTCTTCCGATAACTTGCCTTGAAATTCTGGCTCTTGCGTGAAACCAAATAACTTTGTTAGGTGGCGAAGCTCTTCGATGAATCACCATGATACAGTGGTAGGCATCCAATTTGAGTAGTGGCGGGAGACGAGGAGGGGACGATGTACCCGATAGAGTCAACAACGAGGACGGATGCAGCTGCCGGTAATGATAGAGCAAAACACACGACACAAGCTCTAGTTCACGAGACTAGGGTTGGAATTGATGGTGGGATTCGGCTATGGACTATGAATTTTATAGGGAGGCGCCGGAGAAGGAAAAGGGGTGGGTATGGAAAGGAATTATAAGGCTTTCAAAAATAATATTGTGTCATGAATACATTTTCTATTTATTTATTATTTTTATATAAGAAGACTAATCAAATTTCCATAGATTTCTATATATATAATCAACATTTCATATATTAATAATTTCCATATAAAACAAATCAATTTTCATATATTGATGATTTCCATATATTAATAATTTCTATATAAAATAAATTAGCTTCCATAAATTAATAATTTCTATATATTAATAATTTTCATATAAAACAAATCAAATTTCATATATTAATGATTCTATATATTAATAATTGCTATATAAAACATATCATCTTCCATATAATAAAACAAACGGGACCAATAGCAGAGATAGTGTGGGATCAGAATGGCGACTAGAGGAGGGTGAATAGGCGCCTCGACACTTTCTTGCGAATGTGATGGCCAGTTCAAATCACCCAACGCACCTCTAAGAAATCGCAATACCAAACTTGATGATCACTTAAAAACAGATTTAAAATCAAACAAATTTCAAAATCTAATATTAGATGATGAATCAATTGAATTACAATATGTCTGAAAAATTCCTGAAAATGAATAGTTACACTATATTCAAAATAGATTACTGATTCAGGTTTTCTATTCAATTTCAGTTCTGAAAATTCTAATCAATAAAACACATTCAATCCTTGAACCAGATTCAGCTTAAAAATGATTTGAATAATGAAACACTACCTTGAATAACCTCAGCAGGATTAACTTTTCAAAACCTGAAGACACACTCACTTCTGAGTGATGAACAATGAAAAGTGGATAATACTACAATATGTGAAAATCCAGCACAATATGAAACAGCTTATCAGACCTGCAATATAGGCTCAAGTTTAAGCTCAATCAAAAGAAATCTGAGACAGAATCTGAATATCAGAACCTCTTCAGTATTAACAGTTATAACTAGAATTCAAATTTAAAAGAGATTTCATATCAGGTTTTGGTCATCAACAACAAATGTATTTCTGTAGGATTCACAAGACTTCAGAAATCTCCTTGAAGATGAATAGTGATTACCAAATATTTATGAACTGAATCATTTCCACTTACTTCGTGAATCAAAAAGCTCTCAATTAATTGAATTTCAATTTTGAACTAGAAAAACAGTTTACTACAATACTTCTGAAAAATGAACAAGAGATCTAATTCTGAAACAAATTTCTATAAATAAATTTTATCTCAAAATCAGAATAGAAGTACTGCCTTCTTAGAATCTTCAGAACAGACAACTTCAACAATGGTGTAGTTCCAGAACTGTGCAAGACAACTGAACTGAAACACTTTGCTATAAAAATGAGTGATTCAAATACAGATCAGTTTCAAAATTCAATTTATACCTGAACACATATTTCAGTTTCAGTTCATTCAGATCACAGATGCAATTCAAATTTACAGACATGTAGTTATGGAATATAGACTAATGTGTCAGAGCATACAACAAAGAAGATGCAGATGAATTTCAGCCAAGAGATGATTCACAGCAATAAAACCTTGCAACAGATTATCAAGTGCAATATTACTTCAAGAACTATTCAACAAAACCAGTTATAACTTTTCAGCATAGGTGTTCAATCCTAAAAAAGTACTGCTCTTCCTATAAACAAAACATCATGAAGAACATCTTGAAACATACTGCAACTTTCAAAAATAGAACGTTCAAAACATCCTCACAAAAAATGTATTAACTCAAACATCAAGTTCTGCTTTGAAATCATCAGGATAATGCTCACAAAATTGAATCCAGAAGAATTTGCCTCATGCGCCACCACTGTTCTGTTTTCAGATTTGGAACAGAACAGTTTTTAAATACTCAATCTCTGATTCTTGTTACAAAAGTTTGGTAAATACTCACAAACATCAAATTAATCAAAAACTCAATTCCACATTCTGAAACAATTAATACTATGGACCAACATTTCTCTAAAGTATTTGCAATATTCATATTAAACACATAAACTAGAACTGAGCAGAGTACTACAACAGCTAAGATTGAATCAAGAGTTGCAGCACAGATCAAGCAAATTCACAGATAAACAGTAGTACAACTAAACACCTAAGAAGTTCAACTTTGCATTAAGAATTCATTTCATTCACTCTGAACCAGGTCACACAACTTTCACAAATATCACAGACACTTTAGGCCAAAAATCTCATCAACCAGATTAAGTAACTTTGCTAAACTTGATTTATCGGATGAGAAATAGGAACTTCAGATTCTGATGCAACATATGAACAAGATGTACCAAAATACAACAAGAAGAGACCAGACAAAATTGAATAACCAGAGTTTCAGTTCTGATTGAACTTTAGACAATATGAGCACAATAACAGAGAACTAAGCAAAATCAGAGAACCTTCTACTCCAACAAAACTAAAACAGAGTGAGAAACAGTAGAACTGATTCTTGATGATTCCTAACTCATATCCACATCAGATTCAGAAACAAAACTCACCTAATCTTGTTTGATGATCCTTAGATTGACTCTAGAAAAATTTCTTGAATGATCGCTCAAAGAAATCCCAGCAAATCAGATGTACCGAGCGCTGCAAATAGAACTGAGAAAACCACTTTTCAATTACGAGCAACAGTGACGAATTCCCAGCTTCTTGTCAAACAATCTTCCTTAGCGCGTAAGGGTTTTAGCCGAACAGAGTTTTCCTTTCTGTTTTTGGATTGAAAATGCTATCAAAAAGTTCCCTACAGCCAACAGCCACAGAGGGGATAATATCCCATGGGAAAGCATCTTCTAGAAGCTACTTTTACACAAAACCCCTTGGGCAATTTCAGAAATGCTTATTCTGAAAATTACCCTATGTCATAAAAGAAAAATTACAAATAGACTCCACTTTTAATATATTTTTAGAGTAGAACCACTCTAAAAATATACCAAAAGAATACACTATAAAACTGAAATATTTAAACTAATACTAAACTCCTATTTATTGAATTAACAAAAGAACATTTAATGTTTCGACGGTTTTCAGCAAAAACCGACAAAGCCTCCCCTGATCGTCGATGACCGTCGTTAGTCCGCGAACTCGATCGCCAGCAAGTCTCTCCCGGTCTCGATCCCTTGAGCCGCCTTGTCACTTGAACTGGCTTCCCTTTCACTGATTCGATCGATGCTTCGCCTTGATCAATCTTCAACTCACGTCCCGTTCGTCCTCCATGCGTACATCTGAGTCCACTCTCGACTTCGACCGACACCCTCAACCATTTGGCATTAGACTCCCCGTCTAACCCTAATCCTTTGCCATCGATAGTTGATGAGTAACTCAAGCCTGCACACATGAGACAAACACAGATACACACACACATATCCAATACACCCAGACATAAACCCATGACATCACTCTGTCAATCACTCATCGTTACCTTGAACAATAGTGACAAACCTCACTCCGTTCCTCAATCTCCCCCTTGATGAGTGCATTGACAACACAAAATCAAAAAGAAGTGTAAAACAAGGATTTAGCACACAAGTGACCATGAAAGCTCTAAAGAGAGCAAAATTAAGAAACATGTCACTTGACAAGTGGATGAAGAGCACAGAAAGAGCACAAACTACCTCAAAAGCTCCTCAAAAAACCTCAAAAGATCAACAAGTTATCTCAAAAACTCAAGAACTCTCCCCCTTTGGCGATGCAGACATCAAGATAGCCCCATGAGTTGAGAGAGTAAAGTGACCATGCAATGCTTCCAGAATATGATTATGTCCAATTACAGTACAAACACTTCTTGTGCCTCACATACTGTCCTAGCTAAATTGTATGACAGACTTTGAATATACACAATCTAAATATTCGTATGAGCAAGCATGTTGAAGTTTAAGCAAATAAAAGCATCACTACCCAGACTAGTGTACTAGACATGGCAAGGTAAGGGATACAAAAGCTAGTCAAAAACAAACTCGAAAAGCACATCCCACTACAAGGAGTTGCAGCAAACTTGATATGCGAGAAAATTAAACTTTTTATTTTTTTTTATTTTTTTAATGCCAGGGGTTATTTGCAAGTCAACCTTATGCTAACCGATCAAGCCAAGCCTAGGATAAACCATCGGAAGCTTAAGGCATTGATCTTGGTATACACTTCAATATCCCAGTTCAAACCAAAGTGCAATGGTAAGCAGTCTAGAACAAAGTAGTACGGACTACGCAAACCCACCTAGATCTTTTCAATTTTATCACAACTTTAGCATTTTTGTTTCATTTTCATGATTGTCATTTTTCATTTTTTCATTTTTTTTTATTTTTTAGCATAATATGATCAAGTTGTGTATGAGCATCCAACTGAAAAGGACAAAGCTATCATGTAAGAAATGAATAGCAAAAGCACCCTAGCCTATTCATGTTAGTTTCCAGACTTGGTAGTGACCATTTTTAGATTTTCACAAAGAAAAGCCATGCTCAAGACATATAGATAGATGAGTTCATTCTAAGCATAATCAAACAGTGAATACAAGACAATATTGTAAAGTGCACACACAAGCATGTACATGTGAAAGCAATTAATCATATTTCAGAAGCATATGCAAAAGTACACAAGTCCCCCTCACATGATGCCATAAGGATGACAAATGCCAAGCTCTCCCCTCAAAAATGCAAAGCGAGAAGCATCGAGAGTCTTGGTGAAAATATCTGCAAGGTGATTCTGAGTATCGACAAAACGCAATTCACTATCGCCTTTTTCATTATGATCTCTTAAAAAGTGATAACGCACGTCAATGTGTTTGGTCCTAGAATGTTGTATTGGGTTGTTCGCTAAACTGATTGCACTTGTGTTATCGCAAAATAATGGAACACGTGAAACTCCAACCCAAAGTCCCGCAAAGTAGAAACTATCCACAAAATCTGTGCGCAACAGCTAGCGGCAGCTACATATTCAGCCTTAGCTGTAGACTATGCAACGCTAGACTATTTGCGTGAAGACCAACACACAAGGGATGAACCCAGAAAATGACACGTCCTAGAAGTACTCTTGCGATCAATACGACATCCAGTAAAGTCAGCGTCAGAAAAACCTCTCAAGCATAATGAAGATGATGCAGAATACCAAATACCGAATTCAAGAGTGTGCTTGAGGTACCTTAAAATGTGCTTGACAGCTTGATGATGAGAATCTCTGGGAGAAGCCTGATAACGAGCGCACAGACACACAACAAAGTGTATTTCGGCCTCGTAGCCGTTAAGTAAAGAAGGGAGCCGATCGTGCTACGATACTCCTTTTGGTCCACTTCTTCTCCGTCTTCATCTGGATCAAGAGCAATAGAAGTACCCATCGGGGTAGCAAGAGGTTTATCGTCAGACATGTCAAAACATTTAAGCAGGCCTTTAGTGTATTTTGTTTGATGAACAAATGTTCCTTGTTTGCTTTGCTTGATTTTCAAACCCAAGAAGAATGTCAGCTCGCCCATCATCGACATCTCGAATTCCCTGCTCATGTATTCAGCAAACTCGACAACAAGTGTATGAGATGAACCACCAAATATTATATCATCAACATATATCTGAACAAGTAAGAAATCTTTGCTATGCATGAGGGTGAACAAAGTTTTGTCAACAGAACCCCGTTTGTACCCGTGCTCAATCAAGAACGTCCTAAGGCGGTCATACCAGGCCCTTAGAGCTTGTTTGAGCCCATATAGAGCTTTGTGAACTTTAAAGACTCTATGGGGGTACATGGGATCCTCAAAGCCAGGAGGCTGCTTGACATACACGTCCTCTCATATGAAACCATTTAGGAAAGCGCTTTTCACATCCATTTGAAAGAGTTTAAAGCCGCGCAAAGATGCAAAAGCAAGCAAGATCCTAATGGCCTCAAGTCGAGCTACCGGTGCAAAAGTTTCTCCAAAATCAACCCCCTCGACTTGAGAATACCCTTGAGCCACTAGCCTAGCTTTGTTTCTCACTATCGCCCCATCCTCCCCCTGTTTGTTTTTGAAAATCCATTTTGTACCAATGATGTGAATGTTAGGGGGTGGATCAATGAGAATCCAAACCTGATTTCTATCAAAATTTTCAAGTTCCTCATGCATGGCATTGATCCAACTCGCATCAGACAAAGCATGACTAACATCTAATGGTTCAAAATTTGCAACAAAAGCAGAATTAACGAAATGAGCATGAGATCGGGTTACTCGTTCATTTAGCTCGACGATGATCTGATCCGGAGGATGCATTCTTTGAATATGAAACGGTGCTTCTCTCCACGACAGAATCTTCCCTCAACTCTTGCCGAAGTTTGCTCCAAACTCTCAGAAGTAGAATCGTCAGGTCCTCTTGTTGAAGTAGTCGAAGATTCTAGAGTTGCCGTAGAGGGAGGAAGTGGTACAACATCAGGATCTTCATCGTCTGATGGATCTTTTTCCTCAAAAAGTGTTTCACTCATATCGTGCTCACTTGCAAATTCAAAGTTAGTACTAACACATGGAGAAGTTTCATCAAAAGTTACATCACAAGATTCAACCATAGTGTTAGTTTCAAGATTGAAAACACGATAAGAGTGACCATGCAAAGAATATCCCAAAAAGATCCCATCAGATGCGCGCGATTCAAATTTGTCCAAATTATCTCACTTTAGGATGAAGCAACAACATCCAAACACTCTGAAGTGTGTGACCTTGGGCTTCCTCCCAAAGCGAAGTTCATAAGAAGTCACATTCAGCAAAGAGCGCAAAAAGATCCTGTTGGAGATGTAGCATGCCGTACTCATGGCTTCAGCCCAAAATTTTCCATGAGTCTTGTGCTCATTTAGCATTGTCCTAGCCATCTTCACAAGTGTGCGATTTTTCCTCTCAACCACACCATTTTGTTGAGGGACTCTACGTGCAGAAAACTGATGTTCAATTCCATGTTCAAGGCAAAATTCTGTAAAATAGCTATTCTTGAACTCGGTGCCATTGTCGCTTCGAATAGCTTTTATTGCACCAGGGAGTTCATTGAGTAGCCTCAATGCTAAGCTCTGAAAGTGTATGAACACTTTATCCTTGCTTACAAGAAAGAAAACCCAAGAGTAACGAGAGTAGTCATCAACAACAAAAGAACGTACCATTTTCTGCCTAATGAGCTAACCCTGGATGGACCAACAATATCCATAGTCATGCATATCAAATGAAGGATAATCATGAAAATGTAAAACATGAGCACGACGTTCATCTTTCATACGTCTATAGCAAAAACCAATCAAATGACCTACACGATGACAATAAGTATAGTGAAAAACTTTCTTGGGTGTAGGTTTATAGGTTTCTGGTGCAAACCTCACAGTTTTTCTAGGTTTTTGCTTAGAGTCTGTCTTGAGTGATGGAATAATTATCTTTTTAAGTTGGGTAGGATTTTTGGCTTTTTGTGGTGTGTCTAACTAGGCTCTCTCTTTCTCAAGGGTAGTAGGTAGAGTGAACACAGTTTGGCTTGGGGTATTAGATGAAGTTCTCTCATAACCTAACCCAAGAGCTAACCCTGCCATGGCAGCGCACATTTTTGTTTTATCCAAAAGCAAATCCATTTTATCTTTCCCTTCAGTGCATTTGTCTACCATGGAAAAAAATAATCATTCTCACACTTCAGTTTTCTACTTGCTCTCTAGCAAAGCTGAGTTGGTCCTTAAGGGTGACGCAGGTGGGACACGTTGGCTGCACATCCTTAGAACACTCAGCACTCTCCAATCTAGCCTTAAGTTCATCAACATGTCTATCTCTCAAATTAATGCTTTCAACAAGTAAAGGACAATTCATGCATTCGTTGATGACCGCGGGACTAGACTCCACCACCAAGAGTTGCTTTTGAACATTTTCAAGTTTTTCAATGTTTTGAGCATGAATCAGACACAACTGAGCAAGTTCATCCATAAAGACAAGACATGACTCACATTTAGCAATTTCAGATTTAGACTTCAACAAAGCAAGTTTAGTAGAAAGTGATTCAATTTTAAGCTTTAGTTCCTTTCGTTCTTTAGAAGCAAGTTTAAGCAGTCTATCTTGTGAAATAATTGCATCATGTAATTCATAGTTTTGAACAAGTAAGTGGTCAAGAGATAGACTAACCTCAGATGAGTCAAGCTCATCATTGTTGTGCTTACTATTGGCCATGAAGCAGAGGCCATTGAAGTCCTTCGTCTTTTCCTTCTTTTCTTCATTCTTGCTTGGTTCATCTTCATCAGAACTCGGTTCTTCACTCGAGGTGTTGTCGATGTCACTGAGTGCAGCCACGAAAGCTCTAGCCATCCTTTTTGCCACTTTTCCTCTTTGCCTTTGAAGAATGGTTTTTTGTCTCTTTTCGGATGTTTGTGTTTATGTTTATTTTTGGCTTTCAGTCTTGGGTAATTGGCTTTGATGTGATTAAGATCACTACACTCAAAACACCCTCGAGAGCCTCCTCTTCTTTGATCTCTTCTATCATTGTAGAACCTAGTGAACTTTTTGACTATAAGAGCAAGCTCTTCATCATCCAATGTGTCCACTTGTTCCTTTGTGATAGAGACCAATGAAGACAAGGCAAAATCCCCAGATAAAGCACAAACACCAGACACACTACCTCTAGATGAGGTGCCACTACCGGAACTAGAAACTAGTGCCATGGATTCTGGCAAAGAGTTCCCAATCCCAGAACGAGATGTCTTGGCGATCTCGGTGGACTTAAGCTTACTAAAGAGTTCATCACATGTCAAAGTATCAAAACTCACAGACTCTTCAATGCTTGAGATCTTTACTTCCCATATGCTACGATCAAGAGCATAGAGAAGTTTGATCGCCATGTCATGATCAGAGTAAGCTGGCGTCCCAATAGAGCGCAAGTTGCTAACAATTCCATCAAAACATGCAAACATGGCATCTACAGATTCGCCGGGGCCTTGCACAAACATTTGGTATTCTTGATTATACGTGATCTGCCTCCTAGCCTTAATCTGAGAAGTGCCCTCATGAAATGTTCTCAAGGTCGTCCAGATCTCTCGTGCAGTTCTAAGGTGTTGGACCCTGTCAAACTCGTTGCGACTCAGACTAATGAAAAGAATGTTTCTAGCCTTGCTATTATGTTCATACTGTGACTTCTCAGTCTCTAAGGTACGAGTTTCAGGGATCACATATTGGGAAGCAACAATGTCCCAAATCGCACTTCTTTGGCTCAGTAAATAAGCCTCCATACGCACCTTCCAATAAGCATAATCTTGACCATCAAACATCAGAATCTTAGTGTTCTTGTCCATGTCGCCACAAGGATCACAAACCGGTTAAGGTCAACTGGTGATCTAACCAGCTTTGATACCAATTGTGGGATCGGAATGGCGACTAGAGGGGGGTGAATAGGCGCCTCGATACTTTCTTGCGAATGTGATGGCCTGTTCAAATCACCCAACACACCTCTAAGAAATCGTGTGAAGCCAAATAACTTTGTTAGGTGGCGAAGCTCTTCGATGAATCACCATGATCCAGTGGTGGGCATCCAATTTGAGTAGTGGCGGGAGACGAGGAGGGGACGATGTACCCGACAGAGTCAACAACGAGGACGGATGCAGCTGCCGGTAATGACAGAGCAAAACACACGACACAAGCTCGGGTTCACGAGACTAGGGCTGGAATTGATGGTGGGATTCGGCTATGGACTATGAATTTTATAGGGAGGCGCCGGAGAAGGAAAAGGGGTGGGTATGGAAAGGAATTATAAGGCTTTCAAAATAATATTGTGTCATGAATACATTTTCTATTTATTTATTATTTTTATATAAGAAGACTAATCAAATTTCCATAGATTTCTATATATATAATCAACATTTCATATATTAATAATTTCCATATAAAAACAAATCAATTTTCATATATTGATGATTTCCATATATTAATAATTTCTATATAAAATAAATTAGCTTCCATACATTAATAATTTCTATATATTAATAATTTTCATATAAAACAAATCAAATTTCATATATTAATGATTCTATATATTAATAATTGCTATATAAAACATATCATCTTCCATATAATAAAACAAACGGGACCAATAGCAGAGATAGTGTGAGATCGGAATGGCGACTAGAGGAGGGTGAATAGGCATCTCGACACTTTCTTGCGAATGTGATGGCCAGTTCAAATCATCCAACACACCTCTAAGAAACCGCAATACCAAACTTGATGATCACTTAAAACATATTTAAAATCAAACAAATTTCAAAATCTAATATTAGATGATGAATCAATTGAATTACAATATTTCTGAAAAATTCCTGAAAATGAATAGTTACACTATATTCAAAACAAATTACTGATTCAGGTTTTCTATTCAATTTCAGTTCTGAAAATTCTAATCAATAAAACACATTCAATCCTTGAACCAGATTCAGCTTAAAAAGATTTGAATAATGAAACACTACCTTGAATAACCTCAACAGGATTAACTTTTCAGAACCTGAAGACACACTCACTTCTGAATGATGAACTATGAAAAGTGGATAATACTAAAGTATGTGAAAATCCAGCACAATATGAAACATCTTGTCAGACAAAAACTGAATATCAGAACCTCTTCAGTATTTACAGTTATAACTAGAATTCAAATTAAAAGAGATTTCAGATCAGGTTTTGGTTGTCAACAATAACTGTATTTCTGTAGGATTCACAAGACTTCAGAAATCTCCTTGAAGATGAATAGTGATTACCGAATATTTATGAACTGAATCATTTCCACTTACTTCTTGAATCAAAAAGCTCTCAATCAATTGAATTTCAATTTTGAACTAGAAAAACAGTTTACTACAATACTTCTGAAAAATGAACAAGAGATCTAATTCTGAAACAAATTTTTATAAAGAAAATTTATCTCAAAATCAGAACAGAAGTACTGCCTTCTTAAAATCTTCAGAACAGACAACTTCAATAACGGTTTAGTTCCAGAACTGTGCAAGACAACTGAACTGAAACAGTTTGTTGTAGAAATCAGTGATTCAAATATAGATCAGTTTCAAAATTCAATTTATACCTGAACACATATTTCAGTTTCAGTTCATTCAGATCACAGATTCAATTCTAATTTACAAACATGTAGTTATGGAATATAGACTAATGTGTCAGAGCATACAACAAAGAAGATGCAGATGAATTTCAGCCAAGAGATGATTCATAGCAATAAAACCTTGCAACAGATTATCAAGTGCAATATTACTTCAAGAACTATTCAACAAAACCAGTTATAATTTTTCAGCATAGGTGTTCAATCCTAAAATAGTATTGCTCTTCCTATAAATAAACATCATGAAGAATATCTTGAAACATACTGCAACTTTCAAAAATGGAACGTTCAAAACATCCTCAACAAAAAATGTATTAACTCAAACATCAAGTTCTGCTTTGAAATCATCAAGATAATGCTCACAAAATTGAATCCAGAAGAATTTGCCTCATGCGCCAGCACTGTTCTGTTTTCAGATTTGGAACAGAACAGTTTTCAAATACTCAATCTCTGCTTCTTGTTACAAAAGTTTGGTAAATACTCACAAACATCAAACTAATCAAAAACTCAATTCCACATTCTGAAACAATTAATACTATGGACCAACATTTCTCTAAAGTATTTGCAATATTCATATTAAACACATAAACTAGAACTGAGCAGAGTACTACAACAGCTGAGATTGAATCAAGAGTTGCAGCACAGATCAAGAAAATTCACAGATAAACAGTAGTGCAACTAAACACCTAAGAAGTTCAACTTTGCATTAAGAATTCATTTCATTCACTCTGAACCAGGTCACACAACTTTCACAAATATCACAGACAGTTCAGGCCAAAAATCTCATCAACCAGATTAAGTAACTTTGCTAAACTTGATTTATCGGATGAGAAACAGGAACTTCAGATTCTGATGCAACATATGAACAAGATGTACCAAAATACAACAAGAAGAGACCAGACAAATTTGAATAACCAGAGTTTCAGTTCTGATTGAACTTTAGACAATATGAGCACAATAACAGAGAACTAAGCAAAATCAGAGAACCTTCTACTCCAACAAAACTAAAACAGAGTGAGAAATAGCAGAACTGATTCTTGATGATTCCTAACTCATATCCACATCAGATTCAGAAACAAAACTCACCTAATCTTGTTTGATGATCCTTAGATTGACCCTAGAAAAATTTCTTGAATGATCGCTCAAAGAAATCCCAGCAAATCAGATGTACCGAGCGCTGCAAATAGAACTGAGAAAACCACTTTTCAATTACGAGTAACAGTGACGAATTCCCAGCTTCTTGTCAAACAATCTTCCTTAGCGTGTAAGGGTTTTAGCCGAACAGAGTTTTCCTTTCTGTTTTTGGATTGAAAATGCTATCAAAAAGTTCCCTACAGCCAACAACCACAGAGGGGATAATATCCCACGGGAAAGCATCTTCTAGAAGCTACTTTTACACAAACCCCTTGGGCAATTTCAGAAATGCATATTCTGAAAATTACCTTATAAGTTTTTTTAAAAAAAATTACAAATAGACTCCACTTTTAATATATTTTTAGAGTAGAACCACTCTAAAAATATACCAAAAGAATACTCTATAAAACTGAAATATTTAAACTAATACTAAATTCCTATTTATTGAATTAACAAAAGAACATTTAATGTTTCGACGGTTTTCCACAAAAACCGACAAAGCCTTCCCTGATCATCGACGACCGTCGTTAGTCCGCGAACTCGATCGCCAGCAAGTCTCTCCCGGTCTCGATCCCTCGAGCCGCCTTGTCACTTGAACTGGCTTCCCTTTCGCTTACTCGATCGACGCTTCGTCTTGATCAATCTTCAACTCATGTCCTGTTCGTCCTCCATGCGTACATCTGAGTCCACTCTCGACTTCGACTGACACCCTCGATCATCCGGCATTAGACTCCCCTGCCATCGATAGTTGACGAGTAACTCAAGCCTGCACACACGAGACAAACACATATTCAATACACCCAGACATAAACCCATGACATTACCCTGTCAATCACTCATTATTACCTTGAACAATAGTGACAAACCTCACTATGTTTCTCAGATAGAGTATTATAGATCCATATAATAAAATAAACGAATCTCACGGTCTTACAACTAATAATCTTTTGAAACGAGTTAGCAAGGTCTTACAACTAATAATCTTTGAGCGAAACTATGGAAGTAGAGGCTAAAATGTCCTCTGTACGCGGTCAACGTGTGCGTCAAGAGTCTTGATGGCAAACACGTAATTACACGCAATTCCAGCGTCCTGATGTGCACGACTCGACCAGGCGCCAGGCGGATACCTAGGCAAGGCCGCGCGGTGTCCCGGCTTCCCACAATCTGAAGGCCGCACGATTTGGCTCCAGATCTAGGGTTTCCATTTCCCAACTCGATCCGCGAGGACACGAGGTGCGTACGCCCATGGATTCCAGGCTCGTCGCCCCTCCATTTGACCTTCGGTTCCGCTAAATCTGTGTCTTGTTTGGTGATTTCCAGGCGGTCGTTTTTGGTTTTGTTGTGAATCGGGAGATGCCGCCGAAGACTAGGAGGGGCGCTGCTGCGGCTGCGAGGAAGGGGGCGGGCGTTAGGGGCAGGGTGGTGAAGGCGCAGGCGGCTGTGGAGGAGTCGGTGCCCGCGGAGGAGGCGAAGGAGGTGCCCGCCGGGGAGGTTAAGGCCACGAAGGAGGCCCCGAAGGTGGAGGAGCAGAGGCGCCAGCCGTCACCGTCACCGCCACCGCAGCAACCGGCCGCGGAAGAGAAGTCTTTGTCAGACGCTGCAGCGAACGGCATGAGCCACGGTGAAGGTATTGCATGCTGCTTCTTTTTGTTGTATAGAGTGTAGACTTTTACTACGATCTGTCTATTTGTATCGATTATTGTGTAGAATAAGATGAAGTATTGAAGTGCTGCATTGGTGTATTTTATGTTGTGTGCAATAAACGTCCAAAGGAGCATGTAATGTCTATTTGTGTCGATTATGGTGTAGAATAAGATGAAGTGCTGCATTGGTGTATTTTTATGTTGGCCTGTCGGATGCAATAAACGTCCAAAGTAGCATGGAATGGATGTCTGATCATGTAGACTGTTTTCCATTTTCTTCTTGGTTAGGATTGGCTATAGGGTGCATGGTTGCAGTTGGCATATTAATTTGTTTGTTCATTTAATATGTTCTAGCAGGTGGTATTATATTTTCTTTAGTGGCATTCGACAGCCGAATACGTTGCCTTTTGCTTTAGCAACGCACAATACATGTTTTGCCCAGTATTGTTCATATGCTTGTGACGTGTGCCTTTTTTGGGCTATATTTATGTTGACACTGCAGTTGTCCATGTAATAAAGTTTGAGGAGTATACCTTATAATTATTTCAATTTTAGATGAAGAAAGTCAAGGAACTACAAAAGAAACATATGAAGAGGATAAGGTGAACGATTGGAGTTTGAGGATGATCCAGAATATGAAGAGGAAGCTGCTGTGGACTACGATGAGAAGGATTTGGAGCAGTATGAAGAGCAATATGAGGATGGTGATGAAGTTGTGGAATATACTGAAGATGTGATTGAAGAGGAGACCGATATGGTAGATGAGGAACTGGATGATGATGGGGATGATAGGGAGGGTGAAGGATATGAAAATGCTGGCGAAGAACATAATGTGGATGTTGAGGATGAAGAACATCATGAACTGGTGAAAGAGCACCGAAAGCGAAAGGAGTTTGAAGTTTTTGTTGGTGGACTAGACAAAGATGCAACAGAAAGCGACCTTAGGAAGGTTTTTGGTGAAGTTGGCGAGATCACTGAAGTCCGTTTGATGATGAATCCTGTTACAAAGAAAAATAAAGGCTTTGCCTTCCTGCGATATGGCACTGTAGAACAAGCACGGCGCGCTGTGTCAGAGTTAAAAAGTCCATTGGTTGGTCTAGAGACAATTATTTTATCTTTATGGTGTAGTGTTTTTTATAACTAATCTCACAATTTATTAAATATTTTAGGTGAGAGGCAAACAATGTGGTGTTGCTCCTAGTCATGACAACGATACTCTTTTTGTTGGCAATATCTGCAAGACATGGACTAAAGAACATGTAAGATGCTTATTTTTTTCTTGTTCCTTATTTGTTCTTAGTAGAAGAAATATTTATTTGGGCATGTGCAGCTGAAGGAGAAACTGAAGAGTTATGGAGTTGAGAATTTTGATGATCTGCTATTGGTTGAGGATAACAATAATCCAGGGATGAATCGTGGGTATGCTTTACTTGAGTTCTCCACTCGCCCTGAAGCGATGGATGCTTTTAGGCGATTGCAAAAGAGGGATGTAGTCTTTGGAGTTGATCGTAGTGCAAAGGTTTCCTTTGCTGATTCCTACCCTGAAGTTGATGATGAAATAATGGCACAGGTACCTACTTATTTTCTGGAGTAGCTTGAATTGATTTTGGCAGGAAAACATTTAACATGGTTTATTCTTCAATTATTTGCTTTCACTTGCTATTTTCTATGTCTTTGGTGACCTACTTTTGTTGATGTTGCAAATATGGTTAAAGCTGTTGAATCCTTATTCTGATTTTATGGTTCAGGTTAGAACTGTATTTATCGATGGCCTTCCTCCCTCATGGGATGAAGATCGTATCAAGAAATACCTTAAAAAATATGGAGCTATTGAGAAAATCGAACTTGCCAGGAATATGCCAGCAGCCAAGAGAAAGGATTTTGGGTTTGTTACTTTTGATACGCATGACAATGCTGTTGCATGTGCTGATGGGATAACCAATTCCGAGATTGGTGAAGGTGATAGCAAGGTCTGTTTCCCTGACTGTATTTACTGAACCGTTTTGACTATCTATTTGTTCTGCTCTACAATGGACTAATTTTATGTTATTCTTTTGTTAATGGTTCAGGTGAAAGTGAGGGCCAGATTGTCAAGACCACTGCAGAGACCTCCTAGAATGAAGCATGGATTAAGAGGAAATTTTAGGGTTGGGCAGGGTGCTCCTCGAGGTGGACGTTTTCCATATGCTCGTCCTCCACTTCGGCGGCCTCCACCACGTCTCTTAAGACCTGATGTTAGTCGCTTGCCACCAATGAGGGGCCGTCCACTGAAGAGACCAGTTGATATTAGAGATAGACGTCCTACTATGTCAATACCAGATAGAGTCAGGCACTTGCCTCCAAAGAGATCCTATGATAGAAGGCCGCCAGGTGTGCAGATGTTATGTCAATCTATCTATTTTTGTTACAGTGTAAGCCACTGTAGCTGCCTCACTTTCTCATACTTCATTTGTATACAGCTCCTGTTTATCCAAAGAGAAACCCAAGGATAGAATATGTGAGGCGTGATGAACTTCCTCCGCCAAGGAGCAGAGTGAACTTTGATGACTATAGTTCAAGAGTTCCAGTGGATAGACACCTCTCTTATAGGGATGATTATTCACCCCGGGGGGCAGCCTATTCAGACCTAGGTCCTCGTAGTGCTCACTGTCTTTCTGATAGGCGAGCATATGCTGATGATGGTTATGGAGGGAAGATTGGTCGTCCTTTACCAACATATAGGGAGGGTCGTGGTCGTGATTATGATACAATGTCTGGTTCAAAACGTTCTTATACTGAGATTGTGAGTGCACTTAATTATTGTTTTGTCATGGTTCACATTTACACTTTGTTCTTCAGCCAAACTAAGATATTGCTAATGTTGTCAGGATGATGTGCCACCTCGGTATCATGACATTAATGTTCGCCAGTCTAAGGCACGTCTAGACTACGATGTTGGTGGCAGCAGTGCCCGGTATGCAGATACATATAGTGAGAGGTTGGTTCACATTTTGAAATGTGCATTCTCTTTGCTTAGATTTGATTATATCTTTCTCTTATGCATGCTTATCTTTGAAGGCTTGGCCGGTCACATGTGGGATACAGTGGTAGCAGATCTGTCTCTGGTCATGATTCTGTGTATGGCAGCAGCCGACATGACATGAATTATGGAGGTATATGCTCTTGAAGGCTCTATTATGTCATGGTACCTGTGCTCATATGCTCAATATATTAGCTCTCTATTTTGACACCATCTCGTGTTTCACCTTTTCAGGTTCTGCAAGCAGTGGTGATGCCGGTGGAATGTACTCCTCAAATTTCGGTGGTAGCTACATGTCTCGTGGATCCGAAGTGAGTAGCTTCAAGAAAACATTATCTCCAATATATTATCTACTTCTCTTTCTGTTGGGTCAAGCCTTTTATCATGTTGATTTCATCCAAATTTATTTAAACCTCTGTTTGGGCAGGTTGGCAGAAGTTCATATTCATCACTTTATTCAGGTCGTAATCCAGGTAGCAGTAGTGGCTACTATGGCGGTAGTGGTTCTAGTTCATATTACTAAGGTGCATGCTCAATTTGCTTTGTTTTTCCTTGAGTTTAAATTTATCGTGCAAAAAGTTTTTCATCAATCTCTTGCACAACCACAACCACTGCCACCACCACCATCATCACATTAACCGCTCACTTCAGAGAAGGAAAATGCTTCCCTTTCTATCAAACACGGAACACCCTTCGTGATCAACCATGAATTGTTTTGATGGTACAGATTTGGCATTATATCATCTTTGTGGAAGAGATTTCACACCATAGGAGGTTGGTGTAGGCCCTGGATAGTATGGAACTCCTTAATTTAAGGCCTATGGATCTGGACAACAATGACAATTGTGTATGGTGCTCTCAAATAAGAATGTTCAAAGAAGCCAGAAACATCAAATTGATTGAAGCAGTAATCTTGTGGATGTTCTGGCTAGTTTTTTTAATGTAAGGCTTTGCTTTATTTGGTCAAGAGTGTGAACATAATGGCCAGCCATGGTACCTTGACATGTTTACTTCCAGTGTTTCTAAACATTTTTGAGAGATGGAGTTTTTCAGTAAAGTAGTACTTTGAGGTAGTTTCGGCAGTACAAGGTATTTTGGAGATAATATCTTGTGATGTGCTGGTTGATGTTCAGACTTACAAATGAAGCCTTAGAAGGGGGCATTCGTGTAAGGCTGTTACTTCTGAAACCTTTGGTATCTGTTCTCTGTTGGATTGGTAATTTGTGGAGCTAGCTGAAAAGACTACTGGTCAGTCTGAAATTCTGGACTTGTTATTAACTTCAGAAAAAAAGGATTTGTTGGTTGCTGAAATTGGGAGAAGCCATTTATATGGTTAAAGAAATTCTTTCACAAAGCAGCTACTTAGGCCTTGCCATAATAAGTTTAAGATAACAGGATTTTCAGCTATGGAACTGTATGGCCTTGGAATGCTGTTGTTAATCAACAGCATGGAGTAAAGACCACAAGTATATCTAACAAGCAACACCAGCATTGAACTCCATAGTTCAACTCCTTGTTTCTGTGATTTATTTCAAGAACTGCATGGAGTGTGGATTAATATATATCTTTGAGAAAAAGTTGTATTGGATGATTGCAAGCTTTCAAGAAGTTTGCAGGAAGCATGATGCATTAGTTTCAGAAAAAAAAACTAGTTCCTATGAGACCTAATTCCCATTTGTTTTTTAATCTGCCGTTATGATTACAGTATATTTTTGTTACATTTGAGCCCTCATCGTATCCCATTAGATGAAGATATATTTAACTTACCTAAATTTCTTCTGACCAAATATATTTTTCCACGAACATTTTTAAACAGATAGTTGCACAAAGATATTTAAACCATTAGGGAACAACTATGTTGATATCCTTTTAATTGTTGATGCAATTTATTGCAATGGTTAAAAGTTAAGATTACAAAGTGATAAAAAACATTGTTGGATCATGAGGTCAATGCGATGTCTTTCTACACTCTAAATTATTGATATGTATGCTACATTCCTCGCTAGCCCTGGCAGTGGCTACAAAGGAGGATTGATGTGCACTCGTTTGGTGGCAATTCTTGGATGTCTTTGGCCGTCTTCATAAATAACATGATCTTTTCTTACCATTAGCATTATCACGGCGCTCCTCAAGGTTCGGTTGTCAACCTACATGCGTTTTGACATTTTTTTTTGACCAACATGACTGGTGCTCCTCAAGGTGAAATGCTAGACACATGAATCCCAATTCCCAAGGTCTGCAATTCTTTTATATGTTATTTTACCTCGGTTAGTGCTTTTTAAAAATGAGTGATGTATTAGGTACAAGTACAAATTTTATGGAGAAATCTACCTCTCCGTCTAGTGGTATTTTAGATAATTCTTTTTGAAATACTTTAGATTGCTTATTGAGTATTGACATTTTTTATAAGCTGATTGCTTAAGTATTGTTTAGGATAGATTTAACCCTACACTCTTCTCAAAATAGTTTATATGGTTTCGATCATTGTTAGTTAATTCATACCAATCATTAGATCATATCTTGGGTGAAAAGTAAGATTGAGTCTATGATGAAAATGATGTTATGAAATTCTAGAAATACTTTAGGGTAAAATATTTTAGGGTAAACTTGGAGACTCTAATTTCATCGTTGAGGGATCGAACTATCATGGGTACTCATAGCTTGGTTTTCCCATCTATTACTATCCATGATTCTTTTGAAATAAAGGAATATGACACTCCGGAATCAAACAAAACTATAGAGGGTACAAAGTTAAGTAAGAATGTACCCATCATCACTAGGCAGCCCAATGAATGGTATAAAATTAGTTTATTGTATAGTAGAACAAATAGAGCCTCCAAGTTTTGTCCTAAAGTATCTCTAGAATTCCATGGCAAATTTTTATTGTAGACTCCATTTTACTTTCCATCCAAGTTATATATCTAATCTTTGCTATGAATTGGCTAACAAAGTATCGAGACCGAATAAACTGTTCCAAAGAGAACAGTAAACATAACATCTCCCTAATCCATGTATTTAGATAAGGGTTTAGAGTTAAACTTATCTTAAACAATACTCAAGCAATTAGTCTAAAATAAGTGTCAATAATCAATGTGTACCTTAAAGTATTCCAAAAAGAATTATCTAGAATGCCACTAAATAGAGAGGTAGATTTCTCCATAGAACTTGTACCTAGTACAACATCCATTTTTAAAAAGCACTATCAAATGGTTGCAAACGAGCTAACTGAGGTAAAAAAAGCAAATAGAAGAATTGTATACTTTGGAATTTGTGCGCCCCAACACTTCACTTTAAGGAGTATCAGTCCTGTTGGTCAAAAAGAAAGATGAGTATGGGTTAGAATGCAGGTACGTTGACTATCGAGTCTTAAATGACGCGACCATAAAAAATAGCGTTTACCTCAGATTGATGTTTTTGTAATAAAATAGGTCAACAAATGAACTGCCATTGGATTTGATTAACATTGTTTTCGACGTTTATTCTATCCAGTATCGTCACCCCTGTCCGGTACGGCCAAGTTTGTGGGGAGGGGCGTGAGGAGCATCTACCATTTACCATTTAGTATTTGGAGTAGGAACCTGCAAGGGCAACCGAAAATTAAAATTATATCAGATCTTAACTGCATTAAACTACCAGTTATGCATGGAGGATTTACAGTTTTACACTATCCAGCACAGAGGGAAGGTATCAATGAATTTGGATTTTGGATTGAAAATTGGATCAGCGCCATGTAGTGGTGGGATGGTTTGGTGCTTTTGTAAAACAGAAGGGGAGGAAAAGAAAGGGCCAGTTGTTTGATTTAGTGGAATGAGGATAGTTCAGAAAACAGCATGGTCAAAATTTTACAAGATTTGCCTTTGGAAGCATTCTTGTTCAATTAGCAAATGCAAAGCACCATTAAGGATTTTAGGTTCTGGAATTGCTGAACCATACAGTTTGGTCCAACTGTTTGAAGTTAAAAATGAGCACATAAATGTCTTCTTAATGAACTACAGTATCAGTTGAATGATTGATAGTTAACACAATTTATCTTTTATATCATGTGCTCAAAGTTTCATTGCATTCATTTCGTTCAGGTTTTGGTGCTATCATCTAACAATATATTTTGGCCCAACTGTTCTAATTTTGATATTTGAATTATTGTCTCAGTAGAATCTACGTTGGCACATTTCATTTTGATAAGTCTTCTTAATCTAAGCTTGCCTTGATGTTTACCTCTGTTCTATGATGGCTAGATGTCATTATCTTTCAATTTTTATGATGTTTCTTCAGCTTAGATAATATTGTTTTTTTTTCTCAACTGGTGTGAGATCGATTTGAAAACTGTGGCGAGTATGGCTGCCTTGGTTTTGCTACAAAGAAGTGCTTTGAGCTTAGAGTAGGTAGTGCAATTGTTATACAAGATGGTTGTTGCTGCTGTACAATTGTTTTGTCGATAACTTGGAAGAAACTGCTTCATGTGCACTCGGACACTTTCCCCCTTTTTTTGTTCTTTACAGATTTATAATGAGCATTGTAAGCATGGGAACAATCACATGTACAGGGCATGAAGTGATTACGTTATTATTTCGTGAAAAAAACTCCGCGGCTTTTTTTTTTATCGTGATATTGTTTGCTGGGGCCTGGGTTCATGTTCACATTCACTTGCTGTGTAAATGCCTTCTGTTTAGAACCCCGGTTTGCTGTTGCATTATAATTAGGTCCTAATCTTTCATCTGTTTAATTTATCGGGACTTTGAGAGGTCGAATGCCTTGTGTAAAGCTTTCATCATGGCTGAAATTGTGCTACGGTGAAGTTGCACGCATGGTTATTCTGGCCTCCTAGGAATGTTGCTACCAGATTATTGTTGTCCTGTTAGGAACGAGCTCGTACGAAGGTCCAAGAAGACTATGGGGTTGTTTGATTACGGGGCTTGTTTGATTTCCGGACATATTTTACTACACTTAAGGTTATGCAAGTTTGACCATATTAATAGCTGTTTTTGTTGCTGTCATAAATTATGGTAAGATTTTTTTTTAGTTTCATTTGTCAATGACTTAAAAAATGTGGAAACATTCTTTTAGACTTATCAAAATATGACAAAGAATTTGATAACCTCACCTTAGATAAGTGTACCAACTTTTGTTGGGAAATGGTAACTAGTAACCAAATATGCTCTATGTATCTCACAATTTTAGCTCAAATTTCACGATAAGAATTAAGACATCCAGTTTCTTTGAAAGTATCGTGAACTTCATTATGCGTTCCAAATCGAACTTTATGTCATTAAAGTAGTACTTGCTATTTCGTTGTGTTTTATGGGTGGTGAACTGGTGATAGTTTCTTGTTTCTCCCTAGGGACCTAGGTCTGTTAGCCCCGGTCATTCAGTGGGCGGTGGCGCGGCGGTACATGCCTACAGGGAGGCACGTTGACGGCGTGGGCGGCAACGCTGTGATGGCGTGGTCACTGGCTGATCCTGAGGCCGCCGCGTCAACAGGTCGCCCACCTTCGCACGGTTTCACTCGAGCTACAAGCGACCCACGAGACTCCGATACCCGCGCGCCGCCTGGAAACACGCGGGCCGGTGGCCCGGTGGGGTCTGCTACTCGTGGGCGGTGGCGCGGTGATACACGCCTTCTCGGAGGCACTTCGAAGGCCGGACGGCATAAGCGGCAACAACAAGATAGCGTGGTCGCTGCCCGATCCGCCGCTTTAACACACCGTCCACCTCCGCATGGTTTCACTCGAGTGACATGCGACCCACGAGGCCACCACACCCGCACGCCGCCTAGAAACACGCGGGCGGAGGAGCAGACCCCGCCAGCTGCCGCGCATGGTACGCACGTGAGTCGCGCGGCGCCGCGTGACCCGGGCATGCGGCACGCCACCTCAGCCCACCCGACCGGGCCGTCAGTGCAGCCGCGCATGTCGACCCGCGCAACGCGCGATGATGTTGGGGTCTCGCGACCCCGACCCGGCCGTGTCGCCCTTGCCCCCGCAAGCGAGCGGCAGTCCGAGGTGGGTCACATACTTTTTCTAAGTATGCTTGAGAGATTCAACGCATTATATTAAGAGAGGTGAAAATCTTACGAAGAAAAAATGTCCGTTTAAGAAGAAGGTGACAAACAAGCGGATCAGTTAATCAAGAGATCATTCGATCGCTGTTAGGGGAAATACTTCCATTTCCATCCACGTGGTAAATAGGAGGCTTCTCCGGAGGCTCCATTTGAAGGGTAAAAGGAGCCGGAGTCTTAGAGATGCAGACGATCAATAAGGCTCCGTTGAAGAGAGTTTTTCCGGAGGATCGCAGGCCGAAGGGTCCAACGAGGCTTCGACAAAGGAGAATTTCCAAAAGGGTCCTCTTCCGAAGGGGCGCCGCCAGGACGGACTGGACATCTGCTTTATCAAAGTGTTCACACGACCTTTTACCTTATTAACCCTACGAAGGTCAAGGAACAATATCCTCTACGACAGTTGTAACTAGAGAGTAAAACAATCTTCTCCTTTTATATTCTTTCCTACAAATACCGCCACTTTACTGAGGTATGGGCATCGAATCAAGAGATAATCAATAGACACTCCGAACTGTCCTCGGCTATTATCTTAATCGGAGGCCTAGAACAGTCCGCAAATAATCATCTCACTTTGAGAAACCAAGGGTTGGTTTCGGAGTCTGTGATGAGTGATTGACAGATTTATCCTCTCATTCGAAGGGGTCCCTCCGAAGGGGTCCCTCCGAAGGGGTTCGGAGGTTGTTTCACCGAAGGGTTCGGTGGGTCTGTTTTGTTGTGGCTGTTGCAGCGAAGTGTGCCTGTCGGAGGGGTCTGACAGTACACAATGACTGGGTCGTACCGAAGGTCTCGGTACTTTGGGCGGTACACCAGAGTGTGTGCCGAAGGTTGCTTACCCGGAGAGGTCTCCGGGGTACTGGATACACTTGTATGTTTGTCTATGGTGCGCAGGCGACTTCGGAGGCGACAGACAGTTCGCAGCAAGTGAACTTGGGTCAAGTAGGAGGATTGATGCCAGGCGAGCGGGGAGCTTGGTCATGAAGGCTGCGAAGGGGTCGAGGTCGGTCCTCGAGTCAAGGTGCGCCAGGCGAAGGCAGAAATTGCGGAGTGAGGCTCCGGTTGAAGGTACTCCGAGACGAAGTCCTCGAAGGCGAGGCACTTCGAAGGGTTCTCCGAATGGAGTGACTTCGGAGTATGGTGGACAAAGTCCTCAGTAATGAGGCAAGGCGTTCGAAGTGTGCTCCGGAGGGAGGCACTCGAAGGTATACCTGACGAAGGTCTTAGAAGTCGAGGTGCATCGAAGGCATGGTCTGGGTGAGGTTCGTCGAGGAGTGTGCCCGGGGAGAGACACTGCGATGAAGTGTTCATGGAATGCTTCATGCGGAGGCCTTGGACGAAGGAGGGACTTCGAAGGGTGGTACTCCGAAGGTGGGGCTTCGGAGTGTGGCTGACTTGAGGTACTCTGGCCATGCATGGTGTAACACCCCAAATTTTCAAAACAATAAATATATTATAAAATTCAATTTCTGGGAATTATTATTTCAGAAAATACTTTTAAATCCCTTTTATACCCTTTTGAACTACAACATAGAGTAGATGACCAAATCAGGAGGTGAAACTTTTTGTATATGATCCTAAGACCAAAATATAATTTTGAGAATTTTTATAAATTTTTACCAGCCTTGGAAGTAGCCCTAATCTTTTAATCTATTTTCTGGAATTATTTTTATTCAGAAAAGTATTAGAACAGTATTGGGCTCCTCTCCCTCCCTTCTCTCTCTCCCGGCCGGCCCAGCCCGTTACCGCGCTCGCCTCTGGCTGTCAACTCGGTCCCACCTGTCGGCGCCGAATCCCTTCCCCCGCGCGCGAACCCGACACCCCGGCCCCACTCGTCAGACGCCACCCCCGCCCGCTCGCGCTCACTGGCCAGTGGCCCCCGCCTGTCAGTTTCGTCTTCAACCCCGCGCCGGCCCCCCCTAATCCCGCCGGCGAAGACTTCGCCTCGGATCCCCTCGCCGGCTCCCCCTCCCGTTAAACCGACGCCGGTTAATAACTCCCCGAGGTCCCCCGCCCATTTAAACCCTTAAAGGCACGCGTTTAAGCCCCCGGGAACGCAGCTCCATGCATGGCCGCGCCCTCGCCGGCGACTTCAATTTCCCCCTCGGCTTTCCTTGCATGTGAGCCCCCTCCAACGCCCTATTTAACCCTCGGCCCTCGCCGCGTTCTACCCCCACGACAATTCACGGCGAGAACGAACAGAGCGCCCCCTCTTCGGTTTTTAACACCTCACCGCCGCTCCTACTCCAGTCGCCCCTCGCCGTCGCTAGCGACCTCCTCCGCCCTAGCCAACCCCACCGTCATCACCGCAAGGACGCCACCGACCCCGACCACCCCTCCGCCATCCACGAGCCTCGCCGGAACACCGTCGTCGACAAGGACCCGAGACCACCTCACCGTCTACCCCGTCGCCGGCCACGCCCCGTCATCCCCGAACCACCGCCGAGGTACCTTCGTGACCCCCTCGTTGCCCTCTTTCCATTTTAGGACCTAGCATCGACCGCCATCGACCGCCGTGACCGCTGGCCCGCTCGCCGTCGTCGGAGAAGACGACCGGCACGGGTCGAGTACCCGTGCCGTGTCGGATTCGATCCACGCCGTGCGATCCAGATCTAACGGCCCGGATTTAATCCCTCGTGCGATTTAATCGGCGCCGTCGGATCTGAGTGAAGCGGTACGGTGCGATCCCGTGCGTCCATTTGTTTTAAAACCCCGCGTTTAATCTCGTGCGTCCACGTGGTACCGGTTCGCACGTTTTAATCCTGGCCGTCCGTAGCCACTTACGCGTCCCGCCTCGCCCTCGCGCGTCGGATCTGGATCCGACGGTCCAGATCGACCCGGCGCACGCGCACAGTGCGCGGGTTCACCGTGGGCCTGGCTCACCGTGGACCCGAGGGGTTTAAAATTTGAAAATAAATTCCAGAAATGCTTTTAAACTTGTAAAATTCATATCTATTGCATTTGGACTCTAAAAATTGCCATTCCAATTTTAGAAAATTCATAAAATTATTCTCTACATGTTTAGGCAATAAAAACAGTAGGTTTATTTGGACATTTTCATGTTTATTCAAATAATTATTCAAAAGCCTTTAGGATTAAAATATGGATTAAAATATTTAAACTTCAGAAAAATTATTATTAATTTCCTTTCTGTTCATTCACTGAAAACCACCCAATTTGACATGAACTTTTCAGTTCACACTTATTTAAGGATTTAATATGACCTTAATCCCATTTAAACATTTGTTTTCTAAAAAGGACAACCCTTCATTTTAATCCCTTTAAAATTATTTATAAAATTCAGAACCTTAACCTTTGAGTTCATTTATTTTTAATCAAACCAACTTTGACTTATATGCTTGCAATGTAATGTTATATGGTTTGATTGAATGTGGTACTCTTTTTATTTTACTTTATATTAAAAAGACTACGACGTCGCCGAGGAGCCGGAGTACTTCCCCGAAGTCCCTCCCTCTCCCTTTGCTGAACAAGGCAAGTCACCAAACAATTCTTTTGAGCATATTGAACCCATGTCTGAATTGACTATCGCTAAAACACATAGGTTATGTATATGCATTAGTCAAATGAACCCTTACATTATATTTATTTAGGATCCCCCGACCTTGATGTGCAACCCAAGCCATGCTATCTCGCCTAACCTCCTTGTCACCATATGATCAATGATATTAGCTAGTGTCCAATGTATTGGCACAGCCGCTATAGGATAAAAATGAGTCGTAGTGAAATGGTTCTGTTATATGATCCCGTTACTTCTTATCTTTGGAAATTCTGTTGGTGATGAGTCATGGTTGTGAGTGTATGCATGGTGGGTTCCGGGTGCAAGCTAGGGCATTGGTCAGTCGCACCCGGGGCACTATAAGGACCGGTCTGAGGGATCCGTTGCAATACACTTACGTACTAACCACAAGTCTAGTGGGTAAGTCCTAACTAAGGTATGGGTTGTTCCAAACCGAGGCCACCACTTGGAGATGGGTCAAGTTGCACCTGCGGGTGACTTGTACCAATGTGGCGCAAAAGGGGGTGCGACGTTAGCCGGGATGCGGCCCGGCGCGCCGGCGAAACCTAGAGCGGGTGGTTATCGCTTGGAACATCTCATATTGAGGTTTTGGCACGAGTTCCCGTGTAATGGGTCATCTCGTTGAGATGAGTGCGTGCCTTGTGGGTACAGTAGTACATCTCTGATCAGAGTCTTAAATCTTTTCGAAAAGCCGAGCCCACGGTCAAGGGCGGGTTGCGTGACATCCCCCAGTTAGCTTTACTTGAATATGGATGTGCATGTTGTTTGTCATGTAAGGACCGTTGTGCGAGGAGGTAAAACGTACTCCTCGAGTTAGTTGATGTTGATGATGCTCATGTTTACTTTCCGCATGATTAAAATATGATTACACTAAATGCCATAACTGCAACTGCTTTATTCCGCATTGTTAGCCTTTATCCTTCCTTGTTTATTATCCTGCATTATTATTTGCATTTGCGGTGGCTTGTTGAGTACTTTTTGTACTCATACCCGTTGGACCCCACAGAGGATGCTTATCTCGAAGACGGTCTGGAGTAGCGACCCAGTCAAGAAGAAAAATCCTGAAGAAGAAGTTCGTCATGCCGTTTTCTAATTATTCTACTCTACTGTTTTATTAAAACAATGTTGTAATAAATATGGTCTGCGTACCATGAATTTTACCGTATGTACATTGTCGCATGATGAACCTCTTGTATTATTGTTTTTCTATGGAAATTCAATAATGTCTCGATTTTGATAAATCGGGGCGTGACAAGATGGTATCAGAGCCAGGTTGACTGTAGGAAGCCAAACAGACCCGCCTAGCCATTAAGCCATAGGAAATTATTTCTTGAAAATCTACTTCATAAACTTTGTTCCTCTCCTCACTTTTATTCAACTTGCTGTTTTGTAGATGCCAGTCTACCAAGTTCACAGTTACTGCCGCCACTATGAGGGCTTCGTCCGGGAGCTCCGCATGATGCTCACCTTCCTCGGGTTCCTCTTCGAACCCGAATTTCAAGGAGTCTACCCCGACGAGTTCGCCGGGCCTTGCGACGTCTCCCTCACCGTCCATGGCTCCGGAGAACATCTGCCGCCCTACACCACCGCACTTGGAGGCCCGACTTTCGACGTCGCGTGCCAACGAGTCGCCCTCCAGGCCCTCATGGAGCTGAGGATGATCTACGGCGATCGTCTTCAGAACTCCTCCTTCCGGCTTGTGCCGAAGCGTACTCCCGGAGCCCACCGTAGTATCTACCTCGGAGTTCACTCCGTGCGTGATCCGGTCATGGCTCGGCAGTCGCGTCTTCTGCAGGCCATGGATGATCTCCACACCGAGGCGGTGCTCGACGCCGACGAGCACCATGAGGCGGTTGCGTTTCTTCGTGAAGAAACGAAGAACCTGATCCAGCAGAACGGCGAGCTGCAGCGCAAGATCATGCAGCTGCAGAAGGACATCGCGGAGATGGTTCCTCTTCTTCCAAGGAAGAAGAAGCCTATCCGTGAGCCCCTCCCTCGCCCCAAGAGGATCCCGCCACGACCCTCTCCCGCCAGGCCTTCCACTAGCGCCCCTACACCACGCCCCGGCCTCGTCTCCGACTCCATCATCGAGAATTTTCTCGAGCCCACCATCTCTCTGGAGCCGCGCGCCCGTGGTTCCGAGAGCACGGAGACCGCCTCCGGTGGCGAGTAGGCGTTAGGAGACGCTAGTTAAATAAGAATCAAACTTTTGTATGTGGTGCTGCCCACGACGAGTGTGTCATGGGTAGAATAAAAACTTGATTGTAACAAACACTTTATGCCACTATATATAATTATGTGCTTGAATCTTATATGATTGTATTATCGTTTCGTCATTCTTTGCTTTATCGCTTTGTATATTCAGAAGATGGCCGACCACCAGAACACCGGCTCCAACAACGGAGCAGGAGGGAGCCGAGATGCGCCTGAGGGCGTTGTGCCCAACTGGGGTGCGACAGGCCCGCGCCAATCCGGGTCGCCTTCCGCCAACCATCCCACCTTGGCGGAAATGATGGCGAATCAGAATCATCTGATCACTGCCCTCCTCACCCAGATGCAGCACCAACAGGCTCAGTTGGACCGTCTGCAGAACGGGGAGCCCGCCCCTCGCGCACCAGCACCCGCGGCCGCTCCGCAACTCTCCGAGTTCTTGCGCGTGCGCCCGCCCATCTTCTCGAGCACGACCAACCCGATGGAGGCTGGAGATTGGCTTCGCACCATCGAGAAGAAGCTCGACCTCCTCCCCTGCACAGACCGTGAGCGAGTGGCCTTCGCCACTCATCAGCTCCAGGGTCCCGCCGCCGAGTGGTGGGACAACTATCGCGCGTCCCAGCCAGAGGGCCACATGGTGACTTGGGCGGAGTTCACCATCGCCTTTCGTGCCGCCCACGTCCCCGCCGGTGTCATCGCGGTCAAACAGCAGGAATTCCGCGACCTGCAGCAGGGCAACAGGACTGTCATGGAGTACCTCCATGAGTTCAACCGCCTCGCACGCTACGCACCGGAGGAAGTGCGCACCGACGCCCTCCGCCAAGCCAATTTCCTCAGGGGACTTAAGGATGAGCTGTCCATCCAGCTCGTCGCCGCCGACTTCGCCGACTTCCAGCGGCTGGTCAATAAAGCGCTCATCCAAGAGACTGAGCAGAACAAGCTGGACCTCAAAAAGAGGAAGATGATCGCCTTCAAGCACCAGCAGGCGAACACTCAGAGGCCCCGCTTCGTCCCTCCGCCACCAGCACCCGCCTACCATCCTCGGCCCGCCTACAGGCCACCTCATGCAGCCGGTGGATCCAACGCCGGGCATCCTCGCCCCGCTCCACCAGCTCCGGCCGCTCAGCCCGCACCGGCCGCCAAAGCCCCGATCTTGAGGGATCGTCAAGGAAGGCCGGTTGTCTGCTTCAACTGCCGCAAGGAAGGGCACTACTCGCACCAGTGTCCTCACCCCAAGCAGAACCAAGGCGCAGCACCCCACCAGGCCGTTCGCGCCCGCGTCAACCACATCAGCGCGGAGGAAGCTCAGGAGGCTCCTGAAGTCGTACTCGGTACGTTTACTATGAATTCCGTACCGGCCATCATATTATTTGACTCTGGAGCAACCCACTCCTTTGTCTCGGAAGATTTTGCAAAAACAAACAATCTGGACGTGCTCCCTCTACCAATTCCCATGGTGATTGCCACCCCCGGCAATAGGACCTCAGCTCGCTTCTACAGCCCTAAGGTTCAACTTGACATCCAAGGAGTGCTGTTTCGGGCCGAGCCTGTCCTCATCCAATGCACCGGACTCGACCTTATATTAGGTATGGATTGGTTGATGAAGCACAAGGGAGTGATCGACTGTGCCAACAAGTCCGTCACGGTGACCAGTCCTGAAGGCGTAACCGTCACCTTCCGGATGACCAGTCGCAAACCACTCGGAGCATCCCTTCGCTCGATAGCTCTTGAAGAGGTGCCAATCGTCAAGGAGTTTGCAGATGTTTTCCCCGAGGATCTGCCCGGAATGCCTCCCAAGCGGGACATCGAATTCAGAATCGAGCTTGTCCCGGGGACCGCTCCAATCTCCAAGCGCCCTTACCGCATGGCCGCCAACGAACTAGCCGAAGTCAAGAGCAACATCGAAGACCTAGAGCAGAAAGGTTACATCCGACCGAGTACCTCACCTTGGGGTGCACCGGTTATATTTGCTATGAAGAAGGACAAGACCAAGAGGATGTGCGTGGACTATAGAGCCTTGAACGACGTAACCATCAAGAACAAATACCCATTGCCTCGGATCGACGACCTGTTCGATCAGCTAAAAGGATCCTCGGTGTTCTCCAAGATTGACCTCAGGTCAGGTTATCACCAGTTAAGGATCAGGGAGGAAGACATACCCAAGACTGCTTTCACCTCCCGCTATGGACTCTACGAGTACACTGTGATGTCGTTCGGACTCACGAATGCCCCGGCCTTTTTCATGAACATGATGAACAACGTATTCATGGAGTTCCTGGATAAGTTCATCGTGGTATTCATCGACGATATCCTCGTTTACTCCAAGACCAAGGAAGAACACGAGACTCACCTCCGTCTGACCCTCGGAAAGCTAAGGGAGCAGCAACTGTACGCCAAATACAGCAAGTGCGAATTTTGGTCGTCTGAGGTGAAGTTCCTCGGCCATGTTATATCTGCCGGAGGAATAGCAGTGGACCCAACCACCGTCGAAGCTGTAACCAACTGGCTACAGCCAACGACCGTGACCGAGATCCGGAGTTTTCTCGGATTGGCCGGATACTACCGCCGGTTCATCGAGAATTTTTCCAAGATCGCCAAGCCTATGACCAGACTTCTGCAGAAAGAGGTGAAGTTTGACTGGACCCCCGACTGCGAAGAGAGCTTCCAGACTCTCAAGAAGAAGCTTGTGTCAGCCCCCATTCTGACTTTGCCAGACATCCGGAAAGACTTCCACGTCTACTGTGATGCCTCTCGTCAAGGATTGGGATGCGTCTTAATGCAAGAAGGGAAAGTGATATCCTACGCCTCCCGGCAACTGAGACCGCATGGGCTGAACTACCCAACCCACGACCTGGAACTAGCAGCCGTGGTTCATGCCTTGAAGATATGGAGACATTACCTTGTGGGAAATCGGTGTGAGGTCTTCACCGACCACAAGAGCCTCAAGTATATATTCACCCAACCAGATCTGAACCTCAGGCAAAGGAGATGGTTGGAACTGATCAAGGATTACGACTTGGGCATCCATTATCATCCGGGCAAAGCAAACGTGGTGGCAGACGCCCTTAGTCGGAAAGGGTACTGCAATGCCATCATGATTCAAGACCAAGCTCCACTACTTTTTAAGGAGATGGAGAGGCTAAACCTGGGGATCACCACTCGAGAGTACCTCGCTGCCTTGGAGTCTCGGCCTATCTTAATAGACCAGATCCGAGAGAAGCAGAAGGAAGACTCGGACATCCTGGAGATTCAGCAAAACATGAGGAAGGGTAAAGCCCCCGGATTTTCCGAGGACGAGCATGGTACCATCTGGTTCGGAAACCGAGTATGCGTACCCAACCTACCTGAGTTGAAGACTCTCATCCTTCAAGAAGCCCACGATACTCTATACTCCATTCATCCCGGGAGTACAAAGATGTACCAAGACCTGAAGGAAAAGTATTGGTGGGTCAGCATGAAGAGAGAAATAGCTGAGTATGTGGCCAAGTGCGACACATGCCGGCGAGTCAAGGCAGAGCATCAGAGGCCTGCCGGACTGCTTCAACCCCTCAAGGTCCCTGAATGGAAGTGGGAAGAGATAGGAATGGACTTCATCACGGGACTGCCCAGGACCCAAGCTGGTCATGATTCTATCTGGGTGATCGTTGATCGACTCACCAAGGTAGCCCACTTCGTTCCGGTCAAGACAACTTACACCGTCGCCAAGTTGGCTGAGTTGTATATGACCCGGATCGTGTGCCTCCACGGAGTTCCCAGGAAGATTGTGTCTGACCGCGGGAGTCAGTTTACCTCCAAGTTTTGGAAGAACCTTCAAGAGGAACTCGGCACCCGGCTGAACTTTAGCACCGCCTATCATCCACAGACCGACGGTCAAACCGAAAGGGTCAACCAGATATTGGAGGATATGCTTAGAGCTTGTGCTCTAGATTTTGGCGGAATGTGGGACAAGAACTTACCTTACGCGGAGTTCTCCTACAACAACAGCTATCAAGCCAGCCTACAAATGTCCCCGTTCGAAGCACTCTATGGGCGTAAGTGCAGAACGCCGTTGCTCTGGGATCAGACTGGAGAATCACAACTATTTGGGACTGACTTATTGAGAGAAGCTGAAGAGAAAGTTAAGATCATAAGAGACCGATTGAAGGCAGCCCAATCCAGGCAAAAGAGCTACGCCGATAACCGTCGAAGAGATCTAGCCTTTGAGGAGGGCGATTATGTCTACCTCCGAGTCACTCCCCTCCGTGGCACTCAAAGGTTCAGCATGAAAGGCAAACTAGCACCCCGCTACGTCGGACCTTTCCAGATCCTCCGTCGACAAGGAGAAGTGGCATATCAACTTGAACTGCCTCCATCCTTGGCAGGCGTTCATGATGTGTTCCATGTCTCGCAGCTGAAGAGGTGTCTCCGTGTGCCCACCGAGCAAGCCGACCTTCAGCAGCTCAACGTCCAAGAAGACTTGACCTACATAGAGAGACCCGTCAAGATCTTGGAAACCAAGGAAAGAGTAACTAGAAGTCGCGTCGTCCGCTTCTGCAAAGTCCAATGGAACAACCATCCCGCAGAAGAAGCCACTTGGGAAAAAGAAGACGAGCTGAAAGCCCAATACCCCGAGCTATTCGAGTAAACGTTCCAATCTCGAGGACGAGATTCTTGTAAGGGGGATAGGTTTGTAACACCCCAAATTTTCAAAACAATAAATATATTATAAAATTCAATTTCTGGGAATTATTATTTCAGAAAATACTTTTAAATCCCTTTTATACCCTTTTGAACTACAACATAGAGTAGATGACCAAATCAGGAGGTGAAACTTTTTGTATATGATCCTAAGACCAAAATATAATTTTGAGAATTTTTATAAATTTTTACCAGCCTTGGAAGTAGCCCTAATCTTTTAATCTATTTTCTGGAATTATTTTTATTCAGAAAAGTATTAGAACAGTATTGGGCTCCTCTCCCTCCCTTCTCTCTCTCCCGGCCGGCCCAGCCCGTTACCGCGCTCGCCTCTGGCTGTCAACTCGGTCCCACCTGTCGGCGCCGAATCCCTTCCCCCGCGCGCGAACCCGACACCCCGGCCCCACTCGTCAGACGCCACCCCCGCCCGCTCGCGCTCACTGGCCAGTGGCCCCCCGCCTGTCAGTTTCGTCTTCAACCCCGCGCCGGCCCCCCCTAATCCCGCCGGCGAAGACTTCGCCTCGGATCCCCTCGCCGGCTCCCCCTCCCGTTAAACCGACGCCGGTTAATAACTCCCCGAGGTCCCCCGCCCATTTAAACCCTTAAAGGCACGCGTTTAAGCCCCCGGGAACGCAGCTCCATGCATGGCCGCGCCCTCGCCGGCGACTTCAATTTCCCCCTCGGCTTTCCTTGCATGTGAGCCCCCTCCAACGCCCTATTTAACCCCCGGCCCTCGCCGCGTTCTACCCCCACGACAATTCACGGCGAGAACGAACAGAGCGCCCCCTCTTCGGTTTTTAACACCTCACCGCCGCTCCTACTCCAGTCGCCCCTCGCCGTCGCTAGCGACCTCCTCCGCCCTAGCCAACCCCACCGTCATCACCGCAAGGACGCCACCGACCCCGACCACCCCTCCGCCATCCACGAGCCTCGCCGGAACACCGTCGTCGACAAGGACCCGAGACCACCTCACCGTCTACCCCGTCGCCGGCCACGCCCCGTCATCCCCGAACCACCGCCGAGGTACCTTCGTGACCCCCTCGTTGCCCTCTTTCCATTTTAGGACCTAGCATCGACCGCCATCGACCGCCGTGACCGCTGGCCCGCTCGCCGTCGTCGGAGAAGACGACCGGCACGGGTCGAGTACCCGTGCCGTGTCGGATTCGATCCACGCCGTGCGATCCAGATCTAACGGCCTGGATTTAATCCCTCGTGCGATTTAATCGGCGCCGTCGGATCTGAGTGAAGCGGTACGGTGCGATCCCGTGCGTCCATTTGTTTTAAAACCCCGCGTTTAATCTCGTGCGTCCACGTGGTACCGGTTCGCACGTTTTAATCCTGGCCGTCCGTAGCCACTTACGCGTCCCGCCTCGCCCTCGCGCGTCGGATCTGGATCCGACGGTCCAGATCGACCCGGCGCACGCGCACAGTGCGCGGGTTCACCGTGGGCCTGGCTCACCGTGGACCCGAGGGGTTTAAAATTTGAAAATAAATTCCAGAAATGCTTTTAAACTTGTAAAATTCATATCTATTGCATTTGGACTCTAAAAATTGCCATTCCAATTTTAGAAAATTCATAAAATTATTCTCTACATGTTTAGGCAATAAAAACAGTAGGTTTATTTGGACATTTTCATGTTTATTCAAATAATTATTCAAAAGCCTTTAGGATTAAAATATGGATTAAAATATTTAAACTTCAGAAAAATTATTATTAATTTCCTTTCTGTTCATTCACTGAAAACCACCCAATTTGACATGAACTTTTCAGTTCACACTTATTTAAGGATTTAATATGACCTTAATCCCATTTAAACATTTGTTTTCTAAAAAGGACAACCCTTCATTTTAATCCCTTTAAAATTATTTATAAAATTCAGAACCTTAACCTTTGAGTTCATTTATTTTTAATCAAACCAACTTTGACTTATATGCTTGCAATGTAATGTTATATGGTTTGATTGAATGTGGTACTCTTTTTATTTTACTTTATATTAAAAAGACTACGACGTCGCCGAGGAGCCGGAGTACTTCCCCGAAGTCCCTCCCTCTCCCTTTGCTGAACAAGGCAAGTCACCAAACAATTCTTTTGAGCATATTGAACCCATGTTTGAATTGACTATCGCTAAAACACATAGGTTATGTATATGCATTAGTCAAATGAACCCTTACATTATATTTATTTAGGATCCCCCGACCTTGATGTGCAACCCAAGCCATGCTATCTCGCCTAACCTCCTTGTCACCATATGATCAATGATATTAGCTAGTGTCCAATGTATTGGCACGGCCGCTATAGGATAAAAATGAGTCGTAGTGAAATGGTTCTGTTATATGATCCCGTTACTTCTTATCTTTGGAAATTCTGTTGGTGATGAGTCATGGTTGTGAGTGTATGCATGGTGGGTTCCGGGTGCAAGCTAGGGCATTGGTCAGTCGCACCCGGGGCACTATAAGGACCGGTCTGAGGGATCCGTTGCAATACACTTACGTACTAACCACAAGTCTAGTGGGTAAGTCCTAACTAAGGTATGGGTTGTTCCAAACCGAGGCCACCACTTGGAGATGGGTCAAGTTGCACCTGCGGGTGACTTGTACCAATGTGGCGCAAAAGGGGGTGCGACGTTAGCCGGGATGCGGCCCGGCGCGCCGGCGAAACCTAGAGCGGGTGGTTATCGCTTGGAACATCTCATATTGAGGTTTTGGCACGAGTTCCCGTGTAATGGGTCATCTCGTTGAGATGAGTGCGTGCCTTGTGGGTACAGTAGTACATCTCTGATCAGAGTCTTAAATCTTTTCGAAAAGCCGAGCCCACGGTCAAGGGCGGGTTGCGTGACATCCCCCAGTTAGCTTTACTTGAATATGGATGTGCATGTTGTTTGTCATGTAAGGACCGTTGTGCGAGGAGGTAAAACGTACTCCTCGAGTTAGTTGATGTTGATGATGCTCATGTTTACTTTCCGCATGATTAAAATATGATTACACTAAATGCCATAACTGCAACTGCTTTATTCCGCATTGTTAGCCTTTATCCTTCCTTGTTTATTATCCTGCATTATTATTTGCATTTGCGGTGGCTTGTTGAGTACTTTTTGTACTCATACCCGTTGGACCCACAGAGGATGCTTATCTCGAAGACGGTCTGGAGTAGCGACCCAGTCAAGAAGAAAAATCCTGAAGAAGAAGTTCGTCATGCCGTTTTCTAATTATTCTACTCTACTGTTTTATTAAACAATGTTGTAATAAATATGGTCTGCGTACCATGAATTTTACCGTATGTACGTTGTCGCATGATGAACCTCTTGTATTATTGTTTTTCTATGGAAATTCAATAATGTCTCGATTTTGATAAATCGGGGCGTGACACATGGCTTCGGTACACGGGCTGACGGAGTTCAAGCTGGGAGAAGCTGTGAAGCCGTGGTGGTCCACTCCGGAGGTGATGGTGTGAAGGCTCAAGGGCTTTGATGGCTTCGGCTCAAAACTGTCACTGTATCGAAGGCTAACTTCGGTGAAGCGAAGGCCATCAGGCTCAAGGCTTCTCACCGAAGCTACCGCACCCCTCGCGTGCGAAGGGGGGCTTCAGAAGACTCCAAGACTGCAAAGGCTGACCGTGTCTGCTCTGTAAAAGCTGATGCTTTCTACTCTGCGAAGCTGACAAAAGAAGCCTCCAAATAAAGTAGACTACCAACTGTACCCCCTGTTTTGATGAGACAAAAACAGTGTAAACCCTAGGGGTAAAGTTGTCTATTCATAAGGCTGAATAGTGCCTATAAATAGTGGAGGCTAGTCTAGGCCACGGTAACACTTTGAGCAGCCATTGTATAACTCCTGTGCTAGCCGCCACACTCTTTATATTCATCTTGTGAGTTCATTTTGTGTTCCCTGTTCAAGCAATGAAACCTTGATTCTGTTTTAATTTATTGTTTGAACTTGTATGCCTACTTTGCACTTCATGGTTTGATTTCTCTGTGCACCATCTTCTTCTGGGTTGAGTTTGTGCACTGGATCTCTTCTGGAGAAGTGTGTGAGAAGTCTGTTCATGTGAAGTGTGTGTTTTTCAGTGACTGTTCGCTTTGTGTAAACTGGAGGCTAGACCTCTCTGATTACTAGCGAAGCACTGTTCTTGGCTTAAATCGAAGCCCATTCTCTTCCCTTGTCGAAGTCCTCGGCGAAGTGTGTTCAGTGTGCGTTTAGACCTCCGAAGGACGAAGCCTAGTACCAGGTGCTAGCGCTGAGTGTTTGGTCAAAGTCCTTAGAGGGAAGTCTGCTCTTGCGAATGGTGAAGTGCGAAGTCTGCTCGAAGGAACCTAGTGTGCGGAGCCTGTACTGACTTAGGAGAATTGAATTTTCGGAGTTGTGAATGGACCGAAGTCTTCTTGACTTCGAACTTTTGCTCCTTGCGAAGCCTGGCTTCGGAGCTGTAAAATGCCTCCGAACCAGAACTTCAAGGGTGTGTTCGAAGCCTGTTCCGCAGAAGACAGAATTAAAACAAAAGACTGTTTTTAGCCTAAAATTTTAAAAGCTCCCATTCACCCCCCCTCTGGTCGCAGTTTTCGGTCCAACAATTGGTATCAGAGCGGGTTAAGATCACCAGTTGACCTTAATCGGTTTTGTGATCTGTTGGCGACATGGACAGAGTTAGTAAAATACCTCTGTTCGATGGGACGAACTTTGCATACTGGAAGGTGCGCATGGAGGCTTACTTGCTAAGCCAAGGAAATGCAATTTGGGAGATTGTGGACTCACAATACTCCATCCCTAAAACTCGCACCTCTCAAACAGAGAAGGATCAGTATAATGCCAACTCCAAGGCAAGAAATATACTGTTCATTGGTTTGAGTAGAAGTGAGTTTGATAGGGTGCAGCACCTTAGGACAGCTAGGGAGATTTGGACTACACTCACTATTTTTCATGAGGGCTCTACTCAGATTATGGCCAGGCGCCAAAGCACATACAATCAACAGTATCGGCTGTTTGTGCAGGCACCTGGTGAATCTATAGATGCCATGTTTTCTCGCTTTGATGCAATAGTGAGTAACTTGCGGTCCAACGGGACGCTTGCTTACAATGATCATGATAGGGCTATCAAGCTTCTCTATGCTCTTGATCGTAGCATATGGGAAGTGAAGATATCCAGCATTGAGGAGTCCGCAGGTTATGACACTTTGACCTGTGATGAGCTCTTCAGCAAGATGAAGTCCACAGAGATTGCCAAGACATCTCTTGCAGTGCATAGGAACTCATTGCCACAACCATTGACACTAGTTTCTAGCACTAGCCGCGGCACCCCTGTAGAACCAAGCACATCAGACACTTGTGTTTTTGCAGATGGTTTTGCTTTGTCTTCCATTGTCTCCATCACTAAGGAGCAGGTGGATACTCTAGATGATGATGAGCTTGCTCTCATTGCCAGAAGGTTCACCCGTTTTCATCATGAAAGACATGATCAGATGAGAAGTGGTTTTAGTGGTTGTTTTGAGATTGGCGACACTTCTCACATCAAGGCCAATTTCCCTAAACTTAAGAAGAGAGATGAGAGTGAGCGCCCCAAATACCACAAAAGGAGAGGAAACCCTTTGTGAAGGGTAAGCGCGGCAAGGTGACTAAGAGAGTAGCCAAAGCCGCTTCCAGAGCATTTGTTGCTACTCTCAGCGACATCAACACTTCCTCAACTAAGGAGTCGAGCTCTGAGGAGGAGGAGTATCCAAGGAAGGAGGAGAAGAAGGACAAGAAGGGACGAGATTTCACCGGCCTTTGCTTCATGGCCGACAGTGATCACAGCGGTGATGAGCTTGACTCATCTGAGGTACCTCTATCCTATGACCAACTTTCAATTAAAATAGATGAACTGAATGAAGTAGTTCTTGGTCAGGATAGGTTACTTATGCAAGCCGCTAGAGATAGAAAAGACCTTAGACTTAGGCTAGAATATGTTTCTACTGATTATGCCATGCTTAAGTCTAGGATTAATGATGCTGAATGTGAATCTTGCACTGTTGTCATGGGTGAGCTTGCTCAGTTGTGTTCTGTGCTTGCTCAAACTCTTTCTGAGCTTGAGACTACACAGAAGCAGCTTTTGATGGTTGAGTCTAGTCCTCATGATATAATTGAATGCATGAACTGCCCCTTATTACGTGAGAGCATTAATTTACGTGATAAGCATGTTCAATATTTAGAGGCTAGATTGGAGAGGGCCGGTAGTTCTAAGGATGTGCAACCTGTGTGTAACACTTGCATAACCCTTAAGGACCAGCTAGGCACTGTTAGAGAGAGAGCTGAACACCTCATGACTGAGAATGAGTACCTCCTTTCTGTGGTTAACAAATGCACTGAGGGAAAGGGTAGGATGGACTTGCTCTTGGCCAAGACCAAGATGTGTGCCGACAGGGCAGGGTTAGCTCTAGGATTGGGTTTTGAGAGGATTCCTTCAGACAGTAAGAACAAGACTATTTTTACCTCACCCACTACCTTAGAGAAAGAAATAGCCATGTTAGACACACCATCAGCCAAAAAGCCTACCCAAACCCCAAAGAAAACCACTCCTCATGCCAAGAAAATTCCTCCCAAGAAAACCACACAGTAGAAGCCCAAGGAGCCTATGAGAGTTGCTCCTATGACCCATGAGAGTGCCTCTAGGAGAGTTTTTCATTGTTCCTATTATCACCGGGTGGGTCATCTGGTTGGGTTCTATTTTCGTCGCATCAAGGATGAGCGACGCTCTCAGGCGACAAGTTTCCAGGACATGCATTACCCATCTCGAGGTATGCATGAGTCTGAGTTTTACTCACGTCCTATTTTCGAGGCTCCTCGTACTTCCCGGAGAGGTTTTGCTCCTCGAGGTGTTCACCATGATCCGTATGGTATAGATCTCGTGTGAGTAGTTTTGTGCCTCGACATGTTAGGAGACCTCGTCATACATTTGGGTCAAAACATGTAGGTATACCTCGCACCTTGCATCATTCTGATTATCCGATGCGTAGATAATCTATTTTTACTGTGCCTACTACTCATATCACTCAGTGCTGGATGCCTCGTCATATATTCACTCACCCCAGCACTGAGCGATCAAGATTTTCTTATCATATGTAGGCACCGGACCGAGGCTTGGAGGGCACGTGGATCATGGACTCTGGTTGTTCGCGCCATATGACCGGAGATGCAGCATGGTTCTCCAGCCTCACAACAACCAAGCAAAAGGAACATATCACCTTCGGCAAAATTCGAAGGAGTAGAGTGAAAGGTAAAGGTGTGGTAAGAATCAACTCGAATTTCACTCTCAAAGATGTTGCTTTGGTTGAAAACTTGGGATACAATTTGCTTTCTGTATCTCAATTGCTTGATGAGGGCTTCAAAGTGCGATTTCATCGCGATACTTCGCAAGTACTCAATTCTGATGGCGTTGTGCTTTGTAAGATCTTTAGAGTTGGGAGAGTTTTTGGAGCTGATTTTTCTGAGTCATCTAGTGCTTCTCATTGTCTTGTTGCACATTCGACTTCTAATCTTTGGAAGTGGCATAGGAGACTAGGGCATATGAGCTTTGAGTTGCTCACTCGTCTGAGTGCTCTAGGTCTGATCTAAGGATTGCCCAAGCTCAAGTTTGAGAAGAATTTAGTTTGCGCTCCTTGTCGTCATGGAAGGATGATTGCCGCTTCGCACTCGCTAGTCACCACAGTGATGACTGAATAACCCGGAGAACTTCTCCACATGGACACTGTAGGTCCTTCTCGGGTTAGTTCTTTAGGCGGCAAGTGGTATGTGTTAGTCATTGTCGACGATTTCTCTCGCTACACTTGGGTCTTTTTCTTGCCAGTAAGGATGAAGTGTTTTCACACTTTCGGAGCATGGCTTTGAGACTTTTCACTGAACTCCCTGGTGCATTGAAATTCATTCGAAGTGATAATGGCACTGAGTTCAAAAACAATCTCTTTGTTGACTTTTGCATGGAGCATGGCATAGAACATCAATTCTCTACTCCGCGTGTTCCTCAACAGAACGGTGTTGTTGAGAGAAAGAACCACACTTTGGTTGAGATGGCTAGGACGATGCTCGATGAGCACAGGACTCCTAGGAAATTCTGGGCTGAGGCCATGAACACTGCTTGTTACATCTCAAACCGAATCTTCTTGCGCTCAATTTTGAACTTGACATCTTATGAGCTACGTTTTGGGAGACAACCCAAAGTTACTCATCTTCGAGTTTTTGGTTGTCATTGTTTTATCCTGGAACATGGAAATTTGGACAAATTTGAGTCGTGCTCTTCTGACGGGATCTTTTTAGGTTACACTACACATGGTCATTCTTATCGTGTTTATAATTTGGAAACTAACACTGTCATCGAGTCATGTGATGTGACTTTTGATGAATCAACCCCCTTTGTTAGTTTTACATTTGAACAGGTAAATGAACACGACATAGAGCAGACCATCTTCGAAGAAGAAGATCCCGGTGAGTTTGAGGATGAACCCCTACTACCCTCGACATCAACCCCCGAAGCCAACCCCGCTTCAACCACTTCGGCACAAGGTCTCGAAGCAACTACCTCGACATCGGTCATCTTGGACCACTCAAACGCACAAGTTGAGGGGGAGACTGCATCCCACCGCGAGGCTCCACATCATGTTCAAAGGATGCACCCTCTCGAGCAGATCATTGGTGAGCTTGATCAAAGGGTAACACGTTCTCATGCTCATTTCATTGATTCCGCTTTTGTTTCTTCTTTCGAGCCCTTAGATGTTAGTCATGCACTTTCTGATTCTAGTTGGATCGATGCCATGTATGAAGAACTTGAAAATTTTGAGAGAAACCAAGTCTAGACTTTAGTTGATCCTCCAGCAAATGTTCATTTCATTGGAACAAAATGGATTTTCAAAAACAAACAAGGGGAGGATGGGACTGTAGTTCGAAACAAGGCTAGACTTGTAGCTCAGGGTTATTCTCAATTAGAAGGGATTGATTTTACTGAAACTTTTGCACCTGTTGCTCGTCTTGAGACCATTAGGATTTTACTTGCATTTCCGACATCCTGGGGATTCAAACTCTATCAAATAGATGTCAAAAGTGCTTTTCTTAATGGCTTCATAGGCGAAAATGTTTATGTAAAACAACCCCATGGTTTTGAAAACCCCAAATACCCACATAAAGTACTTAAACTTCATAAGACTCTTTATGGACTCAAGCAGGCCCCTCGGGCATGGTATGATAGACTTAAGTCTTTTCTGCTTGAGCGGGGGTATTCGATGTGATCTGTTGATAAAACCCTGTTCACTCTCAAGCATGGCAAAGATTTCCTCCTAGTCCAGATTTATGTGGATGATATCATCTTTGGTGGCTCTTCTCATGCTTTGGTTGTCGACTTTGCAGATGCCATGAGTAGGGAGTTCGAGATGTCCATGATGGGCGAACTCACTTTTTTCCTTGGTTTGCAAATCTAGCAAAGCAAACAAGGTACTTTCGTCCACCAGATGAAGTACATCAAGGACCTTCTCAAGAAATTTGACATGGCTGATGCGAAGCCACTCGCCACTCCAATGGCTACATCTGTAGCATTGGATCCTGACGAAGATGGAGAAGCTGTAGATCAGAAGGAGTTCCGAAGCATGATCGGATCCCTCCTCTACTTGACTGCTACGAGGCTGGACATACACTTTACAGTGTGTCTGTGCGCTCGTTTTCAGGCTTCACCACGAGCTTCGCACCGCCAAGCGGTAAAGCGCATTCTCAGGTATCTCAAACATACCCTCGAATTTGACATTTGGTATTCTGCGTCTTCCTCTTTGTGTCTTCGAGGTTATTTCGATGCGGACTTTGCTGGGTGTAGGATTGATAGGAAAAGTACCTCTGGTACTTGTCATTTTTGGGTACTTCACTGGTTTGCTGGTCTTCCCACAAACAGTCTAGTGTTGCACAATCGATGGCTGAGGCCGAATATGTTGCTGCAGCTAGCTGTTGCTCTCAGATTTTGTGGATGGTTTCCACTTTGCGGGATTTTGGGTTAGATTATAAGAGTGTTCCACTTTTCTGTAATAACACTAGTGCTATTTGTATTGCAAACGACCCGGTTCAGCACTCCAGAACCAAACACATTGATGTGCGATATCATTTTCTCATAGATCATAATGAGAAGGGTGATATTGAGCTTCAATATGTTGATACCCAACACCAGCTAGCCGATATTTTCACAAAACCCCTCGATGCTTCTCGTTTTGCCTACTTGCATGGGGAACTTGGTGTTTGTCACCCTTACGACATTTTGTGAGGGGGAGCAGATTTTGATTTTCTTGCATATGCTCATTGTGTGTGAAATTGCATTTACATCTTTTGCACTTATATGCCTGATTTTAATTCATGAAATCATGTCAGCTCAGCTCTATTTAATATGTCTGAAACATTGTGTGCATGATTCTTCTTTCCAAAATCAAATCACGCTCACTGCTTAGTCTTGAATCTAGCATGTTTAGGCAGGACTGCTTAGCTATCTTTTATCTACTTGATAGCAAGGCTCCTTTTCTCTAGATGCTAAACATTGCAACTTGAAAAATTGTTCTACTTACACATGGATATTCATCAAGTGCTAAACAAATTGTTCACTTAATTAAAATCCAAAACTCCATGATTTGCATGCTAAAAGTGAAAAGATCTAGGTGGGTCTGTTTGTCACACTACTCTATTCTAGACTGCTTACTATTGCACATTGGTCTGAACTGGGATAGTGTAGTGTATGCCAAAATCACCGCCTTAAGCTTCTGATGGTTTTCGTGCCTAGGCTTAGCCTGATTGGAAAGTATAAGGTAGATAAACAAATAACCCCTGGCATTGTGAAAAGAAAAACAAATTCATTGATCATCAAGATTGCTTTCTATGCTCCACTTGAACTGGACTTGTCTGTCTAGAGTAGAAATTGACTAGCTTTGCGCAGTCCCTGCTTTTACTTGTCTAGTTATCTTGATTGAGTGGTGATGCTTTTATTTCAAAATAATAAAATCACATGCTGTCATCATGTTTTTTAGAGAATGTTAAATTGAGCTGAGCACATGATAATTGGTATTAATGTTGGCATATTTTTGCTTTATATGTCTGCAATTCTGCCCATTTCAAAGCTTTGCATCTTTTGAATGCTCATTGATGCTTGCATTTCCAAAGGGGGAGAAATTTTTGAGTTCTCTATAGCAAGGGGTAAAATAACTCAGGGGGAGTTTTATCTTTTGTCAAGTGACATGGTTTGGCTCGTTTCTGAGTTTTATGGTCACTTGTGTGCTAAAATTTTTCAAATTTTCTTGAACTTGAATTTGGTTGTCAATGCACTCATCAAGGGGGAGATTGAGAAACCATGGGTTGGTTTCAGAGTCTGTGATGAGTGATTGACAGATTTTATCCTCTGATTCGAAGGGATCCCTCCGAAGGGGTTCAGAGGTTGTTTCACCGAAGGGTTCGGTGGGTCTGTTTTGCTGCGGCCGTTGCAGCGGAGTGTGCCTATCGGAGGGGTCCGACATTACACAATGACTGGGTCGTACCGAAGGTCTCGGTACTTTGGGCGGTACACCGGAGTGTGTGCCAAAGGTTGCTTACCCGAAGAGGTCTCCGGGGTACTAGATACACTTGTTTGTTTGTCTGTCGTGCGCATGCGACTTCGGAGGTGACGGACGATTCACACCAAGTGAACTTGGGTCAAGCGGGAGGATTGATGCCAGGCGAGCGAGGAGCTCGGTCACGAAGGCTGTGAAGGGGTCAAGGTCGGTCCTCGGGTCAAGGTGCGCCAGGCGAAGGCAGAAAGTGCGGAGTGAGGCTCCGGTTGAAGGTACTTCGAGACGAAGTCCTCGGAGGCGAGGCACTTCAAAGGGTACTCCGAATGGAGTGACTTCGGAGTATGGTGGACAAAGTCCTCAGTAATGAGGCAAGGCGTTCGAAGTGTGCTCCGGAGGGAGGCACTCGAAGGTATACCCGACGAAGGTCTTAGAAGTCGAGGTGCATCGAAGGCATGGTCCGGGTGATGTTCATCGAGGAGTGTGCTCGGGGAGAGACACTGCGGCGAAGTGCTCATGGAATGCTTCATGCGGAGGCCTTGGATGAAGGAGGGACTTCGAAGGGTGGTACTCCGAAGGTGGGGCTTCGGAGTGTGGCTGACTTAAGGTACTTCGGCCATGCATGGCTTCGGTACATGGGCTGACGGAGTTCGAGCTGGGAGAAGCTGCGAAGCCATGGTGGTCCACTCCGGAGGTGATGGAGTGAAGGCTCAAGGGCTTTGACGGCTTCGGCTCAAAACCGTCACTGTATCGAAGGCTGACTTTGGTGAAGCGAAGGCTGTCAGGCTCAAGGCTTCTCACTGAAGCTACCGTACCCCTCGCGTGCGAAGGGGGGCTTTAGAAGACTCCAAGACTGCAAAGGCTGACCGTGTATGCTCTTCAAAAGCTGATGTTGTCTCCTCTGTGAAGCTGACAAAAGAAGCCTCCAAATAAAGTAGACTACCAACTGTACACCCTGTTCTGATGAGACAAAAACAGTGTAAACCCTAGGGGAAAAGTAGTCTATTCACAGGGCTGAATAGTGCCTATAAATAGTGGAGGCTAGTCTAGGCCACGGTAACACTTTGAGCAGCCATTGTAGAACTCCTGTGCTAGCCACGACACTCTCTGTATTCATCCTGTGAGTTCATTTTGTGTTCCCTGTTCAAGCAATGAAACCTTGATTCTGTTTTCATTTATTGTTTGAACTTGTATGCCTACTTTGCACTGCATGGTTTGATTTCTCTGTGCACCATCTTCTTCTGGGTTGAGTTTGTGCACTGGATCTCTTCTGGAGAAGTGTGTGAGAAGTCTGTTCATGTGAAGTGTGTATTTTTCAGTGACTGTTTGCTTTGTGTAAACTGGAGGCTAGACCTCTCTGATTACTAATGAAGCACTGTTCTTGGCTTAAATCGAAGCCCATTCTCTTCCCTTATCGAAGTCCTCGGCGAAGTGTGTTCTGTGTGCGTTTAGACCTCCGAAGGACGAAGCCTTGTACCAGTTGCTAGCGTTGAGTGTTTGGTAAAAGTCCTCAGAGGGAAGTGGAGGTTCAGGGAGTGGAGCCGGAGAGCTCCACTTCGCTAGTGACCGGGGTAGTGTTGATGGAGGTAAGGGCCTCGACATCTGCTACTTCAGCCCAAACTTCGGGGGAGGACATCGAGTAGTACCTCAGACTGTACGAGTACCTGGGGGATCCCGTAATCCTCCCTCAAAATCTAGATGGAGGTAAGCCTTCGATCTTTATTTCTTGATATACCTAAAATAATTTCATTGTATTGGCAATATCTTTTAAATAATTGACAAATACCTTATATTTGTAGATGCTTCGGGGAGCAATATGGCTCCGGCCCAAGATGGAGCCTTGGCTCCAGCTGGGGACGAGGCTTCGACAGAAGAGGTAGCTCCGGCGGTGGAGGTTACTTCTGAGAAACCAAGTTGAAATGTGCCTTGGTTTCAAGTCTGTGATGAGTGATTGACAAGTTTCCTTCTCTAGGCGAAGGGGTCCCTCCGAAGGGGTTCAGAGGTGTTTTTAGAAGGGTGCGCATTTAGCTGGCTGCAACTGTGCAGTGGAGTATGTCTGTCGGAGGGGTTCGACAGAGCACGATGACTTGGTGGTACCGAAGGGCTCTCTACTTTGGGCGGTACACCGGAGTGTGTATCGAAGGTTGTCTACTAGAGAGGTCTCCGGGGTACTAGAAACACTTGTCTGTTTGTCTGTGGTGCGCATGTGGCTTCGGATGCGATGGACGGGTCACAACAAGTGAACCTAGGTCAAGCGGGAGGCATGATGCTAGGCGAGCGGGGAGCTCGGACAGGAAGGATGCATGGGGTCGAGGTCACTCCTCCGGTCAAGGTGTGCTAGGTGAAGGCAAATAGTGCGGAGGGTGGCTCTGGCTGAAGGTATCCTGAGGCAAAGTCCTCAGAGGCGAGGCACTTCGAAGGGTACTCTGAAAGGAGTGACTTCGGAGAATGGTGGACAAAGTCCTCAACAGTGAGCCAAGACGTTCGAAGTGTGCTCCAGATGGAGGCACTCAAAGGGACACCTAATGAAGGTATCGAAAGTCAAGGTGCATTGAAGGCATGGTCCGGATAAGGGTATTCATAGAGTGTGCTTAGGGCTAAGACACTGCGAAGGGGTGCTTATGGATATGCTTCATGTAGAGGCCTTGGACGGAGGGACTTCGAAAGGTGGCGAAGGTACTCCGAAGGTGGGGCTCTGGAGTATGGCTGACTTGAGGTACTTCGGTCATGCATGGCTTCGGTACATGGACTGACAGAGTTCAAGATGGGAGTAGCTGCGAAGCCATGGTGGTCTACTATGGAGGTGATGATGCGAAGGCTCAAGAGCTTTGACGGCTTCGGCTCAAAATCACCACTGTATCGAAGGCTGACTTCGGTGAAGCGAAGGCCATCTGGCTCAAAGCTTCTCGCCGAAGCTACTGCTCACCTCACGTGCGAAGGGGGCTTCAAAAGATTCCAAATGTGCAAAGGCTGATCGTGTCTGCTCTACAAAAGCTGATGTTGTCTCCTCTGCAAAGCTGACAAAAGAAGCCTCCAAATAAAGTAGACTACCATCTGTTCCCCCTCATCTGGCTGAGACAAAAATAGTGTAAACCTTAGTGGTAAAGTAGTCTATTCGCAGGGCTAAATAGTGCCTATAAATAGTGAAGGCTGGCTAGGTCTATAAAACACTTTGAGCAGCCATTTCTAGAACTCCAGAGCTATCCGCCACACCTATGTACTAAGTCTTGTGAGTCTTTTGTGTTCCCTGTTCATGTAATGAAGTTTTTACATTCTGTTCTTCATCTTTTGTTTAAACTTGTATCTCATTTTTTGCACAACATGTGTTGTATTCTCTGAGTTACACTTCGTTCTAGTCTGACCTGAGTTTGTGCACGGGTTCTTTTCTAGAGAAGGGTATTAGTGTTATGTGCGTGTGAAGTGTGTGTTTTTCAGTGTGTGTTCGCTCTGTGTAAACTGAGGTAACCCCTCTCTGATTACTAGCGAAGCACTGAGTGGAGTGTGGTTGAGGCCTGTTTTCTTTCCTGAGAGAAGTCAGTTCCATTTGCCTGTATGCCTTTGGTATACGAAGCCTAGTACGAGTTGCTAGTGCAGAGTATATATTTGAAGCCCTCACAGGGAAACTTTCTTCTGCGAAGTGCATAGTGCGAAGCCTGCTCGAAGGCACCTAGTGTGCGGAGCCTACACTATCCTAGCAGAGTTGTGTTTTTAGGTTTGTGAGTGTGAGGGAAGTCTTTTTGGCTTTGAACTTTTGCTCTTTGAGAAGCCTAATTTCGGAGTCATAAAATACCTCCGAATTAGACCTACGAAGGGTGTGTTCGAAGCCTGTTTCGTAGGAGACTCATTTAAAACAGAAGGCTAGTTTTAGCCAGAAATTTTAAAAGCTCCCATTCACCCCCCTATGGTCGCCCTTTTCGGTCCAACAATTGGTATCAATGCAGGTTAAGATCACTAGTTGCCTTAATCTGTTTTGTGATCCTTTGGCGACATGGACAAAATTAGTAAAATACCTCTATTTGATGGGACAAATTTTGCATACTGAAAGGTGCGCATGGAGGATTACTTGTTAAGCCAAGGAAATTCAATTTGGGAGATTGTGGACTCACAATACTCCATCCCTGAAACCCGCACCACTCAGACAAAAAAAGATCACTATAATTCTAACTCCAAAGCTATAAACATACTGTTTATTGGTTTGAGTCGTAGTGAGTTTGATAGGGTCCAACACCTAAGGACAGCTAGGGAGATTTGGACTACACTCCTTATTTTCATGAGGGCTCTACACAGATTAAGGCTAGTCATCAAAGCACATACAATCAACAGTATCAGCTGTTTGTGCAAGCGCGTGGTGAATCTATAGATGCCATCTTTTCTCGCTTTGACACTATAGTGAGTAACTTGCAGTCCAATGGGATGCTTGCTTACAATGACCATGATAGGTCTATCAAGCTTCTCTATGCTCTTGATCATAGCATATGGGAAGTAAAGATATCCAGCATTGAGGAGTCCACAGGTTCAGAGATTGCCAAGGCATCTCTTGTAGTGCACAAAAACTCTTTGCCACAACCATTGGCTCTAGTTTCTGGCTCTAGCCATAGAACCAATGTAGAACCAAACACATCTGGGACTTGTGTTCTTGCAGGTGATTTTCATTTATCCTCCCTGGTCTCTGTCACTAAGGAGCAGGTGGATACTTTGGATGATGAAGAGCTTGCTCTCATTGCCAGGAGATTCACTCATTTTCACCATGAGAGACAGTATCAGAGGAGAAGTGGTTTTAGTGGTTGTTTTGAGTGTGGTGACACCTCTCACATCAAGGCCAATTGTCCTAAGCTCAAGAGGAGAGTTGAGAGTGAGCGCCCCAAATATCACAAGAAGGAGAGGAAACCCTTTGTGAAGGGTAAATGCGGCAAGGTGGCTAAGAGGGTAGCCAAGGCCTCTTCTAGAGCATTTGTTGCTGCATTCAGTGACATCGACACTTCCTCAATTGAGGAGTCGAGCTCTGATGAGGAGGAGGTGTCCCCAAGAAAGGAGGAGAAGAAGGAAAAGAAGGGAAAGGATTTCACCAGCCTTTGTTTCATGGCCGATAGCAGTCACAGCGCCGATGAGCTTGACTCATCTGATGTATCTCTATCCTATGACCAGCTTTCAATTAAAGTAGATGAACTGAATGAAGTAGTTCTTGGTCAGGATAGATTACTTGTTCAGGCTGCTAGAGATAGAAAATACCTTAGACTTAGGCTTAAATCTGTTTCTACTGATTATGCCATGCTTAAGTCTAAAATTGATGATGCTGAATGTGAATCCTGCACTGTTGTCATGAGTGAGCTTGCTCAGTTGCATTCTGTGCATGCTCAAACTATTGATGAGCTTGAGACTGCACAGGAGCAGCTTTTGGTGGTGGAGTCTAGACCTATTTCTTCTGATGCTTGTTCAAATTGTCCATTATTGATTGATAGCATTAATTTGAGAGAATCATGTTATGGAATTAAAGGCTAGATTGGAGAGTGCTGAGTGTTCTAAGGATGTGCTGCCTGCTTGTCCCACATGCATCACTCTTAAGGACTAACTTAGTTTTGCTAGAGGGCAAGCTGAAAACCTTATGACTAAAAATGAATACCTTCTTTATTTGGTTAACAAATGCGTTGAGGTAAAGGGTAGGATGGATTTGCTCTTAGCCAAGATCAAGATGTGTGCTGACAGGGCAGGGTTGACTCTAGGATTTGGTTTTGAGAGGATTCCTTTAGATAATGAGAACAAGACTGATTTTACCTCACCCACTACCTTAGAGAAAGAAAGAGCCCAGTTAGACACTCCATCAGCCAAAAAACCTTCCCAAACTCCAAAGAAAACCACTTCTCTTTCCAAGAAAATTCCTTCCAAAAACAACCCTCTGATAAAAACCAAGGAGCCAGTGTGGATTGCTCCTATGACCCATGAGAGTGCCCCTAGGAGAGTGTTTCATTGTTCTTACTGTCAGCGGGCAAGTCATTTGGTTGGGTTTTGCTATCGTCGCATCAAGGATGAGCGACATTCTCAGGCGTTGAGGTTTCAGGACATGCACTACCCATCTCTTGGTATGCATGAGTCTGAATTTTACTCACGTCCTGATTACGAGGCTCCTCGATCCTCTCAGAGAGGCTTTGCCCGTCATGTGTTCACCATGTTTCATATGGTGCTAGACCTCGTGTTAGTGGCTTTATGCCTCGACAGGTTGGGAGACTTCGTCATGCATTTGGGTCATGTCATGTAGGTAGACCTCACACTTTGCATCACTCTGTTTTACTTGTGCGGCGACAGTCTACTTTTACTATGCCTACTGCTCATATCTCTCAGTGCTGGATGCCTCGTCATGTTTTCACTCACCCTAGCACTGAGCGATCGATGTTCTCTTGTTTTGTGTAGGCATCGGACCGAGGCTTGGAGGGCACGTGGATCATGGACTCCGGTTGTTCGCACCATATGACCGGAAACATAGCTTGGTTCTCCAGCCTCACTACAACCAAGCAAAAGGAGCAAATCACCTTCGGCAATAACCGAAGAAGTAGAGTGAAAGGTAAAGGTGTAGTGAGAATCAACTCAAACTTCACTCTCAAAGATGTTGCTTTGGTTGAAAATTTGGGATACAACTTGCTCTCTGTATCTCAATTGCTTGATGAGGGCTTCGAAGTGCGATTCCATCGCGATACTTCGCAAGTACTCAATTCTGATGGCGTTGTGGTCTGTAAGATTTTTAGAGTTGGGAGAGTCTTTGGAGCTGAATTTTCTGAGTCATCTGGTTCTTCTCACTGCCTTGTTGCACATTCGACTTTTGAGCTTTGGAAGTGGCATAGGATACTAGGGCATATGAGCTTTGGGTTGCTCGCTCGTCTGAGTGCCCTAGGTTTGATCTAAGGATTGCCCAAGCTCAAATTTGAGAAGAATTTAGTTTGTGCTCCCTGTCGACATGCAAAAATGATTGCCGCTTCGCACTCGCCAGTCACCATGGTGATGACTGACAATCCGGAGAACTTCTCCACATGGACACTGTAGGTCCTTCTCGGGTTAGTTATTTATGCGGCAAGTGGTATGTGTTAGTTATTGTCGACGATTTCTCTCGCTACACTTGGGTCTTCATTCTAGCCAGCAAGGATGAAGTGTTTTCACACTTTCGGAGCTTGGCTTTGAGACTTTTCACTGAACTCCCTAGTGCATTGAAGTTCATTCGAAGTGATAATGGCGCTGAGTTCAAGAACCGTCTCTTTGTCGATTTTTGCATGGAGCATGGCATAGAACATCAATTCTCCGCTCCGCGGGTTCCTCAACAAAATGGTGTTGTTGAGAGAAAGAACCGCACTTTGGTTGAGATGGCTAGGACGATGCTCGATGAGCATAGGACTCCTAAAAAAATCTAGGCTGAGGCCATGAACACTGCTTGTTACATCTCAAACCGAATTTTCTTGCGCTCCATTTTGAACTTGACTTCTTATGAACTGCGTTTTGGGAGACATCCCAAAGTTACTCATCTTCGAGTATTTGGATGTCGATGCTTTATCCTAAAACATGTAAATTTGAACAAATTTGAGTCGCGATCTTCTGACGGGATTTTCTTGGGTTACACTACTCACGGTCATCTTCGACCATACACCGACACAAGTTGAGGGGGAGACTGCATCCCGCCGCGAGGCTCCTCATCATATTCAATGGATGCATCCTCCCGAGCAGATTATTGGTGAGCTTGATCAAAGGCTAACACATTCTCATGCACATTTGATTGATTCTGCTTTTGTTGCTTCTTTCAATCCATTAGATGTGAGTCATGCACTTTTTGATTCTAGTTGGATCAATGCCATGCATGAGGAACTTGAAAATTTTGAGAGAAACCAAGTCTGGACTCTTGTAGATCCTCCACCTAATGTTCATTTTATTAGAAATAAATGGATTTTCAAAAACAAACAAGGGGAGGATGAGACTGTAGTTAGAAACAAAGCTAGATTGGTGGCATAGTGTTTTTGTCAGTTGGAAGGGATTGATTTTACTGAAAATTTTGCTCCTGTTGCTCGTCTTGAGGCCATTAGAATTTTACTTGCATTTGCAGCATCTCGAGGTTTCAAACTTTATTAAATGGATGTCAAAAGTGCCTTTCTTAATGGTTTCATAGGCGAAGATGTTTATGTAAAACAACCCCTAGATTTGAAAACCCCAAATATCCACATAAAGTCCTTCAACATCATAAGGCTATTTATGGACTCAAGCAGGCCCCTTGGGCTTGGTATGATAGACTTAAGTCTTTTCTACTTGAGCGAGGGTATTTGATGGGATCTGTCGATAAAACCCTGTTCACTCTCAAGCATGGCAAAGAGTTCCACCTAGTTCATATTTACGTTGACGATATCATCATTGTGGGCTCTTCTCATGCTTTCGTTGCCGAGTTTGCAGAGACCATGAGCAGGGAGTTCGAAATGTCCATGATGGGTGAACTCACATTTTTTCTTGGGTTGCAAATCAAGCAAAGCAAACAAGGTACCTTCGTCCATCAGATGAAGTACACCAAGGACCTGCTCGAGAAGTTGACATGGCTGATGCGAAGCCTCTCACCACTCCAATGACTACATCTGTAGCATTGGACCGTGATGAGGATGGAGAAGCCGTAGATCAGAAGGAGTTCTGAAGCATGATCAACTCTCTTCTCTACTTAACTTCTATGAGGACAGACATACACTTCGCAGTGTGTCTGTGCGCTCGCTTTCAGGCTTTGCCACGTGCTTCACACCACCAAGCGGTAAATTGAATTCTTAGGTATCTCAAGCATACCCTTGAATTTGGCGTTTGGTATTCTACATCTTCCTCTTTGTGTCTTTGTGGTTATTCAGATGCGGATTTTGCTAGGTGTAGAATTGATAGGAAGAGTACCTATGGTACTTGTCATTTCCTGGATACTTCTCTTGTTTGCTGGTCTTCTCGCAAACAGTCAAGCGTTGCGCAATCTACGGCTGAGGCCGAATATGTTGCTGTAGCTAGCTGTTGCTCATAGATTTTGTGGATGGTTTCCACTTTGCAGGATTCAAGTTAGATTATAAGGGTGTTCCATTGTTTTGTGATAACACTAGCACGATTTGCATTGCAAACAACCTAGTTCAGCATTCTAGAACCAAACACATTTATGTGAGATATCATTTTCTCAGAGATCACAATGAGAAGGGTGATATTGAACTTCAGTATGTTGATACCTAGAACCAGCTTGCCGACATTTTCACTAAAGCACTTGATGCATCTCGATTTGCTTACTTATGTGGAAAACTTGGTATTTGTCATCCTTACGACATTTTGTGAGGGGGAGTATGCTTTAATTATTTTTGCGTGGCTTTCTTATAATGATTTGTTGATAGACTTAGTTGCTTTTATATGCTAGTAATGATTGTCTTTCTCATCATGCTCTTAGCTCGAGTTAATATATCTCATTTCATATTGAGGATGATTTTAATTTCATCAAAACTCTAAATTTGATTACCGCTTAGTCTTGTGTCTAGCTTGTGTTATTCAGGACTGCCTTATCTATCTTTTATCTGCCTGGTAGCTAGAATCCTCTTCTATGGATGCACAACTGCAACTTGAAAATTATACTTCTATTCATGGAATCATACAAAAATATTACACAACAAAAATCTATATCCATGATTTATGTGCTATATATGAAAAGATCCAAGCGGGTTTGCTTGTCGCACTACTTTATTCTAGACAGCTTACCATAGCACCTTGGTATGAACTAGGATAATTTAGTGTCTGCCAAAATCATTGTCTTAAGCTTTTGATGGTCTGTCTAGACCTAGGCTTGGCATGGTTGGAAAGTATAAGGTGGATGAGCAAATAACCCCTGGCACTATCAAAGAATTGCAAAGTCTAAATCACTTGCTAATCAAGTTTGCTAAATGCACCATGAAACTTGGACTTGGTCTCCTAAGTAGAAATTGTTTAGCTTTTGCAGTTCCTGTTTTCACTTGTCTAGTTGACTAGTCTGAGTGGTGGATTTATTCTCAAAAATTGACAAATTCATGTTGTTGGGGGAAAATACTTCATCCTCAGGGTCACTACAGTAACAAGACGAAAGCAATCAATTAAGCCGAAGTTCTCCAATATCTAACTCCGGTTTAGTACTGGGTCAAGTTCGAAGGATCAAAGCAGACTCTTATTTGGAGTATAGTTTCAAACATCGACTCTTCATAGAATCTCTCTGCCAGCTAGGATGGAAGACTTATCTTCTTTCTCATTAGATTAGTCTTTTACCATTTTAGCCCTATTAAGGGTACCGAATAGTTTCCACTATGTCGGTTGTAATAGAGGGGTAAAAGGTCTTTCCTTAAGATTTTCGCCTATAAATACCCCCCGTTTTACCCTGTAATGATCATCGAATACTGAGTTGTTCAATGCACATCTTCGAACCGCTTTGAGCTATTATCCAATTCGGAGGCTTAAAACAGTTCATTTCACAAACACTTCGTTTGTTAGTTTCTAATCTCTGGAAACCTATTAGCGTAATCTTCTATGCCAATAGTTGGCGCCATCCGTGGGGAGCCTAGTCCAAAAAACTTGTTCTCTACCAAGTTCTCAAACCATGCCTCCCAAGCGGAGTTCAGGTGGTAGCCCTCTCGGAGGTCCCCTCGAACCTCCAGAGTAAGATCTTTGAACACAGTTGAGGTCGGAGGACCTTCGGTAATTCCTCCACCTCAGACCCCCGAAGGGATTCCCCTTCCTCGAGCATACAGAGTTCCTCCTCCAACTCCATCTATACTTCGGTCAACCGGAGTCCCTTCTCCAGCTTCGATTCCGCTTCGAACTGACACGTACAGTTCTCAAGACCCGGAAGGTCCTTTCGGAGGAGATGAAGATGGTCTTGGTGACATGGCAGCCCAAATGGCCAGTCTCCAAGCTGAAGTGGCGAGGTGGAGGCAAGAAGCCGCAGATAGGCTTCGTTCTCAGGCCACGCCGGTCATTTCCAAAGTGCCCCAAGACGACGAACTTCCTTATCCCGAAGCCCCGGAGAACGCTTCCTTCGATATTGAGTCTCCGCTGCATTCCGAGCTACAGAAAGTGCACTTTGACCCTAAGTTTAAAACTTCGAAGCTCTGCAAGTATTCTAGAGAGGAGGACCCCAGGGAGTTCTCCCGTTCTTATACGTTGGCAATTGAGGCCAGTGGAGGAGTGTGATACACCATGGCCAAGTGTTTCCCTCTTGCTCTCGAAGGGGTGGCTTTGCAGTGGTTTTGGTCCCTGAAGCTAGGGTCAATTAGAACCTGGGAGCAATTAAGGAAGAAGTTCATAAGTAAATTTCAGGGTACCTTCGTACCCCCAATGTCTACAGGAAGTCTTTTCCAGGTGAAGCGGCTCCCTGGAGAGACTTCAAGACAATTTTTCAAGCGCTTCACCCATACGAAGTCACAAATTCGAGGGCTGACTACATCCTCCGTAGTTGATGCAGCTCGAGAGGGAGTTACCCATGCGGGCCTCCTTGATAAAATTCATCAGAAACATATATCCTCTGTTGCTTAGCTGATGTCTTATTTTGAAGAGTATGCTAGGTCAGAAGAAGGGTGGCTTCGG
>JAAALK010000285.1:80469775-80482784 GCA_019279435.1 Zizania palustris
TCGGAAGGGGCTGAAAAAATTCTTGATTATCTTGCACATTGTTTACTTGTCTTGGATCAAGAGGGGGGACCATGACATATTCTGCTCTCCGAGCGATAGCTTGATCTCCGAAGACAGTAAGGACTCCTGCTTGTGTGGGCATCGTCATGCACAAATAATTGTGATGCGCCACAGCTCCGAACTGGTTTAGCATGCCCTTCCGAAGATGACGTTGTAAGCATACGGGGCATCTACACATCGAGATTACTTCCTCAGTTCGGGCCAACAAACCTTCTCCGAAGGTAACTTCTAGGCCTATTTGGCCAAGTGCATCGAGCGGAGGTCCTGCGAAGCCTTGCAAAGGACGAGCCGCTGGAAGGAGATGCTTTCTAGAGATGCACAATTGATCGAAGGCTTGAACAAAAATGATGTCTGCCGAACTACCTCCGTCAATCAATACTCTCCGAACTTCAGTGCCCGCAATATCAGCAGTGATAACAAGTGGGTCTGCATGCGGGAACTTAATGCCAGCTGCATCTTCCACAGAAAAGATATCGGTACATGAGACCACTCCGGCATGGCAGCTGCAGATGATGAAGGTCCCCAATGTGGCCCACTTCTCTGACGTAGGCTCTTCGCTGTCTTTTGACATGCTTCCGAGGGTACCTCCTCCGGTGATGGGGAGGACTACTCTTTTCCCTCGGTCTTGCCCTTCCTCTTGCTTCGGAGGTGGCATAACATTGGCCACTGGAGGGTGTCTTGCGGCTTCAAAGTTTCTATCCGCGCCATAGCCTGGACCGGCTCCGGGCGCGCTGCAGCTGGAACCTCGGTCGGTAGTACCTCGACCCGAAGTTCTTTCTAGATATTCTCCTCTTAGAGTGAGTATAGCCTTGAAGTATCAGTTGCATGGCTCGATTTCACCATGAATGCAGCAGAAAAGGGTCTGGCCTTTGCCAGCCATTTTACCTGGTGGCCTCCAGCCGCTGACCTTGTTCCCCGAAGGCTGTGGAGCTCTTTGTGTAAACTCTCTGCGGGGGTGCAATGTTCAAGACTTCAGAACGAGGGTGCTTTTGCCCCCTTCTCCGATCATGTTGAACTTCGAAGACTGGTTCTTGCGGCTGTGCCGAAGTTTTTACTTCTACTTTAACTTCTTGCAATATGGATGAAGTAGCTGCAGTTCTTCGAAGCCAACCTTCTTCCGACCTCGCATACTCCTCGAAGTATGACATCAGCTGAGACACCGAGGATATGCTTTTCCGATGGAGCTTATCCAAGAGGCCTTGATGAGTGACACCTTCCCGAGCTGCATCAACTACCGAAGATGCAGACAACCCACGGATCTGCGACTTCGTATGAGCGAAGCACTTGAAATATTGCCTCAATGTCTCTCCGGGGAGCTGCTTCACCTGGAAAAGGCTTCCCGTTGACATTGGAGGCACGAAGGTACCTTGAAAATTGCTTACAAACTTCTTCTTCAACTGCCCCCATGAATTAATTGATCCTGGCTTCAAAGACCAGAACCACCTTAAGGCCACTCCTTGAAGAGCTAAAGGGAAGCACTTTGCCATGGTGTCTTGAACTCCTCCGCTAGCTTCAATTGCTAGGGCATAAGAACGAACAAACTCTCCAGGATCTTCATCTCCAGCATACTTACAGAGCTTCGATGTTTTAAACTTCGGATCAAAGCGAACTTTCTGCAGCTCAGGATGCAGCGGAGATTCATTATCGAAGGAGGCGTTCTCCGGGGCTTCGGGAATAAACGAGTTCGTCATCTTCGGGCACTTCTGGGATAACTGGGATGGCTTGAGAGCGAAGCCTATTCACGGCTTCTTGTCGCCATCTTGCTACTTCAGCTTGGAGGCTGGCCATTTGAGTGGCCATATCTCCAAGATTGTCTTCATCTCCTCCGGAAGGATCTTCCGGGTCTTGAGAGCTAGTAGGATCAGTTCGAAGTGGGATGGAAGGTGGAAGAGGGATTCCAGGTGGTCGAAGTATGGAAGGATTTGGCGGAGAAGCTCCGTATGTTCGAGGGATGGAAACTCCTTCCGGAGTTTGAGGTGGAGGGAATGTCGAAGGCCCTCCGACTTCAGTCGTGTCGGATGGTGTCTCTCCGGAGATCCGAGAGGACCTCCGAACAGGGTTACGGGGTGCACTCCGCTTAGGAGGCATGATGTAAGAAGTTGGTAGAGAACGAAGTTTTTTGGACTAGGTTCCCACGGACGGCGCCAACTGTTGGCGTAAAAGATTACACTAACAGGTTTCTGTAGATTAGAAACTAACAAACGAAGTGTTTGCGAAGTGAACTGTTCTAAGCCTCCGAAAGGATAACAACTTAAAATAATTCGAATGTGTGTATTGAATAACTTGTATTCGGTCCCTATTACAGGGGGAAATGGGGGGTATTTATAGGCCCAAATATTAAGGAAAAGACCTATTTACCCCTCTATTACAACCGACATAGTAGAAACTATTCGGTACCCTTGATAGGGCTAAAATGGTAAAAGACTAATCTAATAATAAAAGATAAATCTTCCATCTTAGCTGGCAATAAAGATCTCAAAAAGCCTTAGTTCGAAGATGTACTCCAAATCAATCCCTATCTTCGTACTTCGAGTTTGACTCAGGGTATCTTCGAAGATGGACGTCTTGAAACCTTCGAATCCATTATCTGCTTTTGTGCTGTTACGGCAATAACCCTGAAGATGGGATATTTTCCCCCAACACCCTCCGAGCCGAAGGGTGCGAGAGAAGGTCTGAAGTGTTTGCGGCAACCCACGAAGCTTCGTGCCAACTTAAGCCACATGACGGGCCTGAGGACTCCAAGCTACTAGTGGCCTTCGGGAGTGTCAACTTCCAGCTCTAGAAGGGGCACTTGAAGAATTTCCTATCTAAGGCGATCAATGTCCGGTGTTATTCCGACTGGATACTCCGGTGGTTCTATGCCGAGGTCAGTGAAGACTCCAGCCTTGTGGGGCCCCTACAAGAGATATGGTACAGGAGGGAGGCAGAGGTGACTTCAGACTCAAGTCTTCTTTCAACGCGACTTGGGTTGTTGTCTTCGGTGGCCAAGCGCATGAGTATGCGAGACTTGGTGGAGGAGTTCATCGCCCTCCAGATACCTTCGCTTAGGGCCAATTGGCCCATTGTTTTCCATAGCGCTTCGGAGGGGGAGCTTCGAGCTCTAGGTAACACATTGATATTTCCTGCATTCAGATTAGTCATATAGAATATCTATAGTTTTCATAACAAATTGTTACCTTCTTTTAGCGGTTCCATTGTCGCTGGCTCTGGAGCAGATAGCTCGGGCAGCGGTTAGGGTGTTTGGGGCCCCTACTGCAGTGGAGAAGCAGCGGAGGGTGGAGCTGGTTGGGAGCTAGGAATGCTCCAACCGAGTGTGAAGCGCACTCAAAATCGAAGCTCCTCCTCTTCCAAGCTTCGATGCAATGGGCCCGACCTCTCGGAAGAGGAAAGCTGCTGCTGGGACCTCCAAGGCCATGAGGACTCTGGAGAAAAAGGTGGCAAAGAAGGCTAAGCTCCCTTCCCCTCCGGTTTCTCCTCCTTCACTAGACATTCAGAGCTCTTCTTCGGAGGAGTCCAAAGAGGAGGAAACTTCGGATGCCCGAATGGGAAGGGAGCTCGAAGCTCTTCTGATGGAAAGTGGCGTTGGGATTCTTGGGCTGAGATCGAGGATCCACCTCGGGTGGATGTCAGAGCAACATCGGCAGCCAAAGAGGAGGTGGCGGTCTGAACTGAACCCGTAGGGGTTCAGGGAGTGTAGCTGGAGAGCTCCGCTTCACTAGTGACTGGGGTAGTGGTGATGGAGGTAAGGGCCTCGACATCTGCTACTTCAGCCCAAACTTCGGGGGAGGACATCGAGTAGTACCTTAGACTGTACGAGTACCTAGGGGATCCCGTAATCCTCCCTCAAAATCTAGATGGAGGTAAGCCTTCAATCTTTATTTCTTGATATACCTAAAATAATTTCATTGTATTGGCAATATCTTTTAAATAATTGACAAATACCTTATGTTTGTAGATGCTTCGGGGAGCAATATGGCTCCGGCCCAAGATGGAGCCTTAGCTCCAGCTGGGGACGAGGCTTCGACAGAAGAGGTAGCTCCGGCGGTGGAGGTTACTTCTGAGAAACCAAGTTGAAATGTGCCTTGGTTTCAAGTCTGTGATGAGTGATTGACAAGTTTCCTTCTCTAGGCGAAGGGGTCCCATCGAAGGGGTTCAGAGGTGTTTTTAGAAGGGTGCGGATTTAGCTGGCTGCAACTGTGCAGCGGAGTATGTCTGTCAGAGGGGTTCGACAGTGCACGATGACTTGGTGGTACCGAAGGGCTCTCTACTTTTGGCGGTACACCGGAGTGTGTATCGAAGGTTGTCTACTAGAGAGGTCTCCGGGGTATTAGAAACACTTGTCTGTTTGTCTGTGGTGCACATGTGGCTTTGGATGTGATGGACGGGTCGTAGCAAGTGAACCTAGGTCAAGCGGGAGGCATGATGCTAGGCGAGCGGGGAGCTCGGACATGAAGGATGCGTGGGGTCGAGGTCACTCCTCCGGTCAAGGTGCGCTAGGCGAAGGCAAAGAGTGCGGAGGGTGGCTCTAGCTGAAGGTATCCTGAGGCAAAGTCCTTAGAGGCGAGGCACTTCAAAGGGAACTCTCAAAGGAGTGACTTTGGAGAATGGTGGACAAAGTCGTCAGCAGTGAGCCAAGACGTTCGAAGTGTGTTCCGGATGGAGGCACTCAAAGGGACACCTAACGAAGGTATCGAAAGTCAAGGTGCATTGAAGGCATGGTTCGGATAAGGGTATTCATAGAGTGTGCTTAGGGCTGAGACACTGCGAAGGGGTGCTTATGGATATGCTTCATGCAGAGGCCTTGGATGGAGGGACTTCGAAAGGTGGCAAAGGTACTCCGAAGGTGGGGCTCCGGAGTATGGCTGACTTGAGGTACTCTGGTCATGCATGGCTTCGGTACATGGACTGACGGAGTTCAAGATGGGAGTAGCTACGAAGCCATGGTGGTCTAGTCCGGAGGTGATGATGCAAAGGCTCAAGAGCTTTGACGGCTTTGGCTCAAAACCACCACTGTATTGAAGGCTGACTTCGGTGAAGCGAAGGCCATCTGGCTCAAAGCTTCTCGCCGAAGCTACTGCACACCTCACGTGCGAAGGGGGCTTCAAAAGATTCCAAATGTGCAAAGGCTGATCGTGTCTGCTCTACAAAAGCTGATGTTGTCTCCTCTACAAAGCTGACAAAATAAGCCTCCAAATAAAGTAGACTACCATCTGTTCCCCCTCATCTGGCTGAGACAAAATAGTGTAAACCTTAGTGGTAAAGTAGTCTATTCGTAGGGCTGAATAGTGCCTATAAATAGTGAAGGCTGGCTAGGTCTAAAAAACACTTTGAGCAGCCATTTCTAGAACTCCAGAGCTATCCGCCACACCCATGTACTAAGTCTTGTGAGTCTTTTGTGTTCCATGTTCATGTAATGAAGTTACATTCTGTTCTTCATCTGTTGTTTAAACTTGTATCTCTGTTTTTGCACAACATGTGTTGTATTCTCTGAGTTACACTTCGTTCTGGTCTGACCTGAGTTTGTGCACGTGTTCTTTTCTAGAGAAGGGTATTAGTGTTATGTGCGTGTGAAGTGTGTGTTTTTCAGTGTGTTCGCTCTGTGTAAATTGATGTAACCCCTCTCTGATTACTAGCGAAGCACTGAGTGGAGTGTGGCCGAGGCCTGTTTTCTTTCCTGAGAGAAGTCAGTTCCGTCTGCCTGTATGCCTTCGATATATGAAGCATAGTACGAGTTGCTAGTGTAGAGTATATATTTGAAGCCCTCAGAGGGAAACTTTATTCTGCGAAGTGCATAGTGCGAAGCCTGCTCGAAGGCACCTAGTGTGCGGAGCCTGCACTATCCTAGCAGAGTTGTGTTTTTAGGTTTGTGAGTGTGAGCGAAGTCTTCTTGGCTTTGAACTTTTGCTCTTTGCGAAGCCTGATTTTGGAGTCATAAAATACCTCCGAATCAGACCTACGAAGGGTGTGTTCGATGCCTGTTCCGTAGGAGACTCATTTAAAACAGAAGGCTAGTTTTAGCCAGAAATTTTAAAAGCTCCCATTCACCCCCCCTATGGTCGCCCTTTTCGGTCCAACAATTGGTATCAATGCAGGTTAAGATCACTAGTTGACCTTAATTTGTTTTGTGATCCTTTGGCGACATGGACAGAGTTTGTTAAATACCTCTATTTGATGGGACATAGCTTGGTTCTCCAGCCTCACTACAACCAAGCAAAAGGAGCAAATCACCTTCGGCAATAACCGAAGAAGTAGAGTGAAAGGTAAAGGTGTGGTGAGAATCAACTCAAACTTCACTCTCAAAGATGTTGCTTTGGTTGAAAATTTGGGATACAACTTGCTGTCTGTATCTCAATTGCTTGATGAGGGCTTCAAAGTGCGATTCCATCGCGATACTTCGCAAGTACTCAATTCTGATGGCGTTGTGGTCTTTAAGATTTTTAGAGTTGGGAGAGTCTTTGGAGCTGAATTTTCTGAGTCATCTGGTTCTTCTCACTACCTTGTTGCACATTCGACTTCTGAGCTTTGGAAGTGGCATAGGAGACTAGGGCATATGAGCTTTAGGTTGCTCGCTCATCTGAGTGCCCTAGGTTTGATCTGAGGATTTCCCAAGCTCAAATTTGAGAAGAATTTAGTTTGCGCTCCATGTCAACATGCAAAAATGATTGCCGCTTCGCACTCGCCAGTCACCATGGTGATGACTGAACAACCCGGAGAACTTCTCCACATGGACACTGTAGGTCCTTCTTGGGTTAGTTCTTTAGGCGGCAAGTGGTATGTGTTAGTCATTGTCGACGATTTCTCTCGCTACACTTGGGTCTTCATTCTAGCCAGCAAGGATGAAGTGTTTTCACACTTTTGGAGCTTGGCTTTGAGACTTTTCACTGAACTCCCTAGTGCATTGAAGTTCATTCGAAGTGATAATGGCGTTGAGTTCAAGAACCGTCTCTTTGTCGATTTTTGCATGGAGCATGGCATAGAACATCAATTCTCCGCTCCGCGGGTTCCTCAACAAAACGGTGTTGTTGAGAGAAAGAACCGCACTTTGGTTGAGATGGCTAGGAAGATGCTCGAAGAGCATAGGACTCCTAAAAAAATCTAGGCTGAGGCCATGAACACTGCTTGTTACATCTCAAACCAAATTTTCTTGCGCTCCATTTTGAACTTGACTTCTTATGAACTGTGTTTTGGGAGACATCCCAAAGTTACTCATCTTCGAGTATTTGGATGTCGATGCTTTATCCTATAACATGGAAATTTGAACAAATTTGAGTCGCGATCTTCTGACGGGATTTTCTTGGGTTACACTACTCACGGTCATCTTCGACCATACACCGGCACAAGTTGAGGGGGAGACTGCATCCCGCCACGAGGCTCCTCATCATATTCAATGGATGCATCCTCCCGAGTAGATTATTGGTGAGCTTGATCAAAGGGTAACACATTCTCATGCTCATTTCATTGATTCTACTTTTGTTGCTTCTTTCAAGCCATTAGATGTGAGTCATGCACTTTTTGATTCTAGTTGGATCAATGCCATGCATGAGGAACTTGAAAATTTTGAGAGAAACCAAGTCTGGACTCTTGTAGATTCTCCACCTAATGTTCATTTTATTAGAAATAAATGGATTTTCAAAAACAAACAAGGGGAGGATGGGACTGTAGTTAGAAACAAAGCTAGATTGGTGGCACAGGGTTTTTGTCAGTTAGAAGGGATTGATTTTACTGAAAATTTTGCTCCTGTTGCTTGTCTTGAGGCTATTAGAATTTACTTGCATTTGCAGCATCTCGAGGTTTCAAACTTTATCAAATGGATGTCAAAAGTGCCTTTCTTAATGGTTTCATAGGCGAAGATGTTTATGGAAAACAACCCCTGGATTTGAAAACCCCAAATATCCACATAAAGTCCTTCAACTTCATAAGGCTATTTATGGACTCAAGCAGGCCCCTTGGGCTTGGTATGATAGACTTAAGTCTTTTCTACTTGAGCGAGGGTATTTGATGGGATCTGTCGAAAAAACCCTATTCACTCTCAAGCATGGCAAAGAGTTCCTCCTAGTTCAGATTTACGTTGACGATATCATCTTTGGTGGCTCTTCTCATGCTTTAGTTGCCGAGTTTGCAGAGACCATGAGCAGGGAGTTCGAAATGTCCATGATGGGTGAACTCACATTTTTTCTTGGGTTGCAAATCAAGCAAAGTAAACCAGGTACCTTCGTCCATCAGATGAAGTACACCAAGGACCTGCTCAAGAAGTTTGACATGGCTGATGCGAAGCCCCTCACCACTCCAACGACTACATCTGTAGCATTGGACCGTGTTGAGGATGGAGAAGCCGTAGATCAGAAGGAGTTCTGAAGCATGATCAACTCTCTTCTCTACTTAACGTCTACGAGGACAGACATACACTTCGCAGTGTGTCTGTGCGCTCGCTTTCAGGCTTTGCCACGTGCTTCGCACCACCAAGCGGTAAATCGAATTCTTAGGTATCTCAAGAATACCCTTGAATTTGGTATTTGGTATTCTACATCTTCCTCTTTGTGTCTTTGTGGTTATTCAGATGCGGATTTTTCTAGGTGTAGAATTGATAGGAAGAGAACCTATGGTACTTATCATTTCCTGGATACTTCTCTTGTTTGTTGGTCTTCTCGCAAACAGTCAAGCGTTGCGCAATCTACAGCTAAGGCCGAATATGTTGTTGCAGCTAGCTGTTGCTCATAGATTTTGTGGATGGTTTCCACTTTGCGGGATTTCAAGTTAGATTATAAGGGTGTTCCATTGTTTTGTGATAACACTAGCGCGATTTGCATTGCAATCAACCCGGTTCAGCATTCTAGAACCAAACACATTGATGTGAGATATCATTTTCTCAGAGATCACAATGAGAAGGGTGATATTGAACTTCAGTATGTTGATACCTAGAACCAGCTTGCCGACATTTTCACTAAACCACTTGATGCATCTCGATTTGCTTACTTGTGTGGAGAACTTGGTATTTGTCATCCTTACGACATTTTGTGAGGGGGAGTATGCATTAATTATTTTTGTGTGGCTTTCTTATAATGATTTGTTGATATACTTAGTTGCTTTTATATGCTAGTAATGATTGTCTTTCTCATCATGCTCTCAGCTCGAGTTAATATATCTCATTTCATATTGAGCATGATTTTAATTTCATCAAAACTCTAAATTTGATTACCGCTTAGTCTTGTGTCTAGCTTGTGTTATTCAGGACTGCCTTATCTATCTTTTATCTGCCTGGTAGCTAGAATTCTCTTCTATGGATGCACAACTGCAACTTGAAAATTATACTTCTATTCATGGAATCATACAAAAATATTATACAACAAAAATCTATATCCATGATTATGTGCTATATATGAAAAGATACAAGCGGGTTTGCTTGTCGCACTACTTTATTCTAGACAGCTTACCATAGCACCTTGGTATGTACTAGGATAACTTAGTGTCTGCCAAAATCATTGTCTTAAGCTTTTGATGGTCTGTCTAGACCTAGGCTTGGCATGGTTGGAATGTATAAGGTGGATGAGCAAATAACTCCTGGCACTATCAAAGAATTGCAAAGTCTAAATCACTTGCTAATCAAGTTTGCTAAATGCACCATGAAACTTGGACTTGGTCTCCTGAGTAGAAATTGTTTAGCTTTTGCAGTTCCTGTTTTCACTTGTCTAGTTGACTAGTCTGAGTGGTGGATTTTATTCTCAAAAATTGACAAATTCATGTTGTTGGGGGAAAATACTTCATCCTCAGGGTCACTACAGTAACAAGACGAAAGCAATCAATTAAGCCGAAGTTCTCCAATATCTAACTCCGGTTTAGTACTGGGTCAAGTTCGAAGGATCAAAGCAGACTCTTATTCGGAGTATAGTTTCAAACATCGACTCTTCAGAGAATCTCTCTGCCAGCTAGGATGGAAGACTTATCTTCTTTCTCATTAGATTAGTCTTTCACCATTTTAGCCCTATTAAGGGTACCGGATAGTTTCCACTATGTCGGTTGTAATTGAGGGGTAAAAATGACTTTTCCTTAAGATTTTCACCTATAAATACCCCTCGTTTTACCCTGTAATGATCATTGAATACTGAGTTATTCAATGCACATCTTCGAACCGCTTTGAGCTATTATCCAATCCGGAGGCTTAAAACAGTTCATTTCACAAACACTTCGTTTGTTAGTTTCTAATCTCTGAAAACCTGTTAGTGTAATCTTTTATGCCAACAGTTGGCGCCGTCCATGGGGAGCCTAGTCCAAAAAACTTCGTTCCCTACCAAGTTCTCAAACCATGCCTCCCAAGAGGAGTTCAGGTGGTAGCCCTCTCGGAGGTCCCCTCGGACCTCCGGAGTAAGATCTTTGAACACAGTTGAGGTCGGAGGACCTTCGGTAATTCCTCCAACTCAGACCCCCGAAGGGATTCCCCTTCCTTGAGCATACAGAGTTCCTCCTCCAACTCCATCTATACTTCGGTCAGCCAGAGTCCCTTCTCCAGCTCTGATTCTGCTTCGAACTGACACGTACAGTTCTCAAGACTCGGAAGGTCCTTCCGGAGGAGATGAAGATGGTCTTGGTGACATGGCAGCCCAAATGGCCAGTCTCCAAGCTGAAGTGGAGAGGTGGAGGAAAGAAGCCACAGATAGGCTTCGTTCTCAGGCCACCCCGGTCATTTCCAAACTGCCCCAAGACGACGAACTTCCTTATCCCGAAGCCCCGGAGAACGCTTCCTTCGATATTGAGTCTCCGCTGCATCCCAAGCTGCAGAAAGTGTGCTTTGACCCTAAGTTTAAAACTTCGAAGCTCTGCAAGTATTCTGGAGAGGAGGACCCCAGGGAGTTCTCCCGTTCTTATACGTTGGCAATTGAGGCCAGTGGAGGAGTGCGATACACCATGGCCAAGTGTTTCCCTCTTGCTCTCGAAGGGGTGGCTTTGCAGTGATTTTGGTCCCTGAAGCCAGGGTCAATTAGAACCTGGGAGCAATTAAGGAAGAAGTTCATAAGTAACTTTCAGGGTACCTTCGTACCCCCAATGTCTACATGAAGTCTTTTCCAGGTGAAGCAGCTCCCTGGAGAGACTTTAAGACAATTTTTCAAGCGCTTCACCCATACGAAGTCGCAAATTTGAGGGCTGACTACATCCTCCGTAGTTGATGCAGCTAGAGAGGGAGTTACCCATGCGGGCCTCCTTGATAAACTTCATCAGAAACATATATCCTCTATTTCTTAGCTGATGTCTTGTTTGAAGAGTATGCTAGGTCAGAAGAAGGGTGGCTTCGGAGAACTGCTTCAACTCCGTTAATCCTGCAAGAAGTCAAGTTGGAAGTGAAGACTTCAATACATTCCTAGGGGCCTAACTTTGAAGTTCGACATGATTGGCGTCAGGGGCAAAAGCATCCTCATTCAGAAGTCTTGAACATTGCACCTCCGCAGAAATTTGCCCCTAAGACTTCACAAGCTTCGGGAAGCAAGACCAGCGGCTGGAGGCCGCTAGGGAAGCCGGCTGGCAAAGCCTAGGCCTTCTTCTGCTGCGTCCATGGTGAGAATCGAAGTCACGCTACTAATGCGTGCAAGTCTATACTCGCTTTAAGAGGTGAGTACCTTGAAAGAACCTCGGGTCGAGGCACTACTGACCGAGTTCCTTCCGAGGTGCATCCGGAGCCTATCCAGGCTGTGGCACGTATAGACAACTTTGACCCTGCAAGGCAACCTCCGGTGGTCAATATTATGCCACCTCCGAAGCAGGAAGATGGTCAAGATCGAGGAAAAGAGTAGTCCTCCCCATTTCTGGAGGAGGGACCCTCGGCAGTATGTCGAAGAGACAGCGAAGAGAATATGTCCGAGAAGTGGGCCATATTGGAACTTCTTCGTCCGCAGCTACCATGCCTGAGTGGTCCCATGTGCTAGTATCTTTCTCTGTAGATGATGCAGCTGGCATAATGTTCCCGCATGCAGATCCCCTTGTTATTACTACCGATATAGCAGGGACTGAAGTCCGGAGAGTGCTGATTGACGGAGGGAGTTCACCAGATATTATCTTCGTCCAAGCCTTTGATCAGCTCTGTATCTCCAGGAAACATCTCCTCCCTACAGCTCGTCCTTTGCAAGGCTTCGCAGGACCCCCTCTTGATGCCCTCAGCCAAATAGGTCTATAGGTTGCTTTCGGAGAGGGGCTACTGACAAGGACGGAGGAGATGATTTTCGATGTTGTGGATGCCCCGTACGCATATAATGTTATCTTTAGGAGGGGCATGTTGAATTAGTTCGGAGCCGTGGCGCATCATAATTATTTGTGTATGAAGATGCCCACGCAAGCGGGAGTGCTTACTGTCTTCGGAGATCAGGCCACTGCGCGAAGAGAAGAATATGGTCATGGCCCCCCTCTTGACCCGAGACAAGTGAACAATGTACAAGGCAAACCAGAAGATATCTCTGCTTCATGTGAACCTTCGAAGAACTCCTTCCCAAGACCCATCCCCGAAGGAGAGATTGTAACGAATGTTATTGTCAAAGACAGCTAAGACTATTCATTTCAATTCGACAAAGATTTGCCTCCAGAAGTCGCTACTTCGTTAGAAAAAGTAGTTGAAGAAAATTTAGATGTCTTGCATGGTCTGATGAGGACATTACCGGAGTCAGTCGGGATATTATGAAACATAGCTTGCTTGTGAACCCGAGGGTTCGACCTGTTCGACAAGGACTCCAGAAGTTATCTGTGGAGAGGGCCATCCTTGCTAAGGCAGAAGTGGAAAAGTTGTTGAAGGCTGGGATTATCAGAGAAGTAGCTCATACGGAGTGGCTAGCCAACCCAGTCTTCATCAGGAAGAAATCTTCTGGGAAGTGGCGCATGTGTATTGTCTTTACATCCTTGAATAAAGCATGCCCCCGTGACCCCTATCCCATGCCCCGAATTGATCAATTAGTTGACTCCACTACTGGTTCGG
>JAAALK010000285.1:80482884-80548652 GCA_019279435.1 Zizania palustris
GTTTGAGGCACTTTACGAGCGTAAGTGCAGAACGCCGTTACTATAGGATCAGATTTGAGAGTTGCAGCTATTCGGGACAGATATTTTGCGAGAAGCAGAAGAGAAGGTTAAGGTCATCAGGGACAGATTAAAAATATCCCAGTCCCGACAAAAGAGCTATGCTGATAACAGACGAAGAGATCTGACCTTTGAGGAGGGCGACTATGTCTACCTCCGAGTCACTCCCCTCTGTGGCACCCAAAGGTTCAACATGAGAGGAAAGTTAGCCCCCCGTTATGTCGGACCCTTTCAGATCCTCCGATGGCAAGGAGAGGTGGCATATCAGTTGGATCTACCACCTTCTTTGGCAGAAGTCCATGATGTGTTCCACGTCTCTTAGCTAAAGAAATGTCTCCGTGTACCCATCGAGCAGGCCGACCTCCAACAGCTCAACGTCCAAGAAGACTTGACCTACATCGAGAAACTCGTCCGAATTCTAGAAGTCAAGGAAAGAGTAACTAGAAGCCGTGTGGTCCGCTTCTGTAAGATTCAGTGGGACAACCACCCCGTCGAAGAAGCCACCTAGGAAAAAGAGAACGAGCTAAAGACCCAATACCCCGAGCTATTCGAGAAACATTCTGAATCTGGAGGATGAGATTCTTTGTAAGGGGGATAGGTTTGTAACACCCCAAATTTTCAAAGAAATAAAAATACCATTTATTATATTTTTCTGAAAAATATTATTTTTGGATTTCCTTTAAGGCTATTTATACCCAAATAAACTAAAACCTAGAGGAGATGTCCAGACCAGAGCCTAAGAAAATTTATATGTGATCCCAAGGCCAAGACCTATTTTGAGAATTTTTACAAATTTTTATCACCCTTGGAGGGAACCCAAATATTTTAAACCAATTTCAGCTATTATATTTATTGAGAAATGAATTTAAACGGTAACGTGCCCCTTCCCCCTCTTCTCCCCCAACCAGCCGGCCCAGCCCACTCCCTCCCTGTGCCCCTCACCAACAAACGGGCCCCACTAGTCAGTGACCCCCTTCCTCCGCGTGCGCGCGCCCGACGCCTCAGCCCCACCTATCGTTGCCAACCTCCCTCTCGGCCGAGCCCGACCCCACCGGTCAGTCCCGCCCGTTGCCGTGTCTGTGCCCCCATGCCCACTGACAGTGGCCCCTGCCCGTCAGACCCATCATCCACCTCGCACCACCACCCCAAATCCCGCCGGCCAACGACCTCGCTCCGCAATCCGCTCACGCCGTCCCCTCCCATTAAATTGACGTCGCGTAATTGTCCCCCGAGGCCCGCTGGCCGTTTCCCCTCTTTAATCCTCGCATTTATGCCCTGTAATCGTGATGCGCGTGCATGGCAGGACCTCACCGGTGCCATTGAAGACCCCCCTCGGCTTTCCATGTATTCACGCCCGTTTTTCCTCGTCGGCGTCCCTATTTAAGCCCTATTACACCTGCGTTCCCCCTCGCTAGCAAGCGAACGTAGACTGAACAAAACGCCCACGCTCCGGTTTTTAACACCACTCCATCGCCCGCACTCCAGCCGTCACTCACCATCGCTGGAGTCCTCCCTCGTCCTCGATGACCGCACCATTGTGCCCGCCGACGCCACCCTGACCTCAGCCACCCCTCCTTCGCCGACGAGACCCATCGGAACCCCAATGCCGACGAGGACCCGAACACCTTCGCCGCCCCCGCTCGACGCCGGCCATGCTCCGATGACCTCGAGCCTCGCCGACGGTACCCTCTTGACCCCCGCAATGTACTGATTCCGTTTTAGCCCTTAGGATCGACCGTGCGAACATGATCAGACGGTGTAGATTATATCGCATGTTCGGTTTAATTTGGCCCATCGGATCGTAGCGAAGGGGTACGTTTTAATCTGAATCGTTCGTTAATATTTAAAACCCGCGTTTAGTCTGAGCCATCCATCGCGTACCGGTTCATCGTTTTAATCGTGGTCGTCTGCGTCCACTTAACGCTCCCGCCTCACCCGCAGCCGTCCGATCGTGATCCAACGGTGATCTGCGATCCGGCGCACGCGCACAGTGTGCGGGTTCATGGTGGATTCAGTTCACCGTGGACCGACGACTATTTTTAATTTAAATTAAATTCCAGAAATGGTTTTAAACTTCAAAAATTCATATCTTGCTCATTTTAACTCCAAATTTAACCATTTCAATTACAGAAAAATTATATTTTTATTCTCTACATGTTTATGCAATAAAAACAGTAGGTTTACTTTGAGAATTTTACTTTTATTTAATAAAGTATTTAAAAACACTTTAGAGTAAATTCATAATTCTTGTAGAAAATTCCAGAACTTCATAAAATTGTCTTGACCATTTTAAATAATGATTTTAGAATGTTTAACAACTTTATTTCACTTATTTTAATCCAACAAAAGTCTATATGTTTAAAATGTGGTTTTGGATTGTTTATTTGAATGTAATGTTTATTATGCGTAACGAGAAGACTACGACGCCTCCGAGGAGCCAGAATATTACCTAGAAGGTCCCCCGTCGCCTTTCGCTGAACAAGGCAAGTCACCAAACCAATCTTTTGAGCATATTGAACCTAGTTTTCTTAAAGTATCGCTAAAACACATAAGATATACATGCATTAGTCAAGTTAAAACCTTACATTATATTTATTTAGATCCCCGACCTTGAAGTGCAAACCCAAGCCATGCTATTGAGCCTAAACTCCTTGTCACCATATTATTAGTACTATTATATAGTGTCCAATGTATTGGCACAATTGCTATAGGTTAAAAATGAGTCGTAGAGATTTGGGTTCCATTATATGATCCCTGTTATTCTCATCCCTGGAATTCTGTTGGTGATAGGGTTTTGGTTAACTGTGTAAGCATGGTGGGTTCTAGGTGCAAGATAGGGCATTGGCCGGTAGCACCCGGGCCACTATAAGGACCGGTCTACGGGATCCATTGCAATACATTTCCGTACTAACCACAAGTCTATTGGGTAAGTCCTAACTAAGGTATGGAGTGTTCCAACTCGAGGCACCACTTGGAGATGGGTCAAGCAGCACCTGCGGGTGTCTTGTACCGACGTGGCGCAAAAGGGGTGCGACGTTAGCCTGGAGTGGCCGGGCGCACTGGCGAAACCTAGAGCGGGTGTTATCGGCTTGGAGCATTTCATGTAGAGGTTTTGGCATGAGTTCCCGTGGTATGGGTCATCTCATTACACTTTGGTGTATGGGATGAGTGCATGCCTTGGGGTACAGTGTTACACCTCTTATCAGAGTTTAAATCTTTTCGAAAAGCCGAGCCCACGGTCAAGGGCGGGTTGCGTGACTACTCACAGTTAGTTTAAATTCATGAATGCTAGATGATGACTTGGCATGTAAGGATTGTTTAGCAAGGAGGGAAAACGTACTCCTCGAGTTAGAAGATATTACATGGTTCATGTTTATTATTCCGCATGATTAAATTTGACTACACTAAATGCTGCATCTGAGAAATGTACTTTTTCGCACTTTTAGCCATTATCATTCCCTTGTTATTATCCTGCATTATTATTGTATTCTCGGTGGCTTGTTGAGTACCTTTGTACTCATACCCATTGGACAAACACTTCAGAGGCTGCCTACTACGAGGAAGATGGTTTGGAGTAGCGACACAGTCAAGGAGAAGATCCTGAAGAAGACGTTCGTCATGCCATATTGTTTTATAGTTTCTTTTAATTTTACACTTATGTAATAATGTGGTCTGCGAACCACCGATGTTTGACCGTATGTACGTTGTCGCCTGATGAACCTCTTGTTTTTATTGTTTTTCTATGGAAATTCAATAATGTTCCGATTTGGTAAAATCGGGGCGTCATACGCCTCGAGGCGGACATCGCCTCGGGCCTCACTTCGTCCCCAGACACCCTGATTCCGGGGGTGGAGCCTGCCTCAAGCTTCGCTGGGGCCTTCGATAACTTCAGCTACACAACTCCTAGGCTCCCGAAATCATGCCTCGGGGTTAACGCTGTGACCTTCATGCTCTCCGGGCACCATCGGGATTATCTCCCCCAACACTCATATTGAGGCTTCGCCAGTTGACAGGCTCCGAACCCGAGGCCTTCAGAGGCTGACGTCATTTGGCCCCTATTTAAGGGAAAACTATTTCCCCCAACAATGATGATGTACTCCTTTCCCTCCACTTCTTGAGTTAGCACCGCTCCTATCATGCTATCTTGTGCAGCAACGTATAGCCGAAATGGAATCCTAGCTTTTGGTGCTCTAACCACAGGTGGTGATGACAAGCACTCTTTAATATTCTCAAAAGTGTGTTGCTGACTTGCCCCCCAAGTGAACTCGGCTTAGTTCTTTAGCCGAAGTATGGGTACAAAAGCATCAATCTTGCTAGACAAGTTAGATATAAAACGACGCAAATAATTAACCTTGCCTAGAAAATTTTGCACATCTCTCTTGCCTGTCGGCGCATCACAGTTTCTAATCTTCTCAAGCCTTTTGGGATCAATCTCAATACCTCTTTCATGGATCATGAATCCCAAGAACTTGCCTTGTGTCCTAAAGCATCATTGATCAGCATGTCGGCTATTGACATGGGGTACTCATCCTTCGAAGTGGCCTTATTCAAATCCCTGAAATCAATACACACACGAATCTTGCCACTCCCTTTCTTTTCTACAGGCACAATGTTAGCGACCCATTCAGCATACCTCCATGGCCTAATAAAATCAGCCTTAAGTAATCGCTCTATTCTTCTTTAACTCGGTCATACACGACCAAATTAAAGCGATGAGGAGGCTATTTATAAGTCCTAAACCCGAGTTTGATAGGCAGCCAATGCTCCACGAGCTCATGGCTAAGTCCAGGCATCTCGCTATACTCCCATGCGAAATAATCGACATACGACCAAAGCAACTTTATTACTTCTGCCTTTTCATTAGCCTACAAATTTTTCTTTACAAAGTTCAGCCTTGGAATACTACCATTGCCTATATCGACCTCTTCTAGAGGATCGGCCAACGCAAAACCTTGACCTAACTTTTCTACTTCGCTAAAATCTTCAATGGCTTCGGCGATAACATCTTTAGAATACCGATACTGCTCCACACGAGACTTTAGCCAATCAAGATTAGTTGTACTAGACATGACTACTAGTTTAGAGATAGTCATGCTACACTAGCCGGCTTTACAAACAAGGGAACAAAATGCCCCTCGGACACGCTAACAAAGTCATAATCCGAGAGATCCCTACCTGACAGACACTCTACTTTATCATGGACGGCGTCAATAGACACATCGGCCAAAGCCACTTGGGCCGATGTGTCAGCCGGTACAACCTCCACATCATCGCCGTCCTACTGAATCAAGCACTGGTGCAAAGTAGATGGAATGCAACAATTTGTGTGAATCCAGTCATGCCCATGTAGCACACTATAGTTACCTTGCACATCGACGATGAAGAACGTCATTGGCAACGTCTTGTTGCCCACCGTCAGCTCTAGAGAAAGTATGCCCTTGTCCTCGGAGCTCTCATCGTTGAAGCCATTGAGCGTCATGTTAGTCCTCATCAAGTCATTTTCATCCTTGCTGAGATTCTTCAACAGAGAGTATGGCATCAGGTTGACGGTGGTGCCTCCATCTACAAGCATCCTCAAGATCAGCTTTCTGTCGATGTGCCCCTTGACATAGAGAGGCTTCAAGTGACGAGTCGTATCCTTAGGATTCTCAAAAATAGCCTCCTACGGGCTGAGGTTCAACTGAGCAACCTCGGCCTCGCCCCATGGAAGAGAAAACTCAGCGGGTAGCATGATGACGTTTACGTCCATCGCCTGAGAAGGGGGCCCCTCGTAGATGGGCATGTAGTCATCATCCATCAAATCATCCTCGTCATCGCTCAGAGTAGGAGCCGGGTTGTTCACGGCAACTGGCTTCGGATTCCATACCTGTCTTGCTAGTGGTCGGGGCCGGATCTCCTTGAACACGGCGTCTCGCTCATCCTCGGCCTTCTTCTCACGGATCTCCTAGGCTCGAAGACATTATAGCCGCCTCTTCTAGTACTTGGTCATACCTGGTTGTGCCCATGATGGCTGCGGCTTAGTACCGGGCACTACAACTTGGCTCCTGGAGTTTTTGGCCGAATGGGAATTGTCCGAATCAGCCTCGGCAGTTTTGCGCTTGGCAGGGTTTCGTTCCTACTTCCTATGAGTCAGACCGGCCTTATTGGGCTGGTCTGACCGAGCTTTGTCAGTCGGACCGGCCATGGCGGGCCGGTCGGACTGATTGGTGTCAATCTCCTGTGAAGGTCCGGTCGAACCGGCTACATTGGGCTGGTCATACCGAAGTGGCAAGGGAAGTATGACCGGTCCTAGGGCCGCGGTCGGACCGGCCGTCTCCTCAGGTTACTTTGGTGGTTCACCTCCGCTTTCCTCCTCGGAGGTCCCCTTGGGGATTGGGACATCCTTGGATCCCACCTTGACGATGATAGCTTCAAAGTGTTCCTTCGGGCATCCTTGTGGTGTGACGGATAGTCTAGAGAAGACGTCGCCACTTGGTGCGCCCATTTGACCCTGCATGTTATAAAATCCGGGTGGCACAAATGGAGAAATATAATATGGCGCAGGATATCCGAGCGGTGGAAAGTAGCAAGGTGGCAAATGCGCCATTGGCAGATGGTATGGTGGTGAAGGGAAAGGTGGCTCCAGTGGCCTTGGCCATCGTGGATTGAACCCACTCTTCCGAGGAGGAACCAACCTTGCAAGGGGTCCTAGCCAAGCACTCGACTTCTTGGCCCTCTTCTGGTGCTTCTAGAGCAGCATGTCATATGTCACCTTCAGCTTCTTGCGATTCGAAGCCAAAGATGATGCATTGGTGTTCACCTTCCACACTCCTACCTCAGGGTTCTTTGGCACAAGCATGTATGGGTGCGGTTCCCCGATCATGACCTCCTTCGCTTCAGCGGACTCAACCTGCTCGGGCCGAATCGGCACCTTCGTCCCATCGAGATCAATAGTGTTCATGGGGAAAGGGTCCTGGTCGAGCTTCATCTTGGGACTTGTATCCAAGTTCAACCGTCCTACTTCTATGGCCGATTGAACTTTCCGACGAAAAACATTGCAATCGTTAGTAGAATGGGAATGAGAATCATGCCACTTACAATAAGCCCATTTTTTCAAGTCTTCGGCCATCGGAATGATGTGACCTTTCGGTAACCTGATGAGTTTGTTCTTCAACAAAAAATCAAATATCTTATCTCACTTGGTCACATCAAAAGAATACTTCACCTCGCTGGGCCGACTCTTAGCAGGAGATGACCGTAACTCAGTGCAAGCGATGGGTTTGGCCTTGCTAGACTAAGTCCACTCTGTAGTGTACATATCGACCGAATCATCCTCGCTCTCCAATGATTCCTCATCGGAGTGCTCCATGACGTGCACCTCGGCCTTGGGTGTGTTAAATATTTGGTGAATCTTCTACTTTTGGCTCGACTTTCCTAAACTAGAGCCTTCTATAGCACTTGACTAACATCAAAGAAATCCTAGCCTTCTAGTTTCACTTTAAGTTCAGAGTGGAGACCGTTAAAAGCTAGGTCGGCCAAGTCTTTATCAGAAATGTTCAAAGTAAAACATCGGTTTCTAGTGTCCCTAAAACGCTTAACGTACTCGAAGACACACTCGTTAGTCTTTTATCTAACCGATGTCAAGTGTGAGAGTCTAAGCTCGGTCTCCCTAGTGTAGAAATAATCATGGAACTTCTACTCCAACTAGGCCCAAGTCTGGACGGAGTTCGGCGGTAATGCCAAAAACCAAGTGAAAGCGGTGCCGGAAAGCGATAGAGAAAACATTCTAAGCTTCAAAGCGTCCGACCCACTAGCTTCGCCACACTGCGCTAAGAACTGACCTATGTGCTATAGGGTGGTCTTACTACCTTCACTGTCAAATTGTGTGAACTCGGGCACCCTAAAGCCTTGCGGTTACAGGATGGTATCGAAGTAATCAGGGTACGGATTTTGAAAAACCCTACCCCATCCTCTGGGTGTCCATCCTGCAACCTCTCTAAATAGTGCGTGAATCTGCTCGTCAAGGTCATCTAAGCCTCATGCCTGAGCGCGTCTCTCGCGTGGTGGCGCGACACGTGGTGGTATACTATGGTGTTGGCCGTGCGGCTCCTCCTCTCGTGGTGGCTTGCGATACAGGACGTGATCGGGCCTATGCGGGTGTGCGGGAACAGGAGGTGCGGGCAGCGCTGGGAGAGGTAGTGGAGGCGTGGGCTGCGGTGGTGGCACATAATATGTGGTAGGAGTGGTCTAACCGGCCATAGAGCCGGTCTGACCGACCATTATCACTTGAGTATTCCGACACATGTTGGTCTAACCGGCCCAAGGGCCGGTCTGACCGATAGGGTCATGTAGGACCTCATCCATGGATGGTGTGGCCGAGGACGCGACAACCTTTCCAGTACTCCCATTGGTTCTACTATATATGCGGTGAACAGGGGGTATACTAGCTATCGGAGTGGGGGAAACGGCCTCGGAAAAGCCGAATCTCCTAAACATTGCCTCCACCTTCATGTCCAATTTTGTGTCCAAGTTTGAGTCAACCATAGCTTCTACGCGGTTTGCAAAGGTAGCACTAATGGCCTGGTCAATAGTGTTGGCTATCTTTTGCTCGAGGTCCTAGGAGGACATTCGAGGAGATGATGGTGTTACCTTAACCCCGGAGAGGTCGGGGACATCCCCGTCATGCTTGATGAAGCCCCCTCGGGTTTTGGTGAAGCAGCCAAGAAAAAGGGTGTGTAGCTCCCTTGTCCTGGCCTCGAGCTCTGCCTTATCCTTCTCAGAGAGTTACTCAATGGTGGGTATGATGATATTGCTATCGTCAATCTCTGAGCTCCCCACCGGATCCATCGGCGTCGAGGGTCCCGTTGATGTAGAGGTAGTAGGTGTACCCATCGCCGTTGTAGATGTGCTTGGCATGTTTCTCCCCAGCGGAGTCGCCCAAAAGTGTGTTGACACAAAAACGTGCACCCGCATTTGGGTTGGTTCGACGATCCAAAAACATCACGAGACGTTGATGTCGCGTTCCAACAATCCTTAAACCATGGTAAGGGGATAACGGAGTCGCCAGGCAATTAAATAATAATAATCTAAAATTACTCAATTAACTGAAGTGTTGGGAAATAATTAAAAATGCTAAAAACCTAACTAAATCCAATCGGCTAGAATAGGGCCGATTGGACTGAAGCCTGACAGGCGGTCAGACTGGCCAGAGAAGTACGATCGGACCAAAGGCACACTACCGGTCTGACCGATAGTGTGAACCCATCGCCGAAGAGGGCCTATGTCACATGGATGCGAAGGGACCTTCAGCCTATCAATTGGTCGGACTGAGGGTTTAACCCCAGTTAGACCGAGGGTTTAACCCTGGTCGGACCGAAGGGTTTTCGGAGGTCCTACAACCGATGCAAAGATTACCTCTGGCGTAAAATTACCTTTGACGCGGCGGGTGTTCGGGGGTCTCCTGGGAGGCCCGGTGAGATCGGCCTTAGGCTGCCGATCGAACTGCGGCGTGCCGGCACGTCTGGTGACGACGCGACATAGGCCATTCGGACCGTGGCAACACGGCTGGTCGGACTGACATTCCCCGGAAGATGGCCTTCGGGCTCTGGCGACCGTCTTCCCATAGATGGATCACAACCAAACTTCTGGGGGAAGTCAAGGGGATGAGACACTGCAAAAAATACCAAGAGATCAGACTAATTCGGCCAGAAGACCGAATTACCAATAGAAAGCGATAAAACCGATATAAATCCATTACGTGGATGAAATGGACGATTCACGAGCGAACCGAGAAGGACTTACTATGATTACGACGTGGTGGACGGATGGTTTACAACACAAACTAGCAAAGATACATGTGCTAGGCTAAAACTAGGGCAAAGAAAGTAAATGTGATTCAAGGTAGATAATAGATTGGATCTATTAGGGTTTTTGAGGAGGGGGGCTCCTTGAATCAGCCTTGCCTTTATTTATAGAGGTGGGTCATGGATTCCTAGGGTCTAATCTGAGTTAGACACGAGTTCCAAGTCGTTAGAAATTAATTAGGGATAAAATACTCTGAAATCAATCATTTGGAGTTGGACTCGGGTTAGGACGGTCAGACCGGGCCTACATGGCCGGTTGGACCGGCCTGTGCCAGGTCTTGGCATATTTTCGGTAAAACTACCAAAAAGTGATATTTTGATAATATTGACCATTAATGCCATTTTTTGCTACCAACAAGCCCTCCGTGCATCATGTCGTAACCGTGGTAACCCTTGTTGATTCGCCTCTAAATCACCTGTTTAGTCCACATAATGAATTTTTATCATCTTTATCGGTTTTCTTTCTACTATTGGAAATTCGGTCTCTAGGCCGAATTGCATTTCATATCTTACTGTTTTGTATAGGAATCACCTTCAAAATCATCACCAAGAAGTTTGAGGGTGATTGATATTCATCTACAAGGTCATCGGAGCCCCTTGGCGATCAGACCAGAGTTTGTCAGTCCGACCAGTGGTACTTCGCCGGTCTGACTGGGCATTGCCATGCCAGGCCGTCAGGCTATTGCCGTCACGATCCTCGCAGCCCTACGCATTGAGCACGCTAAAGTCGTGCGCCCGAAGCCATCTCCAGTTCGACCGGCATCCCTTCGCCGGTCCAACCGGACCCCTCCATAGTGATCTGCTCTGAGCCGGGATAAAGTTCGCATCGGGTACCCCCCATCGATCCGACCGCCTGGAGCCTGCTTTGCACCAGAACGCCGAAGCCATCTTCGGCGACCCCCTTCGCAGGTGTCGGTCTTACCGTGAGTCCTACTCCGGTCTGACCGGCCAAAAGGCCAAATCCCCCTTCAGTACGCTTCAGACCCCTTTGTTATTTTTTAGTAGAATTACCTATATGGCACGGTCCGACCGACTTGACTTGGCTGGTCTGACCGCACCTTTTATTTTTCTGCCCAATCGGCCTAAATTAGCCGATTAGATCTAAAACTATTTATTTTGGTTAATTAGGTTATATTTTCAGAGATATAATTGAATTGCCTAGCGACTCCATTTTCCCCTTACCACAAATTAAGGGTTGTTGGAACGTGACGTCAATGTCTCGTGATGTTTTTGGATCGTCAAACTGGCCCAAGTGCGGTGTTTGTCCATTAGTGAATGGATTGTATGTTGTGAGTCTTGACGATGCACACATTTATAACATTAGTACTAAGAAACAACGACTCAATGATTTGAATCCCACCTATGTCTGGCATTGTAGTTTGGGTCATATAAATGAGAAGCGCGTGTAGAAGTTCCATAGTGATGGACTTTTGGAGTCATTTAATTTTGAATCATATGACACATGCGAGTCTTGCTTACTTTATTATTGGACAGAGTGAGAGGGCGATTGAGCTATTGGCCATAGTACATGTTGATGTGTGTGGTCAAATGACTCACACGGCTAGGAAAAGATTTTAGTACTTTATTACTTTTACTAACGACTTTAGTAGATATGGCTATGTCTACTTGATGAGGCATAGGTGGGAATCCTTCGAAAAGTTCAAGGATTTCCAGAATGAGGTATAAAATCATACAAGCAAAACAATTAAATTTCTATGATCGGATTGTGGGGGTGAATATTTGATCCAAGAGTTTAGTGACCATCTGAAGCAGTGTGGAATTGTTCCACAACTGACTCCACCTGGCACGCCTCAATGGAATGGGGTGTCCGAGCAAAGAAACCGCACTTTGTTGGACATGGTGCGGTTCATGATGAGTCACACTGATCTTCCATTATCCTTTTGGGGTCACGCTCTAGAAACTGCAGCTTTCACGATTAATAGAGTTCCATCTAAGTTAGTAGAGAAGACGCCATATGAGATGTGGTCTGGGAGGCATCCCAGTTTGTCTTTTCTAAATATTTGGGGATGTGAGGCATATGTCAGACATATGATGTCTGACAATCTCAGTCCTAAGTCTGACAAGTGCTTCTTTGTGGGGTATCCTAGGGAAACCAAAGGATACTATTTCTATAATAGAGAGGACAACAAAGTGTTTGTCGCTCGAAATTGTGTGTTCCTTGAGAAAGAGTTTATCTCAAAAAGAGTTAGTGGGAGGACGGTGCATCTCGAAGAGGTTCGAGAGCCACTAGAATGTGTTCCAGATCCCACTGAACAACAACAGGATGAGCAAAGTTTTGCGGAGACTGTTGTACATGCACCGTCCCCACGAAGGTCTGGAAGAGTATCCATACGCTAGAGAGGTACATGTTCTTGACCATTGGGCATCGCGACATGTTGTTGTTGGACAACGATGAGCCCAAGACCTATGCGTAAGCAGTGATGGACCAAACTCTGAGAAATGGCTTGGAGCCATTGGATCTGAGTTGGAATCCATGCGAGTTAACTAGGTTTGGAACTTGGTTGATCCACCCGATGGTGTAAAAACCATTGATAGTATATGGATCTTCAATAAAAATATAGACATTGATGGAAATGTTCACATCTATAAGGCATGATTGGTGGTGAAAGATTTCAAACAGATTCAAGGTGCTGATTATGATGAAATGTTTTCGCCTGTCGCTATGCTTAATTCTATTCGGATCATCCTAGCGATTACCGCATTTTGTTATTTTGAGATATGACAAATGGATGTCAAGACAACTTTTCTAAATGGAAACCTAAGTGGGGATGTGTACATGACACAACCTGAAGGTCTTGACGCTTTGGGGAATGTTGGGAAAGTTTGCAAGTTGCTACAGTCCATTAATGGATTGAAGCAAGCTTCTCGAAGTTGGAATCTTTGTTTTGATGAGGTATTCAAAGGGTTTGGAATCATCAAGATTTAATAAGATCCTTGTGTTTACAAAAAGGATAGTGGGAGCTCACTTTGTGTTTCTGGTCCTATATGTGGATGACATATTGTTGATCGTAAACGACATTACTTTGTTGAATGCTGTTAAGACTTCACTGAAAAATAGTTTTTCGATGATAGATCTTGGAGAGGCAGCATACATTTTGGGCATAAAGATCAATAGAGATCGATCAAAACAGTTAATTGGATTAAGGCAAAGTATGTACATTGACAAGGTATTGAAATAGTTCAAAATGCAAAATTCTAAGAAGGGTTTCCTGCCAATGTCACATGGTATTTATCTTAGTAAGACTTAGTGTGCTGTGACACCTGATGATCTAGAGAAGATGAGTGTGATCCCGTATGCCTCCGCAATTGGATCCATCATGTATGCCATATTGTGTACACACCCAGATGTGTCATATGCCCTAAGTATTATGAGCAGGAACCAATCAAACCCGAGTGAAATTCACTGGGCTGTAATAAAAAGTATCCTCAAGTACTTGAGAAGGACTGAGGAAATGTTCCTGGTATACGGTGGTGAAGAGGAGTTCGTTGTAAGTGGTTACACGGATGCTAGCTTTCAAACCGATAAAGATGATTCTTGATCGCAATCTGGTTTTGTGTTCTGCCACAATGTAGGCTCCGTGAGTTGGAAGAGTTCCAAGCAAGAGATAGTGGTCGATTCTACAATAGAAGCTGAGTATATCGTTGCTTTGGAAGAGGCGGAGGAGGAGGTTTGGATCAAGAAGTTTGTTTCTGAGCTGGGTGTTGTTCCTAGTGCGTGCAGTCTAATGGACCTCTATTGTGATAATAGTGGTGCCATTGCATAAGCCAAGGAGCCTAGATCACATCAGAAATCCAAACATATACATCGGCGATATCACCTGATCCACGAGATCATTGAGAGAGGTGATGTGAAAATTTGCAAGGTGCACATAGATTTGAACATGGCGGATCCGTTTACAAAGCCTGTTCCAAAGCCAAGCATGAGGCGCATATGAGCTCCATGGGTATTAGATACTTGCGTGAGTGAGTCATGTGTTTGTGGAAGATGCTAGTAAAGTCTGTGCTAATGTATGAGGTTAATTATTATCTTGTTCCTTGAATAAATATCGTTTTCATTTAATTAATGAGTACAACTTGTTATGTGAAACTATTTGCTTTATGACGATGTTATTCAAAAGGGTCCCTAGTCTTGTCATCATGTGAGATAGTGATGATACATGGATTAGTATAGCCGACTGATTGATGATTTTATTTCACAGATCATAGACATAGAGATGTCAAATCAGTGATGTGCACACATGTTGGTGAACATGGTGTTGGACAGACCCACGTGAGATATTGCTGGCATTATTATTGTAATGTGCCAACAGTTGTCATCTCAATTGGTGTACCTGTAGAGTCCTTGGACCTAGAATGCATAGTGACACACTTAGATGCTTCCTAACGCTATTCCATAATAGGGTAGTAATAAGGCTTTTTTTCAGGTGTGTTGTGAAACATGTCTTGGGATATGAGCGGTCAAGATGGAATTTACCCCTCCTAATAATGGTGAGAGTAATCTCTGGGACCCTCGAGGTATTGGATTGGAAAAGTGCATGGTCATGCCACTATGACTAAGGAGTTAGTCATGATATGAATCCGATACTTGATCGAGTGAAATATCAAGTTAACCAACAAGGGTGGTACGTATCTTGCCTTGAGATTGACTGATGGCGTATGGTAAAGGGACTAGTGCTTGAGTATATCAAGGTTCATGAAAATTTGATTTTGTACGCTTTCAGGGGTCAATATGTGTTGCTAGGTACTGCTATTGATCAGTGAGTTGGAAATGGTTTCCGGTGAACAACCATTAGTGTATGAACCTATCGGGTTACACACTCAAGGGGATGGATTAAAAACATGCAAATATTTGGTTCTTGTGCAAGTGGTAGATTAAAGGATATGCCCAAGAAAATTCCGTGTATCGGAATTTCCGGTAGGAAGTATCGAAAGTTCTAGTTATTTTCTGGTCTCGATACAGAGAGCGAATGTTGCTTCAGAAGTTCCGATATGGTATCGAAAGTTCCGATGAGCCAGAAGTTCCGATTCGGAATCGGGGAATTTTTGTACTGATCAGAAGTTCCCATATGGTATCGGATGTTCTGAGGTGAGAGATAACAAATTGGATCTATTGCGTGTCGTACTGTATCAGGAGACCTAAAATACCCTGTCGGAAGTTCCGATCTAGGATCGAATGTTCTGATGTGGGAAAACAGATTAGATCTATTATGGTTTTTAGGGTTTCGGGATGAGCACAACCAGAGGGCTCTTAGCCCTATAAAAGGAGAAGAGGAAGACATCTTGGGAGCAGCAATAAGCCTAGATTAGACCTAGCCACCCAAGAATTCCCTCCTTCCTTTCTTGATCTCAAACGTTGAGGTCAAGGATCCCCGTCTCTCACGTGCAGTGCTAGCACGCTACCGTCGTAGGTACTCCATCCCTGTACGTGTGGACTCCGTGGAGGCATTGCTCCAATAGCGACGCTCGTGGACATCTATATGCGAATGACTACGTCGTCTTCATCGATCGGATCGGCGAAGGATGGCAAGGACGAAGCGAGGATAGGCTTTACGTGCTACTCCAACATCTTCTTCCACTGCACCTACCGCGTCAAGTTCTAGAAGGTACCGATCTATGATCTCAAACGTGCATAGGTCTTGGGCTTTAGGGCGGAAATTTTGAATTTTCCGGCTAACGTAGCTCCCCTATTCCCCAACAGAGGCAGCACTAGAAGCACGTACAATATCAATGAATGGCTGCTGCTACACCTTTCATCCCTGAGATGTGAAGCTCTATGCTCACTCGACAATGCCCTTCCATGTCCATCTTTGCATTGAAGAGCTTCCGATGCATACGTGGACAGAGCAATCTGTCGCCCACATCATCGGGCGCTTCTATGCAGTACACTACCTGGAAGGCTACTCGCGAAGAGGAAACTACACCCAAACTTATGTCCTTCGGACTTGGTTCCAAGATCTAGAGCATATTCCAAAGTTGTTGTGGCTCACTATTATAACCCAGACCCCGTGCAAGGCATTATCAAATTGACTTGGGTTCAGGTGGAACCTTACGATGCCTCTGTCGATGGTGCCAAAGCAGGTCACACTTATAAAGTATTTATTCATGTTGACATAATTGAGGACTACTCGTTTGCTTCTGATGTTAGTCAACCTCACTCTAGCTCTTTTGAGTGGTGCTTGGGGGTGATGGATGGAGAGGATGTCCATGCAACTTCGATCGACACGGGCACTTGCAATCAGCACCCTCAACGTCATCGTGATTAGGAGGAAGACGAGGGACACAATGACAAGGATCGAGACTACTATCAGCCCTGCCGCTAGTGCATTCGCTCCATATGGGTTTGCATCTGGTGCAATGACAACTAGGATGTCATATTCACAACGGCTAGAGTAAGAAGTACCTCCACAGACTCGGGAGGTTACTGCCGGTGCTCAGCTCAAAACTTTTGGGTCACGGAGGTAAATGCGCCCTCTGAGACCCGACACCCTCTCGATGTTGATCCTGTGCTTCAATCATACAATTCATGCTTTAATCATGTAGCAATAGAAAATGTGTGGCTTGACCCCATGTGTCTAGAAGCTAGTAACACTTTGCATCTTCCTCCTAAACAACTAACAGTCCTTCAGGAAGAAGTTGTGCAAGATCCTGTTGCGCCCTTGCAGACCGTCGTAGGTGACTTCCACAATAATCTTGAGGACTTGTTGGCACAGGTTTTCGTGGCCCTTCCTCGGGCACTACTACCCCACACCCCCTAAGGTGCACCATAGTAAATAGAAAAAAATCTCTTGTCACTGGTAGGCATAGTGCTAGGCTGGCCACAAAGAACCCGGAAGGAAAAAGGCCATCCTCCCTCATTCTTTAGGTCCTCGCAAAAAAACTTGGTGTAACCTCGGATTCCATTGAATCTAATTCAAAGAAACTAGGTTCACTCTTCAAGCAACCCTTATCACCTTCAGCGGTACACGCGATTCGAGAGCTAGTGACCATGGGTAGTGGCCAAGCCATGTTGAAGAAGAATGCCACCACCGATGGGGCCTCAACATCCTACCAACAGTTGGGAGCCTAAGGCTCCGTGTCGAGGAGCGGCGGAAACAATGGACAAAATACTTTCATTAGCCTACCGCCATAAGCTCCGAGTTGTGTCCCTGCTGCAACAACCACATTTTGGTGGCTACTTTTACTGGACATTAATCAAACCCACAGAATGGAGATGTAAACCTGCAGCTGGGTTGTTGTTTTTTGCCACCATCTATGTCAGCGGTAAGACTTAAGCTTCTTAGTTGGAATGTTAGGGGCTTAAACTCCCCCGCTAAGCAATAGGCTCTAAATAAGCCTGTTGGCTCGATTTCACCTTCAATTATTTTCCTTCAAGAGATAAACTATTTTGTAGTATGTTAGGTAGATGTTTTGCCAATTATTTTACTTTTCTACCAGTAACAGGAACAAGCAGCGGCGGATCCATGGGGTGTCGGGGGTGTGCCCCCCTATCGCGGCAGCTCCTGAACAGTTTGTGTATTTTTTTTGTATATTCATTGTATTTTTTTGTATATTTTGTATAAATCCTTATATAATTTTAATATTTTTGTTATAATTATGATTTTATATTTAATATTCATTTAAAATAGTGAATAATCTATATACATCTATATATACATATTATTTATGGCTGATACACAGTTCATTCAGCACCCCTAAATTTTTTTCTAGATCCGTCACCGAGAACAAGAGGAGGCATTCTGTTAGTAGTCGACGACAACCTCTTCTAGCTTACTCATCAACACCAGGGCTTGCACACTATAACAACAAAAATCTGTAACAAATGGGATAACAAGCGCTAGAGCCTTTCTGGTGTTTATGGACCACAAGAAACAGGAGCCAAGTTTGCTTTTCTTGGTGAAATTGAGAATTTGGGAAATTTCTCCCTACCTTCCTTGCTTCCGGCAGACAATTTTGTAACATCCCAAATTTTTTTAAAGGTAAAAATAAAATGAGAGATAAAAATTTTCATAAAAAGAATTATCTTTGATTATTAAATAAGCTGATAATGTCCAAATAAATAAAATCCTTGAGAAATAATTCAAATCCTACATTGAGAAAATTATGTTAGGTTCCGAAAGCCAAGATATATTTTTGGGAATTTTTATAAATTTTTAGGACTCTTGCAAATAGCCCATAAATTATAAATCATTTTCAACAATTCTTTTTATTGGAAAAGGAATTGTAATTAATTTGGGCCGCACCCTCCCCCTTCTCCCTTCCTAGGCCAGCCCAGCACAGTACCTGCCCACGCCCTCACTGATAGGTGGAGCCCACCTATCAGCTTCCCTCCTCTTTCTCCCGCGTGCCCGCGCCGTCCCCCTCTCGTTGTCCTCGTAGACCCACCTGTCGGTGCCGTTCCCACGCCGCTCACACCCACTAGCCAGTGGCCCCGCGCAGTCAGGATCTTCTTCCATGTGCCACTGCCCTAAAATCCTGTTGGCCGAAACCCTAGCTCTGCAATCCCATCGCCGCCAGCCTCCTTCCTTTGAATTAACCTCGGATTATTGCTCCTCGTGATCCCGTGACCTCTTTCCCCTAATTACCCGACACATTGATGCCTAGGATCACCGGAATAGCATGTATGGAAACCCCTCACTGGGTATGGTAACCCCCCTGACTTTCCTTGTTTACGCCTACCTTAAACCTGTCGATGACCCCCTATAAAATCCTCGGCACCCTCTGTGTCCCGGCCACACCTCAATTGCTGAAGCCCATGCATACAGAGCACCCGCATAGTGTTTTTGTGTCGTCCCTCTGCTCCTGCTCCAACCACCACTCGCCGTAACCAGAGCCCGTCCCTGATGCTGTCGACCACATCACCGTGACCACCATCGCCTCCCCAACACCGACCACCCCTTCGTTCTCATTGATGACCGCCGGAGCACGCTCCCCACCGACAACACGAGAACGCATCGCCGCCCCCGCTCATTGCCGGCCACGTTCCGTCGACCCCAAGCTCCAACTCCGATACCTTCTTGACCGCCGTCCTATTCTCTTTCCATTTATCTACTTGGTTTGGACCGCCGACAAACGCCGTCACTGCTGCGCTCGCCGCTAGCCACCACGGTCGCCGGGGAAGATAGCCGGCGCAGGTAAATACCCGTGCCATGCTGGATTCCCTTTCAACTGTTCGATCGAGTCCGGACGGTCAAGATTAGATCCCGTGCGGGTTTGATCTGGCCCGTCCGTTCGATCGAAGCGGTACAGAGCCCTCCCAGCTGTTCGATATCATTTAAAACCCGTCACGCAATCGGTGTCCGCTAGATCTTGATCCAACGGTGATCTGCGCTCCGGTTCACACGCACAATGCATTGGTTCACAGTGGACCTGGCTCACTGTGGACCAGGGGCTGCTTTAGATTTAAAATAAATTCTAGAAAATGATTTAAACTTTAAAAATTCATAACTTATTCAATTTAACTCCAAATTTTACCATTCAAATTCCAGAAAAATTGTCTTTTATTCTCTACATGTTTAGACAATAAAATTTATATGTTGGTACTATGCATATTATTTATTTTAATTGTTTATTTTCTTTGATTTGTGTGTCGAGAAGACTATGACACCGTCAAGGATCTTGAGTAGTTTCCCGAGGTCCCTCCATCACCATTTGCTGATCAAGGTAAGTCACAACTCCAGTTTTGAACATATTGAACCCATGTTTTATTTAAATATCACTAAAACCCATAGGATATAAATGCATTAGTATGATTAAATGCCTTACATTATAATTATTAGATCCCGACCTTCTTGTGCAAACCCAAGCCATGCTATTGAGCCTCATCTCCTTGTCACCGTTATTATTTATTATTAGATAGTGTCCAAAGTATCGACACAACTGATATAGGATAAAAATGAGTCGTAAATTAGTCACATTAATTCTATTATATATATTTCCCTGATATTTTTCTCATCCCTTGGTATTCTGAAAGACTTGGAGAATATGTTAAGTATGATAGCATGGTGGGTTCTAGGTGCAAGCAAGGGCATTGGTTAGTCACACCCGGAGCACTATAAGGACCGGTCTGTGTGATCCATTGCAAAGTATTTCCGTACTAACCACAAGTCCAATGGGTAAGGCCTAATAGGAGGTATGGAGCGTTCCAACTTGATGCACCAAGCGAAGGGGGCAAGTGGCATCTGCGGGTGACTTGTACCGACGAGGCACAAAAGGGGGCACGACATTGGTCCAATGCGTTGGCGCGCTAGCGAAACCTAGTGGGTTGTCCTCAAGTTGGTGTGTTCCATGTTGAAGGTTTTGGCAGGGACTTGGTCTGGGTATCGTGGTGATATCTTGGTCGATGTCGGGTTTTTCCCTTGTGGGTACAATAGTACACCTCTTATTAGAGTAAAAACTTTTCGAAAATCTGAGCCCACAGTCTAGGTCGGGTTTAACAATGTTCACTGCAGTTAGTTTACATCGAAAATCCGATTGATGAAGACGACGTAGTCATTCGCATATAGATGTTCACGAGCGTCTCTATTGGAGCAACACCTCCACAAAGTCCACACGTACAGGGATGGAGTACCCCCACGGCAGCGTGCTAGCACCGTACGTGAGAGACGGGGATCCTTGACCTCAACGTTTGAGATCAAGAAAGGAAGGAGAGAACTTTTCGGTGGCTAGGTCTAATCTAGGCTTATTGCTTGCCCCATGGCGTCCTCCTCCTCTCCTTATATAGGGCTAAGAACCCCTAAGTTGTGCTCATCCCGAAACCCTAAAAACCGTAACAGATCCAATCTATTTGTGATATGACCACGCCGACCACTCCAACCTCTACACCGACCACTTCGACCACAGCGACTCCAATACATGTTTTTGATGGACCAATTACACGCAGTCGAGCTAAGAAGCTTCAACAAGAGGTGCACGCGCTACTTTGTGCAATTCATTTACTATTAATGAGAGTTATATACTACCTAAGTCGTGTACATTGCTAATGCTCAGGTTTACCAAGAAGGATGACAAGAACTCACAAGGAAATGGACACATAGAAGAATCATGCTCGAACCAAGCCAGTCCTGCAGGATCGTCTCAAAGAAATAATCATAACTTTGATTTCCAAAATCTATGAAGGCAAATGAGCACTTTTTGGAAAACTCTTGAAGTCTAGTTTCCAATGAATCTAACCCCGACCAGTTTGAAGTTTGCATGAAGGCGTCCGACCAGTTTTAGTGCTTGTTGGTCCGAAGGTCAACAGTCTGCATGAAGTCAATGTTCTCATATTAAAACTGCATCATTCTACCGAGTTCCATGGTGCATATTATACATGGTGTGAAACCTTATCAAGTCACCTTTCCAAGGAATCCAACCGTTCGTGATTTGAAGCTTCCAAGGAGGAGTTATTGCTGAAATACCGAAGACCGCTCAGAAGACCAACAGCCACGCGGAAACTCTCCAGAAGCTGATTCGTTTTCACATAGTTCGCCTAGTCTTTTCTTTTCATGTTCGCACCTATCTTCAAGGTCTACTCCTTGTATAAATACCCCCTAGCACCATTGTAATGGCACCTTTGATGATTCAATACAGAACCCCTTGTTTAGCTGCGTGCTAACAAACTCAGAGAGAGATCTCTACCTTCCTTTGCTCTTGTGATTTCCTTCGTGGGATTACAGAAGCGGCGGCTTCATCCGCTCCCAATTGGTGCTCCTACTCCCTTCAAGGTCCTCCTTGATTGAATGTAGGCTGTGTTGGTTGGTTCTTTGAGAGTGTGGTTGGGCGAATCCTCGATTCAGGTTGCCGGTTAAAGACGGTGGTTGGCTTCGAGTTTTATTTGCCAGGTTGCACTAGTTATCGCTACTTGCAGCAAGTTATCCGGCTATTCTATAGCTAGTTATCTGAAGATCGATCCTACGTCGTGAAGATCGGGACCCCGTGACGCATCAATTTGCCCACGTCGAATGTTCCGATCCTGTATCGGAATTTCCGATAGGGTATTTTAGGTCTCCTAATATAGTACGACATGAAACAGATCCAATATGTTATCGCCCACCTCAGAACTTCCGATACCCAGTCGAAACTTTCGATCGGTACAAAAATTCCCCGATTCTGAATCAGAACTTCTGGCTCGTTGGAACTTCCGATACCATATCGGAACTTCCGAAGCTACATTTGCTCTCTGTATCGAGACCAAAAAATAACCGAAACTTCCGATACTTCCTATCGGAACTTCCGATTCATGGTATTTTCTTGGGCACATTCTTCAATCTCCCACTTGCACAAGAACCAATTCTTTGCATGTTTTTAATCCATCCCCTTAAGTGTGTGACCCGATATGTTCATACACTAATGGTTGTTCACCGAAAACCGTTTTCGACTCACTGATCAATAGTGGTACCTAGCAGCACATATTGACCCCCGAAAGCGTACAAAATAAATTTTCATGAACCTTGATATACTGATCAATAGTGGTACCGCGCGCCGTCAGTCAAGCTCAAGACGAGATATGTGCCACCCTTATTGGTTAGCTCGACATTTCACTCGAGGGGCCCAAAGATGACTCTCCTATTATTAGGAGGGGTAATTCAATCTTGACCGCTCATATCCCAAGACATGTTTCACAACACACCTGAAAACAACCCTTATTACTACCCTGTTACGAAATAGCATTAGGAAGCATCTAAGTGTGTCATTACGCATTCTGGAATCAAATGACGATCTCAGGTCCAAGGACTCTATAGGTACACCATTTGAGATGACAACTATTGGCACATAACAATCTCAGCAGTATCTCAAGTGGGTCTGTCCAACACCATGTTCACCAAAATGTGTCCACATCACTGATTTGACATCTCTATGTCTATGATCTGTGAAACACAATCATCAATAAGTCGAATGTGCTAATCCATGTATCATCACTGTCCCACATGATGACAAGATTAAGGACCCTTTTGAACAACATCGTCATAAAGCAAATAGTTTCACATAACAAGTCATCCTCATTAATTAAATGCAAATGATATTTATTCAAGGAAGAAGATAACAATTATCCTCATACATTAGTATAGACTCTACTAGCATCTTCCATAAACACATGACTCACTCACGCAACTATCTAATACCCATGGAGCTCATATGCACCTCATGCTTGGGCTATGGAAGAGGTTTTGTCAATGGATCTGCCATGTTCAAATCCGTGTGCACCATGCAAATCTTCACATCACCCCTCTCAATGATCTCGCAGATCAGGTGATATCGCTAAAGTATATGTTTGGTTTTCTGGTGCAATCTAGGATCCTTGGCTTGCGCAATAGAACCACTATTATCACAATAGAGGTCCACTGGACTGGACACACTAGGAATAACACCTAGCTCAGAAAAAACTTCCTGATCCAAACGGCCTCCTTTGACGCTTTCGAAGCAACAATATACTCAGCTTTTGTTGTAGAATCGGCCACCGTATCTTGCTTTGAACTCTTCCAACTGACTACGCCTCCATTGAGGCAGAACACAAAACCAGATTGTGATCGAGAATCATCTTTATCGATTTGAAAGATAGCATCCGTGTAACCACTTATGACGAGCTCCACTTCACCACCGTATACCAAGAACATTTCCTCAGTCCTTCTCAAGTACTTGAGGATACTCTTTACTACAGCCCAGTGACTTTCACACGGGTTCGATTGGTACCTGCTCTTAACACTTAGAGCATATGACACATCTGGGCATGTACATAGCATGGCATACATGATGGATCCAATTGCGGAGGCATACATGATCGTACTCATCTTCTCTAGCTCATCAGGTGTCACAGCACACTGAGTCTTACTAAGAGAAATACCATGTGACATCGGTAGAAAAACCTTCTTAGAATTCTGCATTTTGAACCATTTCAAAACCTTGTCAATGTATATACTTTGGCTTAATTCAATTAACTGTTTCGATCTATCTCTATAGATCTTTATGCCCAAAATATATGCTGCCTCTACGAGATCTTTCATCGAAAAACTATTTTTTAGTGAAGTCTTGACAACATTCAACAAAGGAATGTCGTTTCCGATCAACAATATGTCATCTACATATAGGACCAAAAACACAAGTGAGCTCCCACTAGCCTTTTGTAAACACAAGGTTCTTCTCTATTCTTAATGAAGCCAACCCCTTTGACAACCTCATTAAAATGAAGATTCCAACTCCGAGAAGCTTGCTTCAATCCATAAATGGACTTTAGCAACTTACAAACTTTCCCAGCATTCCCCAGACTATCAAGACCTTCAGAGTGTCTCATGTACACATCCTCACTTAGGTTTCCATTTAGGAAAGCCATCTTGACATCCATTTGCCATATCTCATCATCATAAAATGCAGCAATAGCTAGGATGATCTGAATAGACTTAAGCATAGCGACGAGCGAAAATGTTTCATCATATTCAACACCTTGAATCTGTCTAAAACCTTTCACCACCAATCATGCCTTATAGATGTGAACATTTCCATCAACTTCTATCTTTTTCTTGAAGATCCATTTACACTCAATAGTTTTTACACCATTGGGTGGATCAACCAAGTTCCAAACTTGATTGACACGCATGGACTCCAACTCAAATCCAATGGCTCCAAGCCATTTCTCAGAGTCTGCTCCCATCACTGCTTCCGCATAGTCTTGGGCTCGTCATTGTCCAATAACAACACGTACCTCTCTAGCGCCAACAGTGGTCAAGCCATTGCCCAGTGGTCAAGAACATGTACCTCTCTAGCGCATGGACTACTCTCCCAGACCTTTGTGAGACTGGCGCATCCATAATAGGGTCAGCATCATCTTGCGCCTCTTGCTCTGGTTCAATGGTGATGAGGACATCACTTCACATGATACACACATGGAGCCTCCACCTACAATTCAGCTACAAGGACCAATCACACGCGCCCGTGCCCGTCGCTTGAACCATGAGGTTAATTCTTTCCTTAGCAACTTTGATTATATTTGTTTGGACGGGATGCTACTGAATTCTAGTGATATTTTGTTGCTTAGGAACATGGGAGATGGAATAGAAGAGTTGGAGTTGAAGACGGAGCCGGACGGATGATTTGAAGTCAAGAATTCGCTGGTTCGGACTACATCGACCACCATTCACCAAAATGGGCATAACTTCCTCATACGAAGTCCGATTGGCGCGTTCTTGGACTTTTTGGAAAGCTAAGGTGAAGACGGATCTTTTGCCGTTGGTTTCGTCTCATTTGGAGTCTCGAGTCGAACTGTGTGATTAAAACAGTCCTGCGTGACAGAACTGGGCCGTGTTGGCCCATAATCTGAGTCTGTACATCTTCTAGCCCACAGCCCAAGTCTGTTCACCTTCCACAGGCTGCCGCCCTATATATTCTCACGTCAGCCGCCTCTAGGGTTAGGTTTGCTTTGTTTGCATCTACACTGTTGTGTTTAGATCCCGCCTCTTGCACCGGACCGATTGGCTGCTGCATTGGCGTTTGTGAAACCTCACCTTATCTTCGTTTGTCTGTGATTTGGCATTCGATTTGTATCCTTCCTGTTCTTGCTTGTGTTCTTGGGTTCGCTTGCAGGAATTAGCCTTCGTGGCGAGGTCAATCGCGTCCTGCGTGGTTGATAACCAACGGAGACAGTGGTGTAACGATTGCAAGGTTTTGATCCGCCGGACCGGAGCCTTGGATCGCCAACGTCGAGATTCTCCACCAACCCAAGTTTATCCTTTACCTAGCGGAAGATCGGGACCAATCACCCATCAGTTGGTATCAGAGCTCAGTTTTCCCGTTAGGTAATCTCGATCTGCTTTTGTTTTTACCCAGAGTCCAGAAAACCGCACCAAAAAATTCCCCACCGAGAACCCCTTTGTGCCTTGCGATTTTAATTTCAGTTTTAACTTTGTTGAGTTCATGTTCTTGGTCGAGTCTTGTTGCTGGTTTAGTCATCCCTCTGTGTCGTTTGAGTAGTAGTTGTTCTTGTGTCTCAGAAAAAAAATTCCCCACCGAAAAACCCCCCTTCCGCAACCCTATTTGTTTTCCACATCTACTCTTTGTGACCCCCCTTCAGTAAAACAGGCATAACTTTTCGCTCGTTTGGCAGAAAAATCTGAAATTTTTTGAGCGTGTTCCTGACCCAATGTGAGTGCTCAAGACGTGTTGTACAATAAGTTGTGACGCCGGTTAGCCCTCACCACAGTCGCAAAAAAAAATCAGGAAGATAAAGAAAAAAATTGGACAAAGTTTTTGCTCGCCGGACAGCGAACTTGTTTGAATTTTTGTGAGCCACATCCCACCTCAGTTGTAGGTGCCAATTTTTGTGATTGCTTCTCTGGTCATCCTTGTTCAAAAAAAATAGAGTGAAAAAAAAGGAGAAAAAAATATATATATATATAAAAAGAGAAGCGGTCCTGTTAGTTGCTTGTCCGAACTCTTGTCCGAACTCTTGTCCGATCTCTTGTCCAATCAGTGGCAGGCAGTGGCAGTCTCTGCTTGTCCAATCCCTTGTCCGATCTCTTGTCCGATCTCTTGTCCGATCTGCAGAGAGCTGAATTTGGCCTGTGTTGCTTCCATTTGAGTTTTGGGCACATAGTTTCCCTCTATTGCTTGAATTTTCACCTTGGGAGCACTAAGGTCAGCAACTTTGATGAGTACTAGGGAATACTTATTGAACTTGGTTTAACTGTTATTATTATCGCTAATCCTTGCTACTCACTTTGCCTTCCAAGCTACACTTTTCTCTTGGTCAGGACAGGTTCATTCCTTGCAATTGCCACCACCCTCCACTTGGTTCATCACCTGTAGGCCGGTGACCTCACTGCGGCGTGGTAAGAACACTTGCAAGCGTGGGTAAGGTGCTTGACGGATTGCTTCCACCACACACCCAACACCCCACCGAGCTGTTTTCCATCAGGATTATTCTTTGTTGTTTTGTCTTTCACTAACATGGCAGATAACAGCGGCACCCCTCCATCTGATTTTAATGAATGTGTCTCACGACGTGCTCTACTAGAGTCTCAGCGGCAGACCCAACATTCCATCGAACGTCTCGCACGTACTGTGGCTGATCTAGTAGACCGGATGACTGCCTTGGAAACACGCTTGCCTGCTGCACGAGCCAACAACGACCATGTTGAAGAGGAAGACGACCATATTGAAGAGGAAGACGACCTATCCTATGCCGGAAACAATGCCATTGACCCTGACGAGGCTGCACGTCATCGCTTTCAGTTCAACCGTCAAGGTATGGGCGGCCACCGCAACCGCCCTCCACGAGGTAACAATGACAACCACAGGAACAATGATCCCTACTCTAAGGTAAAATTTTCAGTACCTCCTTTTGCTGGCACCTATGATCCAGATGCATATTTAGATTGGGAGATGTCAGTCGAACAAAAATTTAATGCTCACATGGTTCCTGCTATCCACCGCGTGCGCTTAGCTACTAGTGACTTCACTGGATATGCTCTTCTTTGGTGGACTGAAATAGTTCAGATTGGCAATGAACCACAAACTTGGGATATGTTAAAACGGCAAATGCGTGGTAGATGGGTCCCTCCTTCATATAAACGTGATTTGAGAAAAAAATTGCAGCGCCTAAACCAAGGAAATAAATCGGTAGAGGAGTATTATCAAGAGTTGCAAATAGGTTGCATGCGTGCTGAAATTGAGGAGGACAATTAGGATAAAATGGCCCGTTTTTATGGTGGTTTAAGACGTGAAATTCAGGATATCATTGATTATAAAGAATACAATACTATCACTCGTCTTTTCCACCTTGCTATGCTTGCAGAAAAAGAATTGCAGGGTCGCCAACAACCACAACTGATGAGGACATCACTTCACATGATACACACATGGAGCCTCCACCTACAATTCAGTTACTAGGACGAATCACACGCGCTCGTGCCCGTCGCTTGAACCTTGAGGTTAATTCTTTCCTTAGCAACTATGTCAATATTTGTTTGGACGGGATGCTACTGAATACTAGTGATATTTTGTTGCTTAGGAACATGGGAGATGGAATAGAAGAGTTGGAGCTGAAGACGGAGTCGCACGGATGTTTTGAAGTCAAGATTTCGCTGGTTCGGACTACATCAACCACCCTGCACCAAAATGGGCATAACTTCCTCATACGAAGTCCGATTGGGGCGTTCTTTGACTTTTTGGAAAGCTTAGGAGAAGACGGATCGTTTGCCGTTGGTTTCACCTCATTTGGAGTCTCGAGTCATTCTGTGTGATTTAAACAGTCCTGCATGACAGAACTGGGCCATGTTGGCCCATAGTCTGAGTCTGTACGTCTTCTAGCCCACAGCCTGTGTCTGTTCGCCTTCCACAGGCCGCCGCCCTATATATTCTCATGCCAGCCGTCTCTAGGGTTAGGTTTTGCTTTGTTGCATCTACACTGTTGTGTTTAGATCCCGCCTCTTGCACCGGACCGATTGGCTGCTGCATTGGCGTTTGTGAAACCTCACCTTATCTTCGTTTGTCTGTGATTTGGCATTCGATTTGTATCCTTCCTGTTCTTGCTTGTGTTCTTGGGTTCGCTTGCAGGAATTAGCCTTTGTGGCGAGGTCAATCGCGTTCTGCGTGGTTGATAACCAACGGAGACAGTGGTGTAACGATTGCAAGGTTTTGATCCGCTGGACCGGAGCCTTGGATCGCCAACGTCGAGATTCTCCACCAACCCAAGTTTATCCTTTACCTAGCGGAAGATCGGGACCACTCCCCCATCAGTTGGTATCAGAGCTCAGATTTCCCGTTAGGTAATCTCGATCTGCTTTTGTTTTACCCAGAGTCCAGAAAACCGCACCAAAAAAAATTTCCCACCGAGAACCCCTTTGTGCCTTGCGATTTTAATTTCAGTTTTAACTTTGTTGAGTTCGTGTTCTTGGTCGAGTCTTGTTGATGGTTTAGTCATCCCTCTGTGTCGTTTGAGTAGTAGTTGTTCTTGTGTCTCAGAAAAAATTCCCCACCGAAAAACCCCCCCTTCCGCAACCCTACTTTGTTTTCCACATCGACTCTTTATGACCCCCCTTCAGTAAAACAGGCATAACTTTTCGCTCGTTTGGCAGAAAAATCTGAAATTTTTTGAGCGTGCTCCTGACCCAATTTGGGGGGTCACAAAGAGTAGATGTGGAAAACAAATAGGGTTGCGGAAGGGGGGGTTTTTTCGGTGGGGAAATTTTATCTGAGACACAAGAACAACTACTACTCAAACGACACAGAGGGATGACTAAACCAGCAACAAGACTCGACCAAGAACACGAACTCAACAAAGTTAAAACTGAAATTAAAATAGCAAGGCACAAAGGGGTTCTCGGTGGGGAATTTTTTTTTGGTGCGGTTTTCTGGACTCTGGGTAAAAACAAGAGCAGATCGAGATTACCTAACAGAAAAACTGAGCTCTGATACCAACTGATGGGTGATTGGTCCCGATCTTCCGCTAGGTAAAGGATAAACTTGGGTTGGTGGAGAATCTCGACGTTGGCGATCCAAGGCTCCGGTCCGGCGGATCAAAACCTTGCAATCGTTACACCACTGTCTCCGTTGGTTATCAACCACGCAGAACGCGATTGACCTCGCCACGAAGGCTAATTCCTGCAAGCGAACCCAAGAACACAAGTAAGAATAGGAAGGATACAAATCGAATGCCAAATCACAGATGTTGGGGGAAAATATCTCATCTTCGGGGTTATTGCCGAAGATGCATGAAGGCAGTCAACCAGTTCAAAGATTCTCCGAAGGTTACCTTCGAAGATACCCGAAACCCTGTTCGAAGTCCGAAGACAGGTGTTGGTTCGAAGTATGTCTTCGAACTAAAGCCCTTCAAGATCTTTTCTACCAGCTAAGATGGAAGACTTATCTTCTTTCTTATTAGATTAGTCTTTTACCATTTTATCCCTATTAAGGAAACCGAATAGTTTCCTTAATGTCGGTTGTAATAGAGGGGTAAATAGGTCTTTTCCTTAATGTTTGAGCCTATAAATACCCCCCATTTCACCCTGTAATAGGGACCGAATACAAGGGATTAAATACACACTTTCGAACTATTCTAAGCTATTATCCTTTCGGAGGCTTAGAACAGTTTGCTTCACAAACACTTCGTTTGTTAGTTTCTTTTCTACAGAAACCTGTTAGCGTAATCTTTTACGCCAACAGTTGGCGCCGTCCGTGGGGAACCTAGTTCGAAAAACTTCGTTCTCTACCAACTTCTTACATCATGCCTCCTAAGCGGAGCGCACCTCGCAATCCCACTCGGAGGTCCTCTCGGATCTCCGGAGAGATACCCTTCGACACAGTTGAAGTCAGAGGGTCTTCGACTATCCCTCCACCTCAAACTCCGCAAGGGGCTTCTATTCCTCGAGGATACGAAGCCTCTCCGCCAACCCCTTCCATACTCCGACCGCCCGGAGTCACTCCGCCACGCTCCATCCCGATTTGAACTGATCATACCAGTTCTCAAGACCCGGAAGGTCCTTCCGGAGGAGATGAAGATAGCCTTGGAGACATGGCCACTCAAATGGCCAACCTTCAAGCTGAGGTAGCGAGGTGGCGGCAAGAGGCTGCGAACAGGCTTCGCTCTCAAGCCACCCCAGCTATCCCCGAAGTGCCCGAAGACGACGATCTTGGTTATCCCGAAGCCCCGGAGAACGCCTCTTACGACAATGAATCTCCGTTGCATCCTGAGCTGCAGAAGGTTCGCTTCGATCCAAAGTTCAAAACCTCGAAGCTCTGCAAGTATGCCGGAGACGAAGATCCCAGTGAGTTCGCGCGTTCTTATGCCCTAGCGATTGAAGCTAGCGGCGGAGACAGAGAAACTATGGCGAAGTGCTTCCCGTTAGCTCTTCAAGGAGTGGCGTTGAGATGGTTCTGGTCTTTAAAGCCAGGATCAATCAATTCGTGGTCACAGTTGAAGAGGAAGTTTATAAGTAACTTTCAGGGCACCTTCGTGCCTCCTATGTCAACAGGAAGCCTTTTCCAAGTGAAACAGCTCCCCGGAGAAACATTGAGGCAGTACTTCAAGCGCTTTGCTCACACGAAGTCGCAAATTCGGGGGCTGTCCACATCCTCAGTGGTTGATGCGGCTCGGGAAGGCGTTAGTCATAAAGGCCTTCTGGATAAACTGCATCGGAAGAGCATCACCATAGTATCACAGCTGATGTCATACTTCGAGGAGTATGCGAGGTCAGAAGAGGGTTGGCTTCGGAGGACTACTGCTACTTCGACAGTATTACAAGAAGTTAAAGCAGAGGTGAAGACTTCGGCACAGCCGCAAGAACCAGTCTTCGAAGTGCAACATGATCGAAGAAGAGGGCAAAAGCACCCTCGCTCTGAAGTTTTGAACATTGCACCCCCACAGAAGTTTGCACCAAGAGCTCCACAGTCTGCGGGGAACAAGTCCAGCGGCTGGAGGCCGCCAGGGAAAACGGCTGGCAAGGGCCAGACCCTTTTTTGCTGTATTCATGGAGAGAATCGAAGCCATGCAACTGACACTTGCAAGGCTATCCTTACCCTAAGGGGAGAATACTTGGAAAGAACTTCGGGTCGAGGTAGTACCGACCGAAGTCCAGCAGCAGCAGTGCGCCCAGAGCCGGTCCAGGCTGTGGCGCGGATAGAAAATTTTGATGCTGCAAGGCACCCTCCAGTGGCCAATGTTATGCCACCTCCGAAGCAAGAGGAAGGGCAAGATAGAGGAAAGAGAGTAGTTCTCCCTATCTCCGGAGGAGGTACCCTCGGAAGCATGTCCAAGAGACAGCGAAGAGAGTACGTTCGGGAGGTAGGTCATATTGGGACTTCGTCATCTGCAGCTGCAATGCCGGAGTGGTCCCATGTTCCAATATCTTTCTCTGCGGAGGATGCAGCTGGTATTAAGTTCCTGCATGCAGATCCATTGGTTATCACTGCTGATATTGCAGGGACTGAAGTCCGAAGGGTGCTAATTGACGGAGGTAGCTCGGCAGATATCATCTTTGTACAAGCCTTCGATCAGTTATGCATTTCCCGGAAACATCTCCTCCCAGCGGCTCGTCCTCTGCAAGGCTTCGCAGGACCTCCGCTTGATGCACTTGGCCAGATAGGCCTGGAAGTAACCTTCGGGAAGGTTTACTAGCCCGAACTGAAGAAGTTATCTTTGATGTGGTAGATGCCCCGTATGCTTATAATGTCATCTTCGGACGGGGCATGTTGAATCAGTTCGGAGCTGTGGCGCATCACAACTACTTGTGCATGAAGATGCCCACACAAGCAGGAGTCCTGACAATCTTCGGAGATCAAGCCATGGCTCGGAGGGCAGAATATGGTCATGGTCCTCCTCTTGATCCGAGACAAGTAAACAGTGTTCAAAATAATGAAGAAATTTTTTCAGCCTCCTCCGAAGCTTCGAAGAAGTCGTTTCCAAGACCAAGCCCCGAAGGAGAGATTGCAACGAAGATTATTGTCAAAGATGGTAAAGAATACACTTTTCAATTTGGTAAAGATTTACCTCCTGAAGTTGCAACTTCCTTGGAAAAGGTCGTAGAAGAAAATTTGGATGTCTTCGCTTGGTCTGACGAAGATATCACCGGAGTCGATCGGGATATTATTGAGCACAGTTTGCTTGTAAACCCGAAGGCCCGGCCTGTTCGGCAAGGACTACAGAAGATGTCCGCAGAGAGAGCTTCTCTAGCTAAGGACGAAGTTGAAAAACTGTTGAAGGCTGGGATTATCAAAGAAGTGGCCCACACAGAATGGTTAGCCAACCCAGTCTTCGTCAGGAAGAAGTCTTCCGGAAAGTGGCGCATGTGCATTGATTTCACATCTTTGAATAAAGCGTGCCCACGAGACCCCTACCCCATGCCCCAAATTGATCAACTAGTTGACTCTACTGCAGGTTCGGAGTTACTAAGCTTCCTTGACGCGTATTCTGGTTATCATCAAATATGGTTGAAGCGCGAAGATGAAATCAAGACGAGCTTTGTAACTCCTTCGGGAGTCTTCTGTTATGTAAGAATGCCCTTCGGCCTAAGAAATGCCGGGGCTACTTTTTCAAGATTAGTTGCTAAGGCTCTAGGTCATCAACTAGGTCGCAATGTGAAGGCCTATATGGATGATATTGTAATAAAGAGTGCCTTAAAGCACCAACATAGCCTAGACTTAGCAGAAACATTCAATAGCCTTCGGGCATGTGGGATCCGTCTTAACCCCGAAAAATGTATATTCGGAGCTAAGGCTGGAAAGTTGTTAGGGTACTTAGTTTCAAGCAGGGGAATTGAAGCTAGCCCTACTCAAATAACTGCGCTGCAGAAGATGGCTCCTCCGGAGAATTTAAAGCAAGTGCAAAAGCTGACTGGACGTCTGGCAGCACTTAGCAGGTTTTTATCAAGGTCTGCGGAGAGGAGCTTGCCAATATTTAAAGCTTTGAAAGGGTCCGAAGATTTTGCATGGACACCGGAGTGTCAGAAAAGTTTCGAAGATATTAAAGATTATCTCAGCAATCTTGCTACACTAACGGTGCCTATTGCGGACGAAACCCTACTCCTGTATCTTGCAGCTACGGGTTCAGCTGTCAGCGCAGTCCTTGTTAGAGAAGCGGATATCAATGGGAAGTTGGTCCAAAATCCTGTCTATTTTGTATCCGAAGCATTGTCAGGAGCGAAGACAAGATACTCCGAACTTGAGAAGTTCGTTTATGCTCTGATAATGGCTTCGAGGAAGCTAAGACATTATTTTTTGGCTCATAATGTAATTGTACCAACTTCGTATCCTTTAGGAGATATGCTCCGAAGCAAAGATTCCACTGGAAGGATTGGAAAGTGGGCAGTAGAGCTAGCACCCTTTGGCATATCTTTCCTGGCAAGGACAGCTATCAAATCTCAAGTCCTAGCAGACTTCGTAGCAGAGTGGACTCCACCTGCGAAGTTGACTCCAGAGAAATCAGATGACGGAGTTTGGATTATTTACTCCGATGGGGCTTTCCAAGCATCCGGAGCAGGCATTGGGGCAGTATTGATTTCACCGTCAGGGCAAAGAGCAATGTACTCCGCAAGACTCAACTTTAAGTCTACCAATAATATAGCAGAGTACGAAGGGATTTTATTGGGACTCCGGAAACCACGTGCTCTAGGAGCTACAAGGATAATTATAAAAACAGATTCTCAGATAGTAGCAGGGCACGTAGACAAAAGTTTTCAAGTCCGACATCCACAGCTTGCAAAGTACTTAGAAGAAATCCGCAAGATCGAAGCACACTTCAAGGGTATTTCCATTCGGAGTATACCAAGAGCTGAAAACGTGCAAGCGGACATTTTAGCGAAGGCTGCAGCCGGAGCTGTGGATGTGCCTGACGAAGCTTTCTATGAGGAGCTCAATGTACCTTCGGTAACACAAATTGCCTCTGCGGAGATTCTTTGCATTCCTAGTGCAGATTGGAAAGATTCGATCATAGAACTCCTGCAAGGAGGAACAAATTTGCCCGAAGAACCCCAGTTGTCAAGATTAAAGCTCAGAGCAAGAAACTATCAGTTAATCAACGGTATATTATACAAGGCCGGAGTATGCTCCCCTCTACTCCGATGTATATCTCAAGCCGAAGGCCAAGAAATTCTTCGAGAAATTCACGAAGGCCTTTGTGGAAGCCATTTAGCCCCTAGAGCTCTGGCAGGAAAAACACTTCGCCAGGGGCTTTATTGGCCCACAATAACAGCTGATGCGGAGAGCTTGGTCCGCACTTGTCAAGGATGTCAGTGGATGGGTCGACGGAGTCATCGCCCACCAACAGCTCTTCAAGTCATTGCTCCGGTATGGCCTATGGCCAGATGGGGTATGGATCTAATTGGTCCCTTTCCGTTAGCAAAGGGAAATCTGAAGTTCGCAGTGGTAGCTATTGAATATTTTTCTAAGTGGGTAGAAGCAGAGCCCTTAACAGCTATCACTTCGAACAATGTACAGAAATTCTTCTGGAAGAACATTATTTGCCGGTTCGGAGTGCCTAGATATCTCACAGTTGATAATGGAACACAGTTCGACGCAGAACCCTTCAGGAAGTTTTGCGAAGACCTAGGCATTCAACTATGTTTTGCTGCAGTGAGACATCCTCAGTCGAATGGAGCCGTTGAGCGAGCCAATGGAAATATTTTATCAGGGCTAAATCGAAGAATAGTAGGATTATCAAAGGGACTGTGGACCGAAGAGCTTCCGAAGATTCTGTGGTCCATTCGGACTACGCAAACAAGGTCCACAGGTTTTACTCCGTTCAGACTGCTATTCAGAGATGAAGCTATGACTCCAACGGAGCTCAAAGGGGGATCATTTCGCAGCACCGAACCAGACATCGAAGAAGAGAGACAAGCTTCGTTAGATTTGTCAGAAGAAACAAGACTTCGAGCTGTAGCTAATTTATCAAAGTATCACTAGCAGACGAAGACTTGGTATGACCCGAAGGTTAAGCTCAGCGAGTTAAGGCCGGGTCATCTTGTTCTACGAAGCATTATAGCACCAGGGAAGTTAGGCAATAAATGGGAAGGTCCATATCTAATTGTCCGCTCAGGGCGCCCTGGTTCATTCAAATTAGCTAATTTAGAAGGTGAAGAGTTAGCACATACTTGGCATGCGGAGCACCTAAAGCGATACTTCGCATAAGGGCTCCTTGTAATTCGCTTGTAATCACCTCTAAATTAATAAAGCATACACCCTGATAGTTGCCTTCCCCTCATACACTCCCAGCTTCCCGAGCGGACGCGCTGGAACCGTGGGGTCGACTGAGAGGGAAGTGTCATTAAGCTGGGCTGTATTTCCGGACTTCGTACCCATAAAGTCGAAGCCTCCGGTGTGGTGGCTGAAATCCATCCGGAGCCCAAGTCACGGCTTGTAGGCATCCGTAAAAGAGCCAATACCACATTCTACGGAGTCCAAGCCATTGGCTGGTAGACTTCCGTAAAAAGAGCCGAAGGTGGCCAAAATCTGCGGAGTCCAAGCTGCAGCTTGCAGACATCCGTAAAAAGAGCCGAAGGTGGCCAAATTCTGCGAAGTCCAAGCCATTGGCTGGTAGACTTCTGCAAAAATAGCCGAAGGTGGCTACAATTATACGGAGTCCAAGCCATTGGCTGGTAGACATCCGTAAAAAGAGCCGAAGGTGGCCAAATTCTGCGAAGTCCAAGCCATTGGCTGGTAGACTTCTGCACAAATAGCCGAAGGTGGCTAAAGCAAAACAGCATTTGAGCCATGAGCTTCGAATGTCTGTTCATATAAGTCCAAAACGACAAATTTCTTAAGACACTAAAGTGTCCTGAAAGTTATCTCAATTGATTTCTTTCGTTAAACAAAGGTACCAAGTTACCATTCTTCTGACTACAAAAAGTCGAAGGCATTTCATAAGATTTCAAAAGATCTTTAAATGACAGAGGGGCTCCGAACCCCCAAAAAATTGTACTCCGAAGTTTTTTCTTTGCACATAACCATCTTTGAATACAGTTCGAAGTTGCTTATACCCAAAGAGGGGCTAGTAAATATAGAGACAATTTTAAATCGGCATTCATTATTGAAATAAATGTATATACAGATTACATTATGAAAAATTGGTATCTATACCAAGAAGGAATCGGAGACCTCTTCGGTCCCGAGAGCTAGGGGTGGAACAACTAGTTCCAACATCGGAAGTTCTAAGAACTTTACGTTTAACTCTCTTCCTCCCCTTCGAAGCTCTAAAATCCTTCTGCTCTTGTTGAAGCTCGGCCCAAGTTCGAAGCCGCTCGGGGCTTCTTTCCCAGCTTCTAAGATCTTCAGATCTTTTATTTTGGGCTTCACCTTCGTCTTCGGACCAATTAGTGTCTTCAGAAGACGAGGTGTTTGCGTTAATCTCTTTATCTTCCTCTTTAATATAAGACAATACGTCTTTGATTACTTCGGGCGCAATAACGCCGGAGTCATCTCGAGGAATAAGAAATCGAGGACGCTTATAACTCTTTAGAAGTTCGAAGGTGTTCCACAATGAGCGAACTTCGCTGTTAAGCTCTAACACTTCGATATCTTCCATAAGAGGCAAAGCCTAAAAATATGACAAACAAGACTTTCATTGATAAATGTTTACAAGCATAAAGCTTTACATGGTTAGAAATCCTAAAATATTCCTAAACCTGCGGGTTCGAAGGAGGTTGACTGCTCGAAGCTTGGCTCCGAACTTGCTTCTGGCGTTGGCCTTCATCAATCCAAGCCTTGATCGCAGAACGACCTTCGGCTCTCCACGAAGTTTGGAAGGCTCGCCAGGCGGCAGTCACACCTTCGGAAGGAGTCAAAAGTCTCGCGTCATCGAAGATGATGGAGCCCTCTACGCTCGGAGTAATTGTTCGGCCCAAATCCTCATAGTAACGAAGTAATCCAAGGGCAGACACTTGTCCGGAGAGTTCTCCATAACGCATGCCTGCCGTCTTCATTTGCTTCACTGCTCCTTGGATCCTCTTTAACCGGCGCAGCAGAGTCACATTGTCATCCGAAGGTAGTGATCCCGTAGTACCAAAGTACTCCAAGACACCTAGCATCTGCTCGATGACCTCCGAAGCCACCTTCTCAGACTTGAGTTTTTCCTCAATAAGTGCATCCTTGGCCGAAGTTGTTTCTGCTAGAACTCCGGAAATTCTAGCATTCTCCGTAGTCAAAGTATTCTTTTGAGTCAGGAGTTGGCCAGCCTCTTCTTGGAGTCTCACAAGTTCGGACCCCTTAGCAGCATCCTCCTTCCGCAGTCTTTCAACCTCTGCTCGAAGCACAATTCTTTCTGCTTCGAGCTCTTTCTTCGCAGCCTCCAAGCTTTGCCTAGCCCTTCGCTCTGCTAGTATTACATTATCCATCTGAGCTACTCGACCTTCGGAGAAGTTAAAATTTCTTTTAAGAGCTTCGTTCTCTTCCCGAAGTTGAGCAATTTCATTTTCGCCCGATAAAGCAGCAGCGCGGGCCAAGACTGCTTGCTAAGAAAAAAGAAAAACTGGAATAAGAAATTATTCATATATAATTTGCTATTTGATTCAAAGATGCTTCGTACCTGATAAGCTGCTCTTTCTATAGCAATGTTAAGCTCCGAACTCTTCGCTCTGCTTAAAAGGGCTACCAGTTCTTTTTCCCCGACTTTGCGACTGACTTGACCCAAAGGTTTAACCAAAGCCCCAAGTCCGGTTTTATCCTCCAAAAAAGGAGTTATGAGAGGAAGCATTACTGAAGCCTTCTGATCAGCTCTGCTTAGCGAAGGTCCGGAGAGTTCTTCCGAAGTCCTTGGAACTTCTGAAGATGGTCCCCCTTCGGTTGATTCACTTTCATCTGTTGACTCAGATGAAGTCGATCCTTGAGTAGGAGGAGGCTCTATGTGCCTTTTACCTCTTCCAGGTCCTTGTTGAGTAACCTCCGGACGTGGCTCCGAAGTTGTCGAAGGCCTTTGAATTGTATCTTCGTGAGATACTTCGACAACAGGAGGCTCTAAAAAAAAACAAACAAAAATATTATACATTGTATAATTTTGCATAAATTGATATGAATTATGCGAAATCTACCTTCGACATTCTCCGGGAGATCGAGCACTGGGCTGATCGGAGGATCAAAAGTGAAGTCATCATCTGACTCCGCTGTCAGATTTTCCACTGTCGGAGCATCTCCGTGAGCAGTCCTTTCCTCCACAGCCGAAGTTGTCGGAACCTCAACTTCATCTACACCCATAGGGGCTTCGATTTGTTCTTCCTGGGTATCCGGAGCTCTTACTTCTTCGATGTTGGCTTGGGGCTCCGGTATACCTGCAGTATCTTCAATGTGAATATTTCGTTGAGCTGCATCTTCGTCAATCAATTTCACTAATAATGTACCTTCATCCTCTTTAGAACCAGAAATTGAGGTTCTTGAGCTTGAAGGCGCAGGATCCGAAGGTGCAGGATCTGAAGGTGCGAGGTTCTTCGGCTTCCGAGCCACCTTCTTCACTGGAGTTTTCGCTGAACTTGAAGTTCCAGCTTCGGCTTTTCTTTTCTGAGGCCCTTTCTCCAAAGGCGCCCAATCCATCAGAGGGGGAGGACCGGAGTTGGAGCACCCAAGATCTTTTCCGAAGCCCTTATAATCTGTTCTGAAGTAACAGGGGCTGAAGAAACTGCAAAATAAATAATTCAAGTTAGTTTTTTCTTCGAAGTAAATATGTTTAATGCATGTTGGTTTCGAAGTTACCTGTAGGACTTGAAGTCAAGTTAATTTTGCGAAGACCGCCTTCGGAGTCATCTTCGAAGATGATAGGCCAGTTGGCCATCAGTGGAGGAATTTGAAGACCAATAAATTCTTCAGCCAAGTCTCGCATACTGAGCCTTCGGCTAACTTTTTCAAGCAGATTCAGACGGGCTTCGAATTGGCCTTCGTCGGGTCGCACCAAAGCTTCCTTTCGGAATTGGATTTCTTTAAGTGGCCCAGCCAGAGGATTGCTTGCCCCAATTTCGGCATAGAACCATTTCAGAATCCAATCGGTGTACTATCTAGCGTTGATAGCTTTAGCAGGAAAGTGAAGGGCATACTCATCCCGAAGTCTAAAGTTGATACTGCCAAAAGATATCACTACTTTTTCACCTCCAGGAGTTACGAAGGTTTTCGGCTGGCAGGTTGCTCTATGTAATGCAGCGAAGATTTCAGCCCTTCCTTCACATCCTTCGGCTCTCAAAGCCCACTCAAAGATAGCTAATCTAGCTACTGCATTCGGAGATAGTTGGGGGAGGGTTACATGGAATAGGTCGAGTACCTCCGCCAAGAAGTCCACTGCAGGGAGACCCAAGCCCGCTTCGAAGAATGCTTCGAACACTACCACTTCTCCGGGTCTTGGCTCTGGAATTACTTCTTTTCCTGGCTTTCGAATCATAACTCCCGCACCAATATTCCCTCCTACTGCAATTGTCAAGGACTCTCTTTTGCAAGTCGAAGGCCCCAACTGGAAGGACTGATCTAAATACTTAGTTGACGGGGGGCACAAACCTTGGTCAGCAGAGATTTGGGGATTTCCCCCTCCAGCCGCCATAGATGTTGTTGCGGCCATCGAAGGTATCGCCGCCAACGTTGCTGTTGCCGCTGCTGCCGCCTGTTGCCGAGCCACAATCGAAGGAGGCGCTGATCCCTTGGTCTTCGCCATTGCAATCTCTGGATCGCTTTGGAGGAACTAGAGGCTAAGGTTTAAGAACTCAAGGGGCTCAGAAATCTCTTGATTGTGAGAAAGCGGTGAAAAGGTAACCGGGTAACTTCTAAGCCCTTAATTTATAGCCTGAACTTCATTTTCTTACCGTTAATTCATGTCGTTTTGCATTCCTGCCGTTACTTCTTTTGCGAAATTAACGCCTGCTACAGTTTCCGTTGTAAACAGAAACTAACGGCTATATCTTCTAAGTCTAAAAAGACTTTCAAACTTCCTGAGTTAGTTCTAAGATAGTTCGAAAAGTAACCACCTTAAAACTAATTCGAAGTTCATATCTTCATGCATTTCGGAGATAAAATAAAAACCAATAACCCCTATGATTGGTTATCTTTTCTTTCCGTATACTGCTCTCCTAACGTTACAGGTTGAACGGAGAAGAGTATTCGAGGGGCTACTGTTGGGGGAAAATATCTCATCTTCGGGGTTATTGCCGAAGATGCATGAAGGCAGTCAACCAGTTCAAAGATTCTCCGAAGGTTACCTTCGAAGATACCCGGAACCCTGTTCGAAGTCCGAAGACAGGTGTTGGTTCGAAGTATGTCTTCGAACTAAAGCCCTTCAAGATCTTTTCTGCCAGCTAAGATGGAAGACTTATCTTCTTTCTTATTAGATTAGTCTTTTACCATTTTAGCCCTATTAAGGAAACCGAATAGTTTCCTTAATGTCGGTTGTAATAGAGGGGTAAATAGGTCTTTTCCTTAATGTTTGAGCCTATAAATACCCCCCATTTCACCCTGTAATAGGGACCGAATACAAGGGATTAAATACACACTTTCGAACTATTCTAAGCTATTATCCTTTCGGAGGCTTAGAACAGTTTGCTTCACAAACACTTCGTTTGTTAGTTTCTTTTCTACAGAAACCTGTTAGCGTAATCTTTTACGCCAACAACAGACAAACGAAGATAAGGTGAGGTTTCACAAACGCCAATGCAGCAGCCAATCGGTCCGGTGCAAGAGGCGGGATCTAAACACAACATTGTAGATGCAACAAAGCAAAACCTAACCCTAGAGACGGCTGGCGTGAGAATATATAGGGCGGCGGCCTGTGGAAGGCGAACAGACACAGGCTGTGGGCTAGAAGACGTACAGACTCAGACTATGGGCCAACATGGCCCAGTTCTGTCATGCAGGACTGTTTAAATCACACAGAACGACTCGAGACTCCAAATGAGGTGAAACCAACGGCAAACGATCCGTCTTCTCCTCAGCTTTCCAAAAAGTCAAAGAACGCCCCAATCGGACTTCGTATGAGGAAGTTATGCCCATTTTGGTGCAGGGTGGTTGATGTAGTCCGAACCAGCGAAATCTTGACTTCAAAACATCCGTGCGACTCCGTCTTCAGCTCCATCTCTTCTATTCCATCTCCCATGTTCCTAAGCAACAAAATATCACTAGTGTTCAGTAGCATCCCGTCCAAACAAATATTGACATAGTTGCTAAGGAAAGAATTAACCTCATGGTTCAAGCGACGGGCACGGGCGCGTGTGATTCATCCTAGTAACTGAATTGTGGGTGGAGGCTCCATGTGTGTATCATGTGAAGTGATGTCCTCATCAGAATCTTCGTTACACCCTGAACTGCAAAATGTTCGCTTCGATCCGAAGTTTAAGACTTCGAAGCTTTGCATGTATGCCGGAGATGAGGATCCTGGAGAATTTGTCCGGTCTTATGCCCTAGCAATTGAAGCTAGTGGAGGAGTTCGGGACACCATGGCAAAATGCTTTCCCTTAGCTCTTCAAGGAGTGGCATTGAGGTGGTTCTGGTCCTTGAAGCCAGGATCAATTAATTCATGGGGGCAGCTAAAGAAGAAGTTTGTAAGCAATTTTCAAGGCACCTTCGTGCCTCCAATGTCGACGGGAAGTCTTTTCCAGGTGAAGCAACTGCCTGGAGAGACATTGAGGCAATATTTCAAGCGCTTCGCTCATACGAAGTTGCAGATCCGAGGGTTGACTACATCTTCAGTAGTTGACACAGCTCGAGAGGGAGTCATTCATCCAGGCCTCCTTGATAAACTTCACCGGAAAAGCATATCTTCTGTTTCTCAGTTGATGTCATACTTTGAAGAATATGCGAGATCGGAAGAAGGCTGGCTTCGAAGAACTGCAACTACTCCGTCCGTATTGCAGGAAGTAAAACTTCGGCACAGCCGTGGGAACCTGTCTTCGAAGTTCAGCATGATAGGAGAAGGGGGCAAAAACATCCTCGTTCAGAAGTCCTGAACATTGCACCCCCGCAAAAGTTCGCCCAAAGAGCTCCACAACCTTTGGGAAACAAGGTCAGCGGCTGGAGGCCGCCAGGGAAACCGGCTGGTAAAGGCCAGACCCTTTTCTGCTGTATTCATGGTGAAAACCGAAGCCACGCAACTGATACTTGCAAGGCTATACTTACTCTGAGAGGAGAATATCTAGAAAGAACTTCAGGTCGAGGTACAACTGACCGAGTTCCAGCTGAAGTGCACCCGGAGCCTGTCCAGGCTGTGGCGTGGATAGAAAACTTCGAAGCTGCAAGACGCCCTCCGGTGGTCAATGTTATGCCACCTCCAAAGCAAGAAGAAGGGCAAGACCGAGGAAAAAGAGTAGTCCTCCCCATCTCCGGAGGAGGTACTCTTGGAAGCATGTCGAAAAGGCAGAGGAGAGAGTATGTCAGAGAAGTGGGGCACATTGGAACTTCGTCATCTGCAGCTGCTATGCCTGAATGGTCCCATGTGCCAATATCTTTTTTACAGAGGATGCAGATGGCATTAAATTTCCACATGCAGATCCACTTGTCATTACTGCCGACATCGCAGGAACTGAGGTTCGAAGAGTGTTAATTGACGGAGGCAGTTCGGCAGACATTATTTTTGTTCAAGCCTTCGATCAATTGTGCATCTCCAGAAAGCATCTTCTTCCAGCAGCTCGTCCTTTGCAAGGCTTCGCAGGACCTCCGCTTGATGCACTCGGCCAAATAGGCCTGGAAGTTACCTTCGGAGAAGGATTGTTAGCTAGGACGGAGGAAGTAATCTTTGACGTTGTAGATGCTCCATATGCCTACAACGTCATCTTCGGAAGAGGCATGTTAAATCAGTTCGGAGCTGTGGCACACCACAATTACTTGTGCATGAAGATGCCCACGCAAGCAGGAGTGCTCACTATCTTCGGAGATCAAGCTACCGCCCGAAGAGCGGAATATGGTCACGGCCCTCCTTTTGATCCAAGACAAGTGAATAACATGCAAGATAATCAAGAAAATTTTTCAGCTCCTTCCGAATCTTCGAAGAAATCCTTCCCAAGACCAAGTCCTGAAGGAGAAATTGCAACGAAGATTATTGTTAAAGATGGTAAAGAATATGCATTTCAATTTGGTAAAGATTTACCACCAGAAGGTTCTACCTCCTTGGAAAAAGTAGTGGAAGAGAATTTAGATGTCTTTGCTTGGTCCGATGAAGACATCACTGGAGTCAATCGGGATATTATTGAGCATAGTTTACTTGTAAACCTGAAGGCCCGGCCTGTTCGGCAAGGACTCCGAAAAATGTCTGTAGAAAGAGCTGTTCTTGCAAAAGACGAAGTTGAAAAATTGTTGAAGGCTGGGATTATCAGAGAAGTGGCTCACACAGAATGGTTAGCCAACCCAGTCTTCGTCAAGAAGAAATCCTCCGGGAAGTGGCGCATGTGCATTGATTTCACATCCTTGAATAAAGCATGCCCTCGTGACCCCTACCCCATGCCCCGAATTGATCAATTGGTCGACTCCACTGCGGGTTCGGAGTTATTAAGCTTCCTTGACGCGTATTCCGGCTACCATCAAATTTGGTTGAAGCGCGAAGATGAAATCAAGACAAGCTTCGTAACTCCTTCAGGAGTCTTTTGTTATGTAAGAATGCCTTTTGGATTAAGAAATGCTGGGGCTACTTTTTTGAGATTAGTTGCTAAATCTCTAGGTCATCAATTAGGTCACAATGTGGAGGCCTATATGGATGATATTGTAATAAAGAGTGCTTTAAAGCACCAACATAGCCTAGATTTAGCAGAAACATTTAATAGCCTTTGGGCATGTGGGATTCATCTTAACCCCGAGAAATGTATCTTTGGAGCTAAGGCTGGAAAATTGTTAGGGTATTTAGTTTCAAGTAGAGGGATTGAAGCTAGCCCTACTCAAACAACTGCACTCCAAAAGATGGCTCCTCCGGAAAATTTAAAGCAAGTGCAAAAGATGACTGGTCGTCTGGCAGCACTTAGCAGGTTTTTAGCAAGGTATGCGGAGAGAAGTTTGCCTATTTTCAAAGCATTGAAAGGGTCCGAAGATTTTGCATGGACACCGGAGTGTCAGAAAAGCTTCGAAGATATTAAAGAGTATCTCAGTAATCTTGCTACACTCACGGTGCCTACTGCGGATGAATCTTGCTACACTCACGGTGCCTACTGCGGATGAAACCCTACTCCTTTACCTTATGGCTACTGGCTCTGCTGTCAGTGCAGTTCTTGTCAGAGAGATTGATGATAGCGGGAAGTTGGTACAAAATCCAGTTTACTTTGTGTCCGAAGCATTGTCCGGAGCAAAAAGAAGATATTCCGAGCTTGAGAAGTTTGTTTATGCTCTGATAATGGCTTCGAGGAAGTTGAGACATTATTTTTTAGCTCATAATGTAATTGTACCAACTTCGTATCCTTTGGGAGATATGATCTGAAGTAAAGATTCCACTGGAAGAATTGGAAAGTAGGCAGTTGAACTAGCACCCTTCGGCATATCCTTTCTGGCAAGGACAGCAATCAAATCGCAAGTCTTAGCAGATTTTGTAGCAGTATGGACTCCTCCTGCAACGTTGGTTCCGGAGAAATCAAGTGAAGGAATTTGGACTGTTTTTTCTGATGGGGCTTTCCAAGCATCCGGAGCATGTGTTGGAGCAGTTTTAATTTCGCCTTCAGGGCAAAGAGCAATGTACTCCGCAAGACTCAACTTTAAGTCTACCAATAATATAGGGGAGTATGAAGGGATTTTACTGGGACTCCGAAAAGCACGTGCTCAAGGGGCTACAAGAGTTGTTATAAAGACAGATTCTCAAATAATAGCAGGGTACGTAGATAAAAGCTTTCAAGTTCGGCATCCACAGCTTGCAAAGTACTTAGAAGAAATCCGTAAGATCGAAGCACAATTTAAGGGTATTTCAATTCGGAGTATACCAAGAACAGAAAATGTGCAAGCAGACATCTTAGCAAAAGCTGCAGCCGGAGCTATGGATATACCAGATTGCTATTTGGAGATGAAGCTATGACTCCAACGGAGCTCAAAGGAGGATCACTTCGCAGCACCGAACCGGAGATTGAAGGAGAAAGACAAGCTTCGCTAGATTTAACAAAGGAGACAAGACTTCGAGCTGTAAACAATTTATCAAAGTATCATCAGCAGACGAAGGCTTGGTTTGACCCGAAGGTTAAGATCAATGAGCTTAGACCAGGTCATCTCATTTTACGAAGCATCATAGCGCCAGGAAAATTAGGAAATAAATGGGAAGGTCCATACTTAATTGTTCGTTCAGGACGTCCTGGCTCTTTTAAATTAGCTAATTTGGAAGGTGAAGAATTAGCGCATACTTGGAATGCGGAGCACCTAAAGCGATACTTCGCATAGGGGCTCCTTGTAATCATTTGTAATCATCCTCTGAATTAATAAAGCATATGGTTCAGATAGTGCCTACCCCTCATAAACTTCCAGCTTCCGAGTGGATGCACTGGAACCGTGGAGTTGACCGAGAGGGAAGTGTCATTAATTTGAATCATATTTTCGGGCTTTGAACCATTGGTTCGAAGTTTCCGACGTGGGGGCTGACATAATCCGGAGTCCAAGCCATCGGCTTGTAGGCATCCGTAAAAGAGCCCAAAACCACATCATGCGGAGTCCAAGCCATTGGCTGGTAGACATCCGTAAAAAGAGTCCAAGGAGACCAAATCATGCGGAGTCCAAGCCATCGGCTGGTAGACATCCGTAAAAAGAGTCCAAGGAGACCAAATCATGCGGAGTCCAAGCTACCGGCTTGTAGACATCCGTAAAAAGAGTCCAAAGAGACCAATGCGAACTCCAAACCACCGGTTTGACAAAATTCGCAAAAAAGAGCCGAAGGAGGCCAAAACAAAACAGAGTTTGAGCCATGAGCTTCGAATGTCTGTTAAGAAAGTCCAAAGTGACAAATTATCTAAGGCACTAAAGTGTCCGGAAAGTTATCTCAAGTGATTTTTTCAAAAGCATAAGGTGTTAGGTCACCATTCTTCAGACTACAAATAGTCGAAGACATTTTATAAGATTTTAAAAGATCTTTAAATTACAGAGGGGCTCCGAACCCCCAAAATTGTGCTCCAAAGTTTCTTTGTGCCTAACCATCTTTGAATACAGTTCGAGGTTGTTTACACCCAAAGAGGGGCTAATAAATAGGGAGACAATTTTAAATCAATATTTATTATTCGAGCAAATATGATTACATCATGAAAAATTGGTATCTGTACCAAGAAGGAATCGAAGACCTCTTCGATCTCTAGAGCTAGGGTTGGAACGACTAGTTCCAGTACCGGGAGTTCTAACAACTTTACGTTTAACTCTTTTGCCTCCCTTCGAAGCTCTAAAGACTTTTTGCTCTTGTTGAAGCTCGGCCCAAGTTCGAAGCCGTTCGGGGCTCCTTTCCCAGCTTCCAAGTTCTTCAGGCTTTTTACTTTGAGCTTCATCTTCGTCTTCGGACCATATAATGTCTTTGGAAGACGAAGTTTCCAAGTTAACCTCTTTTTCTTCCTCTTTAATACAAGATAATATATCTTTACTTATTTCGGACGTAATTGCTCCGGAACTATCTCGAGGAACTAGAAATCGAGGATGCTTGTGAAGTTTTAAGACATCGAAGGTAGCCCATAATGAGTGAAGTTCGTCGTTAACGTCTAACACTTCGACATCTTCCATATGAGGAAAAGCCTAAAAACATGATAAACAAATTTTCATTCATGAATGTACATAAGCGTAATGCTTTACATAGTCAAAAGATCCTAAGGCATTTCTAAACCTGCGGGTTAGGAGGAGGATGACTGCTCGAAGCTTGGGTCCGAGCCTGCTTTTGACGTTGTCCTTCGTCAATCCAAGCCTTGATCGCAGAACGACATTCGGCTCTCCATGAAGTTTGGAAGGCTTGCCAAGCAGCGGCCACACCTTTGGAAGGAGTGAGAAGCTGATCGTCGTCGAAGGTAATGGGGCCCTCTCCTGCACTCGGAGCTATCGATCGACCCAGATCCTCGTAGTAACGAAGTAGGCCAACAGCAGCCACTTGTCCGGAGAGTTCTCCGTAACGAATGCCTGCTGTCTTCATTTGCTTCGCTACTCCTTGAATCCTCTTCAACCGGCGCAATAGGGAGATGTTGTCATCCGAAGGTAGCGTCCCAGTAGTACCGAAGTATTACAAGACGCCTAGCAATTGGTCCATGACCTCCACGGCTACCTTCTCAGACTGTAGCTTATCTTCAATTAACGCGTCCTTCACCGAAGTTAGCTCTTCTAGTACTCCAGAGAGTCTAGCAGCTTCAGTAGCCAAAGAATTCTTTTGATTCAGTAGCTAGCTAGCTTCTTCTCGGAGCCTAACAAGCTCGGTCCTCGCAGTAGCGTGCTCCGCCCGCATCCTTTCAATTTCTGCTCGAAGCACAATTCTTTCTGCTTCGAGCTCTTTATTCGCAGCCTCCAAACCTTGTCTGGCCCTGCGCTCCGTTGAGACCATGTCGTCCATATGGCTCACTCGACCTTCGGAGATGGTAAGATTTCACTGAAGAGTTGTGTTTTCTTCTCGAAGGCGAGCAATTTCGCGTTCGTTCGATACGTTCGCTGCTTGGGCCAAGACTGTTTGCTGCGAAAAGAAAAAACCAAGGTAAGAAATTATTTGTATATAAATTTGATGTTGTTTTGCAGATACTTCGTACCTGGTAGGCTGCACGTTCCATAGCAGCATTAAGCTCCGAGCTCTCCGCCTCACTCAGGATGGCCACCAAGTCCGTCTCCCCAACTTCGCGACTTGCTCGATCCAAAGGCTCGAGCAAAGTCCGAAGCCCAGTTCTTCGCTCCAAGAAAGAAGCTAGAAGGGGGAGCATGCTCAAGGCATGCTGGTCATCTTTGTTTGGCGAAGGCCCGGAGTGTTGAGATGTGGTCTTCGGAGCCCCCGGAGACTGGTCCCCCTCGGTAGATTGGCTCTCGTCTGTTGACTCAGACGGAGTTGATCCGGAGCTCGGAGCAGGGAGGGGGTCCATCTTTCCTTTGCCTTTTCCAGGCCCCATTTGAGTGGCTCCTGGGATTGGCTCCGAAGTTGTCGAAGGTCCAGGAACTGTATCTTCGGGATGGACCTCTTCCATAGAAGTGGACTCTGTAAAAACAAAGGTATTATACATTGTATAATTTTGCATTTAAAAAACAAGGGTTAAAAATTATTCGAAGTCTACCTTCGACATTTTGGCGGCGGGTAAGCATTGGACTACTTGGCGGATCGAAGGCGAGATCTTCGTCCGAATCAAGTGTCAAATCTTCGACTGTAGGAACATTTTCCTGAACAGTCGTTGTTGCTTCATCTGGAATCAAATTCACAGTGACTTCGACTCCACTCTCATCCACAGGAACTTCGTCCTGAGGTAAATCCTCTTGAACTGCCGGAGTCCTCGTTTGCTCAAGATTTTCTTGAGACTTCGGTACGTTCGCAGGTTCATCAACTTGTGCAGTTCCTTAGGCTGCATCTTCGTCAATCAGCCTCACAAGTAACCTGCCTTCGTCCTCCTGAGAATCGGAGATTGAAGCTCTTGGGCTCGAAGGTGCAGGGTTTTTTGGCTTTCGAGCCACCTTCTTGACCGGAGTCTTGGCGGAGATCGAAGTCCCAGCTTCAGCTTTCCTCTTCTTGGGTCCTTTCTCCGAAGGCACCCAATCCACCAAAGGGGGCGAAGCCATTTCGAGTAGCCCCCATACTCGGTTGGATCGCTCCCAACTACCAACCAATTTAATTATCCATTCTTTCTCGGTCGGAGTTGGGACGCCCAAAATCTTCTCCGAAGCCCGTACGATTTGCTCCGAAGTTATATGGGCTGAAGAGGCTGAAAAATGAGTAAAGTTTGTTAAATCTTCGAATAAATATACATAGAGTATGTTGTTTTCGAAGTTACCTGCAGGACTCCCAGTTGAAGAGATTTTCCGAAGACCGCCTTCTGAATCCTCTTTGAAGGTGATTGGCCAGTTGGCCATCAGAGGAGGGATTTGGAGCCCGAGGAATTCTTCGGCTAAGTCTCGCATGCTCAACCGATGACTGATTTTTTGAAGCAAGCTAAGGCGAGCTTCGAGCTGACCCGGATCTGGATGCACAAGGGCTTCCTTTCGGAAGTTGATGTCTTGTAGAGGTCCAACTAGATGGTTGCTCGCCCTAACTTCGGCATAAAACCATTTCAGGATCTAGTCTGTATACCATCTGGCGTTGATAGCCTTGGCAGGAAATCGGAGAGCATACTCGTCCTGAAGCCTGAAGTTAATGCTTCCGAAGACTACTACCATTTTTTCACCTCCGGGGCCTACGAAGGTCTTCGGCTGGCACGAAGCTCTGTGCAGTGCTGCGAAGATCTCTGCCCTCCCTTCACAACCCTCGGCTCGCAATGCCCATTCGAAGATGGCGAGGCGAGCTACAGCATTCGGAGAAAGTTGGGGGAGAGTGACGTGGAACAAATCCAATACCTCGGCCAAGAAATCGACTGCTGGAAGTCCTAAGCCAGCTTCGAAGAAGGCTTCGAAAACAACTACTTCTCCGGGCCTTGGCGACGGAATCATCACCCCCGAACTAATTCTACCTTCTACTGCAGCCGCAAGAGATTCTCTTCTGCAGGTTGACGGCCCCAGTTGATAAGACTGGTCCGTGTACTTCGTTGAGGCTGGAAAGAGGTCTTGGGGGCCGACATTCTGGGGATTTCCTCCCACCGGCGCCATTGTCTCCACTGAAGGATTTGGTGTCGCTGCCGCCAAGGTTGCAGCCGCTGCTGCTGCCGCAGCCTGCTGCCGGGCCAGGGTTGAAGTTGCTCCAGGGCCCTTGAAACTAGTCTTCGCCATTGAATCTCACGGATTGTTTCAAAAGAAAAATGGAGGCTAGGGCTCGGGTTGGAGGCTAGGGCTCAAGTGATGGTTTGTTTTGCACGAAAGCGGTGAAAAGGTACTCGAGAAGGTTTTGGATCCTCTATTTATAGCCCAGACTCTAATTTTTTACCGTTTGCCTATGCTGTTTCGCATTCCCAACCGTTACTTTGCTCCGAAATTAAAGCATTTCGTAACTTCCGTTAGAAGAAAGAAGCTAACGGCTATTTCTTCTAAGTCTAAAAAGGCTTTCAGACTTCTTGAGTTAGTTCTAAGTTACTTTGAATGTAATTTTATTAGAAACTGATTCGAAGCTTACATCTCCACATAGTTCGAAAATGGTTTAAATCTGCTAACCCCTACGCATGTTTATTTTTCTTGCGTATACTGCTCTCCTAACATTACAAATTTAGCGGAGAAGCATATTCGAGGGGCTACTGTTGGGGGAAAATAATCCATCTTCAGAGTTATTGCAGTGACAAGATAAAGACTGGTGATTAAGCTAAAGACTTCCAGCGTATACCTTCGGAGATACATTGAGTCAAGTTCGAAGCATGATGACGGGCTCTAGTTCGAAGTATATCTTCGAACTTGGACTCTTCCGGGAACTTCTTTGCCAGCTAAGATGGAAGACTTATCTTCTTTCTCATTAGATTAGTCTTTTACCATTTTAGCCCTATTAAGGGCACCGAATAGTTTCCACTATGTCGGTTGTAATAGAGGGGTAAAAAGGTCTTTTCCTTAATGTTTAGGCCTATAAATACCCCCCGTTTTGCCCTGTAAAGAGGACCAAATACAAGTTATTCAATACACACATTCGAACTATTCTAAGTTATTATCCTTTCGGAGGCTTAGAACAGTTCACTTCGCAAACACTTCATTTGTTAGTTTCTAATCTTCAGAAGCCTGTTAGCGTAATCTTTTGCGCCAACAGCCACCTTTGCACCATTCCCGATGCGGATATCCAGCTCACCACTTGCACACTTTCTTACTCTACTCAGCCCCTGCAATGATTTGCATGTATGAATCATCGATCCGGTATCAAATACCCATGAATCATTTGGACGAGTAGCAAGATTAATTTTGATAACATTAATACCAGAAGCGGAAGTCCCACTTCCCTTCTTGTTTTTCTACTCTTCCAGGTATACCTTGCAGTTGTGCTTCCAATGTCTAGGCTTGTGGCAATGGTGGCACACATCAGAGTTGGCAGGACCAGACCTAGACTTTCTAGTTGGTTTAGACTTCGCACTAGAGATCACATTTGTAGTCTTAGCCTTCTCCTCCTCTTTTTGCACTCATTCTAAACAACCATCACATATTTTGGAGCCTTCTCGATACTTTCCTCAGCAGAGTTCAGCATCCCATGCAATTCAGCTAGTGTCTTCTCCGGTCCATCCATGTTGTAGTTCATGATGAATGGCTCAAAGCTTAGTGAGAGTGACTAGAGAATAACATCAATAGCAAGGTATGGATTCAGTGGAGTGCCCAGTCTCTCTAGAGTCTCTACACAACCAATCATCTTGATCATGTGAGGGCTCACTAGGCTCCCTTCAGCCAGCTTGGTACCAAACAAGAATTTAGACATATTGTATCTTTCTGCCCTTGCTTGGTCCCGAAACATGCCCTTAAGCCCAATGATCATATCGTAAGAATCACATTCCTCATACTATTTCTGAAACTGAGAGGACATGCAGGAAAGCATCAGACAGTTGACATCCATGGAATCACTAGGATGCTTCTCATAAGCATGCTTATCTGCTGCAGAAGCATCCTCTCCTGGTTCATCAGGGTGAGGTTCCTCTAGAACATAATCCTTTTTCTCTTTCTTGAGAACAATTCTCATGTTTCGATACCAATCCATAAAGTTTGTTCCAGACAATTTATCTCGTTCAAGGATAGATCACAAATTAAAAACTGGAGTGCTCTTAACAGTATACGTAGTAGGTGCCATGATCTACAAAAGATTAAATGTGAGGTTTAGCACTATGCAATGTTTATCTTCTATCCAATAAAAGATATTACACTATCTAAACCAGTCATTTTCCCTCTTATGACTAATAGTGGCGCAAGATCCATGGCCACACTATCTCCTAGTGAGCTTTGGCATTACTGCTAGAAGCTAGTTAACATAGGTAAGCAACTCCTTGCTAATCACATCGTATGTGACTCTTGTCATTGGGGAAGCATCCAATGCTCAACCCCAACTCCTACGCTCCAAGGCCCAAAACCGTTTTGATAGCCTTGTCAAGCGAACCAACACTATGCGTGCAGAAGTCGACTTCAACCCCAACTGGTCGAGATAAAAGATAGCACCCTGATTTGGCAGACCCACTATCGATGAGTATGAACCTTGGTGGGTGCAACTATTGGGAAGAGAATCAACACTTAATTTTCTAAGGGAAAACTACTCTAGAATTGTAACGTCCCTAGCGCACACGAAACATGCAAGAATATAATAACAGGAACATAAGAAAGCATCACAGGCAATCATATTAACTATGACATAGCATTGTCTTCTTCACATGGCGATCTCCATCTCAATGTCTCTCATCATCGAGTGTGTGCTCCCAGCCTCCATGAATAGTACCAATCCATCTCGCATAGTCTATACTAATTACATTAGCCTTGGGCGGTAAATAACCATGACACATAGGCCATATTTAATTTACATTCATTGCATGCATCTCATACATCACATTTAACCAAGGCCATGCTAGTCACGACATTCTATGCAAAACAAAGTTAGGCGAGCAATCTACAAATGACTGGATTCTAGATTTGAAAAACTCGGGTCAACAAGCTCGGTTTTTCAAAATCGCGCGGGTCAGAACTTTCAATCTGGCATCGGAACTTTCGATCTGCCAGAACTTCCAATCATTATTCGACATTGGAACATCCGATTAGTATCAGAACTTCCGATCCACCATCAAAACTTCCGATCACATCGGAACTTCCGATCTACCGTGGACAGAAATAGATCTAATATGTTTTTCACCATGTATCTCCATACTATGCACGTTTGCTCTGATACCACTATTGGGGAATAGGGGAGCTATGCTAGCTAACAAATTCAAAATTTCTGCCCTATGGCCCTAGGCTCATGCGCGTGTGAGATCATAGATCGGTACCTTCTAGCACAAGACGCGCTAGGTGCAGCGGAAGAAGATGTTGGAGCAGTGCGTCAAGCCTCTCCTTGCTTTGTCCTTTCCATCCTTCTCCGATCCAATCGATGAAGATGACGTAGTCGTTCGCATATAGATGTTTACGAGCATCCCTATTGGAGCAACGCCTCCATGGAGTCCACACATATAGGGATGAAGTACCTCCCATGGTAGCGTGCTAGCACTGTACATGAGAGACGGGGATCCTTAACCTCAACGTTTGAGATCAAGAAGGAAAGGAGAGAACTCTTGTGTGGCCAGGTCTAATCTAGGATTATTGCTTGCCCCAAGATGTCCTCCTCCTCTCCTTATATAGGGCTGAGAGCCCATGGGTCGTGCTCATCCTTAAACCCTAAAAATTGTAATAGTTCCAATCTGTTTTCCCACATCGGAACTTCTGATCCTGTATTTTAGGTCTCCTGATACAGTACGACATGAAACAGATCCAATCTTTTATCGCCCACCTCAGAACTTCCGATACCATATCGGAACTTCTGATCTTTTCAAAAACTCCCCGATTCCAAATCAGAACATCTGGCTCGTCGGAACTTTCGATACCATATCAGAACTTCCTATACCATATCAGAACTTCTGATACCATATCGAAACTTTCGATACCATACCGGAACTTCCGAAGCAACATTTGCTCTCTATATCGAGAACAGAAAATAACCGAAACTTCCTATACTTCCTATTGGAACTTCCGATCCATGGAATTTTCTTGGGCACATCCTTCATCTAGAAGACTTCTTTTATATTTATTTTTCATTTAACACTTGTGTAATAATGTGGTATGCGAGCCACCTTTGATTATCGTATGTACATAGTCGTGTGATGAATGTTGTTGGCGTAAAGGATTATGCCAGTAGGTTTGAGTGGTTAAGCTAGATGAATGAGTTTTGCCTCTACAGGGTCTCTGAGAGGGATAACAACTTTGCTATCTAGCTATATTTTTTCTTCCAAAAGGTGTCTGTACAATACGAGGGGAAGGTATTTATAGGAAGGGGCCCTATTGGGTAAATACCCTTCTGCCCCCGATATACGTTCGTCATTACAGACCCTGTATCCTGACCTTAGTAGGGATACGACGATACTAGTTTTATACACCTGCCCGAGTAAGGCTAACGTCTAGTTGGAGTGACGGTGCACGTATGGCCCTGACATATGCTTAGTCATGACTTGATTGCTACAGGGCCCTCATGTCCCATTCAACAGTAGTCACCCAACACCGTAGCCATCACATCTTTACTTTAGTGGTTGTCTTCTGGAGCCCATCAAGGCTCGAAGGGTCACGCATCGAGCCACCGGTGGAACCGTCTTCGAGGACGCCCTCGGAGGCCTCGGTCCTTTGCGAGGAGACTGATAGCCAGGAGACTTGATTCGATAGGATCTAGTGACAGGGCTGTTGATATCAAAAAATGGCATTAATGGTTAAGATTGTCAAAATATCAATTTTGGTAATTTGGACCGAAAATACACATGTCCCGGCTTGGGCCGAAGACCTACAGAGCTAAAGGCCCACTAGGCTATGGGCTTCGGAAGCTTCTAGTAAACCTGCAGCCTTCGGCCCGAAGGCCTTCGGAGGCTCACTCCGCCGAAGCTTCGGCCCAAGGAGCAGGCTTCGGCGGGCCTGGCCGAAGGCCCACTTTGGGCAAAGATAGAGTTGAGTCCGATTTTGACTAAGTTATATCCCCACGCGTGATCAAGCAAAATCTTATCAAATTAGGCTTAGAGATTAGAAGTATAGCCCCTATAAATATAGGGGTGAGGCCGGTTCAGAAGCCCCCCAACACAAATCAACCACAAAGCCCTAGCTTTGAACCGTACCTTTATTTTACCTTTACTTTTTGCAATCTTCGTGTGTTTGCTTGGAAGCCCTCAGACGGCCACTTTGATATAGTGGTAATCCTTGTTACTTCGCTTGTGAAGTATCCGTTAATCTACGTAATATATTGTTATCGCCTTGTTACTTCGCCTGTGAAGTATCCGCTAATCTGCGTAACAGATTGCTACCTTTGCCCCTAGTGCAACACTTAGCACAATTCGGTCCTCAGGCCAAATTGGTACTTCGAATCTTCTCTGTTGCAGGTTTCCATGTTCTGAACTACTTTGCCCGAGGTGTCCGGAGCTGAGAGATTGGTTTTGAAGGTTGCTAGAACACCCTTTGGCGAGATCGCTGCTTCAACCGCCTGTGTCGGACCGTCATGCCATTGTCAATTTGGCCAAGTCTCGCACGCCAGCATGCTTCGCAACAGGCTTCATCACAATAAACTTCGCCACGCTCATACCCCACGTCAGACGAAGTCACGCCCGTGCACTGCGTCCAAATTATTATTCTGTATCTTACTTTATCGGAGACTTCATGCCGAACCCCACTGTTTGGAGGTGATTGTCGCGTCCAGATCAGTTCGGAGTTCATCTTCATTCAGATCAGTCCAAACGCCGAAGGTACCCTTCAGTGACACCCTTCGCACTATACTTCGAATCAGTCAGGCTCCACTTAGTTGTTGATTTGTTCTGTTTAATACACTTCTTTTGGCTAATTGGATTATTTCTATGTGATCTGATTACCTAGCGACTCCACCCTCCTTATCACGGTTAAGGGTAGTCGGAATGCGACGTCAGTGTGGTGTTACGCTTAGGTTTGTCCCTAAGTATCCGCACACTTTTGGATCATCGAACTGACCCAAGGGTGGGGGCACACTTCTGTGTCAACACACTTTTTGGCAACTCCGCTGGGGAAAGCTACGCCAACATAACAAGTACATCTACATCGGTCACCGGTACATCTACTACAACTACTACGTCTAAATCGCCGATGGATCCAATGGGAGGCGCGGATATCGACAACTTCAACATCATGGTGCCTACCCTTGAAGATATTCCCGTGGAAGACCGAGAAGAGATCGAGACAAAGATGAAGGCACTGTAAGAAATGATGCTTAGGAGCTATGTCAAGACATGCGTGGGCTTCATCAAGCATGACATCAACATCCCCGACATTGCTCCGATCCAGGTAACACCAGTATCGCCTCATTTATCTTCTTTAGAAATAGAGCAGAAGATAGCCGCATCGGTAGATCAAGCCATTAGAGCTTCACTAACCAACCGTTTAGATTGGGTGATTAGCTCTCATGTAGAGGCGATGCTTAGAAGGTTCGTCTTTACCGAGACCACACCTCCAGCTCCTATTGCTAGTATGCCTCCGATAAATTATGTTTACAGTAGAACTGACGGTAGTACTGGCAAAACCATTACGTCTTCGGCCTCAACATCCATGGCTGAGAACAATCATCATGCTTACGGCCAAGCTAGAACCACGTACCATGCGCCGGCTCCACCTACGCCGGCTCTAGCTTTGCCCGCGCTGCCCGCACCACATGCGCAGGCACATAGGCTCAAGCACGTCGTACAGCTGGCGCATGAGGACGGAGCCCATGGCCAACACACCGACATCCCACCGCATGTCGCGCCCCTACATGAGAGACGCGCGCAGGCAGCGGGCCAAGATGACATTGAGGAGCGAATCCGCGCACTATTTAGGGAGTGCACCGGCTTCATACCTAGGGGTCGGGCTGGGGTTTACCGGAAGCCGTATCCTGATCATTTTGATGCAATACCCTACCCTCGCCGCTATAGAGTCCTTGAATTCACTAAGTTCAACAGCGAGGGTAACAAAACCACACTAGAGCATGTTAGTCAATTTTTAGCATAGTGTGGAGAAGCTAGTGGGTCGGATGCTCTAAAACTTAGAGTATTTTCTCTCTCGCTATCCGGCACCGCTTTCACCTGGTTTTCGGCGCTCCCACCGAACTCCTTCCAAATGTGGGCTGAATTAGAACAAAAGTTCCATGACTACTTTTACACGGGTGAAACAGAACTTAGGCTTTCACACTTGACATTGGTTAAGCAAAAAATCTAACAAGAGCGTCTGTGAGTATATCAAACATTTTAGGGATACTAGAAACCGGTGTTTTAGTCTTAATATTTTATAAAGGGATTTGGTGGATCTAGCTTTTAGAAGTTTGCGTTCCAAGATTAAGGAGAGACTAGACAACCAGCACCTTTTAGAAGTTATCCAAGTCCTGCAACAAGCTCTAGTCCAGGAAGGCCGAGCTAAAGATAAAAGGTTTATTAAGATGTTTAACAAGCCTAGGGTTGAGATCCACGTCATGTAACACTCCGACGAGGAAGAATCAGGATAAGAAGAATAGGATTTGGCGGACATGTATGCGGCCGAATGGGTTTGGAACGCAAAGAGTAAGCTTGTCACTTGCTCCGAGCTATGGCCGTCTCCCACCAAGAATCGGCCTAGTGAGGTCAAGTACTAATTTGACATAACTAAGTGTGACAAGATATTTGATTTTCTCTTGAAGAACCAGCTTCTCAGAATCCCCAAAGGTCAAGTCATTCCAACTGCCGATGAGTTAAAGAAACATCCATACTATAAGTGGCATGATTCGCATTCGCATAATACTAATGACTGCAATGTTTTTCGACGACAGGTTCAATCGACCATAGAAGAAGGACGATTGAAAATAGACCACAATCCAAATATGAAGCTAGACAAGATCCCTTTCCCGTCAACACCATCGATCTTGACAAGAAGAGAGTGTTGATTCGGCCGGAACAGGTTGAATCAACTAAGGGGAAGGTCATGATTGTTGGAGAACCATGCACACGCACACTCATACCTAAAAACCTTGAAGTGGGAGTGTGGAAGCAGAATGTCAGCACATCTCCTTCGGCTAGGGCTCACAAGAAGCCGAAGGTAACTTATCAAATGTTGTTGAACAAACACCAAAGAAAAGCCAAGGAAATAGGCCCCTGCGCCAAAAGGCTGAGTCAGCCGAAGGGGCCAAGGCGTTTGGAGGGTGGCTTCGGACCACAGTGGCCGAGCCGCCCTCCGCATGGCATCTTCGGACCACAGTGGTCGAGCACTCCGCATAGTGACTTCGGGCCATAGTGGCCTAACACTCTTTGTGGTGGCTTCAGACCTCAGTGGCCAAACCCTCAGTACAGTGGCTTCGGACCCCAGTGGCCAAACCCCATGCAGAGCGAGTTCAGCCCCAAATGGCCGAACCCTGCACCGCTCTAGATGAGCCCTTCGATAGGAGGCTTCGGCCCATATTGGCCGAACGTGCCCCCAGTTTGGCAAGACCCTTCGTTGATATGGTCCAAGACACCGTCGACCTTGCCGAACCCTCCTCCGGGTAACGGGTTTGGCTCACAGTGGGCGAAGGCACTGGAGCCGCCGATGCCTCTGCCATACAAATGGGCAGGGATCCCATGGGCTCTGTACGTATCACAACCAGAGTACTCTCTACAACATAACACTATTCCCTATTTTCCTTCGAAGTATTATGACTAGTAGGGACAAGCAGACACAACGGAGGGAGGCATCATCCACAGGTTGTCTGTGGTACTTCCGAATTGACTCGTGTAGAACGAAGTCGAAGGACGTGAAGAGGCGAAGGACATGGAGTCCGAAGCTATCACAGTGAAAGTAGGGTCTTAGGAAGTCCAAATCCCGAATGCCCCTTCACCGGAGCATGGTTGAGGTATGTCTCTTACTCCAGCTAAAGCCTGCATCGGAGCCTGGTCCTATCAAACGAACGAGGCTAGTCCGAATGCCGGGGTCCGCAGCGAAGGCCCCTCTAAGCTCAAAACGTGTGAGGCCGAGCTGGACAACACCACTTCGGCCAAAACTGATAAAAACCAGGCAGTGGCACCAGGTAACAAGCCACAACCATCTTGGGCACCTCTAGGTATGTCCAAATCACACAAGAGGCATCTACAACGCCTACAGGCACAAGAGATGCGCGAGAATAAAGCCGAGGATGAGTGAGATGCCATTTTTGAATAAATCCGCCCTTGGCCAACGACAAGATAGGTATGGATGATTAAACCGATTGAGATGACCAATCCGGCTCCTAGTCCAAGCGACGATGACGATGACATGCTCGACAACGACTACTCGCCCATCTCTGAGGGGACCGCACCCCAGGCGATGGACATCAACGTCATCATGCTGCCCGCCGAGTTTGCCCTACAATAGGATGAGGCCGAGGTCGCTCAGGTGAACCTCGGCCCGCGCAATGCCATCTTTGAGAAACTTGAGGACTCGGCTCGCCATCTAAAGCCTCTCTACGCCAGGGGTCGTATTGACGGAAAGTCGATCTCCCGGATGCTTGTTGACGGTGGCGCCACTATTAACCTAATGCCTTGCTCGCTATTGAAGAAACTTGGCAGGAATGAGGATGACCTAAAGAAGACCAACTTGATTCTCAACGGCTTCAACGGCGAGAGTTCTAAGGCCAAAGGCATGCTCTCCATGGAGTTGATAGTAGGCAACAAGACATTGCCAACGGCATTCTTCGTCATCGATGTGCAAGGTAACTGTAGTGTGATGCTTGGGCGCGACTGGATTCATGCAAATTGCTACATTCCTTCTACTTTGCACTAGTGCCCAATTCAATGGGACGTCGATGAAGTGGAAGTCATATCCACAAACACTTTGGCCCAAGTGGCATTGGCTGATGTGTCTATCGACGCCGTTCACAACAAAGTAGAGTGTCTATCAGGTAGAGATCTTTTGGATTATGACTTCGTTAGCGTGTCCGGAGGACATTTTGTACCAGTGTCTGTAAAGCCAGCTAGTGTAGCATGACTATTTCTAAATTAGTAGTAATATCTAGCAAAAGTAATCTAGAGTGGCTAAAGTCTCATGTAGAGTAGTATCGGTCTACTAAAGATGGTAATGCCGAAGCCATCGAAGACTTTAGCAAAGTAGAGAAATTAGGACAAGGTTTTGCGTCGGCCGACCCTTTAGAAGAAGTTTACATAGGCGTTGGTAGCATCTCGAGGCCAACTTTTGTAAACCAATATTTACAGCCTAATGAATAGGCCGAATTAATAAAGTTGCTTCAGTCGTATGTCGATTGTTTCGCATGGGAGTACAGTGAAATGTCGGGATTAAGCTGCGAGCTCGTGGAGCATCGGCTACCTATCAAGCCTAGATTTAGACCGTATAAACAGCCTCCTCGACGCTTTAATTCGGCCGTCTATGACCGAGTTAAAGAAGAAGTAGAGCGACTGCTCAAAGCTGAGTTTATTAGGCCCTGTAGATACGCGGAATGGGTCGCTAACATTGTGCCTGTAGAAAAGAAGGGGAGCGGCAAAATATGAGTTTGTATTGATTTCAGGGATCTAAACAAGGCCAATCCGAAGGACGAGTATCCAATGCTGATAGCCGACATGCTAATCAACGATGCTTCAGGACACAAGGTACTAAGTTTTCTTGATGGCAATGCTGGTTATAATCAAATCTTTATGGCCAAAGAGGACATCTACAATACAGCCTTTCGATGCCCTACTTTTGTCGGTTTATTCAAGTGGGTCATTATGACTTTTGGTTTAAAGAATGCTGGCACTACATTGTGTGGTAGCCACTTAGCTCCTCGGGCTTTGGCAGGGAAAACACTTCGCCGGGGGCTTTATTGGCCAACAATTGTAACAGATGCAGAATCATTGGTTCGAACTTGTCAAGGATGCCAATGCATGGGAAGACGAAGCCATCGTCCTCCAACATCCTGTTGATAGCAAAAAATGGCATTAATGGTTAAGATTGTCAAAATATCAATTTTGATAATGTGGGCCGAAAATACACATGTCCTGGATTGGGCCAAGCCCTATAGGGCCGAAGGCCCACTAAGCTGTGGGCTTTGGAAGCTTCCAGCGAGCCTGATACCTTCGGCCCGAAGGCCTTCGGAGGCCTCCCTCGCCGAAGCTTTAGCCCAAGGAGCAGGCTATGGTGGGCCTGGCCGAAGGCCCACTTCGGGCAAGAAATCAGAGATAGAGTTGAGTCTAATTCTGGCTAGTTTTTATCCCTACGCGTGATTAGGCCGAATCCTACTAGATTAGGTTTAGAAATTAGAAGTCTAGCCCCTATAAATATAGGGGTGAGGCCAGTTCATTAACCCCCCAACACAAATCAACACAAGCCCTAGCTTTGAACCGTACCTTTACTTTTACCTTTACTTTCTGCAATCTTTGTGGGTTTGCCTGGAAGCCCTCCGACGACCACTTCATAACAGTGGTAATCCTTGTTACTTCGCTTGTGAAGTATCCGTTAATCTACGGAATAGATTGATATCACCTTGTTACTTCGCCTGTGAAGTATCCGCTAATCTGCGTAACAGATTGCTACCTTCGCCCCTAGTGCAACACTTAGCAGAATTCGGTCTCTAGGCCAAATTGGTGCTTGATAATTGTTTTGTTGCAGGTTTCCACACTCGGAGACAGTTCAGTGGAGGTGTCCGTAGCCAAGAGATTGGTTTTCGGAGGCTGTCAGAACACCACTCGGTGAAATACTACTTCGACTATCCGTGCCGGACCGTCACGCTGTTTTTGGTTTGATCGAGTCCCACGCACCAACACGCTTCGAAGCAGCCTTCGCCACGCTCGTATCACGTGTCAGACGAATTCACGCCTACGCGATGTGCCTAAGTCATTTTATTGTGTCAGAGACTTCGCACCGAAGCCCGTTGTTCGGAGGTGATTGTCGCGTCAAGATCTGTTCGGAGCCCATCTTCAGCCAGATCAGTCCGAACGCCGAAGGCACCCTTCGGCGGGACCCTTCGCACCAGACGCCGAAGGTACCCTTCGGCGATACCCTTTGCACTGTACACTTTGGGTCAGTCAGGCCCCATTCAGCTTACTGATCTATTATGTTTAATATATTTCTTTTCGGCTAATTGTATTATTTCTGTGTGATCTGATTACCTGGCGACTTCACCCCCTTACCATGGTTAAGGTTAGTCGGAACACAACGTCGGTGTTGTGTTACGCTTAGGCTCGTCCCTAAGTATCCACACACTTTTGGTGACTCCGCTGGGGAAGGCTATGCCAACATGACAAGTACATCTACATCGGCCGCCGGTACAACTACGACGACTACTACATCTACATCACCGATGGATCCCATGGGAGGCACGGATATCGACAACCGCAACATCATGACACCTACCCTCGAGGATATTCCCGCATAAGACCGAGCAGAGATCGAGGCAAAGATGAAGGCACTCCAAGACCTCATGCTTGAGAGCTATGTCAAGACACGCACTGGCTTCATCCAGCGTGATGTCAGCATCCTCGACCTCGCTCGGATCCACGTAACACCGATATCGCCTCGTTTATCTTCTTTAGAGATTGAGCAAAAGATAGCTGCATCAGTAGACCAAGTCGTTAGCACTTCGCTAGCCAACTATTTAGATTCAGCAGTTAGCTCTCAAGTAGAGGCAACGCTTAGAAGGTTCGGCTTTGCTGAGGATGTACCTCCAACTCCTATTGCTAGTATACCTCCAATAAATCACATTATAGAAGAACTGACGGTAGTACTGGCAAAACCATTGCGTCTACGGCCTCAATGTCCGTGGCCGAGACCAATCATTGTGCTTACGGCCAAGCCAGCACTGCTCACCATGCGTGGCCTCCACCTACACCGGCACCAGCTTTACCCACGTTGTCTGCACCGCATGCACAAGTGCGTAGACCCAAACACATTGTACAGCTAGCGCATGAGGAAGAAACCCATGGCTGACACACCGACATCCCACTGCGCGTCGCGCCCCCGCATGAGAGGCGTGTGCAGGCAGTAGGTCAGGATGACATTGAGGAGTGGATCTGCGTGCTATTTAGGGAGTGCACCGGCTTCGTACCTAGTGGTTGAGTTAGGGTTTACTGGAAACCCTACCCCAATCATTTCAATACAATACCTTACCCTCGCAGCTATAGAGTCCCTGAATTCACCAAGTTCTACGGTGAGGGTAACAAAACCACACTAGAGCATGTTAGTCAATTTTTAGCACGGTGTGGAGAAGCTAGTGGGTCAGACGCTTTAAAACTTAGACTGTTTTCTCTCTCATTATCCGTCACCACTTTCACTTGGTTTTCGGCACTCCCGCCGAATTCTATCCAGACGTGGGCTGAGTTATAACAAAAATTCCACGACTACTTTTACACGGGTGAGACAGAACTTAGACTTTCACACTTGACATTGGTCAAACAGAAATCTAGCGAGAGCGTCTCTAGTATATCAAGCGTTTTCGAGATACTAGAAACCGATGTTTCGGTCTTAATATTTCAGAAAGAGATTTTGCGGATCTACCTTTTAGCGGGTTGCATTCTGAGATTAAGGTGAGACTAGACAACCAACACTTTTTAGAAGTTAGCCAAATCTTGCAACAGGATCTGGTCCAGGAAGGCCGAGCCAAGGATAAAAAGTTTATTAAGACGTTCAACAAGACCAGGGCTGAATTCCAAGTCATAGAACACTCCGACGAGGAAGAATTAGAAGAGGAAGAGGATTTGGCCAACATGTACATGGCCGAATGGGTTTAGAACACTAAGAGTAAGCCTATTATTTGCTCTGAGTTATGACCGTCTCCCACCAAGAATCAGCCTAGCGAGGTCAAGTACTCATTTGATACAACTAAGTGTGATAAAATATTTGATTTCCTATTGAAAAACCAGCTTCTCAAGTTGCCTAAAGGCCAAGTCATTCCATCTGCTGATGAGTTAAAGAATCATCCATACTATAAGTGGCATGATTCCCATTCGCATTATACTAATGACTGCAATGTTTTTCGTCGACAGGTTCAATCGGCCATAGAGGAAGGACGATTGAAGATAGACCCTAGTCCAAAGATGAAGCTGGACAAAGACCCCTTTCCCATAAACACCGTCGATCTCGATGAAAGAGAGTGTTGATTCGGCCAGAATAGGCCGAGACAACTAAGGTATAAGCGGTCATCATTGGAGAATCACGCACATGCACACTCGTGCCTAAAAACCCTGAAGTAGGAGTGTGGAAGCATAATGTTTGCGCATCTCCTTCAGTTAGGTCTCGCAAGAAGCCAAAGGTAACATATCAGATATTGTTAAACAAACAACAGATAAAGGCTAAGGAAACATGCACCTGTGCCAAAAGACTAAGTAAGCCGAAGGGACCAAAGCAGTCGAAGGGTAGCTTCGAACCACAGTGGCCAAACCCTTCGCCTGGTGGCTTCGGGCCATAGTGGTCGAACCCTCCGCATGAGGACCTCGGGCCATAGTGGCCCAACACCCCATGCGGTGGCTACGGGCCCCAGTGGCCGAACCCTCCGTACAGTGAACTTAGACCTAGTGGCCAAGCCCCACGCAGAACGAGTTCGGCCCCTAATGGCTGAACCTAGCTCCATTCTAGACGAACCCTCCGGCGGGAGGCTTCGGCATGAAGTGGTCGAACATACCTCCATCCTAGCAAGACCCCTCGTTGATATGGTCCGAAATACCATCAACCTGGCCGAACCCCCCCCAGGTAATGGGTTCGGCTCACAATGGGCGAAGCTGCTGGAGCCACCGATGCCCCCGCCATACAACTGGGCAGGGACCCCATGGGCTTCATACGTATCACAGTCGGAGCACCCTCCACAACATAACACTATTCCTTGTTTTCATTTGGAGTATTATGACTGGCAGGGACGAACAGACACACCGGAGGGGGGCATCATCCACAAGCTGTTCGTGGTACCTCTGAATCGACTCGTGCAGGATGAAGTTAAAGAAGATGAATGTGAAGAGGCAAAGGACAGGGAGTTCGAAGCTAACATAGTCAGAATAGGGTCTCAAGAAGTCCTAATCTCGAAGGCCCCTTCGCCGAAGCCTCACAGAGGTAAGTCTCCTACTCTAGTCGAGGCCCACGCCGGAGCCTGGTCTGATCGGCTGAACGAGGCCGGTCCGATTGGTAGGGTCCGCAACGAAGGCCCTTTGATTATGAAGCATGTGAGGCCGAGCTAGACAGTACCCCTTTGGCCAAAAATAACAAGAACAAGGCAGTGGCGTCTAGTACCAAGCCGTGGCCATCTTGGGCACCTCTAGGTATGTCCAAATCACATAAGAGACGTCTACAACACCTACGGGTGCAGGAGATGCGCGAGAAGAAAGCTGAGGATGAGCGAGATGCTATCTTTGAAGAAATCCGCCCTCGGCCATCTACAAGACAGGTATGGAGGATTAAGCCGGTTGAGATAACCAACTCGGCTAATAGTTCGAGCGATGACGATGACATGCTCGACGATGACTACTCGTCCATCTCTAAGGGACCCGCACCCCAGGAAATGGACATCAACGTCATCATGCTACCTGCTGGTTCGCCCTGCCATAGGCAAGGCCGAGGTCACTCAGTTGAACGTCGGCCCACGTAATGCTATTTTGAGAAACCTGAGCATACGGCTCGCCATCTAAAACCTCTCTACGTCAGAGGTCACATTGACGGGAAGCCGATCTCCAGGATGCTTGTTGATGGTGGTGCCATTGTTAACTTAATGCATTACTCCCTATTGAAGAAACTTAGCTGGGGCGAGGAAGACTTGAAGAAAAACTAACTTAATGCTCAATGGCTTCAACA
>JAAALK010000285.1:80548752-80583731 GCA_019279435.1 Zizania palustris
CACCAGACGCCGAAGGTACCCTTCGGCGATACCCTTCGCACTGTACACTTCGGATCAGTCAGGCCCCGCTCAGCTTACTGATCTATTATGTTTAATATATTTCTTTCAGCTAATTGGATTATTTTTGTGTGATATGATTACCTAGCGACTCCACCCCCCTTACCACGGTTAAGGGTAGTTGGAACACGACGTCGATGTTGTGTTATGCTTAGGCTCATCCCTAAGTATCCGCACACTTTTGGATTGTCGAACTGACCCAAGTGCGGAGGCACGTTTTCGTGTCAACACACCCCTTCAAGTCATTGCTGCAGTATGGCCGATGGCACGATGGGGAATGGATATCATCGGCCCTTTCCCAATGGCGAAGGGAAGATTGAAGTTCGCGGTGGTAGCAATCAAATACTTTTCTAAATGGGTTGAAGCCAAACCCTTAACTTCTATAATTTCGAAAAATGTGCAGAAATTCTTTTGGCAAAATATTATTTGTAGGTTCGGAGTGCCTAGAGAGTTGACAATTGATAATGGCACCCAATTTGAAGCCAAACCTTTTAAAGAATTCTACGAAAGATTGGGCATTAAAATGTGCTTTGCAGCCATCCGTCATCCCCAATCCAGCGGAGCCGTCGAATGGGCCAATGGAAATATTTTGTCTGGCTTAAATCGGAGGATTGTAGGGTTGGCAAAGGGACTGTGGACCGAAGGGCTTCCTAAGATTTTCTGGTCCATTCGGACCACTCAAGCTAGGTCTACAGGTTTTAACCCATTCAGGTTGTTATTTGGAGACGAGGCCATGACTCCAACGGAGCTGAAAGGTGGATCCCTCCACGCAACGGAGCCAGAAGATAAAGATGAAAGGAGCACTTCACTTGACTTGTTTGAAGAAACGAGGCTTCAAGTTGTCGCCAATTTGACAAAGTACCAAGACCAAACGAATACATGGTATGACCCGAAGGTAAAAGTTAATGAACTTAGACCGGGTCATTTGGTACTACGAAGGTAATTGCTCTGGGGAAATCAGGAAACAAATGGGAAGGACCATATATTATCCTACGCTCAGGACGCCCCGGATCTTTTAAATTAGCAAATTTATAAGAGGAAGAGTTAAAGCATGCATGGCATGCGGAGCACCTTAAACGTTATTAGACTTAGGGGCTCCTTGTAAATAATTGTAAAGTACCTTTCTAAATGAATAAAGCTTGAGGTTCGAATTATGTTTACCCTTCAATATTCCCTACCCCTGATGGACGCATTAGGGGAACGGAGATGCTTGCGTAGGTGAGCATCTTTCATTAGAACCCAATATACGGCCTTCGAACCACTAGTTTGGGGATTCCGTAAAAGAGCCAAAACCTACGGATTCCGAGACATCGGCTTGATAGCATCCGTAGAAGAGTCCAAGGATTATAAATAATGAAGTTCAAACCTCCGTGTTCGGAGCATTCGTAAAAGAGCCGAAGGTGGCCAAAACCTACGGATTCCGAGCCATCGGCTTGATAGCATCCGTAGAAGAGTCCAAGGACTATAAAATAATGAAGTTTCGAACCTCCAGGTTCAGAGCATTTGTAAAAGAGCCGAAGGTGGCCAAATCCTACAGACTCTGAGCCATTGGCTTGATAGCATCCATAGAAGAGTCTAAGGACTTTAAAATAACAGATTTCGATCCTCCAGGTTCGAAGCATCTGTAAAGAGCCAAAAGTGGTCAAATCCTACGGATTCTGAGCCATTGGCTTGATAGCATCCGTAGAAGAGTCTAAGGACTTTAAAAGAACATATTTCGATCCTTTGGGTTCGAAACATCTGTAAAAGAGCTGAAGGTGGCCAAATCCTACGTATTCTGAGCCATTGGCTTGATAGCATTCGTAGAAGAGTCTAAGGACTTTAAACAAACAGATTTCGATCCTCCGGGTTCGAAGCATCTGAAAAAGAGTCGAAGGTGACCAAATTATAAGGTTTCAAGGCCCCGGCCAAATGAAACCCATTAAGAGTCCTAAGTGACCAATTTCGGAGCTCTAATTTATAAATTTGAAGCTCTTTGCTAAGTTTGCAGGCATCAAACCATTAGTTTGATGCGTCAACTACTCTACCTTTAATAGGTAAGATATCATGATACGAACATACAGTTCAAAGAACTCTATGAAAAAGTTGAGTTCGTGGTTACCAAGTAATGTTTGTGAAGCCTCAGCTTTAATATGTCGGGCGTTGTGTGCGACCGGCCCTATTGCATTGCATATGGCCTCCCACCCACAAAGAGGGGCAGGGGAATAAGGCACAATCAAACAATGCTTCTCAAACAAATTATATTGCTTGGTTAAATCACATTACAAATATCATAGTCAGGAAAAATTATTATCTAAGCCTAAATAGAAACAGAGACCTCTCCGACCTCTAGAGCTACCTCCAAGACCAGTTTGGTCTTTGGAGCCTGGAGTTCTCAAAATCTTTCTTTGGTTTGATTACCCTTCTTCTTCGAAGCTCTCTAGGTTTTCTGCTCTTCTTGAAGTTCGGCCCAGGTTAGAAGTCATCGGAGCTAGCCTCCATCGGGTCTTTAGCTTGATGCTCTGAATCAGACCAATCCACATACTCCAAAGACGAAGACGTTATTTCTTTATCGTCTTCTTTGATATAAGAAAGGATGTTGCTGCAAACATTGGGTGTTATCTCTCCATGCTCCCCCGAGGAACAGAAAATCACGGGCGCCTATAAGGCCTTAAGCTTACGAGAATAGCCTATTGTTGGTGAAGCCCTTCATCAATCTCTAGTACTTCGAGATCAAAGTCCAACGCATGTGGAAAAACCTAAAAAGAAACATCCAAGCAAAGACTTTTCATTCATAGACTTTTCATTCATTGAAACAAAAGAACATTACAAAGTCTTTTTTACATAAGAAAGCATCATAGAAGCTAGACCTTTGGGTCCAAAAGCGGAGCAGTTGGCGGAGGTGGAGCCGGAGGCCTCATTTGAGCTTGCCTCTACCGACGAACTTCGTCGATCCATGCCTTAGCCACAACTTCATTATCTACTTTCCAGGTCGCCCAGAAGGCTTCCCAAGCTGAAGCAACGTCTAGAGATGGTCGCAACAAGCCTTCGTCAACGAAGCTTGCAGGCGTCGAACCCTTCGTCAGAGCAATGGAGACCTCGATGGCTTCAAGATGATGAAGGACTCCGATCCCGGCTACTTGCCTGGAGATTTCTCCATAGCGAGTTTTGGAGCCTTTCATCATCTTGGACGCCGCCAGGATAATCTTGAGCCTACGGTCGAGAGGCTCGTTCGCCGCAGCTGAGGAAGATGGGCACACCATTCAAAAATATTTCAGAACACCCCGGAGGGTGTCCATAGTTTGATCAGCCGCCTCATCGTGCCTCGCCTCGACCTTTGTCTTCTCAGTAGCGATGGCGGAGAGTTCAACTGTCTTTGTCATTAAATAATTCTTCTGAGATAGCGCTCGCTGAAGTGCCTCTCGGAGCCGCATGAGTTCAGCCCTAGAAGTCACCTCCGCTGCTTGAAGCTTGTCAACTTCAGCTCTCAGCATCATTCGCTCTGCTTGGAGCTCCTTAATTGAAGATGCTAGACCAGCATGAGCATGCTACTCTGTTCAGAGTGCTTCCTCTACTATGACCTTCACCCTCTGCTCTTCGAGGAGTTCTTCCTCTAATCACAGGGACTTATCTTCGAAGCCCTTAAGGGCCATCTAGAGCGTTGTAACCTTCCTTTTGAGCCAATTAAACTCAAGCTCGTTGGAAGTCATCGCTGCTCTAGCAAGAAAAAATTGCTGCAAAAATCAGAGTAAGTATGGTGTAATTACATTGAATTAAATGTAAACTATGTCCCTTGCGTACTTGGAGGGTAGCCCTTTCGAGGGCTATGTCTAGCTCTGATCCACTGGCCTCACTCAACGCGGAGACCAGCTCAGAGTTGCCAACCTCTTGGCTCTTTTCAGCCAAGGGCTACAGGAGAGACCGGAGCCCTGTCTGCTGCCCCAAGAATAGAGCTAATAACGGGAGCCAGGACAAGGCTCTTTGAACATCTTCAGTGGGATCCTCTTCTGAAGCATCGACCGAAGGATCGTTCATCGATGACATTATCATCAAGGAAGGGAGAGGCCCAAGCCAAGTCTTGCCTTTACCTCTCCCCATTGCAGGAGCTGTCGGGGCCACCTCTTCCATCGAAGTGGATCCCTCTACAAGGGTGACCCCCTCGGCTGAGGTAGCTCAACAGAAGTTGTTGGACCAAAAAGGGCAACCAGAGGGGGGTGAATGGAGCTTTTAAAATTGCTGGCTAAACTAGCCTTCTGTTTTAAATCAGTCTCCTACGGAATAGGCTTCGAACACACCCTTTGGAGGTCTGATTCGGAGGTATTTTATGGCTCTGAAATCAGGCTTCGCAAAGAGCAAAAGTTCGAAGTCAAGAAGACTTCGCTCACACTCACAAACCTAAAACACAACTCTGCTAGGATAGTGCAGGCTCCGCACACTAGGTGCCTTCCAGCAGGCTTCGCACTACACACTTCGCAGAAGAAAGTTTCCCTCTGAGGGCTTCGAATATATAGTCTGCACTAGCAACTCGTACTAGGATTCGTATACCGAAGGCATACATGTAGATGGAACTGACTTCTCTCAGGAAAGAAAACAGGCCTCGACCACACTCCACTCAGTGCTTCGCAAGTAATCAGAGAGGGGTTACCTCAGTTTACACGGAGCAAACACACACTGAAAAACACACATTTCGCACACACAGGACACTAATACCCTTCTCTAGAAAAGAACCCGTGCACAAACTCAGGTCAAACCACAACAAAGTGTAGCTTAGAGAAAACAACACATGTTGTGCAAAAACAGAGATACAAGTTCAAGCAACAAATGAAGAACAGAATGTAAACTTCATTGAATGAACAGAGAACACAAAAGACTCACAGGAATAAGTACATGGGTGTGGCGGCTAGCTCTGGAGTTCTAGAAATGGCTGCTCAAAGTGTTTTTAGACCTAGCCAGCCTTCACTATTTATAGGCACTATTCAGCCCTACGAATAGACTACTTTACCCATAGAGTTTACATTGTTTTTGTCTCAGCCAGATGAGGAGGTATAGATGGTAGTCTAATTTATTTGGAGGATTCTTTTGTCAGCTTCGCAGAGGAGACAACATCATCTTTTGCAAAGCAGACACGATCAACCTTTGCACATTTGGAATTTTCTGAAGCCCCCTTCGCAGGCAAGGTGTGCAGTAGCTTCGATGAGAAGCTTTGAGCTAGATGGCCTTCGCTTCACCGAAGTCAGCCTTCGATATAGTGATAGTTTTGAGCCTAAGCCGTCAAAGCTCTTGAGCCTTCGCATCATCACCTCTAGAGTGGACCACCATGGCTTCGCAGCTACTCCTAGCTTGAACTCCGTCACTCCATGTACCGAAGACATGCATGACCGAAGTACCTCAAGTCAGCCATACTTCGAAACCCCACCTTCGGAGTACCTTCGCCACCTTTCGAAGTCCCTCCGTCCAAGGCCTCCGCATGAAGCATATCCATAAGCATCCCTTCGCAGTGTCTCAGCCCTGAGCACACTCTACGAAGACCCTTATCTGGACCATGCCTTCGATGCACCTTGACTTCCGAGACCTTCGTCAGGTGTCCCTTTGAGTGCCTCCATCCGGAGCACACTTCGAATGTATTGCCTCACTACTGAGGAGTATGAAACCAAGTGAGGTAGCATTGTGGTTTTTGTCTTTATGATGAGTGATTGACAAGGTTGAGCGATCTAGTGAGATTAGTGAGTGATGGCTTGATTGCATTGATTGGATCGATGTGTGGTTATGGAGAGTGGATGCCGAGGGGATCGGTGTGCATTGCATCTCGTGTTTTGGCTTATCTCATGTGTGCAGGGTGGATGTGCTAACTAACTTTCAGTGGCGGGTGATCAAGGGTCGAGCAGGGAGCTCGATGCTAGAGGATCAAGGATGTCGAGTGAAGTTGGAGATGATATCAGGAGTGTACGAGGAGATAGAGCAGGACATGGATGGACGGATGGTTGAGACAGGGTGACGGTCAAGTCAGTGAAAGGGAGGCCAGTGCAAGTGATCAGGCGGATCGAGGGGATTGAGAGCGGGTGAGACTTGCTGGCGGTCGAGTTCGCGGATTGGCATCACATGTCAGCGATCGAGGAGACTTTGTCGGTTTTTGCTGAAAACTGTCTCATCTTTAAATGTTTTTTTAATTCCAAGAATTAGGAGTCTATTTGCATTTAAGTAATTTAGATTAAATGTAAAATTTTAGTATTTTTCAGAATTTTCAGAATTCTGAAAATATATTAAAGTAAATGGGGGTATTTTGTAGAATATACAATTATGAAAATAATTCATGTCTTTTTGTTAATCTAAAAAACTTGAGGGTCTCTTTGTAAAGTTCCCACCTAGGGTATGCCTATTTAAAGGGACTCATACCCATGGGATTGAGCTGTCCACTTTATCAAAACTCCACTTTTTTGCTGTATTTTGGTGGCTGGGAAGTGGATCCAGGTTCTTCTCTAAAAGCTTTTGCTGTTGTTCTCCTATTGCCTGTACTGTTTACAGTTTCTAATTACTTCAGCATGTGTTGCCTGATCTGGTACAGTGTATCCAGTACTAGAATATTAGTTTGCTACTGCACTAGTTCTTCTATGGATCTGGAAACCCCTTTTGGAGTTGAATATTTTGTTCTACAAAACTGTATGGGACAGAATTTTGTGTTGTGCACTTTACCTTTATTCTTCCCTGTGTAGCCACTGTTCATTCCCTATTTTTTTCTCCTGTACGTCATCATGAAAAAGGGTACTGCTCACGGTCAGTTCTTTGATCTTATTATCCTTTTGCTATGATGCTGAATGGTTTTGGATTACCTTCTTTTGCCTCTTTTGCAAGCTTCAGATCTTGTTCCTTTTTCGGATGATGAACAACAAATGATGAACTACTGCTGAGATGTATCTCTTATCTGGAGCAGATTTCATGGCTGTTGTAGGATCGATGTACCGACTAGAGGGGCGGTAAATAGGCGGTTTTAAAAACTAATTCAATTTATTTAAACAATAGACAAGGACCTTAGACAATTGTAACAAACAACTAGATTAAATAGTGTAACCTACGATGGCAAGTATGAATTACTCTAAGAAGATAAATTTGCACAATTTAACTTGCTCAAAATAAAAGGGACAAGAGACAACCGAATTTTATCCCGAGGTTCAGAAATTTGCCAATTTCCTACGTCCTCATTGAGACGAGTTTCACTTGACCGCTCTCTTCACCAAGCCACGGATTTCTCAAGGAGAAATTAGCTTGAAGATGAGCCGGCACCGGAAGTGCAACTCTCGGGCCTCGATCACTAGTGGTAGCTCTTCTCCACTCAAGATAGGTGAGCTCCAACCTTCACAATCTCTCGGGTCTCCTCCACAACCTTCTTGGAGAGATCACCGGTTTCTTCTCCAAGCCTTCTATGACATGGCAATCTCCAAGAGTAACAAGCTGCAATCAAATCTAGGAGAAGACGATCAAGTGCAAAAATGTAAATGCAATGCAATCTATTCAATCACTTGATCACCCCTTTTTGCTTCCCAACCACACTAGTGCTCAATTTAGTGCTCAATGGTGGGAGAGACTCTCTTGTGCTCAAGTATGCTCAAATGAATGCCAAAAATCTAGCAAAGGAGCTGTAGCAAGGGTTTATATAGCCACACACCCAAAAACTAGCCGTTACAAGAGTTATGAGGCTCTCTGCGCACTATCGGTCTGACCGCCCATCTTGGGCCGGTCTGACTGACCCCAACTGCAACGGCTAGAAAACTAGCTGTTTGCTGATGTGACAGGGCACCTCGGTCTGACCGACCATGCTGGCCCGGTCGAACCGACCCTACCCGGTCTGACCGGCCATCGGCTCGGTCAGACCGATAAGGTCTCCGTCGGCTCTGTAAAACACCACTTTACAGTCCTACGCAACCCCGGTCGGACCGGCCCCCTGGCCGGTTGGACCGCCCTTCTCAAGCCGGTCTGACCGGACCCATATGGTCGGTCAGACCGCCAGGGCCAGACAACTCCAAAAAGTTGCATTTTGTGTTTTCAAGGAATTTTGCCAAATTTGTAACTTTTGCAATAACCACATATGATCAAAAGCTACTACATGCAATACAAGTTGGCACTTGAAAATCAACTCATAACCAAGATGCAACCCCTCTTTATAGTACGGCAAAAACAAAATTTAAACCTAGCCTAATTGATCGCTCCAAACACCTCGATCAATTTCTAGATTCCTTCAAACCTTTTGTCGTTGCTCTTTAATACGTCCAGATCTTCGGGTTTTCCATCTTGTGCTCCATTTGCGCGGGACCTAATCATTTCCTTCACACTTAAGAAAAATATTAGTCCACAAACGCGCGTTTGTCATTAATTACCAAAACTCACATGGGGCCTAGATCTTCAATCTCCCCCTTTTTGGTAATTGATGACAAACATTCCAGAGATAAAGAAATATGTTAATAGAAGTATCTACAATTAAGCGCAAAGCTCCCCCTAAAAGAGTGATGGGGTGCAAATATGTGGAGCAAGATATGAGTTATAAGTATACATAATGCCAAACACAATTCAAAAGTCCAATAAAGCAAAGCACATTAGAGTTTTTCATAATACGAGTAAATAGTTCAAATTAAGTTCATCATGACATGGAAAGTAAATAGTGTTCTTCAGACAACCAACCATAGATAGATATAAATATAGAGCAGACTAGATCCTAGGAACTAATCGTGACTACTCTTGACTATTTCTTTCTAATCTTCTTATATAATCTTCTTCTCCCCATTTTGGCATCAAGAACCAAAAAGAGACTAATCCTGGGAAGGAGGAGGCTGAGTATCATCAAGGCGACGACGACGGCGCTGGTACTGAAGAGGATAGCCTGCTGAGGAAGATGAATCTAGCCGATCACCTCGAGAAGAAAGAGTGTAAATCTTGGAGTTGAGACGCGCTTGACCACCTTTAAGGTCCTGCAGATGAGTGGTGATTGCTTCCTGACCCAAAGCCATCTGATCCATCCTTGCATTTAACTGAAGGAAACCCGCTGTCACTTGTTGAAGTACCGGATCAAAGAACTGAGCGGCATCCATACCAAAATAAGGAGGAGGACCATAGGCGCCTAATCCAGAATCCTGTGGTGGAGGTGGAGGAGCAAAAGAGCTGCTAGGTATGTCCTGAGGATGAAATTGTCCTGCACCCACATCAGCTGGATCGGCAGCTGGAGCCAAAGGAGTAGCCGAGAAACGAGGCCTATACTGAGAGTGAGTTGTATCAAGACGCTCATTCACGTTTCCCACCTTGCTCAAAATCAGTCTCATAATAAAGGGAGCATAGTAGACTCCAAGAGTGAGGCTTCCCTTTGAGAGTGCCATCTCATATAGCATCAAATGGATGACATCAAATCTCTTTCCAGTCATCACTGCGTCCAGGAGAGTCCAAGCAACACCACGAATGGCATCATTGTTGCCCAGACGAGGTAAGATGGAATGTCGCAGGATGCAATGTGCCACACTATGTAGGGTCTTCATTCCAGTGACCCCTCCAATCTTGTGAGCAGCAGACAGGATATAGAATTGTGCCATCTCAGCTTTTGACAAAGGGTTATGAGTAAACTCATCATGCAATCTGAGGCCAGAAGAAAACCTTATGTCCCAAGCACTCTGAATTTCTTGCTTTGAAGCAATGCAGAAAATGTCTCCCGTCATCCAAGTAAGAGAATCACAAGTGGCCGGTATGAATACTGTGGCATAAAACTGGCGGATGACATCCCAGTTGAAATCTTGCTTTAAACTTACTATCTTGTGAATTCCAACAGTTCCAAAAATATTCCTGAGAGCTGCAGCCTCTCCAGTCAGATCCCTCCAAGAAATCCACTTATGAGGAGCCAAAGAACGGTTTTCATAAGCAATGTTGTATACCTCTTTCTGAAAATTGGTGTGAAAACATTGATCCGAGGTATCTCTAGGTCTGGGAAATTGATTATGATGACGCAGACGAGCAAAATTCTCTTGATTCTGGACATCCACTTTGAATTCCAATGATGCAAATGGATCTTCACTAGTTGTCGGAGGCTGAGGAGCCAATTCCTCCTCATTCTTAGAGCTGTCATCCTCATAGGCAAAGTCCTCATCACTGTCAGCTTGAAAGTGTCGGGATGATTGGCCACGGTCCTCGACAAATTTTGAGCGACGCTCATTTCCTTGAGAACGACAGGCGCGAGGCATGACTGAATCAAAATTGAATCATGATAAGATTAAGGATATGATGATGAGAAAGTCTATGAAATTGCTAGAGGGCAAAGATATCAAAGAGCAAAGATGAGCAAAAAGGAGTGCCGGATTGGGGAGGCCGGTCTGACCGAGGCAATATGGCCGGTCTGACCACCATTACATGGTCGGTCTGACCGCCCATTGCCAACCGGTCTGACCGGCCTAGCAACCTGGGCACAAAGTTCTTTTGCACAAAATTTCTCCATATTCAAATTTGCCATAACACATTTCATAGATCCATGGGAAATGGTACCATAAGGCTAGAAATTGAATTACAAGATGGATTTAGCCTAGGCAAGATCACATGCACGCCCATGAACAAGAACCCTAACCCTAGCCTCCAAAGGGATTAAATCAAGGTATTTTTCAGAGGAGATTCTTACCAGCAAGGGAGAATGAACCCAAGGTTGGACCAGAGGAGAACCACCAGTTGGACCGGCAAGATTTGCGACGAAATGGATTTTCGAGAATTGGGGGCAAGAGTGGAGGAGAAGAGCTCGGTTTGAGAGGAGATGAATAATAGAGGGGAGAGAAAACTGAATAGAGAGGGGAGTTATATCCCTGCCCGAGCCCCGGTCTGATCGGCCATGTAGGCCCGATCGGACCGACTTAGGTAGGGCGGTCGGACCGGCCAAGTAGGCCCGGTCAGACCGACTGCACTAATACCCAGTAAATATATTTCAAGGCAAAGAAGTGGCAAAAGTGGAAAACATGGCAAAATAATTTTGAAAAATTTCAAATTTTGCAGAAACCATGTATAACTCCCAAAGTTTATAAAGCATCAAATTTTCAAGTTTTTAAGGTCAAAAATAAGGAAATACTCAAATGTATGCTTTGGTTCAAACATGGTTATTGGACAATTTTCACCGAACTTCAACATTAAATATCTTTTTGTAAGATGGTTAAAGTTAAAACATTTGAATACGAGAAATGTTCATATGAACCATCTCTACAAGTTTTGTTTTGGACAAAAGTTCAAAAATGTCTTGAAATGAAACTAAGGAAAAAACCAATTTGACTCAAAGATAGAATCTTTAAGTTACCAAAACTTCCAATTTTTGTTTTTCAACACTTTAAGCAATTTCCAATACATAAGAATAACCACAACGCTCCCCCTTAATGTATAGCCTCAGGAAAACATATAAGATCACATAAACTTGAAATATGGCACTATAAGCATAACAACATACATATATGACACACAAGGATAGAAAAATTTAAAACTCACATATATGCATGATTTCAAGCCACATTTGAGAAATATATTATATTCAATTCATTCCTAAGTTTACAAAAGCGGGATTGATCAAGTGGTTTGGTAAAGATATCCGCTAATTGATCTTCGGTTCTTATGTGGCTAATAACAATGTCGCCTTTGCCAACATGATCTCTTAGAAAGTGATGGCGAATATCAATATGCTTGGTTCTAGAGTGTTGGACGGGATTATTGGCAATTTTGACTTCGCTATCATTGTCACAAAGGAGAGGGACATTTGAGAATTATATTCCATAATCAAGCAAGGTTTGCCTCATCCAAAGTAATTGAGCATAACAACTACCCGCGAAGACATATTCCGCCTCGGCGGTGGAAAGGGCAACAGAGTTTTGTTTCTTAGAGGCCCAAGAAACAAGAGACCTCACAAGGAATTGACAACCCCCTGAAGTGATTTTTCGATCAACCTTGCAACCGGCATAATCTGAGTCGGAATAGCCAATTAGCTCAAATTTAGCACCTTTGGGGTACCACAAACCTATATGGATAGAATGTTTTAAATATCTTAGAATTCTCTTGACCGCCATCAAATGGCAATCTTTTGGTGCAGCTTGAAATCTAGCACACATGCAAACACTAAACATGATATCGGGCCTAGATGCGGTAAGGTAGAGCAAACTACCAATCAGGGATCTATATAATTTTTGATCTACCGGTTTACCTCCCTCATTTAGGTCAAGATGTCCGTTGGTCGCCATTGGTGTCTTGATGGGCTTAGCTTCCATCAATCCGAACCTTTTGAGAAGATCATGGATATACTTCGTTTGACTCACAAAAGTTCCATTCTTAAGTTGCTTGACTTGAAGTCCAAGAAAGAAACTCAATTCTCCTATCATGGACATCTCAAATTCCCTAGACATCATATCACCAAAAACCTTGCAAAATTCTTCATTAGTAGAACCGAATATAATATCATCGACATAAATTTGACAAACAAAGAAATCATCATTAATTATTTTTGTAAACAAAGTAGTGTCAACTTTACCAATTTTAAAACCCTTTGAGAGGAGGAAATCTCTCAATATTTCATACCAAGCTCTAGGAGCTTGTTTTAAACCATAGAGAGCTTTTGAGAGTTTATAAACATGATTAGGATTTTTAGGATTTTCAAAGCCGGGTGGTTGTTCAACAAAGACTTGTTCGGCTTTTTCTCCATTCAAGAAAGCACTTTTCACATCCATTTGATATAGTTTAATATCAAAACATGAAGCAAAAGCAAGTAAGATGTGAATAGCCTCTAGTCTAGCAACAGGAGCAAAAGTTTCACCGAAATCCAAACCTTCAACTTGAGTGAATCCTTGTGCTACCAATCTTGCCTTGTTTCTTACAACCAACCTGTTTTCGTCTTGCTTGTTCCTAAAAACCCACTTTGTTCCAATGACGTTGTGCTCCTTGGGTCTCTCCACCAATGTCCAAACCTTGTTTCTTTCAAAATTGTTAAGCTCCTCATGCATAGCATTTACCCAATCCGGGTCATTTAGAGCTTCATCTATATGTTTAGGCTCAATAGAAGAAACAAAAGAGTAATGCTCACAAATAGAAGCAACACGAGATCTAGTTTGAACACCCTTACTAATGTCACCCAAGACTTGACCAATTGGGTGATCTTTTGTGGTGGCATTGTGAACCTTGGATGGAATGGTAGATGATTGGTTTTTGACATCATCTTCAACAAGTTGAGTCAAATTTTGCATAGCGGAAGTAGAGGCTTCAACTTGTGTAGAGGATGGAAGTTCATCATCTTCTTTAGGCTTGATGTCACCGATGGACATGTTCTTCATTGCCCTTATCAAGCCTTCATCACCTACATCATCCAAATTTTTGTGCCCCTCTTGGGAGCCATTAGTCTCATCAAATTGAACATCCGAGGTTTCTTCTCTTATAGTGCCCCGGGTGCTACCGACCAATGCCCTAGCTTGCACCCGGAACCCACCATGCATTCACTCACAACCACAACTCCAACACAGATAGAATTCCAAAGATGAGAATAACGGGGATCATATAGTAGAACCAAGTTGCTACGACTCATTTTTAATCCTATAGCAATCGTGTCACCGTCGGATCCAGATCGCACGGTCGCGCGTGAATCCGACACGGCACGGGTACTCAGCCCATGCCGGTCATCTTCTCCGACGACGGCAAGCGGGCCAGAGGCCACGGCGAGTGATGGCGGTCCTAGCTAGGCCTAGAAATGGAAAGAGGACACCTAGGGGAACACGGGGGTACCTTTGCGGTGGTCTGGGGTCGACGGGGCGTGGCCGGCGACGAGGGTAGACGGCGAGGTGGTTTCGGGTCCTTGTCGGCGACGGCGTTCCGGCGAGGTTCGTCGATGGTGGAGGGGCGGCCGGAGTCAGTGACGTCCTTGCGGTCACGGCGGTGTGGTTGGCTAGGGCGGAGGAGGTTACTAGCGACGGTGAGGGGCGACCGGAGTAGGAGCGGCGGTGAGGTGTTAAAAACCGAAGGGGGAGCGCTCTGTTCGTTCTCGCTGTGAATGGGCGTAGGGGTGCCCTACGGATGGCTAGGGGGTTTATATAGGGTCGTCGGCGGGGCAGAGGGGGCGTAATCGGGGGAGACCGTAGTAAAGCCTCTCTTCAACGCCGGCGAGCTCCTGCCTTGCATGCGTGCGCTCGATTCGGGGGCAATGACGCGGTGGAATAATGGGGGAAATGGTTGGGAGATCGCGGGGGAATCAATGTCATCGAGTAATTAAGGTGAGGGGGCCGGTGAGAGCGAATCTGAGGTGGGGTTAGGGTTTCGGCCGGCGAGGGGGGGATTTGGGGGCGGATCTCGTGGGGAAGACGGATCCGACAGGTGGGGGCCACTGGCCAGCGAGCGCGAGTGCACGAGCGAGGCGACTGACGGGTGGGGTCGGGCTCAGGCGCGAGAGGGGGCGGTTGGCGCCGACAGGCGGGGCCAGGGTGTCGGGCGCGCGCGCGAGAGGAGAGGGGCTCGCTGACGGGAGGGGCCCGGGTGTCAGTCTGAGGCGCATGGGGGTAACGGGCTGGGCCGGCCGAGAGAGAGAGAGAGAAAGGGAGGAGGGAGGCCCATTACTATTTAAAATCTTTTCTGATTAAAAATAATCACAGAAATTAATTTAAAATAATAGGGCTACTTCCAAGGTTGGTAAAAATTTGTAAAAATTCCCAAAAATATATTTTGGCCTTAGGATCCTACATAAAAAGTTTCAGCTCCTGGTTTGGCCATTTCATCTAGGTTGTAGTTCAAAATGGTGAAAGAGTGTATTAAAGGTATTTCCTAAATAATTAATTCCAGGAAAATATATTAAATAGTATTTTTATTCCTTTGAAAATTTGGGGTGTTATAACACGTATTTGAACATAGTAAATTCATTGACTAAACCTATATCACAACCCAAGCATGAGGCGTACTTGAGGTCCATCGGTATTAGATACTTGCGTGAGTGAGTCACATGTATGTGAAAGATGTTATTGGTGTCTATGCTTATGTGTGAGGATAATTGTTATCTTGTTCCTTGAATAAATGTCGTTTACATTAATTGATGAATTGATGACTTGTTATGTGAGACTCTTTGTTTTATAATGATGTTATTCAAAAGGATCTCTGTTCTTATCATCATGTGGGACTGTGATGATACATAGATTAGCACATCTGACTGATTGATGATCATGTTTCATAGATCATAGACATGGAGATGTCAAATCAGTGATGTGAACACATGTTGGTGAACATGGTGTTGGATAGACCTACTTGAGATACTGTTGGGATTGTTATTGTAATATGACATCAGTTATCATCTCAAATGGTGTACCTGCAGTGTCCTTAGACCTGATATCACCATTTGATTCCAGATGCGTAGTGGCACACTTTGATGCTTCATAACACTATTATGTAACTGGGTAGCTATAAGGATCATTTTCAGGTGGGTTGTTAAACATGTCGTGGGATGTGAGCAGTCAAGATGGAATTTACCCCTCCTTATAATGGGGGAGACGTCTCTAGGCCCCTCGAGGTAGTTGTATTATAAAAGTGCATGGCCATGCCACTATGACTAAGGAGTTAATGATGATTTGAATTTGATACTTGATCGAGTGAAATGTTGAGCTAACTAACAAGGGAGGCACAAATCTCACCTTGAGCTTGACTAATGTCATGAGGTAAAGGAATTGATGCATGTGTATATCAAGGTTCAGTGAATATATGATATTATATTCTTTTAGGGGTCAATATGTGCTTCTAAGTACCGCTATTGATCAGTGAGACAGAAAAGGATTCTGGTGAACGGTAATTTGTGTATGAACCTATCAGGTCACACGCTCATGGAGAAATATTAAGAAACTTGCAAAGAATTGGTTCTTGTGCAAGTGGGATATTAAAGGAATTGTGCCTAAGACAATTATGGATGGATCAAAGGTTCTAATTTGGAATCAAAAGTTCTGACCAGCCCATGCGCTGTGTAAATCAATTTCTGGAGGTATCGGAAGTTTTGATTTGGTATCGGAAGTTCCAACATCTAGGTTGATCGGAAGTTCTATTTTAGAATTGGAAGTTCCGAGATCTAGAGCGGTTTTATGGTTTTTTGGAACTGATCGGAAGATTCAATTTGGAATTGGAAGTTTGAAATCTAGCATGATAGAAAGTTACGATATGGTTTCAGAAGTTCTGATTAATTCTGATTTAGAAACCGAGAGTCCAGATCGGATGTTCCAATCTAAGATTAGATGTTTCGATCAGGACGAAACATATTAGATTTTGGGCTTTGATTATGATTAAAGGCCCAAACCATGGGACTATATTGTGGAACCAAGTGGGGTCGCACTATGGTTTTTATCTTGTTTTTATCTTGGTGATGAGTGATTGACAAGTTTGCTCGATCTGGAGTGATGAGTGAGTGGTGGTTTGCTTGCATCGATGGGATCGATGTGTGAGTAGAGATTGTATGATGTGGGGATTGATGAGCATCGTGTTTCTTGTTTTGGCTTGTCTCATGTTTGCAGGGTGGAGATGCTAGCCAACTGTCAACGACAGGTGATCAAGGATCAAGCGGGGAGCTTGTTGCCAGAGGATCAAGGAGGCCGAGTGAACTTGGGGATGATCTCTAGAGTACATGTGGAAATAGAGCAAGACATGGACGGACGGATGATTGAGACAGCGTATCAATCAAGTCAGCGAAAGGGAGGCCAATGCAAGTGATTAGGCGGCTCAAGGGGATCGATAGTGGGAGAGACTTGCTGGCGGTTGAGTTTGTAGGTTGGTGTCACGTGTCGGCGATTGGGAAGGCTTTGTCGATTTTGGCTGAAAACTATCATATCAGAAAATGTTTTTAAATTCCAATCAATAGGAGTTTATTTGTCTATGTTAGATGTCTATATTAAGTGTAATTTTTATTAATTTTCAGAATTCTTAATTCTAAAAATATATAAAAAGAATAGGTTTAAAGTTGTAATAAATTAGGAGTATACTTTTGTGTATTTTTCAGAATTATTAATTCTGAAAATACATAAGGGTATTTAGGTAAATACTAGGTAATTAAACCATAATGGCATTTTGGGGAATACTTTGATGGGCTTGCCTATATAAAGGACCCCATGCCTAGGGGATTAGGTGGAATTTTTGCTGAACATTTTGGTGGCTATGAATTAAATTCAGAGTGTTCTTTCTCAAAAGTTTTCCTGCAGTTGTCCCTTATGTGCACTGTTGATTGTTTAATACGTCAATTATTTTGCAATTTGTTAGATCGACAACAGGGGAGTATCAGCGCCATAGTCCATCTGTAGCTAGAGTCACCGAAGAGAGCTTGCTGCCAAACCGACTATGAGTTCTTGCTTTGGTTTATTTGAGAAAGTTTTTGAGTATTTGATTTTCTTTGGCTATTCTCTAGTTTTGTTTCTTTTCTCACCGATCTACCGCTGTTTCTTTCCATCGCCAGAAAATATATTTGTGTCGGTATCTGTGTTCTTCCGATTTTCTTCTTTGCACGCTGGAGCTCCATCCACCAAATCAGTGCTTTGATTTTTATCTGCACGTGATTTATTCCTTGATGTGCGTGAGCGATTTCGCCGTAGACATCTAGTTTCTATTCGCTGCAAGACTCCACCAGCTTTCTGCTTTGTCTGAGCAGCGTGTGGAGTGCATGTAGCCAGCCATTGTTTCTACTTGTGTGTGATCTAGCCATAAGCAAGCTACATATTTGCTGGTTGTTTTTTTTTTGCCGACCTAATCACACATAGCTTTGGTGTTCTGATCTTCGCGTGGGCCTAGGAAAACCAAGCAACAGTAGTTTTGGTGTTTGATTCACTGTGGGCTATGTTTCACTGCATCTGTTTTGTATTCTTCTGTTTAGCCATGAGTTTTTCACCGCCGACCACATGTAGAAGCACAACTCAAGTGCATATCAGATTTTCAGAGTAAACACGTTTTTGGCTGATCTTTTTCCCTGTCTATGCTGATTTCAGTTTGCTGGTCGGTCTGGAACAATTCATGTGACATTACTACCAAAAGTTAAAAACACCACTGATTATTGTAGTGTGTCATTTTGCTGGAAGTACAGACCATGTGTATTAATTCTAGTTTTATGAGTATTTACTGTTTCAGATCATTTTTGAATTAGAACAGTGTGTTGCTGTGGTTTGATTGTCACTGAATGATAAACTTGATCACCGTGTTGTTGTGTCGAAAACTGATTGGCTACATGAGTGCCAACATTCATTTGATTGCCGGATTTGGCAGATGACACTCTGAATCTTTTTCTTGAATAGTTCGTTATCTGTGTTGCTGAACCGAAAAATCACGGGGGAGTTTTAAGCCTGCTTTGATATTTGATTTGATTTGATTTGCTCTGATCAGCAGATAATTAGTTTCCTGCTTAATCAATATGTCTCTCTTGTTGGATGTACTGGTTTTATGTAAATTTCTGAGTCTGTCGGAGCTTCAGTGACCGACTACCGTTAGTCGGCATTTCAAAGTCTGACTGATCAAAGGAGTCGACATTTTATTGACCGACTGAAAGTTGGGTTCAGTTTTTCAAAGTTAGACCAGAAGAAAAAATTGATTGTCCTCTCTGGTTGTTTTTAATCATTCCCATCAGATCTTGAAATCTTCTGGTTTATCGATTTAACACATTTTTCAATCATCGTTATCTTCCGCTTGTTCATTTAGAGGTGCGTTGGGTGATTTGAAAATGTCATCATATTTGCGAGAATTTATTTATGCACCTATTCACCCCCTCTAGTCGCCTATTTCGATTCTACAATTGGTATCAGAGCCGGTTAGATCACCAGTTGACCTTAACCGGTTTTGTGATCCTCAAGCGACATGGACAAGAATATCAAAATTCCGGTGTTCGATGGTTGTGATTTTGCTTATTGGAAGGTGCGTATGGAGGCTTACCTACTAACCCAAGGATGTGCAATTTGGGACATTGTTGATTCCCGATATGTGATCCCTGAAACTCGCATAACTTAGGCTGAAAAGGAACAGTACGATTGTAACAGCAAGGCAAGAAATATATTGTTCATGAGTCTGAGTCGGCATGAGTTTGATAGGGTCTAGCACCTACGATCTACTCGTGAAATTCGGATGACTCTGAAAACTTTTCATAAGGGCACTACCCAGATTAAGGCTAGGCGCCAAAACACGTATAATCAAGAATATCAAATGTTTGTGCAAGGCCCTAGTGAATCTGTAGATACCATGTTTGCTCGATTTGATGGGATTGTGAGCAACTTATTCAGATCATGATAGAGCGATCAAACTTCTCTATGCTCTTGATTGTAGCATATGGGAGTTGAAGATCTCTAGTATTGAAGAGTCGACAAGCTATGACACATTGACTTGCGACAAGCTCTTCAGTAAGCTCAAGTCCACCGAGATTGCCAAGGCATCTCGTACAGGATTCGGAAACGCTTTGTTGTCATCTATTGCTTTAGTTTCCGGTCCTGGCATTGGTACCTCATCTAGAGGTTTTTTCTGGTGGTTCTGGAGTTTGTGCTTTTTCTAGAAGTTTTGACTTGTCTTCCATGGTCTCTGTCACAAAAGAACAGGTGGACACTCTAGATGATGAGGAGCTAGCTCTCATTGTCAAGAAGTTCACCCGCTTCTACAATGATAGATGAGATCAGAGGAAAGGAGGGTCTCGGAGATGTTTTGAGTGTGGAGATCTTTCTCACATAAAAGCGAATTGCCCTAAATTAAAGATGAAAAATGAAAATGAGAACAAGCACTAGAAGTGGAACAAGAAACCTTTCTTTAAGGGGAAGCGCGACAAAGTGGTTAAGAAGGTAGCCAGAGCTTTTGTGGTCACTCTCAGTGACGTCGACACTTCATCAAGCAAGGATCCAAGCTCAGGGGAGGAGGAGCCTCCCAAGAAAGAGGAGAAGAAGGAGAAGAAGAAAATGGACCTCACTGGCCTTTGCTTCATGGCTGACAACATCCATAGCAGCGACGATCTCGACACATCTGAGGTATATCTATCTAGTGACCATCTTCTTGTTAAAAATGATGAATTGCATGATGCTATCTGTTCTCAGGATAGATTACTTAAACTTGCTGCTAAAGAACATAAAGAACTAAAATTCAGACTTGAATCTATTTCCACTGAACTTGCAATTTTAAAATATAAGTCTGATGATACTGAATGTGAGTCGTCTTATTGTTATGAGTGAACTTGCTCAGGTGCGTTCTACATATGCTCAAATTGTTGAAAAACTTGAAATTGCTCAGAAACAGCTTTTGGAGTTGGAGTCTAGTCCTGTTGTCATCAACGAATGCATGAACTGTTCTTTACTTGTTGAAAACATTAATTTGAGAGATAAGTATGTTGATGAACTTAAGGCTAGATTGGAGAGTGCTGAGTGTTATAAGGATGTGCAGTCGGCTTGTTCCACCTGTATCACCCTTAAGGACCAACTCAACTTTGATAGAGAGCAAGTCAAAAAATTAAAATATGAAAATGATATTCTTCTCTCCGTAGTGGAAAAATGCACTGAAGGAAAGGGTAGGATGGATTTGCTTTTGGCTAAAACAAAAATATGTGCTGACAGGACAAGGTTAGCTCTAGGGTTGGGATATGAGAGAACCACTCCAAACACTTCGAGTGAAACTGTGTTCACTCCACCCACTACCCTTGAGAAAGAAAGAGTCCAGTTAGACACCACACAAAAAGCCGAGCCTACTCAACCTACAAAGAAAGCCCTACCTCCACCAAAGGAAACTCCTTAGCAAAAACCCAAGAAAACTGTGAGATTTGCACCTGAGACCCATACTTATACCCCCAAGAGAGTGTATCATTGTTCTTATTGTCAGCGGGTGGGTCACTTGGTTGGGTTTTGCTTTCGTCGTATCAAGGATGAACAATGTTCTCTTGCGATAAGCTTTCAAGACATGCATTACCCATCTTCAAGTATGCATGAGTCTGTTTTTCACTCTTATTCTGATTTTGAGGATCCCCATGGTCCTATGAGAGATTTTGCTTGCCGTTGTGTACACCATGCTTTATATGGTGCTAGACCGTGTGTAAGAGGTTTTGATTCTCGTTAGATTAGGAGACCTCATCGTTTTCCAGGTTCGCGCTTTGTAGGTAGACCTCGTACTTTTTATCATGATTCACACCCTGTGTATAAACAGACCACTGCTTTGTCTGGATCTTGAGTTTTACAATGCTGGATTCCTAAACAGTTTTTCACTCACCCTAAAACTGAGCACTCAAGATTTTCTGGCATGTTTTGAAGGGGGAGTTGTGTATTAATGCATAAGCTTCTGTCATATGATCAATTGCTTTTACAAGTACATGTTGTATTGTGCTTTTTAAGTATTGTCTTCAATACTATGGAATATACTTTGCTTGAATACATCTGATATCTATTATGAGCATGGCTTTTATTTGTGAAAATTTAAAAATGATCACTGCTTAGTCTGGTAACTAGCATGTATATGTTGAGTGCATTTGCTATCTTTTACATACGTGGTAGCTAGGTCCTTTACACTTGGATGCAATCATGCAACTTGATCATTTCAAAAATATTGTGCTGAAAATTTAAAAAATGAATGATAAAAAATGAAAATGATTGATATTCATGTTGTTTTGTGCTGAAATCGAAAAGATCTAGGTGGATTTGCTTTGTCGCACTATTTTTTTCTAGACTGCTTACCATAGCACTTTGGTATGAAGTGGGACATTGAAGTGTATACCAAGACCAATGTTTTAAGCTTCAGATGGTTTCAACCTAGGTTTAGCTTGGTCGATTAGCATAAGGTTGACATGCAAATAACCCCTAGAACTCTAGTGAATAATAAAAAAATCATAAAGCTTTAATTAATTACATATCAAGTTTGTTGAAGCTCCTTGAAGTGGGATATGCTTATCTAGTGAGTATGTGTTAGCTTTTGCATCTCATGCCTTGCCATGTCTAGTATGATAGTCTAAGTGGTTATGTTTTTATTTGTTAAAGTCTGAGAATGCTTGCTCATACTTTTGTTTAGATCGTATTTATCTGAGTTTTTCATACAGTACTTTTAGATAGTATTCAAGGCAAATGCTTGTTTTGTACTGTAATTGGAGTTAATTATGTTCTAGAAGCTTGCATTTACACTGTACCTTGACACGCCTCTTTGCATCATTTTTATCACCTTGATGCTTACATGGCCAAAGGGGGAGAAATGGTTTATATGATGTTTTTTCCAAAGGGGGAGTGTTACATGTTTTGTGCTACATGTTTTTGCCAAAGGGGGGTGTTACATGTTTTTCCAAAGGGTTTACATGTTTTTGCCAAAAGGGGAGATCTTTTATCAAGTGACATGTTTTGGCTCTTTTCTAAGTTTTTATGGTCACTTGTGCGCTGAACTTGAAACTTTCATTATGTTTCCTTTTGGAGTTGTCAATGCACTCATCAAGGGGGATATTGTGGAACCAAGTGGGGTCGCACTGTGGTTTTTATCTTGGTGATGAGTGATTGACAAGTTTGCTTGATCTAGAGTGATGAGTGAGTGGTGGTTTGCTTGCATCGATGGGATCGATGTGTGAGTAGAGATTGTATGCCGAGGGGATTGGTGAGCATCGCGTTTCTTGTTTTGGCTTGTCTCATGTGTGCAGGGTGGAGATGCTAGCCAACTATCAACGGCAGGTGATCAAGGATCAACAGGGGAGCTTGATGCTAGAGGATCAAGGAGGCCGGGTGAAGTTTGGGATGATCTCTGGAGTACACGTGGAGATAGAGCAAGACATGGACGGACGGATGATCGAGATAGCATGTCGACCAAGTCAGCGAAAGGGAGGACAGTGCAAGTGATCAGGCAGCTCGAGGGGATCGAGAGCGGGAGAGACTTGCTAGCGGTCGAGTTCACAGGCTGGTGTCACGTGTCGACGATTGGGAAGGCTTTGTTGGTTTTAGATAAAAGTCGTCATATCAAAAAATATTTTTAAATTCCAATCAATAGGAGTTTATTTGTCTGTGTTAGTCGTCTAGATTAAGTGTAATCTTTTAGTATTTTTCAGAATTCTTAATTCTGAAAAAATATTAAAAGAATCAGTTTAAAGTTGTAATAAATTAGGAGTATACTTTTGTGTATTTTTCAGAATTATTAATTCTGAAAATACATAAGGGTATTTAGATAAATACTAGGTCATTAAACCCTAATGGTATTTTGTGGAATACGTTGATGGGCTTGCCTATATAAAGGACTCCATGCCTAGGGGATTAAGTGGAATTTTTGCTGAACATTTTGGTGGCTTTGAATTAAATTCAGGGTGTTCTTTCTCAAAAGTTTTTCTGCAGTTTTCCCTTACATGCACTGTTGATTGTTTAATACGTCAATTACTATGCAAGTTTTTGAGTATTTGATTTTCTTTGGCTATTCTCTAGTTTTGTTTCTTTTCTCACCGATCTACCACTGTGTTCTTCCGATTTTCTTTTGTGCACGCTGGAGCTCCATCCACCCGATCAGTGCTTTGATTTTTATCTGCTCGTGATTTATTCCTTGATGTGCATGAGTGATTTCACCGTAGACATCCAGTTTCTATTCGCTGCAAGACTCCACCAGCTTTATTCTTTGTATGAGCTCGTGTGGAGTGCATGTAGCCAGCCATTGTTTCTACTTGTGTGCGATCCAGCCATAAGCAAGCTACATATTTTCTGGTTGTTTTTTTTGCCGACCTAATCACACACAGCTTTGTTGTTCTGATCTTCGCGTGGGCCTAGGAAAACCAAGCAACAATAGTTGGTTGTTTGATTCACTCTAGGTTGTGTTTCACTGCATCTGTTATGTATTCTTCTGTTTAGCCATGAGTTTTTCATGGGCGGCCACATCCAGAAGCATAACTCAAGTGCATATCAGATTTTCAGAGTAAACACGTTTTTGGCTGATCTTTTTCCCTGTCTATGCTGATTTCAGTTTGCTGGTCGGTCTGGAACAATTCATGTGACATTGCTACCAAAAGTTTAAAACACCACTGATTATTGTAGTTTGTCATTTTGCTGGAAGTACAGACCATGTGTATTAATTCTGGTTAGATGAGTATTTACTGTTTCGGATCATTTTTGAATTAGAAAAGTGTGTTGTTGTGATTTGATTGCTGCTGAATTATAAACTTGATCACCATGTTGCTCTGTCGAAAACTGATTGGCTATAGGAGTGCCAACATTCATTTGATTGCCGGATTTGGCAGATGACACTCTGAATCTTTTTCTTGAACAGTTCATTATCTGTGTTGCTGAACCAAAAAAACACCAGGGAGTTTTAAGCCTGCTTTGATATTTGATTTGATTTGATTTGTTCTGATCAACAGATAATTAGTTTTCTACTTAAGCAATTTGTCTCTCCTGTTGGATGTACTAGTTTTATGTAAATTTCTGAGTCTATCGGAGCTTCAGTGACCGACTACCGTTAGTCGACATTTCAAAGACTGATCAAGGGAGTCGGCATTTCATTGACCGACTGAAAGTTGGGTTCGGTTTTTCAAAGTTAGATCAGAAGAAAATTTTGATTGTCCTCTCTAGTTGTTTTTAATCATTCCCATCAGATCTTGAAATCTTTTGGTTTATCGATTTAACACATTTTTCAATTATCGCTATCTTCCGCTTGTTCATTTAGAGGTGCGTTGGGTGATTTGAAAATGCCATCATATTCACGAGAATTTATTTCGACGCCTATTCACCCCCCTCTAGTCGCCTATTCCGATCCCGCATATATAAAAGGAGGAAGAGGGAGGTCATGGGCTATTGCTCTCATTTCTAAAACTCTAGCCACCACAAATCTCTTCGCCCTCTCTTGATCTGAAAGAGTATATTGGGGAATAGGGGAGCTACGCTAGCCGGCAAATTCAAAATTTCTGCCCTATGGTCCTAGGCTCATGCGCGTGTGAGATCATAGATCGGTACCTTCTAGCACGAGACGCTCTAGGTGCAGCGGAATAAGATGTTGGAGCAGCGCATCAAGCCTCTCCTCGCTTCGTCCTTTCTGTCCTTCGCTGATCTGATCGATGAAGACGACGTAGTCGTTCACATTTAGATGTTCACGAGCGTCGCTGTTGGAGCAACGCCTCCACGGAGTCCACACGTACAGGGATGGAATACCTCCCGCGACAGTGTTCTAGAACCGCACGTGAGAGACGAGGATCCTTGACCTCAACTTTTGAGATCAAGAAGGGAAAGAGAGAACTCTTGGGTGGCTAGGTCTAATCTAGGCTTATTGCTTGCCCCAAGACATCCTCCTCTGTCCTTTATATAGAGCTAAGAGCCCCTAGGTCATGCTCATCCCAAAACCATAACAGATCTAATCTGTTTGCCCACGTCGGAACTTCCGATCCTGGATCGGAACTTCCAACAGGGTATTTTTAGGTCTCTTGATACAGTACAACACACAATAGATCCAATCTGTTATCGCCCACCTCGAAACTTTTGATACCATATTGGAACTTCCGATCAGTACAAAAATTCCCTAATTCCAAATTGTAACTTCTGGTTCGTCGGAATTTCCGATACCCTATCAGAACTTCCGAAGTGACATTTTCTCTCTGTATCGAGACCAGAAAATAACCGGAACTTCCGATACTTCCTATCGGAACTTCTAATCCATGGAATTTTCTTGGGCATATCCTTCAATCTCCCAGTTGCACAAGAACTAATTCTTTGCATGCATTAATCCACCCCCTTAAGTGTGTGATCCGATAGGTTCATACACTAACGGTTGTTCACCGGAAACCATTTCCAACTTACTAATCAATAGAGGTACCTAGCAGCACATATTGACCCTCAAAAGTGTACAAAATCAAATTTTCATGAACCTTGATATACTCAAGCAATAGTCCCTTCACCACACACCGTCAGTCAAGCTCAAGGCGAGATATGTGCCACCCTTGTTGGTTAACTTGACATTTTCACTCGATTAAGTATCAGATTCAAATCATGACTAACTCCTTAGTCATAGTGGCATGGTCATGCACTTTTCCAATCCAATACCTCGAGGGGCCCAGAGACGACTCTCCCGTTATTAGGAGGGGTAAATTCCATCTTGACCGCTCATATCCCAAGACATGTTTCACAACACACCTGAAAACAACCCTTATTACTACCCTATTACGAAATATCGTTAGGAAGCATCTAAGTTTGTCACTATGCATTCTAGAATCAAATGATGATCTCATGTCCAAGGACTCTGCAGGTACACCATTTGAGATGACAATTGTTGGCACTCAACAATCTCAACAGTATCTCAAGTGGGTCTGTCCAACACCATGTTCACCAACATGTGTCCATATCACTGATTTGACATTTCTATGTCTATGATTTGTGAAACACAATTATCAATCAGTCGGATGTGCTAATCCATATATCATCATTGTCCCACATGATGACAAGATTAGGGACCCTTTTGAACAACATCGTCGTAAAGCAAATAGTTTCACATAACAAGTCGTACTCATTAATTAAATGCAAACGATATTTATTCAAGGAACAAGATAACAATTATCCTCATACATTAAGATAGACTCTACTAGAATCTTCCACAAACACATGACACACTCACGCAAGTATCTAATACCTATGGAGCTCATATACGCCTAATGCTTGGGCTGTGGAAGAGGCTTCGTCAACGGATCCGCCATGTTCAAATCTGCGCACACCTTGCAAATCTTCACATCACCTCTCTCAATGATCTCGCAGATCAGGTGATATCGCCGAAGTATATGATTGGATTTCTGGTGCGATCTAGGCTTCTTGGCTTGCACAATGGCACCACCATTATCACAATAGAGGTCCACTAGACTAGACGAACTAGGAACAACACCCATCTCAGAAACAAACTTCCTGATCCAAATGGCCTCCTTCGCTGCTTCTGAAGCAGTGATATACTTAGCTTCTGTTATAGAATCGGCCATCGTCTGTAGCTTGGAACTCTTCCAACTCATTGCGCCTTCATTGAGGCAGAACACAAAACCTGAAAATGATCGAGAATCATCTTTATCGGTCTGAAAGCTAGCATCCGTGTAACCAGTTACAATGAGCTCCTCTTCACTACTATAAACTAAGAACATTTCCTCAGTCCTTCTCAAGTACTTGAGGATACTCTTTACTATAGCCTAGTGACTTTCACTCGGGTTCGATTGGTACCTGCTCGTAACACTTAGAGCATAGGACAAATCTGGGAGTGTACACAACATGGCATACATGATGGATCCGATTGCGGCATACGGGATCACACTCATCTTCTCTAGCTCATCAGGTGTCACAACACATTGAGTCTTACTAAGAGAAATACCATGTGACATTGGTAGAAAATCTTTCTTAGAATTCTGCATTTTAAACCGTTTCAAAACCTTGTCAATGTACATACTTTGCCTTAATCCAATTAACTATTTTGATATATCTCTATAGATCTTTCATGCCTAAAATGTATGCTGCCTCTCCAAGATTTTTCATAGAAAAACTATTTTGCAGTGAAGTCTTGACAGCATTCAACAAAGAAATGTTATTTTCGATCAATAATATGTCATCCACATATAGAACCAGAAACACAATTGATATCCCACTAGCCTTTTGTAAACACAAGGCTCTTCTTCATTCTTGATGAAGCCAAACCCTTTGACTACCTCATCAAAATGAAGATTCCAACTCCAAGAAGCTTGCTTCAATCCATAAATGGACTTTAGCAACTTACAAACTTTCCCAGCATTCCCCGGACCGTCGAGACCTTCAGGTTGTGTCATGTACACATCCTCACTTAGGTTTCCATTTAGGAAAGTTGTCTTGACATCCATTTGCCATATCTTATAATCATAAAATGCAGAAATAGCTAGGATGATCCAAATAGACTTGAGCATAGCAACGGACGAAAACGTTTCATCATAATCAACACCTTGAATCTATCTGAAACCTTTCACCACCAATCATGCCTTATATATGTGAACATTTCCATCAACTTTTATCTTTTTCTTGAAGATCTATTTACACTTAATAGTTTTTACTCCATCGGGTGAATCAACCAAGTTCCAAACTTGGTTAACTCACATGGACTCCAACTCGGTTCCAATGGCACCAAGCCATTTCTCAGAGTCTAGTCCCATCACTACTTCCGCATAGGTCTTGGGCTCGTTGTTGTCCAACAACAACATGTCACGATGCCCAGTGGTCAAGAACATGTACCTCTCTAGCGCATGGACTACTCTCCCAAACCTTCGTGGGGCTGGCACATCCATAACAAGGCCAACAACATCTTGTGCCTCCTGCTCTGGTTTAGTGGGATCTGGAACACTTTCCAGTGGATCTCGAGCCTCTTCAAGATGCACGGTCCTTCCACTAACTCCTTTTGAGAGAAACTCTTTCTCATGGAACACACCATTTCGAGCGACAAACACTTTGCTCTTTTATCAATTATAGAAATAGTATCCTTTGGTTTCCCTAGGATACCCCACAAAGAAGCACTTGTCATGCTTAGGACTGAGCTTGTCAGACGTCATACATTTGATATACGCCTCACATCCCCAAATCTTTATAAAAGACAAATTGGGATACCTCCTGTTGGGGGAAAATATCTTATCTTCGGGGTTATTGCCGAAGCAACATAAAGGCAGTCATCAGGTTCGAAGGTTCTCAGAAGATCATCTTCGAAGACACCTGGAACCCCGTTCGAAGCACAAGATAGGCATTGGTTCGGAGTATGTCTTCGAATTAAAGTCCTTCAAGATCTTTTCTGCCAGCTAAGATGGAAGACTTATCTTCTTTCTTATTAGATTAGTCTTTTACCATTTTAGCCCTATTAAGGAAACCGAATAGTTTCCTTAATGTCGGTTGTAATAGAGGGATAAATAGGTCTTTTCCTTAATGTTTGGGCCTATAAATACCCCCCATTTCACCTTGTAATAGGGACCGAATACAAGTTATTCAATACACACTTTCGAACTATTCTAAGTTATTATCCTTTCGGAGGCTTAGAACAGTTTGCTTCACAAACACTTCGTTTGTTAGTTTCTTTTCTACAAAAACCTATTAGCGTAATCTTTTACGCCAACAGTTGGCGCCGTCCGTGGGGAACCTAGTCCGAAAAACTTCGTTCTCTACCAACTTCTTACATCATGCCTCCTAAGCGGAGCGCACCTCGCAATCCCACTCGGAGGTCCTCTCGGATCTCCGGAGAGATACCCTTCGACACAGTTGAAGTCGGAGGGTCTTCGGCCTTCCCTCCACAAACTCCGGAAGGGGCTTCTATCCCTCGAGGATACGAAGCCTCTCCGCCAACCCCTTCCATACTCCGACAGCCCGGAGTCACTTCTCCACCCTCCATTCCGATTCGAACTGATCCTATCAGTTCTCAAGACCCGGAAGGTCCTTCCGGAGGAGATGAAGATAGTCTTGGAGATATGGCCACTCAAATGGCCAACCTTCAAGCTGAGGTAGCAAGATGGCGACAAGAAGCTGCGGATAGGCTTCATTCTCAAGCCATCCCAACTATCCCAGAAGTGCCCGAAGACGACGATCTTGATTATCCCGAAGCCCCGGAGAACGCCTCTTACGACAATGAATCTCCGTTGCATCCTGAGCTGCAGAAGGTTCGCTTTGATCCAAAGTTTAAAACTTCGAAGCTCTGCAAGTATGCCGGAGATGAAGATCTCGGAGAGTTCGCGCGTTCTTATGCCCTAGCGATTGAGGCTAGCGGCGGAGTCAGAGACACTATGGCGAAGTGCTTCCCGTTAGCTCTTCAAGGAGTGGCGTTGAGATGGTTCTGGTCTTTAAAGCCAGGATCAATCAATTCTTGGTCACAGTTGAAGAGGAAGTTTATAAGTAACTTTCAGGGCACCTTCGTGCCTCCTATGTCAACAGGAAGCCTTTTCCAAGTGAAACAGCTCCCCGGAGAAACATTGAGGCAGTACTTTAAGCGCTTCGCTCATACGAAGTCGCAAATTCGGGGGCTGTCCACATCCTCAGTGGTTGATGCGGCTCGGGAAGGCGTCAGTCATCAAGGCCTTCTGGATAAACTGCATCGGAAGAGCATCTCCTCAGTCTCACAGTTGATGTCATATTTCGAGGAGTATGCGAGGTCAGAAGAGGGTTGGCTTCGGAGGACTGCTGCTACTTCGACAGTATTGCAAGAAGTTAAAGCAGAAGTGAAGACTTCGGCACAGCCGCAGGAACCAGTCTTCGAAGTGAAACATGATCGAAGAAGAGGGCAAAAGCACCCTCGCTCTGAAGTCTTGAATATTGCACCCCCACAGAAGTTTGCACCAAGAGCTCCATAGTCTACGGGGAACAAGGCCAGCGGCTGGAGGCCGCCAGGGAAAACGGCTGGCAAGGGCCAGACCCTTTTTTGCTGTATTCATGGAGAAAATCGAAGCCATGCAACTGACACTTGCAAGGCTATCCTTACCCTAAGGGGAGAGTACTTGGAGAGAACTTCGGGTCGAGGCGGTACCGACTGAAGTCCAACAGCAACGCGCCCAGAGCCGGTCCAAGCTGTGGCGCGGATAGAAAATTTTGATGCTGCAAGGCACCCTCCGATGGCCAATGTTATGCCACCTCTGAAGCAAGAGGAAGGGAAAGATAGAGGAAAGAGAGTAGTTCTCCCTATCTCCGGAGGAGGTACCCTCGGAAGCATGTCCAAGAGACAGCGAAGAGAGTATGTTCGGGAAGTAGGTCATATTGGAACTTCGTCATCTGCAGCTGCAATGCCAGAGTGGTCTCATGTTCCGATATCTTTCTCTGCGGAGGATGCAGCTGGTATTAAGTTCCCGCACGCATATCCATTGGTTATCACAGCTGATATTGCAGGGACTGAAGTCCGAAGGGTGCTAATTGACGGAGGTAGTTCGGCAGATATCATTTTTGTGCAAGCCTTCGATCAGTTATGCATTTCCAGGAAGCATCTCCTCCCAGCGGCTCGTCCTCTGCAAGGCTTCGCAGGACCTCCGCTTGATGCACTTGGCCAGATAGGCCTAGAAGTTACCTTCGGAGAAGGTTTATTAGCCCGGACTGAAGAAGTTATCTTTGATGTGATAGATGCCCCGTATGCTTATAATGTCATCTTCGGACGGGGCATGTTGAATCAGTTCGGAGCTGTGGCGCATCACAACTACTTGTGCATGAAGATGCCCACTCAAGCAGGAGTCTTAACAATCTTCGGAGATCAAGCCATTGCTCGGAGGGCAGAATATGGTCACGGTCCCCCTCTTGATCCGAGGCAAGTAAACAGTGTGCAGGATAATGATGAAATTTTTTCAGCCTCCTCCGAAGCTTCGAAGAAGTCTTTTCCGAGACCAAGTCCCGAAGGAGAGATTGCAACGAAGGTCATTGTTAAAGATGGTAAAGAATACACTTTTCAATTTGGTAAAGATTTACCTCCTGAAGTTGCAACCTCCTTGGCAAAGGTCGTGGAAGAAAATTTGGATGTCTTTGCTTGGTCTGACGAAGATATCACCGGAGTCGATCGGGATATCATTGAACACAGTTTACTTGTAAACCCGAAGGCCCGGCCTGTTCGACAAGGACTCCGGAAGATGTCCGCAGAGAGAGCTGCTCTAGCTAAGGACGAAGTTGAAAAACTGTTGAAGGCTGGGATTATCAGAGAAGTGGCTCACACAGAATGGTTAGCCAACCCAGTCTTCGTCAGGAAGAAGTCTTCCGGGAAGTGGCGCATGTGCATTGATTTCACATCTCTGAATAAAGCGTGCCCACATGACCCCTACCCCATGCCCCGAATTGATCAACTGGTTGACTCCACTGCAGGTTCGGAGTTATTAAGCTTCCTTGACGCGTATTCTGGTTATCATCAAATATGGTTGAAGCGCGAAGATGAAATCAAGACAAGCTTTGCAACTCCTTCGGGAGTCTTCTGCTATGTAAGAATGCCCTTCGGCCTAAGAAATGCCGGGGCTACTTTTTCAAGATTAGTTGCTAAGGCTCTAGGTCATCAACTAGGTCGCAATGTGGAGGCCTATATGGATGATATTGTAATAAAGAGTGCTTTAAAGCACCAACATAGCCTAGACTTAGCAGAAACATTCAATAGCCTTCGGGCATGTGGGATCCGTCTTAACCCCGAAAAATGTATATTCGGAGCTAAGGCTGGAAAGTTGTTAGGGTATTTAGTTTCAAGCAGGGGAATTGAAGCTAGCCCTACTCAAATAACTGCGCTGCAGAAAATGGCTCCTCCGGAGAATTTAAAGCAAGTGCAAAAGCTGACTGGACGTCTGGCCGCACTTAGCAGGTTTTTATCAAGGTCTGCGGAGAGGAGCTTGCCAATATTTAAAGCTTTGAAAGGGTCCGAAGATTTTGCATGGACACCGGAGTGTCAGAAAAGCTTCGAAGATATTAAAGAATATCTCAGCAATCTTGCTACACTCACGGTGCCTATTGCGGACGAAACCCTACTCCTGTACCTTGCAGCTACAGGTTTAGCTGTCAGCGCAGTCCTTGTCAGAGAAGTGGATTTCAATGGGAAGTTGGTCCAAAATCCTGTCTATTTTGTATCCGAAGCATTGTCAGGAGCGAAGACAAGATACTCCGAACTTGAGAAGTTCGTTTATGCTCTGATAATGGCTTCGAGGAAGCTAGGACATTATTTTTTGGCTCACAATGTAATTGTACCAACTTCGTATCCCTTAGGAGATATGCTTCGAAGCAAAGATTCCACTGGAAGGATTGGAAAGTGGGCAGTCGAGCTAGCACCTTTCGGCATATCTTTCTTGGCAAGGACAGCTATCAAATCCCAAGTCCTAGCAGACTTCGTAGCAGAGTGGACTCCACCTGCGAATTTGACTCCGGAGAAATCAAATGACGGAGTTTGGATTGTTTACTCCGATGGGGCTTTCCAAGCATCCGGAGCAGGCATTGGGGCAGTGTTGATTTCACCGTCAGGGCAAAAAGCAATGTACTCCGCAAGACTCAACTTTAAGTCTACCAATAATATAGCGGAGTACGAAGGGATTTTATTGGGACTCCGGAAAGCACGTGCTCTAGGGGCTACAAGAATAATTATAAAGACAGATTCTCAGATAGTAGCAGGGCACGTGGACAAAAGTTTTCAAGTTCGGCATCCACAGCTTGCCAAGTACTTAGAAGAAATTCGCAAGATCGAAGCACACTTCAAGGGTATTTCCATTCGGAGTATACCAAGAGCTGAAAACGTGCAAGCGGACATTTTAGCGAAGGCTGCAGCCGGAGCTGTGGATGTGCCTGAAGAAGCTTTCTATGAGGAGCTCAATATACCTTCGGTGCCACAAATTGCCTCTGCGGAGATTCTTTGCATTCCTAATGCAGATTGGAAAGATTCGATCATAGAACTCTTGCAAGGAGGAACAAATTTGCCCGAAGAGCCCCAGTTGTCAAGATTAAAGCTCAGAGCCAGAAACTATCAGTTAATCAACGGTATATTATACAAGGCCGGAGTATGTTCCCCTCTACTCCGATGTATATCTCAAGCCGAAGGCCAAGAAATTCTTCGAGAAATTCACGAAGGCCTTTGTGGAAGCCATTTAGCCCCTAGAGCTCTGGCAGGAAAAACACTTCGCCAGGGGCTTTATTGGCCCACAATAACAGCTGATGCGGAGAGCTTGGTCCGCACTTGTCAAGGATGCCAGTGGATGGGTCGACGGAGTCATCGCCCACCAACAGCTCTTCAAGTCATTGCTCCAGTATGGCCCATGGCCAGATGGGGAATGGATCTAATTGGTCCCTTTCCGTTAGCAAAGGGAAATCTGAAGTTCGCAGTGGTAGCTATTGAATATTTTTCTAAGTGGGTAGAAGCAGAGCCCTTAACAGCTATCACTTCGAACAATGTACAGAAATTCTTCTGGAAGAACATTATTTGCCAGTTCGGAGTGCCTAGATATCTCACAGTTGATAATGGAACACAGTTCGACGCAGAACCCTTCAGGAAGTTTTGCGAAGACCTAGGCATTCAACTATGTTTTGCTGCAGTGAGACATCCTCAGTCGAATGGAGCCGTAGAGCGAGCCAATGGAAATATTTTATCAGGGCTAAATCGAAGAATAGTAGGATTATCAAAGGGACTGTGGACCGAAGAGCTTCCGAAGATTCTGTGGTCCATTCGGACTACGCAAACAAGGTCCACAGGTTTTACTCCGTTCAAACTACTATTCGGAGATGAAGCTATGACTCCAACGGAGCTCAAAGGGGGATCTTTCGTAGCACCGAACCGGGCATTAAGAAGAAAGACAAGCTTCGTTAGATTTGTCAGAAGAAACAAGACTTCGGGCTGTAGCTAATTTATCAAAGTATCATCAGCAGACAAAGACTTGGTATGACCCGAAGGTTAAGCTCAACGAGTTAAGACCGGGTCATCTTGTTCTACGAAGCATTATAGCACCAGGGAAGTTAGGCAATAAATGGGAAGGCCCATATCTAATTGTCCGCTCAGGGCGTCCTGGTTCATTTAAATTAGCTAATTTAGAAGGTGAAGAGTTAGCACATACTTGGCATGCGGAGCACCTAAAGCGATACTTCGCATAAGGGCTCCTGTAATTCACTTGTAATCACCTCTAAATTAATAAAGCATATGACCCTGATAGTTGCCTTCCCCTCATAGACTTCCAGCTTCCGAGTGGACGCACTGGAACCGCGGGGTCGACCGAGAGGGAAGTGTCATTAAGCTGGGTTGTATTTTCGGACTTCGAACCCATAAAGTTCGAAGCCTCCGACGTGGTGGCTGACATAATCCGGAGCCCAGGCCAACGGCTTGTAGGCATCCGTAAAAGAGCCCAAAACCACATTCTACGGAGTCCAAGCCATTGGCTGGTAGACTTCCGTAAAAAGAGCCGAAGGTGGCCAAAATCTACGGAGTCCAAGTTGCAGCTTGCAGACTTCCGTAAAAAGAGCCGAAGGTTGCCAAAATCTGCGAAGTCCAAGCCATTGGCTGGTAGACTTCTGCAAAAAACAGCCGAAGGTGGCTAAATTATACGGAGTCCAAGCCATTGGCTGGTAGACATCCGT
>JAAALK010000285.1:80584731-80596074 GCA_019279435.1 Zizania palustris
CGGCCCAGCCCACTCCCTCCGCGCGCGCAGGCCTCTGACCTGTGGAGCCCACCCGTCAGTGACCACCCTCCTGCTCCACCGCGCGCACCCGACCCCCCGGCCCCACCTGTCGACGCCAACCGTTCCCACTCCGCGCCCGATCCCGGCCCACCCATCAGTCTGCCACCCTCGGCTCTGTCCGCGGCCCGGAAACTCGCACCAGTGGCCCCCGGCCTATCAGCTCTTCTCATCAACCTCGCGCTAGGGCCCCCCTCTATCCCGCCGGCGAGAACTTCGCCTTGGATCCGCTCGCCGGCTCCCCCTTCCGTTTTAAAACCTGAGGCCGGCCTTAACTTCCTCGAGGCCCACCGATCAATAAGCGTGTTAAGGCGCGGTTTAAGGTCCCTGGATCGCCGTTCACGTGCATGCCGCGGCCTTCGCCGGTGAGTTGTGAGGTAAAGCCCTCCTCGGCTTTCCTTGCATGCGAGCCCCGCCAAACGTCCCTATTTTAAACCCCCCCGGCCTCCGCCGCGTCCGCCCCCACGCCCACTCGCCTCGAGCACGATCAGAATGCCCTCCACCCGGTTTTTAGCACAACACCGCCGCCCGTTCACTAGCCGTCGCCGGAGTACCCCTCCGTCCTCGTCGACCGCACCTCTGCGACTGCAAGGACCGCCCCTACCTCGGCCACACCTTCGCTGGCCAAGGAGATCGCCGGATCCCCACCACCGTCGAGTACCCGAGAAGCCCTTCGCGTCTACCCTCGCCGCGATCGCCGTCTGCCGCCCTTCATCGCCGTCGAAGGTACCGTCGTGACCGCCATGGCCTCCTCTTTCCATTTTTGCATAGAACTAGGGCCTAGCGCCCTCGTCGGCGCCGTCGCTGCCGCACTCGAACCCCGCCGTCGCCGGAGACGAAAGGGGGTACAACCCCCTAAGCGCGTGTCGTGCCGGATTTCATCCTGGCCGCACGATCGCGATCGGAGCGCTCTGATTAAAGCCCTACGGGATTTAATCTCCGCCCTTGATCCGGTCAAAGGGGTACCAGGCCATCTAGGCCGTTGATCGCTTTTAAAAGCCTTGACTCAATCTCGTGCGTCCACGTTTATACCCTTTCGCGCGTTTTAATCCTGGCCGTCCATTATAACTTAAGCGCCCCGCCTCGCCTGCGCACGTTGGATCTGGATCCAACGGTCCAGATCGACCCGGTGCACGCGCACAGTGCGCGGGTTCACTGTGGGCCTGGCTCACCGTGGACCCGAGGGGTTTAAAAATTGAAAATGAATTTCAGAAATACTTTTAAACTTGTAAAATTCATATCTGGCGCATTTGAACTCTAAAAATTGCCATTCCAATTTCAGAAAATTCATAATATTATTCTCTACATGTTTATGCAATAAAAACAGTAGGTTTACTTTGGACATTTCATGTTTATTCAAATAAGTATTCAAATGCCTTTAGGATTAAAATGTAAATTCAAATGTTTAAACTTCAGAAAAATTTAGATTTATTTCCTTTCTGTCCATTTACTGAAAACCATTAAAGTAACATGAACTTTTCATTTCAAATTTATTTGAGAACTTAATATGACAATAATCACATTTAAACACCCCTTTCTAAAAAGGACAACTTTTTAATTCCTTTAAAATTTATTTATGAAGTAAACCACAGAACCTTAACAATTGAATTCATTTTATTTTTAATCAAACCAACTTTAACTTATGTGCTTATAATGTAATGTTATATTGTTTGATTTGAATGTTGTGTTCTTTTTATTTTACTTTACTATATCAAAAAGACTACGACGCCGCCGAGGAGCCGGAGTACTTCCCCGAAGTCCCTCCCTCTCCCTTTGCTGAACAAGGCAAGTCACCAACACAATCTTTTGAGCATATTGAACCCACGTTTGATTAAACTATCGCTAAAACACATAGGTTATATATGCATTAGTCAAATGAACCCTTACAATATATTTATTTAGGATCCCCCGACCTTGATGTGCAACCCAAGCCATGCTCTCTAGCCTAAACTCCTTGTCACCATATGATAAACGTTATTAGCTAGTGTCCAATGTATCGACACGATCGCTATAGGATAAAAATGAGTCGTAGTACATGGTTCTACTATATGATCCCCATTGTTTCTTATCTATGGAATTTTGTCGTTGTTGGAGTTGTGGTTGTGAGTGAATGCATGGTGGGTTCCGGGTGCAAGCTAGGGCATTGGTCGGTAGCACCCGGGGCACTATAAGGACCGGTCTGAGGGATCCGTTGCAATACACTTACGTACTAATCACAAGTCTAGTGGGTAAGTCCTAACTAAGGTATGGATTGTTCCAAACCGAGGCCACCATTTGGAGATGGGTCAAGTAGCACCTGCGGGTGACTTGTACCAATGTGGCGCAAAAGGGGGTGCGACGTTAGCCGGGATGCGGCCCGGCGCGCCGGCGAAACCTAGAGCGGGTGGTTATCGCTTGGAACATTTCATGCCGAGGTTTTGGCACGAGTTCCCGTGGTATGGGTCATCTCGTTTGGGATGAGTGCGTGCCTTGTGGGTACAGTAGTACATCTCTGATCAGAGTCTTAAATCTTTTCGAAAAGCCGAACCCACGGTCAAGGGCGGGTTGCGTGACATCCCCCAGTTAGATTACTTTGGATATGTATGTGCATGATGGATTGACATGTAAGGACTGTCGTGCGAGGAGGTAAAACGTACTCCTCGAGTTAGTTGATGTTGTTGATATTCATATTTACTTTTCCGCATGATTAAAATGTGATTACATTAAATGCAATAACTGAAACTGCACTTTTCTGCAATGTTAGCCATTACCCTTCCTTGTTTATTATCCTGCATTACTACTTGCATTTGCGGTGGCTTGTTGAGTACTTTTGTACTCATACCCGTTGGACCCCACAGAGGATGCTTACTATGAAGACGGTCTGGAGTAGCGACCCAGTCGAGAAGAAAGATCCTGAAGGAGATGTTCGTCATGCCGCTTTCTAATTATTTTTATTACTGTTTTTACTAAAACTTTGATGTAATAAATATGGTCTGCGTACCATGGATGTTGTCGTATGTACGTTGTCGCATGATGAACCTCTTGTATTATTGTTTTTCTTCTGAAATTCAATAATGTCTCGATTTGATAAATCGGGGCGCTACATACTCTTTTAGCCAATTTTCCTCGCTTCCCTTTGAAGTAGGGTTTCGTGTTCCATTTTTGGTGCTTGTGTTCATTTTCATTTTTCATTTTCAGTTTAGGGCAATTCGCTTTTGTGTGAGACGTATCTCCACATTCAAAACACCCTTGTGACCCTCCTCTCCTTTGGTCTTGTCTATCATTGTAGAAGCGAGTGAACTTCTTGACAATGAGAGCTATCTCCTCATCATCTAGAGCGTCAACTTGTTCTTTTGTGACAGAGACAAGGAAGGACAAGTCAAAAGCACCAGAATAAGCACAAACTCCAGAAACGCCAGAAAAATTACCTCCAGATGAGGTACCACTGCCAGGACTAGAAACCAAAGCAATCGAAGGCAACAAAGATTTTCCAGCTCCTGATCGAGACGCCTTGGCAATCTCGGTGGACTTAAGCTTACTAAAGAGTTTGTCACAAGTCAGAGTGTCAAAGCTTGCCGACTCTTCAATACTAAAGATCTTCACCTCCCATATGCTACGATCAAGAGCATAGAGAAGTTTGATCAGCCTATCATGGTCAGAGTAAGCCAAAGTCCCAGTGGAGCACAAATTATTAACAATCCCATCAAAACGCGCAAACATGGCATCTACATATTCGCCAGGGCCTTGCACAAACATTTGGTATTCTTGATTATACGTGCTTTGCCTCCTAGCCTTAATCTGGGTAGTGCCCTCATGAAAAATTTTTCAAAGTGGTCCAAATTTCACGCGCGGTTCATAGGTGTTGGACCTTGTCAAACTCTTTGCGACTCAGACTAATGAATAGTATGTTTCTTGCTTTGCTATTGCATTCGTAATATGATTTTTCAGTCTCTGAGGTTCGAGTTTCAGGATCACATATTGGGAATTGACGATATCCCAAATAGCACTTCCTTGGCTTAGAAGGTAAGCCTCCATGCGCACCTTCCAATAAGCAAAATCATGACCATCAAACATCGGTATTTTCGAGTTTCTTTCCATGTCACCAAAACAAGGATCACAAACCGGTTAAGGTCAACTGGTGATCTAACCGGCTCTGATACCAATTGTGGGATCGGAATGGCGACTAGAGGGGGGTGAACAGGCGCCTCAACACTTTCTCGTGAATGCGATGACCTGTTCAGATCACCCAACGCACCTCTAATATCATCAAAAATCAAGTGTGGACCAAACAGTACAAAATTAGTGCAAAACTAGGCCCAAAATTATAATTCAGATCAAATCGGAGTTTGGAGTGCCGAAATACTTCTATCGGTAACACCGACAATATCTTGTCAACGATTGAGACTCTGATTCAGAGAAAAATTCACAATTTAGTTCCAGCCACATCAGTGAACAACTGTGATTTTGTTCTGATTATGTTTGCACACTGTGAAGTGTGATCAGGTCAAAGAACAGACTCAAATCTACAACATAAAAATCCTACTCAAAACTCAATTTGTCAAATCACTTCTGAAAACAGCATGAATGTGAATAGTGACAATGTTTTCAAGAACACATATACACTCTAAGGATCTGAACAGGTAGCTTCTTTCAAACTGACCTCAAATCGTCAGTTAACTCTGATTGACAATAAGTTTCATAGCACACTTAACACCTCTTGACAAATTTGCAATGGACTCAATAGATAGCTCAACAAAAAGAAATCAAAAACAAATTCAGATTCAATTTCCAAAAGAACAAAAATTCTGAATCAACAATTTTCAAACTAGACTGAACCACTTTTATTTAGCTTTGAAATAGGTTCTGAATAAATTTCTGGAACTGAACCTTGAAACCAAAACTAAATTCAGAACTTGAGACAGAAACTGAAATTTGAAACTAGAACTCAATTCAGAGCTTCTATAGAATTTTTCAGCTGAAATCAGAACTCAAACTAACTCAGATTCAGTTTTGTTTCAAAACTCAGATTGCTATTCTCTTGCCAAATCAATTTTTCAAAGAACACAACAAGAACACAATTCAGTCACTATCCTGTAGCTGTAAATAATTTTCTAAATCAAAGCAGAAACACCAGAAGTTGTTGAAATGGAACAGGATTGTATAATCAGTAAACTGCAATCAATAACTGAACCAAGTATTAAAACAACTCAGTGATTCATATTCTAGTCAATGATTTTATTCAGAACAGAAATGAGCAGAACAGATCTGATATAAACCATAAACTAGATCTGAATTTAAAACAGATATTGAAATCAAGCAATATCTCAACTTGACAATCAATGGAACACAATCTCAATTCTGGATTCTTCAATTTTTGAATCAGATCAAGTACTTTTCAGAATGATTCAACCTATTCAGAACAAACTGAAGAAACACTTCACCCAATTCAGAACTCAAAACAGAATACTAAACAGTAACTCTGAAATTGTATTTTTGAGTTCTAAATTCAGACCTCAATTTCAGCCCATCAGATCAGACATAAAGAAATACCACACTTCAAACATGTTTCAATACAGAATATGAATTGACTGAAATTCTACTAAGCTTTCAAAACAAATGAAGTAAATTCTTGACACCAATATGAAAACATGGTTTGAAAACAGACTCAATTTCACATATATCACAGAAAAGACTGATAAAGACTAGAATGTTTAATGCACATCTGAGATTAATTCAAGCAGAAATGATACCTTGATAATTCTATGATTTACTGTGAATACAGCAGTGGAATTCTACTCTAATCAGCAATGAAACACAATCTACTCAGCTATCCATGTGCAGGTATAAAATTCAGATAATCAACACAGAAGTGCACAGTAATTTGTTTACTGTTTTCTGTAAAGACAACTGGGATTTCAAATCAGAATAATCAAAACTTACTCAAACAGGAATCAAATTTGCAGAACTTTGATCATCTCTGAAGAAAATTAGTAAAAACAGAAGGAAAAATTCCTCACAACAACAAAAAACTCAATGGCAGTGCACTGTTGATGTATCGGCAAAAACAATAGGAGTATTGTTGCACTGTTCCACGGAAGAGATGATCAGTAGCAGCCAAAACTAAATTGACTCAAAGTGATAAAATCCATCGACCATTCAGTCAAGCTATTTCACAGATGAAATCATAACAGAAAATTAATCAGAAGCTTTAGAATAAAAGACATCAAAAGTGAAAGAGTAATTTCTGGTATTGCATAAAGTTTGTTCATCCTTCTACCATGAAATCACTCAAGAAACACTTCAAGAATCAGCCAATATGATGATGAACAATTGAAGAAACATTTCATCAAACATGTAGAACACTAAACCAAAAACTGAAAAAGCTGATCCAGAAAATTTTTCACCACTGTGATGCCTTATTTGATCAGCAAACGAATTAAGAAGGAATAACAGAAATCACTTGCAACTTTCAAAAATGGATCATTCAAATCATCCTCAACAAAAGTTACATAGACATCTAACACAAGTTCTACAGTAGATTCACCAGAAAATGCATCATAAAATCGAATTTAGTCACAAATTGCATACCTGCGCCCAGAACAGGAGTTCTTCGCTGCACTGTTCAATTTTCGGATGTGGTACAGTGCTTGGAAAAATCAATCCAGCAGGAGAATACAGCACTAATTTGATAGAAAATTTATGTGGTTCAGCAAAAAGAGCAGCCAAAAATCTCCCACCTGCCCATGGATATGGTCGCCAACCATGGGGGTATTTTCTGAAAAGAACCCTCTAGAATTAAGAAATTACACAAAGGTCATATTCCTTGTAATATATTTTCAGAATTAAGAAATTCTGAAAAATATACCAAAGGAGTACAATTACTCTAGACTCTCAACTTTTATTACACATTGACTCAAAGTAAAAAGACTTCAAACTATTAAAATTAACACAACTAGATATGCGACGGTTTTCAGCAAAAACCGACAAAGCCTCTCAACCCTTCGACTCGTGACACCGCTTTGCGACTCCGAGCGCCATCAAGCCACTTCCGCTCTCGATCCCCTCGAGCCGCCTGAATGCTTGCCCTGGCCTCCCTCTCGCAGACCCGGTCGTCACGTCGTCGCTTTCATCCGTCTGTCCTAGTCTTGCTCGGTCTCTTCGTGCACTCTTGAGATCTTCTCCAACTTCGCCCGGCCTCCCTGATCCTTCGGCATTGATCTCCCCACTTGACCCTCGATCACTCACTGTCGACAGTTGGTCAGCATCTCCACCCTGCACATCCAAGACAAGCCAAAACAAGAACGCAACGCACCACCGAAACCTCGGCAACCACTCCTCAATTCTACACCGGACCTCTCTATGCACTCAAACCACCACTCCATCACTTGAACTCTCAAAAGCTCATACTTGTCAATCACTCATCATCCAGACAGAAACCACCCTTGGTTTCACAAACTAATTGTAAATAATTAGCATAGTTAATAGAAACTAGACAAACGTTGTTCGCTTGTTTTTGTTGTATGGAATGGTTCAACATTTAGAGGGAATATTTTGAGAATCTGAACCAATGCATCATGCACGGTTTGGTATAGTACAATCAACCAAACATACTCGTTCTATCAAGATGTATTGAACCATCCTAGATGAATTTGGTTCAAGCAACCAAACACTACCTAATATTCTTAGTTCATGGGACTCCTCAGTTCTCCTTAATGGTAGCCCCAAAAATTATTTGACTATAGGAGAGGTGTTCGACAAGCCGACCCTCTTTCACTGTTACTCTTCATCATTGTGATTGACCTCCTTCAGTGCATCATTAATAATGTTTCCTCTATGGTGTCATTGCCCCCTGATTACCATAATATACATGATGATTCCCCATTATTAAATATGCAGATGACACCATCATTTTCCTTCAGGCAAAGCAGCTGAATCTTGTCTGTCTCAAAGGTATTTTGGAAGCCTTTTGTCAGTCCACCGGGCTAAGAATTGATTTTAGTAAATCTTGTCTCATCCCAATCAATATTGATGAGGTCACTACAAACGTGCTCGCCAGGACTTTTGGGTACAAAGTGGGTTCACTTCCAATTCCATACCTTGGCCTACCTCTCGGTCTTCGGTAATCACGGGCCACAGACTTTGGCTCTCTTCTTTGCAAAATCAAGCGCAAACTTGCGATAACCTCCTAGCTCTCCAAGGCAGGAAAACTACAATTGGTCAACTCGGTCCTCTCCTTCATTCCTACTGTTGGGGGGAAATACTTCATCCCTTGTACCTTCAAGATTAAGAGACAAAGACACTCATAAAGTTCTAAGCCAAAGACTTGTCTCCAAATTGATGAAATTTTAAAGTCGAAGGGTTCATCTGAACTCTGGTCCGAAGATACCCTTCGAAGATACAATACTGCGGTGGGAAATAGCCAGAAGCATGGGACGTCTGCCTTATCTACCTCCTTTGAAACTATTTTCCCATTTTAGCCCTATTCGGGGTACCGAATAGTTTCCCACTATGTTGGTTGTAATTGAGGGGTAAAAAGGTATTTTCCTTAGAGTTTTTACCTATAAATACCCCCTTTCTCACCCTATAATAGACATCGAATATTCAGATATTCAATACACAACTTCGAACTACTTCGATCTATTATCCTTTACGGAGGCTTGAGACAGTCCGCTTCACAAACTCTTTGTTTGTTAGTTCTTAATCTTAGAGAACCTGTTAGCGTAATCTTTTATGCCAACAGTTGGCGCCATCCGTGGGGAACTTAGTTCTAAAAGCTAGTTCTCTGTCGTGGACTGCACTTCGAAGAGCACTTGCGGAGGGAGTTTCGGAGTCTAAAGATTCCGCACACCCTTCGGTAAGGGGCTTCCAAGTGTAGCTCGAAGGCCTTTTCTCGCCTTCCCAAATCATTCGAAGTCTTCGATCTTCGGACCTTAGCTTCGTAAGCCATGCCTCCCAAGCGGAGCCTAGCCACCGATCCTCCCCGAAGGTCCCCTCGGACCAATGGTGTAGGACCTTCAACCATTCCACAAACTCTCGAAGTGGTCATCAAACCTCGAGCATCCAGAGTTCCCCGAGCAGCTCCCTCGGTGCTTCGAACCGACTATCCTAGTTCTTAAGGCCCAGAGGTTGCTTGTCATGGGATACTTTATAAGGACGGAGTTTGTTCTCCCCTACTCCGGTGCATCTCACAACCCGAAGGCCAAGGTATACTTCAGGAGATTCACGAAGGCTTGTGCGGCAGTCATCTAGCCCCTCGCGCTCTAGCGGGAAAGACACTTCACCAGGGGCTTTATTGGCCAAAAATTATAAGAGATGCAGAAGAATTGGTTTGAACCTGCCAAGGGTGCCAGTGGATGGGTAGGTGGAGCCATTGCCCACCAACACCTCTTCAAGTTATTGCTCTGGTATGGCCAATGGCGCGATGGGGCATGGATCTCATCGCCCTTTTCCAATGGAAAAAGGCAGCTTGAAGTTTGCGGTGGTAGAAATCGAATATTTTTCTAAATGGGTCGAAGCTGAGCCCCTAACTACTATCGCTTCAAGAAATGTACCGAAATTCTTTTGGAAGAATATCATTTGCAGGTTCGGAGTGCCTAGGGAGTTAACTATTGATAACGGCACTCAATTTGAAGCCGAGCCTTTTAAAGAGTTTTGCGAAGGCCTGGGCATCAAGTTATGCTTCGCAGCTGTTCACCACCCCCAATCCAACGGAGCCGTCGAGCGGGCAAATGGAAATATTCTCTTCGGTTTGAATCGAAGGATTGTTGGGTTAGCTAAAGGGCTATGGACCGAAGAACTTCCTAAGATTTTATGGTCCATTCGGACCACTCAAGCTAGGTCCACGGGCTTCACCCCATTTAGGCTATTATTCGGAGATGAGGCCATGACTCCTACGGAGCTTAAAGGTGGATCCCTTCGCGTAACGGAGCCTAGGAATGATATGAAAGAAACACTTCACTGGACTTGTTAGAAGAAACAAGGCTGCGAGCTTTCGCCATCTGACGAAGTACCAAGACCAAACGAAGGCATGGTATGACCCAAAGATAAAAGTGAATGAGCTTAGACCAGGTCATTTGGTGCTACGAAGTGTAATTGCTCCGGGGAAGCTAGGAAACAAATGGGAAGGACCATATATTATCCTACGCTCAGGGCGCCCCGGGTCGTTTAAGTTAGCTAATTTAGAAGGGGAAGAGTTGAAGCATGCATGGCATGCGGAGCACCTTAAACGTTATTACGCTTAGGGGCTCCTTGTAATCAATTGTAAAGTACCTTTCTGAGTTAAATAAAGATGGATGTTCGAATTATGCTTACTCTTCAAATATTCCTTACCCCTGGTGGACACATCAAGGGAACAGAAATGCTTGCGGAGGTAAGCATCTTCATCGTGAGAAACCAAGGGTTGGTTTCAGAGTTTGTGATGAGTGATTGACAGATTTTACCCTCTGATTCGAAGGGGTCCCTCCGAAGGGGTTCGGAGGTTGGTTCTCCGAAGGTGTTCGGAGGCTGTTCACCGAAGGGTTCGGTGGGCTCTAGTTGCTACAGCTGTTGCAGCGGAGTGTGCCTGTCAGAGGGGTCCGACAGTACACGATGATTGGTTGTACCGAAGGTCTCGGTACTTTGGGTGGTACACCGGAGTGTGTGCCGAAGGTTGCTTACCCGGAGAGGTCTCCGGGGTACTGGATACACTTGTATGTTTGTCTGTGGTGCGCAGGGGACTTCGGTGGCGACGGACGGTTCGTAGCAAGTGAACCTGGGTCAAGCAGGAGGCTTGATGCCAGGGGAGTAGGGAGCTCCATCACGAAGGCTGCGAAGGGGTCAAGGTCGGACCTCGGGTCGAGGTGCGCCAAGAGAAGGCAGTAACTGCGGAGTGTGACTCCGGGTGAAGGTACTCCGAGACGAAGTCCTCGGAGGCGAGGCACTTCGAAGGGTACTCCGAATGGAGTGACTTCGGAGTATGGTGGATCAAGTCCTCAGCAATGAGGCAAGGTGTTCGAAGTGTGCTCCGGAGGGAGACACTCGAAGATATACCCGACAAAGGTCTTAGAAGTCGAGGTGCATCGAAGGCATGGTCCGGGTGAGGCTCGTCGAGGAGTGTGCTTAGAGAGAGAGACTGCGACGAAGTGCTCATGGAATGCTTCATGCGGAGGCCTTAGACGAAGGAGGGACTTTGAAGGGTGGTACTCCGAAGGTGGGGCTTCGGAGTGAAGCAGGCTTCGGAGCGAAGCTGGCTTCTCCGGAGTGAAGCAGGCTTCGGAGCGAGGCTGGCTCCGGAGTAAGGTTGACTTGATGTACTTCGCCCTGCATGGC
>JAAALK010000285.1:80597074-80643429 GCA_019279435.1 Zizania palustris
TTTGTTTCCTAGCTTCCCCGGAGCAATTACACTTCGTAGCACCAAATGACCTGGTCTAAGCTCATTCACTTTTATCTTTGGGTCATACCATGCCGTCGTTTGGTCTTGGTACTTCGTCAGATTGGCGAAAGCTCGCAACCTTGTTTCTTCTAACAAGTCCAGTGAAGTGTTTTTTTTCATTATCATTCCAGGCTCCGTTACGCGAAGGTATCCACCTTTAAGCTCCGTAGGAGTCATGGCCCCATCTCCGAATAATAGCCTAAATGGGGAGAAGCCCGTGGACCTAGCTTGAGTGGGTCCGAATGGACCATAAAATCTTAGGAAGTTCTTCGGTCCATAGCCCTTTAGCTAACCCAACAATCCTTCGATTCAAACCGAAGAGAATATTTCCATTTGCCCGCTCGACGGCTCCGTTGGATTAGGGGTGGTGAACAGCTGCGAAGCATAACTTGATGCCCAGGCCTTTGCAAAACTCTTTAAAAGGCTCGGCTTCAAATTGAGTGCCGTTATCAATAGTTAACTCCCTAGGCACTCCGAACCTGCAAATGATATTCTTCCAAAGAATTTCGGTATATTTCTTGAAGCGATAGTAGTTAGGGGCTCAGCTTCGACCCATTTAGAAAAATATTCGATTTCTACCACCGCAAACTTCAAGCTGCCTTTTGCCATTGGAAAAGGGCCGATGAGATCCATGCCCCATCGCGCCATTGGCCATACCGGAGCAATAACTTGAAGAGGTGTTGGTGGGCAATGGCTCTACCTACCCATCCACTGGCACCCTTGGCAGGTTCAAACCAATTCTTCTGCATCTATTATAATTTTTGGCCAATAAAGCCCCTGGCGAAGTGTCTTTCCCGCTAGAGCGCGAGGGGCTAGATGACTGCCGCACAAGCCTTCGTGAATCTCCTAAAGTATACCTTGGCCTTCGGGTTGTGAGATGCACCGGAGTAGGGGAGAACAAACTCCATCCTTATAAAGTATCCCGTTGACAAGCAACCTCTAGGTCTTGAGAACTAGGATAGTCGGTTCGAAGCACCGAGGGAGCTGCTCGGGGAACTCTGGATGCTCGAGGTTTGATGACCACTTCGAGAGTTTGTGGAATGGTTGAAGGTCCTACACCGTTGGTCCGAGGGGACCTTCGGGGAGGATCGGTGGCTAGGCTCCGCTTGGGAGGCATGGCTTACGAAGCTAAGGTTCGAAGATCGAAGACTTCGAATGATTTGGGAAGGCAAGAAAAGTCCTTCGAGCTACACTTGGAAGCCCCTTACCGAAGGGTGTGCGGAATCTTTAGACTTCAAAACTCCCTCCGCAAGTGCTCTTCGAAGTGCAGTCCACGGTAGAGAACTAGCTTTTAGAACTAAGTTCCCCACGGATGGCGCCAACTGTTGGCATAAAAGATTACGCTAACAGGTTCTCTAAGATTAAGAACAAACAAACAAAGAGTTTGTGAAGCGGACTATCTCAAGCCTCCGTAAAGGATAATAGCTCGAAGTAGTTCGAAGTTGTGTATTGAATATCTGAATATTCAATGCCTATTATAGGGTGAGAAAGGGGGTATTTATAGGTAAAAACTCTAAGGAAAATACCTTTTTACCCCTCAATTACAACCAACATAGTGGAAACTATTCGGTACCCCGAATAGGGCTAAAATGGGAAAATAGTTTCAAAGGAGGTAGATAAGGCAGACGTCCCATGCTTCTGGCTATTTCCCACCGTAGTATTGTATCTTCGAAGGGTATCTTCGGACCAGAGTTCAGATGAACTCTTCGACTTTAAAATTTCATCAATTCGGAGACAAGTCTTTGGCTTAGAACTTTATGAGTTGTCTTTGTCTCTTAATCTTGAAGGTACTAGGGATGAAGTATTTCCCCCCAACAGTAGGAATGAAGGAGAGGACCGAGTTGACCAATTGTAGTTTTCCTGCCTTGGAGAGCTAGGAGGTTATCGCAAGTTTGCGCTTGATTTTGCAAAGAAGAGAGCCAAAGTCTGTGGCCCGTGATTACCAAAGACCGAGAGGTAGGCCAAGGTATGGAATTGGAAGTGAACCCACTTTGTACCCAAAAGTCCTGGCGAGCACGTTTGTAGTGACCTCATCAATATTGATTGGGATGAGACAAGATTTACTAAAATCAATTCTTAGCCCGGTGGACTGACAAAAGGCTTCCAAAATACCTTTGAGATAGACAAGATTCATCTGCTTTGCCTGAAGGAAAATGATGGTGTCATCTGCATATTTAATAATGGGGAAATCATCATGTATATTATGGTAATGAGGGGGCAATGACACCCATAGAGGAAACATTATTAATGATGCACTGAAGGAGGTCAGTCACAATGATGAAGAGTAACAGTGAAAGAGGGTCGGCTTGTCGAACACCTCTCCTATAGTCAAATAATTTTTTGGGGCTACCATTAAGGAGAACTGAGGAGTCCCATGAACTAAGAATATTAGGTAGTGTTTGGTTGCTTGAACCAAATTCATCTAGGATGGTTCAATACATCTTTTTAGAACGAGTATGTTTGGTTGATTGTACTATACCAAACCGTGCATGATGCATTGGTTCAGATTCTCAAAATATTCCCTCTAAATGTTGAACCATTCCATACAACAAAAACAAGCGAACAACGTTTGTCTAGTTTCTATTAACTATGCTAATTATTTACAATTAGTTTGTGAAACCAAGGATGGTTTCTGTCTGGATGATGAGTGATTGACAAGGATGAGATTTTGAGAGTTCAAGTGATGGAGTGGTGGTTTGAGTGCATAGAGAGGTCCAATGTAGAATTGAGGAGTGGTTGTCGAGGTTTCGGTGGTGCGTCGCGTTCTTGTTTTGGCTTGTCTTGGATGTGCAGGGTGGAGATGCTGACCAACTGTCGATGGTGAGTGATCGAGGGTCAAGCGGGGAGATCAATGTCGAAGGATCAGGGAGGCCGGGCGAAGTTGGAGAAGATCTCAAGAGTGCACGAAGAGACCGAGCAAGACTAGGACAGACGGATGAAAGCGACGACGTGACGACCGGGTCTGCGAGAGGGAAGCCAGGGCAAGCATTCAGGCGGCTCAAGGGGATCGAGAGCGGAAGTGGCTTGATGGCGCTCGGAGTCGTAAAGCGGTGTCACGAGTCGAAGGGTTGAGAGGCTTTGTCGGTTTTTGCTGAAAACCGTCGCATATCTAGTTGTGTTAATTTTAATAGTTTGGAGTCTTTTTACTTTGAGTCAATTTGTAATAAAAAGTTGAGAGTCTAGAGTAATTGTACTCCTTTGGTATATTTTTCAGAATTTCTTAATTCTGAAAATATATTACAAGGAATAGGACCTTTGTGTAATTTCTTAATTCTAGAGGGTTCTTTTCAGAAAATACCCCCATGGTTGGCCTATAAATAGAGGACCATATCCATGGGCAGGTGGGAGATTTTTGGCTGCTCTTTTTGCTGAACCACATAAATTTTCTATCAAATTAGTGTTGTATTCTCCTGCTGGATTGATTTTTCGAAGCACTGTACCACATCCCAAAAATTGAACAGTGCAGCGAAGAACTCCTGTTCTGGGCGCAGGTATGCAATTTGTGACTAAATTCGATTTTATGATGCATTTTCTGGTGAATATACTGTAGAACTTGTGTTAGATGTCTATGTAACTTTTGTTGAGGATGATTTGAATGATCCATTTTTGAAAGTTGCAAGTGATTTCTGTTATTCCTTCTTAATTCGTTTGCTGATCAAACAAGGCATCACAGTGGTGAAAAATTTTCTGGATCAGCTGTTTCAGTTTTTGGTTTAGTATTCTACATGTTTGATGAAATGTTTCTTCAATTGTTCATCATCATATTGGCTGATTCTTGAAGTGTTTCTTGAGTGATTTCATGGTAGAAGGATGAACAAACTTTATGCAATACCAGAAATTACTCTCACTTTTGATGTCTTTTATTCTAAAGCTTCTGATTAATTTTCTGTTATGATTTCATCTGTGAAATAGCTTGACTGAATGGTCGATGGATTTTATCACTTTGAGTCAATTTAGTTTTGGCTGCTACTGATCATCTCTTCCGTGGAATAGTGCAACAATACTCCTATTGTTTTTGCCGATACATCAACAGTGCACTGCCATTGAGTTTTTTGTTGCTGTGAGGAATTTTTCCTTCTGTTTTTACTAATTTTCTTCAGAGATGATCAAAGTTCTGCAAATTTGATTCCTGTTTGAGTAAGTTTTGGTTATTCTGATTTGAAATCCTAGTTGTCTTTACAGAAAACAGTAAACAAATTACTGTGCACTTCTGTGTTGATTATCTGAATTTTATACCTGCACATGGATAGCTGAGTAGATTGTGTTTCATTGCTGATTAGAGTAGAATTCCACTGCTGTATTCACAGTAAATCATAGAATTATCAAGGTATCATTTCTGCTTGAATTAATCTCAGATGTGCATTAAACATTCTAGTCTTTATCAGTCTTTTCTGTGATATATGTGAAATTGAGTCTGTTTTCAAACCATGTTTTCATATTGGTGTCAAGAATTTACTTCATTTGTTTTGAAAGCTTAGTAGAATTTCAGTCAATTCATATTCTGTATTTGAAACATGTTTGAAGTGTGGTATTTCTTTATGTCTGATCTGATGGGCTGAAATTGAGGTCTGAATTTAGAACTCAAAAATACAATTTCAGAGTTACTGTTTAGTATTCTGTTTTGAGTTCTGAATTGGGTGAAGTGTTTCTTCAGTTTGTTCTGAATAGGTTGAATCATTCTGAAAAGTACTTGATCTGATTCAAAAATTAAGAATCCAGAATTGAGATTGTGTTCCATTGATTGTCAAGTTGAGATATTGCTTGATTTCAATATCTGTTTTAAATTCAGATCTAGTTTATGGTTTATATCAGATCTGTTCTGCTCATTTCTGTTCTGAATAAAATCATTGACTAGAATATGAATCACTGAGTTGTTTTAATACTTGGTTCAGTTATTGATTGCAGTTTACTGATTATACAATCCTGTTCCATTTCAACAACTTCTAGTGTTTCTGCTTTGATTTAGAAAATTATTTACAGCTACAGGATAGTGACTGAATTGTGTTCTTGTTGTGTTCTTTGAAAAATTGATTTGGCAAGAGAATAGCAATCTGAGTTTTGAAACAAAACTGAATCTGAGTTAGTTTGAGTTATGATTTCAACTGAAAAATTCTATAGAAGCTCTGAATTCAGTTCTAGTTTCAAATTTCAGTTTCTGTCTCAAGTTCTAAATTTAGTTTTGGTTTCAAGGTTCAGTTCCAGAAATTTATTCAGAACCTATTTCAAAGCTAAACAAAAGTGGTTCAGTCTAGTTTGAAAATTGTTCATTCAGAATTGTAGTTCTTTTGGAAATTGAATCTGAATTTGTTTTTGATTTCTTTTTGTTGAGCTATCTATTGAGTCCATTGCAAATTTGTCAAGAGGTGTTAAGTGTGCTATGAAACTTATTGTCAATCAGAGTTAACTGATGATTTGAGGTCAGTTTGAAAGAAGCTACCTGTTCAGATCCTTAGAGTGTACATGTGTTCTTGACAACATTGTCACTATTCACATTCATGCTGTTTTCAGAAGTGATTTGACAAATTGAGTTTTGAGTAGGATTTTGATGTTGTAGATTTGAGTCTGTTCTTTGACCTGATCACACTTCACAGTGTGCAAACATAATCAGAACAAAATCACAGTTGTTCACTGATGTGGCTGGAACTAAATTATGAATTTTTCTCTGAATCAGAGTCTCAATCGTCGACAAGATATTGTCGGTGTTACCAATAGAAGTATTTCGGCACTCCAAACTCCGATTTGATCTGAATTATAATTTTGGGCCTAGTTTTGCACTAATTTTGTATTGTTTGGTCCACACTTGATTTTTGATGATATTAGAGGTGCGTTGGGTGATCTGAACAGGTCATCGCATTCACGAGAAAGTGTTGAGGCGCCTGTTCACCCCCCTCTAGTCGCCATTCCGATCCCACAATTGGTATCAGAGACGGTTAGATCACCAGTTGACCTTAACCGGTTTGTGATCCTTGTTTTGGTGACATGGAAAGAAACTAGAAAATACCGATGTTTGATGGTCATGATTTTGCTTATTGGAAGGTGTGCATGGAGGCTTATCTTCTAAGCCAAGGAAGTGCTATTTGGGATATCGTCAATTCCCAATATGTGATCCCTGAAACTCGAACCTCAGAGACTGAAAAATCATAGTACGAATGCAATAGCAAAGCAAGAAACATACTATTCATTAGTCTGAGTCGCAAAGAGTTTGACAGGGTCCAGCACCTACGAACCGCGCGTGAAATTTTACCACTTTGAAAATTTTCATGAGGGCACTACCCAGATTAAGGCTAGGAGGCAAAGCACGTATAATCAAGAATACCAAATATTTGTGCAAGGCCCTGGCGAATATGTAGATGCCATGTTTGCGCGTTTTGATGGGATTGTTAGTAATTTGCGCTCCACTGGGACTTTGGCTTACTCTGACCATGATAGGCTGATCAAACTTCTCTATGCCAAGCATAAGTTATAAGGCCAAGCATAAGTTATAAATGCCTTGCCAAATGATGTGCCAACAAGTTTTAAAAAACATCTATTGAAACCATCGGGGCAAAGGGATTTATCTAAGGGAAGAGAACTGACAACAGAGTTGATTTCGTCAATAGAGAAGTCCTCAATGATGGAGTCTAGATTCTGGTGCTTGATAATGAGGTGTTGCAGGTCAAAGTGCATGTGGGGGTTGCTTGAGAACCCTATGCGGTCAATAAAAGCCCCCAAGAATGCTTCAACTTTGTCTTCCAGAGAGGTAATCGTGGTACCATCAACTAGAGTGATAGCTAAAACAACATTATGAAAGTGCCTATTGGTAGCTACAACATGGAAAATTTTAGTGTTTTCATCCCCTAGCTGAGTCCATCGATGGTGTAGCGATGCTTCCAGTAAATCTGCTTGAGCTTAAGTAGGTGAGCAATGTGATCTTTAAGAATGACATAGAAAGTGGCTTCCGGAGTAGTGAGAGGGCATCACTCCTCAAAGGTGTCAAGGGAACTGAGGACAGACAAAGAGATGTGAAGTTTCTTGCTAAGCACTTTCAGTTTTGAGGTGATGAGTTTGGCGGGGTTTAGTCCATGAACACTTGACTAAGGAGAACTAACCACGTCAAGAAGCTCAGGAAGATCACACCAGAAGTTCTCAAAGCGAAAAGTTGAGGGTTTTGGAAATGAGGTACCAATGCTCGAAAGACAAGGATAGTGATTAGAGGTCAATATCGGCAGAGCTGAGAAGCTTGTTTTGGGAAAAGATGAAACCCGGTTCGGAGAAGTAAAGCACCAATAAAACTAGACCAAAAGGGGGTCAGAGTGCATATTGCTCCAAATGAACTTTCTTCCATGGAGAGGAATTTCAACAGGCATAGGTGGTTGAAGATGTTGTTGAAAGTTGCAATATCATTCAAGTTTGCACGCTGCTTATTTTAGTTATCGATAGCTCTATAAAAGTTGAAGTCCCCCATGAGCATACAAAGCGACTGGGTGGACAAATCTAAGGAGAGAAGCCAATGTACAAAAATTGAGCGATCTTTGTTTTCGACAAGGCCCGTAGACAAAGGTGAGTAACCAAGTCTGACCGTTAAGCTTGGAGGTGAGCTCAACTGAGATTTGATAGGGGCTGAAGAGAGCAGAGTCCTAGAGAAGATGGAACCATTCCACCTAATAAATATACCACCAGCTGAGCCGCAAGATGAGAACACAAAATGATCAAAACGCTTTGGAGCAAATAGGCGAATTACGGAGTTATCAAAAGATGTATGTGTTGACGCTAAAATCGGCCAACGAAGTGCCACTCAACATTGGCGTCGATCCAATGATCCAAAAGCGCGTAGACACTTGGTAGAGACAACCAAATGCCACATAATGCTGACGCCGCGTTCCGATGACCCTTGGCCGTAACAAGGGAGTTAGGGTGGAGTTACCATACAATCAAACCGCACCGCAAAAGGACAGTCTAATTGGCCAAAAAGTGAAGGGAGGTGATTGGACCAGCCAGAAGGAGGGCCGGTCAGACCGACTATGCACGACCAGTTAGATTGACCATGCTGTGGCGGTCGGACCGGTGTCAAGGCCCGGTCGGACCGATGGGTGCCGGCGGTCAGACCGGCAGCTAGGGCAAAAATGACCCCAGGTCGTCGGCAATCGCATTGTTGATGATGGCTCGGTGCAAGGACTTCTTGGTGATGAAAGTGGACACATTTGCCCCTGCAAAACACATAAAATCAGTAGCAATTCGGCCTAGGGACCGAATTACTGAGGTAAACCTACAAAACCCAATACAAGGGCGAGACTAACGATTCACAAGCGAATCGACAAGAATTACTGCGATTACGAAGCGATTGATGATAGGTTTACGATGCAAACCAGCAAAGATGGACAATCTATGGTTAAACCTAGGGCAAAAGGATAGTATACTGAAAAAGAACAATTCTACGGGGAGTAGATTGGATTTGATTGGATTGGAGTCCCCTTTTGAATCGACATTTCCCCTATATTTATTGGGGGTGGTCTTGTCATTCCTGGTCTTAATTTCTACTCTAGATTGATTAAGGTATGAGTACAAGTCATTAAAAATCAAATAGAGATAAAATACCCCGAGATTTAGCTAAATTCGGTCGGACTCAGATTGGGCTGGTCTGACCGGGCCCATATGGCCGGTCTAACTAGGGTACCATGGCCGGTCTAACATGCCTACTATAGCCGGTTGGACCGGTCTGTGCCAGGAAAATCACATCTTCAGCCAAAAATACCATTTTGACAATTTTGACCATTAGTGCCAAATTTTGCTATCAATAGTATGTTTGGTCTCCTGAAGACAGATGATTGAGATTGCCTTATTGGTATTGAGAATAGACCAAATGACCAAACATTTCCATTCAGATTTAAGCCCCCTAATGTTCCAGTTTTGGATAAACTAATCTTTGTAATTGCCTGTAGTAGTATTTGAAATCGAAGCAGACAAGCAAACCCAACATAACGGTTAGTAGGAGACAAAAGTAAAACAACAAAACAGAATGGCCAGCTAAAATCTAGTCTTGTTAGAGATGAGACCAAAAGCCCAAAGAGCATCCACATACCAAAATACGGCCATACAATGGCAAAGTAAAGTCCAAAAGTCTCTAAGAGAAGATAGAACATAGTTATCAAAGGCAATGTTGTATGAAGTAACTATGAGTCAATCATCCTAGTCCTAATTGAGGGGGTAGCATCTAGAGTCAACTGCCTCGTGGAAGAGTCCATTCTGAGAAGCCTAGCTTTAGTGACCCAATCTATAATAATGCCACATAACTACATAGTAGTGTGTTGAATCTCAGGAATTGAAAGGGGTGGACATAGAACACCAGGTCTAGAGAATTTAAGAAAATCCTACAAACTTAGGTGAGAAGGCATACCCATCGAGTTTGTTCCCGTAACACTGGATGGGGTCCTGCCCTGAGCAACTCTAAGCATTAACTTCAAAAAAACAAAACCCATCTAGTTTGTTTTGGATCCTGATACTACGACAAAAGTCAACAGTAGAAATGGGTGATACAATCTTATAAGCTCTTGATGGACCTAGATGGTTGGCGGGAAGCCATGTGTGGCAGTGCTTGCGATAGTATACGTAATGATTGGTTTATGTTGCCTAGTAGGGGCAGCTGGCAATTTCTTAGACGACATGGGCGAGATCTCATAAGGAGCCACGAGCGGCATCTCTAGGGGTGCAGCATGTGCCATAATCATGTCCTCTGGGATGGCCGAAGGGTCTTCAGGGGGGCTTTCCAGCAACATCCTTCAACTCACCATTCTAGGCTTAGACCTCCTCATTTTGGACTTTAATAAATTGGTGACCTTGAACGACTTCTAAGTTTCTTTTTTATTGAACAACCAGTTGGAGGTGCTGAGGGTTTAGGATAGCTAGTCTAGACTAGATAGCAAGAGGAGCCTAGATTACTTGCATTGGTGGGGGGCTTGCAGGATTAGAGATTGCAGTGTTATCTGGACTGTGTTGATGGGGTGGAAAGGGATCCTAGGCACCCCATTCAACATTAATCGGGTCCCAGCCCTGTACTGGGTCCTTGTCCTATATATGGTTATGTTGGTGATGATCCGGCATGTCAAGGTCTTGCGACTAGTGGGATGGTTCCTCCATTTGGTCATTCATCTATTGCTAGATCCAAGCCGCTTCTCCAAGTTGAACATGTCCATTGAAGGGCACGGATTGTCATTTTCTAGAGGAAAGGGAGCTTCATCACCCGAAAAGTGGTCCATCGCCTTCGAGTGTAGGATATACACTAGAAAGGTTCAAGAACAACCCTCACCATCCAAGGAACTTCTGATTTTAGAGTTATACTTCTAGGAACCTCCATCAAGTCTTCATATAGAACTTTCACCAGCACCCTAAAGAAGTTGGGATCATCAGCATGCGAGTAAATCAGTTTGCCGAAGGAGGCTACCACTTGTTGGATGAAATTCAGCTCTTTGAAGTCTAGAGAATATGTTAAAAGCATAACCCAACCAATACATCTAGGAAGAGCACGCCTGTGGTTGATAACATCATCATACCAGACAAAGCGAGTGGAGTGATCACCAATCCAAAAGGAGGCCAAAGCAATCAACCAGTCCCGCTAAAAAAGTCGCCAAATTTGAAGATGCTAATGCCTATCGGGTAGATGCTATACTGAATGACCCATTGGCGGAGAACTTCGGTCAAATGATGGTTGATATTTTGCAGGAGATCAACTTGAGTGGCTTCATTGAGGTTGTCCCCTTCGTCATACTTGAGGATTACCATGTCTTTGTTGTGATGCACATGTAGGCCATTGATGTTGATGTCACCATGTGTACGCTAGAGATGGCTTTTCTTGTCGTCTAGGGCCCCTGCCGAGGGACAAAGGGGAAGGGATTAATTGAGAAGTTAGCCATGGCAGAGAGGAATCAGTAAGCGTAGTGAGCAGTTTTTGAGAAGATGCACTTAGGATGGCAAATGAAGATGAACCGCTAACGATGTCCTAAGAGGGAGAGGAAGCAACTTTCGAGGCAATCAAAGGGGATCTTATTGTGCCCAAAATTACCCGAGGAACCCATTGGGATTTGGAAATTTGCGAGGCCCATTGTATAAGAGAGGGAGTCCACGGGGAAAGGCCAGACTTGTAGTAAGGAAAAGCTTCAAGGTGGTTACTGAAAAGTGGCACATGACATCGCCACAGGGCACCATTAATGTTTGTCGATGGGGTGAGCTTTCCCGCACTCTTCTACATATCCTGTTGCATTAGATCACTACACAACCCTATAGAGTGCAACTTCATATCACCTTTTAATCTATGGAAGATCATGTGCAATGGAATGGTGTAAGATTTTTTAGCAATGAATCCTAGCCTATCAGAGGAGGCGACCAGCTGGTACACAGTTAGAGGTTGGTTTTGAACTGATGTTATCGGCTAGCTTGGTGTATTTCCCAAGGATGGATGGCAACGTGTTGTGTCTAGCTAAAATCACCGAGCGGGGCTCTAAGAGATTAACTATGATGCTACCAACCAATAAAGAACTCAACATATACCAAAGAACAGTGAGGAGTAGAGCTTGACAAGGAAGAACGAGCATGCGACGATCTTGGTGGCGAATTGATTCCATAGTAGAAAAATGAATGTTGATCATTAAATGAGACCTTCTTCCTAAGCTTGGATGCGGAAAGAACAACTCTCTTTCACGAGAAATTATAAATAGGAGATCAACTGTTGCACTTTTCAATAGGCTAGTTAGCACCACCATCTCGTTATAGATGAAAATAAACACCAAAGTTGTCCGAGATAATCTTCTTGAGCTTGCAAACAAGAAAACCAACATCTTTTAAAGAAACAGAAAATCTAAAATGCATGTCACACTGATATTGAACATGAAAACTGATAGGAGAACTACCAAGGCAAGCATGAAGCACTAAGATGAATGAAGCTTCAGTGAGACGAAAGGTGTAGTAACTAAAAACCGCTAGCATTGGCATATAGGTAGGCTACGGTATCCAGAAATTTTAAATTTTTACCCCTTAGCCTAGGAACCATGCACGTAAGGGATCATGAATCCTTACCTTCTAATGAGAGACACGCTAGTGCAACGGATGAAGTTGTTGAGGAAGCGTGTCCTCGTCGAACCTCGTCTTGTTGTGCCTGCTCACTAGCGATCCAATCGATGAAGTTTGGTGATCTTCATGTGAGGAAGATGATGAGCACCGTTTTTCGAGTAGTGCCTCCATGGAGTCCACACGTATAGGGATAAGATTGATCTCATGCCAGCGTGTTAGCACCGATCATGAGATTTGGGAGAGAATTCAATATCAACTCTGAAGGATATGCTTAAGAAAATTCCATGGATCGGAAGTTCCAATAGGAAGTATCGGAAGTTCCGGTTAATTTATGGTCTCGATATAGAGAGCAAATGTTGATTCGGAAGTTCTCATAGGGTATAGGAAATTACGACGAGCCAGAAGTTCCGATTTGGAATCGAGGAATTTTTGTACTGATCGGAAGTTCCGATATGGTATCGGAAGTTCTGATGTGGACGATAACAGATTGGATCTGTTACGTGTCATACTATATCAGGAGACCTAAAATACCCCGTCGGAAGTTTCGATCCAGGATCAGAATTTCCTATGTGGGCAAACAGATTGGATCTATTACGGTTTCAGGATGAGCACGACCGATGGGCTCTTAGCTCTATATAAAGGAAGGAGGAGGATGTCTTGGGGCATGCAATAAGCCTAGATTAGACCTAGCCACCCAAGAGTTCTCTCCTTCCCTTCTTTATCTCAAACGTTGAGGTCAAGGATCCCCATCTCTCACATGCGGTGCTAGCACACTACCATGGGAGGTATTCCATCCCTGTACGTGTGGACTCCATGGAGGCATTGCTCCAACAGCGAAGGACTACATCGTCTTCATCGATCGAATCAGCGAAGGACGGCAATGACGAAGCGAGGAGAGGCTTGATGCACTACTCCAACATATTCTTTCGCTGCACCTAGCACGTCTCGTGCTAGAAGGTACTGATCTATGATCTCACACACGCATGAGCCTAGGGCCATAGGGCGGAAATTTTGAATTTGACAGCTAGCGTAGATCCCCTATTCCCCAACAGTGGTATCAGAGCCTACGTGTGTAGTGTTTGATCTGGATCCCTCGTGTATAGAGATACATGGTGGAAAAATAGATTAGATCTGCTTCTGTCCACGGCAGATCGGAAGTTCCGATGTGATCGGAAGTTTCGATACTGATCAGATGTTCTGATATCGAATAATGATTCGATACAGAAGGCAATTATTGTGATGCGGGATTCCGATATTGATCGGATGTTTTGAAAGATCGTAAGTTCTGATGCCAGATCGGAAGTTCTGACCCATACGATTTTGAAAACCGAGCTTGCTGACCTGGGTTTTTTAGATCTAGAATCTAGTCATTTGTAGATTGCTCGCCTAACTTTGTTTTGCAGAGAATTTCATGACTAGCATGGCCTTGGTTTAAATGTGATGTATGAGATGCATGCAATGAATGTAAATTTAATATGGCCTGCGTATCATGGTTATTTACAGCCCAAGGCTGATGTAAAATTTATTACGGCTTGCATGTCGTTTCCACGGTGCTTTGGCCCATGTAATTAGTATAGCCTATGCGAGATGGACTAGTACTCTTCATGGAGGCCGGGAGCACGCACTCGATGACGGGAGCCATGGAGATGGAGATCGCCATGTGAAGAAGGCCATGCTATGTCACAGTTAATATGATTTCCTATGATGCTTTCTTATGTTCCTGTTATTCTATTTTTGCATGTTTCGTGTGCGCTAGGTACGTTACGATGCTATTGATATCAAAAAATGGCATTAATGGCCGAGATTGTCAAAATATCAGTTTTGGTACTTTGGGCCAAAAATACACATGTCCAGAGTCAGGCCGAAGCCCTATAGGGCCGAAGGTCCATTGGGCTATGGGCTCTGAAAGCCTTTAGCCAGCCCACGGCCTTCAGCCAAGAAGCCTTCGGAGGCCCACGCCACCGAAGCTTTGGCCCAAGGAGCAGGCTTCGACAGGCCTGGTCGAAGCCCACCTCGGCAGAGGTAGAGTTGGATACAATTCCGGCTAGGTTTTTATCTCTATCTAAGCTGAATTATAGCAGATTAGATCAGAAGTTTGGCCCCTATAAATAGAGAGGCGAGGCCAGCTTAGAGAGCCCCCCAACAAAAATCAAACACAAAGCTCTAGCTTTGATCGCATTTATTTACCTTTACTTTTCTGTACCTCTTCGTGGGTTTTCCTGGAAGCCCTCCGCCGGCCACTTCGGAACAGTGGTAACCCTTGTTACTTCGCTTGTGAAGTATCCGTTAATCTACGTAATAGATTGCTATCGCCTTGTTACTTCACCTGTGAAGTATCCGCTAATCTGCGTAACAGATTGCTACCTTCGCTACTAGTGCAACACTTAGCATAATTCGGTCCTCAGGCTGAATTGGCACTTCGAACCCTCTTTGTTGCAGGTTCCCACATTCGGAGCTACTTTGTCGGAGGTGTCCGGACCTGAGAGATCGGTTTCGGGGGTCATCAGGACACCCTTCGGCGAAACTACAGGCTTCGACGATAGGCTTCACTAGCATACTTCATCACAGCAGGCTTCGCCATGATCGTACTCCGCTCCGGACGAAGTTACGCCTGCGCGCGACCCTCGTGTCATTATTCTATAAATTGTTGTATTGGAGACCTCACGCAAAACCCCGCTGTTAGGAGTTGATCGTCGCGTCCAGATCCGTTCGGGGTTCATCTTCGGCCGGATCAGTCCGAACGCCGAAGGCACCCTTCGGCGGGATACTTTGTACCAGACGCTGAAGGTATACTTTGGTGACCCCTTCGCACCAGACTTTGAAGCAGACATGCTCCGACCGGTTTGCTGATTTTATTCTGTTTAATATATTTCTTTCGGTTAATTGGATTATTTTGTGTGATCTGATTGCCTGGTGACTCCACCCCCCTTATCACGACTAAGGGTAGTCGGAACACAATGTTGGTGCTGCGTCACGCTTAGGATTGTCCCTAAGTATCCGCACACTTTTGGATCGTCGAACTGACCCAAGTGCGGGGGAACGTTTTTGTGTCAACAGATGCTAGAGTATTTTCTCTCAGAAAATTAAGTGTCGATGATCTTCCCAATAGGTGCACCCACCAAGGTTCGTGCACTTCGATAGTGGGTCTGCCAAAGCAAGGTGCTATCTTTTATCTCGACCAGTTGGGGCAGAAGTCGGACTTCTGCATGCATAGTGTTGGTTCACTTGACAAGGTTATCAAAATGGTTTTGGGCCTTGGAGCATAGGAGTTGGGGTTGATCATTGGATGCTTCTCCAATGACAAGAGTCACATACGATGTGATTAGCAAGGAGTTACTTACCTATGTCAACTAGCTTCTAGCAGTGATGCCAAAGCTCACTAGGAGATAGCATGACCATGGATCTTGCGCCACTATTAGTCATGAGAGGTAAAGTGACTGGTTTAGATAGTGGGACATCTTTTATTGGATAAAAGATAAACATTGCATAGTTCTAAACCTCGCGTTTAATCTTTTGTAGATCATGGCACCTGCTATGTCTACTGTTAAGAGCACTCCAGTTTTTAATTTGCGATCTATTCTTGAACGAGATAAATTGTCTGGAATGAACTTTATGGATTGGTAATGAAACTTGAGAATTGTTCTCAAGCAAGATAAAAAGGATTATGTTCTAGAGGAACCCCACCCTAATGAACCAGGAGAGGATGCTTCTGCAGCAGATAAGTGTGCTTATGAGAAGCATACTAGTGATTCCGTGGATGTCAGCTGCCTGATGTTTTCCTGCATGTCCTCTTAGTTTTAGAAACATTATGAGGAACATGATGCTTATGATATGATCATAGGGCTTAAGGGCATGTTTCAGGACCAAGCAAGAGCAGAAAGATACAATGTTTCTAAATGCTTGTTTGGTAGTAGGCTGGCTGAAGGGAGCCTAGTGAGCCCTCACATGATCAAGATGAATGGTTGCGTAGAGACTCTAGAGAGACTGGGCACTCCACTGGATCCATACTTTGCTAATGATGTTATTCTCCAGTCGCTCCCATTGAGCTTTGGGCCGTTCATCATGAATTACAACATGGTTGGACTGGAGAAGACACTGGCTGAGTTCCATAGGATGCTGAAATCTACTGAGGAGAGTATCAGGAAGGCTCCAAACCATGTGATGGTTGTTCAGAATGAGGGCAAGAAGGGGAGGAAGAAGGCTAAGACTATAGATGTGATCTCTAGTGCGAAGATTAAACCGACTGGAAAGTCTAGGTCTAGTCCTACCAACTCTGATGTGTGCCACCATTGCCACAAGCCTAGGCATTTTAAGCGCAACTACAAGGTGTACCTGGAAGAGCAGAAAAACAAGAAGGGAAGTGGGACTTCTGCTTCAGCTATTAATGTTATTGAAATTAATCTTGTTACTCATCCAAATGATTCTTGGGTATTTGATACCGGATCGATAATTCATACTTGCAAATCTTTGTAGGGACTGAGTAGAGTAAGAAAGTGTGCAAGTGGCGAGCTGGATATCCACGTCGGGAATGGTGCAAAGGTTGCATCGTTGGCCGTCGGAGTCTATTCACTATCGCTACCGTCAGGATTAGTTTTGGAATTAAATAATTGTTATTTCATTCCCATCTTAGGCAGAAACATTATCTCTTCTTCATGTTTAGAGGAAGATGATTTTGAATTCGTAATAAAGAACAAGAGTTGTTCAATATTTTCGACTGCATGCTCTATGGTATTTGTCCATTAGCACTAAGAAACAATGACTCAATGATTTGAATCCTACCTACGTCTGGCATTGTCGTCTCGGTCATATAAATGAGAAGCGTGTACAGAAGCTCCATAATGATGGACTTTTGGAGTCATTTGATTTTGAATCATATGACACACGCGAGTCTTGTTTACTTGGCAAAATGACAAAGATTCGTTTCACTGGATAAAGTGAGAGGGTGAGTGAGCTTTTGGCCATAGTACATACTGATGTGTGTGGTCCAATGAGTCACACGGCTAGGAAAGGATTTCAGTACTTTATTACTTTTACCGATGACTTTAGTAGATATGGCTATGTCTACTTGATGAGGCATAAGTGGGAATCCTTCAAAAAGTTCAAGGAGTTCCAAAATGAGGTACAAAATCATACAGGCAAGACAATTAAATTTCTAGGATCAGATCGTGGGGGTGAATATTTGAGCCATGAGTTTAGTGATCATTTGAAGCAATGTGGAATTGTTCCACAGCTGACTCCACCTGACACGTCTCAATGGAATGGGGTGTCCGAGTGGAGAAACCACACTTTGTTGGACATGGTGCGGTCCATGATGAGTCACACTGATCTTACATTATCCTTTTGGGGTGACGCTCTAGAAACCACAACTTTCATGATTAGTTCTATCAAAGTTAGTAGAGAAGACGTCATATGAGATGTGGTTTGGGAGGCGTCCCAATTTGTCTTTTCTAAAGATTTGGGGATGTGAGGCGTATATCAAATGTATGACGTCTGACAAGCTCAATCCTAAGCCTGACAAGTGCTTCTTTGTGGGGTATCCTAGGGAAACCAAAGGATACTATTTCTATAATAGATAAAAGAGCAAAGTGTTTGTCGCTCGAAATGGTGTGTTTCATGAGAAAGAGTTTCTCTCAAAAGAAGTTAGTGGAAGGACCGTGCATCTTGAAGAGGCTCGAGATCCACTGGAAAGTGTTCTAGATCCCACTAAACCACAGCAGGAGGCACAAGATGTTGCTGGCCCTGTTATGGATGTGCCAGCCCCACGAAGGTTTGGGAGAGTAGTCCATGCGCTAGAGAGGTACATGTTCTTGACCACTGGGCATCGTGACATGTTGTTGTTGGACAACAACGATCCCAAGACCTATGCGGAAGTAGTGATGGGACTAGACTCTGAGAAATGGCTTGGTGCCATTGGAACCGAGTTGGAGTCCATGTGAGTTAACCAAGTTTGGAACTTGGTTGATTCACCCGATGGAGTAAAAACTATTAAGTGTAAATAGATCTTCAAGAAAAAGATAAAAGTTGATGGAAATGTTCACATCTATAAGGCACGATTGGTGGTGAAAGGTTTCAGATAGATTCAAGGTGTTAATTATGATGAAACGTTTTCGTCCGTTGCTATGCTCAAGTCTATTGGATCATCCTAGCTATTTCCGCATTTTATGATTATAAGATATGGCAAATGAATGTCAAGACAACTTTCCTAAATGGAAACCTAAGTGAGGATGTGTACATGACACAACCTGAAGGTCTCGACGGTTCGGGGAATGCTGGGAAAGTTTGTAAGTTGCTAAAGTCCATTTATGGATTGAAGCAAGCTTCTTGGAGTTGGAATCTTCATTTTGATGAGGTAGTCAAAGGGTTTGGCTTCATCAAGAATGAAGAAGAGCCTTGTGTTTACAAAAAGGCTAGTGGGATATCAATTGTGTTTCTGGTTCTATATGTGGATGGCATATTATTGATCGAAAATAACATTTCTTTGTTAAATGCTGTCAAGACTTCACTGAAAAATAGTTTTTCTATGAAAAATCTTGGAGAGGCAGCATACATTTTAGGCATGAAAGATCTATAGAGATAGATCAAAACAGTTAATTGGATTAAGCCAAAGTATGTACATTGACAAGGTTTTGAAACGGTTTAAAATGCAGAATTCTAAGAAAGATTTTCTACCAATGTCACATGGTATTTCTCTTAGTAAGACTCAATGTGTTGTGACACCTGATGAGCTAGAGAAGATGAGTGTGATCCCGTATGCCTCCGCAATCGGATCCATCATGTATGCCATTTTGTGTACACTCCCAGATTTGTCCTATGCTCTAAGTGTTATGAGCAGGTACCAATCGAACCCGAGTGAAAGTCACTAGGCTGTAGTAAAGAGTATCCTCAAGTAGTTGAGAAGGACTGAGGAAATGTTCTTAGTTTACAGTAGTGAAGAGGAGCTCATTGTAACTGGTTACACGGATGCTAGCTTTCAGACCGATAAAGATGATTCTCGATCATTTTCAGGTTTTGTGTTCTGCCTCAATGAAGGCGCAGTGAGTTGGAAGAGTTCCAAGCTAGAGACAATGGCCGATTCTATAACAGAAGCTGAGTATATCGCTGCTTCAGAAGCAGCGAAGGAGGCCATTTGGATCAGGAAGTTTGTTTCTAAGATGGGTGTTGTTCCTAGTTCGTCCAGTCTAGTGGACCTCTATGTGATAATAGTGGTGGCATTGTGCAAGCCAAGGAGCCTAGATCACACCAGAAATCCAATCATATACTTCGGCGATATCACCTGATCTGTGAGATCATTGAGAGAGGTGATGTGAAGATTTGCAAGGTGTGCACGGATTTGAACATGGCGGATCCGTTGACGAAGCCTCTTCCACAGCCCAAGCATTAGGCGTATATGAGCTCCATAGGTATTAGATACTTGCGTGAGTGTGTCATGTGTTTGTGGAAGATTCTAGTAGAGTCTATCTTAATGTATGAGGATAATTGTTATCTTGTTCCTTGAATAAATATCGTTTGCATTTAATTAATGAGTACGACTTGTTATGTGAAACTATTTGCTTTACGACGATGTTGTTCAAAAGGGTCCCTAATCTTGTCATCATGTGGGACAGTGATGATATATGGATTAGCACATCCGACTGATTGATAATTGTGTTTCACAAATCATAGACATAGAAATGTCAAATCAGTGATATGGACACATGTTGGTGAACATGGTGTTGGACAGACCCACTTGAGATACTGTTGAGATTGTTGAGTGCCAACAATTGTCATCTCAAATGGTGTACCTGCAGAGTCCTTGGACATGAGATCATCATTTGTTTCCAGAATGCATAGTGACACACTTAGATGCTTCCTAACGCTATTTCGTAATAGGGTAGTAATAAGGTTTGTTTTCAGGTGTGTTGTGAAACATGTCTTGGGATATGAGCGGTCAAGATGGAATTTACCCCTCCTAATAACGGGAGAGTCGTCTCTGGGCCCCTCGAGGTATTGGATTGGAAAAGTGCATGGCCATGCCACTATGACTAAGGAGTTAGTCATGATTTGAATCTGATACTTAATCGAGTGAAAATGTCAAGTTAACCAACAAGGGTGGCACATATCTCGCCTTGAGCTTGACTGACGGCGTGTGGTGAAGGGACTATTGCTTGAGTATATCAAGGTTCATGAAAATTTGATTTTGTACACTTTCGAGGGTCAATATGTGCTGCTAGGTACCTCTATTGATTAGTAAGTTGGAAATGGTTTCCGGTGAACAACCGTTAGTGTATGAACCTATCGGATCACACACTTAAGGGGGTGGATTAATGCATGCAAAGAATTAGTTCTTGTGCAAGTGGGAGATTGAAGGATATGCCCAAGAAAATTCCATGGATTAGAAGTTCCGATAGGAAGTATCGGAAGTTCCGGTTATTTTCTGGTCTCGATACAGAGAGAAAATGTCACTTCGGAAGTTCTGATAGGGTATCGGAAATTCCGACGAACCAGAAGTTACGATTTGGAATTAGGGAATTTTTGTACTGATCGGAAGTTCCAATATGGTATCAAAAGTTTCGAGGTCGGCGATAATAGATTGGATCTATTGTGTGTTGTACTGTATCAAGAGACCTAAAAATACCCTGTTGGAAGTTCTGATCCAGGATCGGAAGTTCCGACGTGGGCAAACAGATTGGATCTGTTATGGTTTCGGGATGAGCATGACCTAGGGGCTCTCAGCTCTATATAAAGGACAGAGGAGGATGTCTTGGGGCAAGCAATAAGCCTAGATTAGACCTAGCCACCCAAGAGTTCTCTCCTTCCCTTCTTGATCTCAAAAGTTGAGGTCAAGGATCCTCGTCTCTCACGTGCGGTGCTAGAACACTGTCGCGGGAGGTATTCCATCCCTGTACGTGTGGACTCCGTGGAGGCGTTGCTCCAACAGCGACGCTGGTGAACATCTAAATGTGAACGACTATGTCATCTTCATCGATCGGATCAGCGAAGGACAGAAAGGATGAAGCGAGGAGAGGCTTGACGCACTGCTCCAACATCTTATTCCGCTGCACCTAGAGCGTCTTGTGCTAGAAGGTACCGATCTATGATCTCACACGCGCATGAGCCTAGGACCATAGGGTAGAAATTTTGAATTTGCCGGCTAGCGTAGCTCCCCTATTCCCCAATATACTCTTTCAGATCAAGAGAGGGCGAAGAGATTTGTGGTGGCTTGAGTTTTAGAAATGAGAACAATATCCCATGACCTCCCTCTTCCTCCTTTTATATATGTGAGATCGGAATAGGCCACTAGAGGGGGTGAATAGGCGCCGAAATAAATTCTCGTGAATATGATGGCATTTTCAAATCACCCAACGCACCTCTAAATAAACAAGCGGAAGATAGCGATGATTGAAAAATGTGTTAAATCGATAAACCAAAAGATTTCAAGATCTGATGGGAATGATTAAAAACAACTAGAGAGGACAATCAAAATTTTCTTCTGATCTGACTTTGAAAAACCGAACCCAACTTTCAGTCGGTCAATGAAATGCCGACTCCCTTGATCAGTGTTTGAAATGTCGACTAACGGTAGTCGGTCACTGAAGCTCCGATAGACTCAGAAATTTACATAAAACCAGTACATCCAACAGGAGAGACAAATTGCTTAAGTAGGAAACTAATTATCTGTTGATCAGAACAAATCAATCAAATCAATATCAAAGCAGGCTTAAAACTCCCTAGTGTTTTTTTGGTTCAGCAACACAGATAACGAACTGTTCAAGAAAAAGATTCAGAGTGTCATCTGCCAAATCCGGCAATCAAATGAATGTTGGCACTCTTGTAGCCAATCAGTTTTCGACACAGCAACACGGTGATCAAGTTATCATTCAGTGGCAATCAAACCACAGCAACACACTGTTCTAATTCAAAAATGATCTGAAACAGTAAATACTCATAAAACTAGAATTAATACACATGGTCTGTACTTCCAGCAAAATGACACACTACAATAATCAGTGGTGTTTTTAAATTTTGGTAGTAATGTCACATGAATTGTTCCAGACCGACCAGCAAACTGAAATCAGCATAGACAGGGAAAAAGATCAGCCAAAAACGTGTTTACTCTGAAAATCTGATATGCACTTGAGTTGTGCTTCTGCATGTGGTCGGCGGTGAAAAACTCATGGCTAAACAGAAGAATACAAAACAGATGCAGTGAAACATAGCCCACAGTGAATCAAACACCAAAACTATTGTTGCTTGGTTTTCCTAGGCCCACGCGAAGATCAGAACACCAAAGCTATGTGTGATTAGGTCGGCAAAAAAAAAACAACCAGCAAATATGTAGCTTGCTTATGGCTAGATCGCACACAAGTAGAAACAATGGCTGGCTACATGCACTCCACACGCTGCTCAGACAAAGCAGAAAGCTGGTGGAGTCTTGCAGCGAATAGAAACTAGATGTCTACGGCGAAATCGCTCACGCACATCAAGGAATAAATCACGTGCAGAAAAAAATCAAAGCACTGATTTGGTGGATGGAGCTCCAGCGTGCAAAGAAGAAAATCGGAAGAACACAGATACCGACACAAATATATTTTCTGGCGATGGAAAGAAACAGCGGTAGATCGGTGAGAAAAGAAACAAAACTAGAGAATAGCCAAAGAAAATCAAATACTCAAAAACTTTCTCAAATAAACCAAAGCAAGAACTCATAGTCGGTTTGGCAGCAAGCTTTCTTCGGTGACTCTAGCTACAGATGGACTATGGCGCTGATACTCCCCTGTTGTCGATCTAACAAATTGCACAATAATTGACGTATTAAACAATCAACAGTGCACATTTGAGAAAGAACACTCTGAATTTAATTCATAGCCACCAAAATGTTCAGCAAAAATTCCACCTAATCCCCTAGGCATGGGGTCCTTTATATAGGCAAGCCCATCAAAGTATTCCCCAAAATGCCATTATGGTTTAATTACCTAGTATTTACCTAAATACCCTTATGTATTTTCAGAATTAATAATTCTGAAAAATACACAAAAGTATACTCCTAATTTATTACAACTTTAAACCTATTCTTTTTATATTTTTTTAGAATTAAGAATTCTGAAAATTAATAAAATTACACTTAATATAGACGACTAACATAGACAAATAAACTCCTATTGATTGGAATTTAAAAACATTTTCTGATATGATAGTTTTCAGCCAAAATCGATAAAGCCTTCCCAATCGCCGACACGTGACACCAACCTACAAACTCAACCGCCAGCAAGTCTCTCCCACTGTCGATCCCCTCGAGCCGCCTAATCACTTGCATTGGCCTCCCTTTCGCTGACTTGGTTGATACGCTGTCTCAATCATCCGTCCGTCCATGTCTTGCTCTATCTCCACATGTACTCTAGAGATCATCCTCAAGTTCACTCGGCCTCCTTGATCCTCTGGCAACAAGCTCCCCGCTTGATCCTTGATCACTTGTCGTTGACAGTTGCTAACATCTCCACCCTGCAAACATGAGACAAGCCAAAACAAGAAACACGATGCTCATCAATCCCCTCATCATACAATCTCTACTCACACATCGATCCCATTGATGCAAGCAAACCACCACTCACTCATCACTCCAGATCGAGCAAACTTGTCAATCACTCATCACCAAGATAAAAACCATAGTGCGACCCACTTGGTTCCACAATATAGTCCCATGGTTTGGGCCTTTAATCATAATCAAAGCCCAAAATCTAATATGTTTCGTCCTGATCGAAACTTCTAATCTTAGATCGGAACTTCCGATCTGGACTCTCGGTTTCTTAATCAGAATTAATCAAACTTCTGATACCATATCGTAACTTTCTATCATGCTAGATTTCAAACTTCCAATTCCAAATTGAAACTTCCGATCAGTTCCAAAAAACCATAAAACCGCTCTAGATCTCGGAACTTCCAATTCTAAAATAGAACTTCCGATCAATCTAGATGTTGGAACTTCCGATACCAAATCAAAACTTCTGATACCTCCAGAAATTGATTTACATAGCGCATGGGCTGGTCAGAACTTTTGATTCCAAATTAGAACCTTTGATCCATCCATAATTGTCTTAGGCACAATTCCTTTAATATCCCACTTGCACTAGAACCAATTATTTGCAAGTTTCTTAATATTTCTCCATGAGCGTGTGACCTGATAGGTTCATACACAAATTACCGTTCACCAGAATCCTTTTCTGTCTCACTGATCAATAGCGGTACTTAGAAGCACATATTGACCCCTAAAAGAATATAATATCATATTTTCACTGAACCTTGATATACACATGCATCAATCCCTTTACCTCATGACATTAGTCAAGCTCAAGGTGAGATTTGTGCCTCCCTTGTTAGTTAGCTCAACATTTCACTCGATCAAGTATCAAATTCAAATCATCATTAACTCCTTAGTCATAGTGGCATGGCCATGCACTTTTACAATACAACTACCTCGAGGGGCCTAGACACGTCTCTCCCGTTATAAGGAGGGGTAAATTCCATCTTGATTGCTCACATCCCACGACATGTTTAACAACCCACCTTAAAATGATCCTTATAGCTACCCAGTTACAGAATAGTGTTATGAAGCATCAAAGTGTGCCACTACGCATCTGGAATCAAATGGTGATATCAGGTCTAAGGACACCGCAGGTACACCATTTGAGATGATAACTGATGTCATATTACAATAACAATCCCAACAGTATCTCAAGTAGGTCTATCCACACCATGTTCACCAACATGTGTTCACATCACTGATTTGACATCTCCATGTCTATGATCTATGAAACATGATCATCAATCAGTCAGATGTGCTAATCTATGTATCATCACAGTCCCACATGATGATAAGAACAGAGATCCTTTTGAATAACATCATTATAAAACAAAGAGTCTCACATAACAAGTCATCAATTCATCAATTAATGTAAACGACATTTATTCAAGGAACAAGATAACAATTATCCTCACACATAAGCATAGACACCAATAACATCTTTCACATACACGTGACTCACTCACGCAAGTATCTAATACCTATGGACCTCAAGTACACCTCATGCTTGGGTTGTGATATAGGTTTAGTCAATGAATTTTCTATGTTCAAATACGTGTTATAACACCCCAAATTTTCAAAGAAATAAAAATACAATTTAATATATTTTCCTGGAATTAATTATTTAGGAAATACCTTTAATACACTCTTTCACCATTTGAACTACAACCTAGATGAAATGGCCAAACCAGGAGCTGAAACTTTTTATGTAGGATCCTAAGGCCAAAATATATTTTTGGGAATTTTTACAAATTTTTACCAACCTTGGAAGTAGCCCTATTATTTTAAATCAATTTCTGTGATTATTTTTAATCAGAAAAGAATTTAAACAGTAATGGGCCTCCCTCCTCCCTTTCTCTCTCTCCCGGTCGGCCCAGCCCGTTACCCCCATGCGCCTCAGACTGACACCCGGGCCCCTCCCGTCAGCGAGCCCCTCTCCTCTCGCGCGCACGCCCGACACCCTGGCCCTGCCTGTCGGCGCCAACCGCCCCCTCTCGTGCCCGAGCCCAACCCCACCCGTCAGCCGCCTCGCTCGTGCGCTCGCGCTCGCTGGCCAGTGGCCCCCCACTGTCGGATCCGTCTTCCCCGCGAGATCTGCCCCCAAATCCCCCCCCCTCGCCGACCGAAACCCTAACCCCACCTTGGATTTGCTCTCGCCGGCCCCCTCTCCTTAATACTCGACGGCATTGATTCCCCCGCGATCTCCCAACCGTTTCCCCCATTATTCCACCGCGTCATCACCCCCGAATCGAGCGCACGCATGGAAGGCAGGAGCTCGCCGGCGTTGAAGAGAGGCTTTACTACGGTCTCCCCCGATTACGCCCCCTCTGCCCCGCCGACGACCCTATATAAACCCCCTGGCCGTCCGCAGTGCACCCCTACGCCCATTCACAGCGAGAACGAACAGAGCGCTCCCCTTCGATTTTTACACATCACCGCCGCTCCTACTCCGGTCGCCCCTCACCGTCGCTAGTAACCTCCTCCGCCCTAGCCAACCACACCGTCGTGACCGCAAGGACGTCACCGACCTCGGCCGTCCCTCCGCCATCAACAAACCTCGCCGGAACGCCATCGCCGACAAGGACCCGAAACCACCTCGCCATCTACCCTCGTCGCCGGCCACGCCCCGTCGACCCCAGACCACCGCAAAGGTACCCCGTGTTCCCCTAGGCATCATCTTTCCATTTCTAGGCCTACCTAGGACCGCCGTCGCTCGCCGTGGCCTCTGGCCCGCTCGCCGTCGCCGGAGAAGATGACCGGCACGGGCTGAGTACCCGTGCCGTGTCGGATTCACGCGCGACCGTGCGATCTGGATCCGACGGTGACACGATTGCTATAGGATTAAAAATGAGTCGTAGCAACTTGGTTCTACTATATGATCCCGTTATTCTCATCTTTGGAATTTTGTCGGTGTTGGAGTTGTGGTTGTGAGTGAATGCATGGTGGGTTCCGGGTGCAAGCTAGGGCATTGGTCGATAGCACCCGGGGCACTATAAGGACTGGTCTGCGGGATCTGTTGCAATACACTTCCGTACTAACCACAAGTCTAATGGGTAAGTCCTAACTAAGGTATGGAGTGTTCCAAACCGAGGCCACCATTTGGAGATGGGTCAAGCAGCACCTGCGGGTGGCTTGTACCGACGTGGCGCCAAAAGGGGGTGCGACGTTAGCCGGGATGCGGCCCGGCGCGCCGGCGAAACCTAGAGCGGGTGGTTATCGCTTGGAGCATTTCATGCTAAGGTTTTGGCACGAGTTCCCATGGTATGGGTCATCTCGTTTGGGATGAGTGCGTGCCTGTGTGGTACAGTAGTACATCTATGATCAGAGTCATTAATCTTTTCGAAAAGCCGAGCCCACGGTCAAGGGCGGGTTGCGTGACATCCCACAGTTAGTTTACTATTGAAATGTATGTGCATGATGGTTTGAAATGTAAGGACTGTTGTGCGAGGAGTAAAACGTACTCCTCGAGTTAGATGATGTATTGTTGCTCATGTTTACTTTCCGCATGATAAAAATTGACTACATTAAATGCAATAACTGAAAATGTACTTTTCCGCACTTTTAGCCAATTACCCTTCCTTTGTTATTACCTTGCATTATTACCTGCATTTGCGGTGGCTTGTTGAGTACTTTTTGTACTCATACCCGTTGAACACCTCAAAGGATGCCTACTATGAAGACGGTCTGGAGTAGCGACCCAGTCAAGAGAAAAGATCTTGAAGAAGGCGTTTGTCATGCATTTTAACTATCTTTATTACTGTTTTTATTAAAACTCTGATGTAATAAATATGGTCTGTGTACCATGAATATTGTCGTATGTACGGTTGTCGCATGATGAACCTCTTGTATTATTGTTTTTCTATGGAAATTCAATAATGTTCCAATTTCGATAAATCGGGGCGCCACAAGATGGTATCAGAGCCGACTTGACTGTAGGGATCCAAACAGACCCGCCTAGCCAATAGCTGTAGAAAATTATTTCTCGAAAACCTACTTTATAAACTTTGTTCCTCCCCTCACTTTTCTTCAACTTGCTATTTTGTAGATGCCGGTCTACAAAGTCCACAGCTACTGCCGCCACTATGAGGGCTTCGTCAGGGAGCTCCACATGATGCTCACATTCCTCGGGTTCCTCTTCGAGCCCGAATTCCAAGGGGTGTACTTAGAAGAGTTTGCGGACCTTGCGACGTCTCCCTCACCGTCCACGGCTCCAGAGAGCATCTGCCGCCTTACACCACCGCACTTGGGGGCCCGACTTTCAACGTCGCGTGCCAACGAGTCGCCCTCCAGGCCCTTATGGAGTTGAGGATGATCTATGATGATCGTCTTCAAACTCGTCCTTCCGGCTTGTGCCGAAGCACACTCCCGGTGCCTACCGTAGCATCTACCTCGAAGTTCACTACGTGCGTGATCCGGTCAAGGCCCGACAGTCACATCTTCTTCAGGCTATGGACAACCTCCATACTTAGGCGGTGCTCGAAGCCGATGAGCACCATGAGGAGGTTGAGTTTCTTCGTGAGGAGACGAAGAACTTGATCCAGCAAAATGGCGAGCTGCAACGCAAGATCATGCAGCTGTAGAAGGATATCGCGGAGATGGTTCCCCTCCTCCCGAGGAAGAGGAAGCCCATCCGTGAGTCCGCCCCTCGCCCCAAGAGGATCCCGCCACATCCCTCCACCGCCGGACCATCCACCAGCGCCCCTGCACCGTGCCCCGACCTCGTCTCCGACCCCATCATCGAGAATTTTCTCGAGCCCACCATCCCTCGGGAGCCGCGTACTCGTGGTTCCGAGAACACGGAGACCACCTCCCGGTGGCGAGTAGGCGCTAGATACCGCTTTTCAAATAAAATAATTTTTGTATGTGGTACTGTCTACAACGAGTTGAGTTGTAGATAGAATAAGAGCTTGATTGTAATGAACAATTTTTACCACTTGTTTATATGTATGAGCCTTATGAGCTATTTTTAATTGTATCATCATCATTTTTACCTTATAACATCGTATATTCAGAAGATGGCCGACCACCAGAACACCGGCTCCAACAACGCAGAAGGAGGAAGCCGTGACGCGCCCGAGGGTGTTGTACCCAACTGGGGTGCAACGGGCCCACGACAGTCTGGGTCACCATCCGCCAACCATCCCACTTTGGCGGAGATGATGGCAAACCAGAACCAGCTAATCACCGCCCTCCTCACTCAAATGCAACACTAACAAGCTCAGTTGGACCGTCTGCAGAATGGGGAGCCTGCCCCTCGCGCACCAGCACCCGCAACCCGCTCCCCAACTCTCGGAGTTCCTGCGTGTGCGTCCCCCAATCTTCTCGAGCACCACCAACCCCATGGAGGCCGGAGATTGGCTCCGCACCATTGGGAAGAAGCTAGACCTCCTCCCCTGCACCGACCGGGAGCGAGTGGCCTTCACCACTCACCAGCTCCAGGGTCCCGCCGCCGAATGGTGGGACAACTACCGTGAGTCCCAGCCTGAGGACCACGTGGTGACCTGGGCGGAATTCACCATCGCCTTTCGCGCCGCCCACGTTCCCGCCGGAGTCATCGTGGTCAAGCAGCAGGAGTTCCGCGACCTGCAACAAGGCAATCGGACTTTCATGGAGTACCTCCATGAGTTCAACCGCCTGGCTCACTACGCGCCGGAAGAGGTGCGGACCGACGCCCTCCGCTAAGCCAAGTTCCTCCGGGGACTCAAGGATGAACTGTCCATCCAGCTCGTCGCCACCGACTACACCGACTTCCAACGGCTAGTCAATAAAGCGCTCATCCAAGAGACTGAGCAGAACAAGTTGGACCTCAAGAAGAGGAAGATGATCGCCTTCAAGCATCAACAGGCGAACTCTCAGAGGCCCCGCTTCGTCCCTCCGCCACCAGCGCCGCCTACCATCCTCGGCCCGCTACAGGCCACCCCACGCCGCCAGTGGATCCAACGCCGAGCATCCCCGTCCCGCTCCACCAGCTCCGGCCGCTCAACCGACATCACCTCCAAGGCCCCGATCTTGAAGGATCACCAAGGGAGGCCGGTCGTCTGCTTCAACTGCTGGAAGGAGGGACACTATTCACACCAGTGTCCTCACCCCAAGCAGCCACAAGTCGCGGCACCCAACCAGGCGGTTCATTGCCCGCGTCAATCACATCACCGCGGAGGAAGCTCAGGAGGCTCCTGAAGTCGTACTCGGTACGTTTACCGTAAATTCCGTACCGGCTATGATTTTATTTGACTCTGGAGCAACACATTCTTTCATCTCGGAGGATTTTGTGAAAACCCACAACTTGGACATGCTCCCTCTATCCGTCCCCATGATGATTGCCACTCCAGGCAATAAAACCTTAGCCCACTTATACAGTCCTAAGGTTAAGATAGAGATCCAAGGAATATTATTCCGGGCCGAGCTAGTCCTCATAAAATGCACCGGACTCGACCTCATCCTAAGGATGGATTGGTTGATGAAGCACAAGGGGGTGATCGACTGTGCCAACAAGTCCGTCACAGTGACCAACCTTGAAGGCGAAGCCGTCACCTTTTGGATGACCGGCCGCAAACCACTTGAAGCATCCCTTCATTCGCTAGCCCTTGAAGAAGTGCCCATAGTCAAAGAGTTCATGGACGTCTTCCCTGAAGACTTTCCAGGAATGCCTCCCAAGCGGGACATCGAATTCAGAATCGAACTTGTCCCCGGGACCACTCCAATTTCCAAGCGCCCATACCGGATGGCCGCCAATGAACTAGCCGAGGTCAAGAGCAACATAGAAGACTTGGAGCAGAAAGGTTACATCCGACCGAGTACCTCACCCTGGGGCGCACCGGTCATCTTTGCCATGAAGAAGGACAAGACCAAAAGGATGTGCGTGGACTATAGAGCCCTAAATGACGTAACCATCAAGAACAAGTATCCATTACCTCGGATCGACGACCTGTTCGATCAACTGAAAGGATCCTCGGTGTTTTCCAAATTGACCTCAGGTCAGGTTATCACCAATTGAGGATTAGAGAGGAGGGCATACCAAGACTGCCTTCACCTCCCGCTATGGACTCTACGAGTATACTGTGATGTCGTTCGGACTCACAAATGCCCCGGCCTTTTTCATGAACATGATGAACAATGTATTCATGGAGTTCTTGGATAAGTTCATCGTGGTATTCATCGACGACATCCTCGTCTACTCCAAGACCAAGGAAGAGCATGAAACCCACCTCCGTCTGACCCTCGGAAAGCTAAGGGAGCAGCAACTGTACGCCAAATACAGCAAGTGCGAATTTTGGTCGTCTGAGGTAAAGTTCCTCGGTCACGTCATATCTGAGGAATAGCAGTGGATCCGACCACCGTGGAAGCAGTGACCAACTGGCTGCAGCCCACTACCGTGACCGAGATCTAGAGCTTTCTTGGATTGGCCGGATACTACCGCCGGTTCATCGAGAATTTTTCGAAGATCGCCAAGCCTATGACCAAGATGTTGCAGAAGGAAGTAAAATTTGAATGGACCCCAGGCTGTGAATAAAGCTTCCAGACCCTCAAGAAGAAGCTCGTGTCTGCCCCAATCCTGACCCTACATGACATCAAAAAAGACTTTCACGTCTACTGCGATGCTTCTCGCCAAGGTTTGGGATGTGTCTTAATGCAAGATGGGAAGGTGATATCCTACGCCTCCCGACAGCTGAGACCGCATGAGCTGAACTACCCAACCCATGACCTGGAGTTGGCAGCCATGGTTCATGCCTTGAAGATATGGAGACATTACCTTGTGGGGAATCGGTGTGAGGTCTTCACCGACCACAAGAGCCTCAAGTACATATTCACCCAACCGGATCTGAACCTCTGGCAAAGGAGATGGTTGGAATTGATCAAGGATTATGACTTGGGCATCCATTATCATCCAGGCAAGGCAAATGTGGTGGCAGACGCCCTTAGTCAAAAGGGTACTGCAACACCATCATGATTCAGGACCAGGCTCCTTTGCTATACAAGGAGATGGAAAGGCTGAATTTAGGGATCACCACCCGAGCGTACCTTGCTGCCTTGGAGTCTAGGCCTATCTTGATAGACCAGATCCGAGAAAAGCAGAAGGAAGACCCGGATATCTTGGAGATCCAACAGAACATGCGGAAGGGTAAAGCCCCCGGATTCTCCGAGGACGAGCACGGTACCATCTGGTTTGGAAATCGGATATGTGTGCCCCACAAGCCTGAGTTGAAGACTCTCATTCTCCAAGAAGCCCATGATACTCTATACTCCATACATCCCGGGAGTACCAAGATGTATCAAGACCCGAAGGAAAATATTGGTGGGTCAGCATGAAGAGGGAAATAGCTGAGTACGTGGCCAAGTGCGACACATGCCGGCGAGTCAAGGCAAAGCATCAAAGACCTGCTGGACTTCTTCAACCCCTCAAGGTCCCCGAATGGAAGTGGGAAGATATAGGGATGAACTTCATCACGGGACTACCCAGGACCCAAGCTTGTCATGATTCTATCTAGGTGATTGTCGATCGACTCACCAAGGTAGCTCACTTCATCCCGGTCAAGACAACTTACATTGTTGCCAAATTGGCTGAGTTATATATGACCCGGATCGTGTGTCTTCACGGAGTTCCTAAGAAGATCGTATCTGACCGTGGGAGTCAGTTTACCTCCAAGTTTTGGAAGAACCTTCAAGGGGAACTCGGCACCCAGCTGAACTTTAGCACCGCCTATCATTCACAGACCGACGGTCAAACCGAAAGGGTCAACCAGATATTGGAGGATATGCTTAGAGCTTGCGCTCTAGATTTTGGCGGAATGTGGGACAAGAACTTACCCTACGCGGAGTTCTCCTACAACAACAGCTATCAAGCCAGCCTACAAATGTCCCCGTTCGAAGCACTTTATGGGCGCAAGTGCAGAACGCCACTACTCTGGGATCAGACCGGAGAGTCGCAACTGTTTGGGACAGATATACTAAGAGAAGCTGAAGAGAAGGTCAAGATCATTAGGGACAGATTGAAAATAGCCCAGCCCCGACAAAAGAGCTATGCCGATAATTGTCGAAGAGACCTAACCTTTGAGGAGGGTGATTATGTCTATCTCTGAGTCACTCCCCTCCACGGCACTCAAAGGTTCAACATGAAAGGCAAGCTAGCACCCCGCTACGTTGGACCTTTTCAGATCCTCCGACGGCAAGGAGAAGTGGCATATCAACTTGAACTGCCTCCATCCTTGGTAGGAGTTCACGATGTGTTCCACGTCTCTCAGTTGAAGAAGTGTCTTCGCGTGCCCACCGAGCAAGCCGATCTTCAACAGCTCAACGTCCAAGAAGACCTGACCTACATCGAGAAACCCATCAAGATCTTGGAAACCAAGGAAAGGGTAACCAAGAGTCGTGTAGTCCGCTTCTGCAAGGTTCAATGGGACAACCACCCCGCCGAAGAAGCTACATGGGAAAAAGAAGACGAGCTGAAAGCTCAATACCCCGAGCTATTCGAGTAGCACTCCAATCTCGAGGACGAGATTCTTTGTAAGGGGGATAGGTTTGTAACACCCCAAATTTTCAAAGGAATAAAAATACTATTTAATATATTTTCCTGGAATTAATTATTTAGGAAATACCTTTTAATACACTCTTTCACCATTTTGAACTACAACCTAGATGAAATGGCCAAACCAGGAGCTGAAACTTTTTATGTAGGATCCTAAGGCGAAAATATATTTTGGGAATTTTTACAAATTTTTACCAACCTTGGAAGTAGCCCTATTATTTTAAATCAATTTTTGTGATTATTTTAATCAAAAAGATTTTAAACAGTAACGGGCCTCCCTCCTCCCTTTCTCTCTCTCCCGGCCGACCCAGCCCATTACCCCCACGCGCCTCAGACTGACACCCGGGCCCCTCCCGTCTGCGAGCCCCTCTCCTCTCGCGCGCGCGCCCGACACCATGGCCCCGCCTGTCGGCGCCAACCGCCCCCTCTCGCGCCCAAGCCCGACCCCACCCGTCCGCCGCCTCGCTCGTGCGCTCGCGCTCGCTGGCCAGTGGCCCCCACCTGTCGGATCCGTCTTCCCCGCGAGATCTGCCCCCAAATCCCCCCCCCCTCGCCGGCCGAAACCCTAACCGCACCTCGGATTCGCTCTCGCCGGCCCCCTCTCCTTAATTACTCGACGGCATTGATTCCCCCGTGATCTCCCGACTGTTTCCCCCATTATTCCACCGCGTCATCGCCCCCGGATCGAGCGCACGCATGCAACGCAGGAGCTCGCCGGCATTGAAGAGAGGCTTTACTCCGGTCTCCCCTGATTACGCCCCCTCTGCCCCCCACGACGACCCTCTATAAACCCCCTTGCCGTCCGCAGTGCACCCCTACGCCCATTCACAGCGAAAACGAACAGAGCGCTATCCCCTTCGGTTTTTAACACCTCACCGCCACTCCTACTCCGGTCGCCCCTCACCGTCGCTAGTAACCTCCTCCGCCCTAGCCAACCACACCACCCTGACCGCAAGGACGTCACCGACCACCGGCCGCCCCTCCGCCATCGACGAACCTCGCCGGAACGCCGTCGTCGACAAGGACCCGAAACCACCTCGCCGTCTACCCTCGTCGCCGGCCACGCCCCGTCGACCCCAGACCACCGCAAAGGTACCCCCGTGTTCCCTAGGCATCCTCTTTCCATTTCTAGGCCTAGCTAGGACCGCCGTCGCTCGTCGTGGCCTCTGGCCCGCTCGCCGTCGCCGGAGAAGACGACCAGCACGGGCTGAGTACCCGTGCCATGTCGGATTCACGCACGACCGTGCGATCTGGATCCAACGGTGATGATTAAGTCCCTCGTGCGATTTATTAGATCTGTTAGATCTCAGCGAAGGGGTACGTTCTAATCTGAGCCGTTTGCTAGATTTAAAAGCCCGCACTTGATCTGAGCTGCACGATGCGTACCGGTTTGATGTTTTAATCTCAGCCATCCACGTTGACTTAAACGCCCCGCCTCGCCCTCGCGCGTTGGATCTGGATCAACGGTCCAGATTGGGCCGGACCACGCGCACAGTGCGCGGGTTCACCGTGGGCCTGGCTCACCGTGGACCCGAGAGGATTTAAATTTAAAAATAAATTCCAGAAACTGTTTAAAACTTGTAAAATTCATATCTGGCGCATTTGAACTCTAAAAATTGCCATTTCAATTCCAGAAATTTTATAATTTTATTCTCTACACTTTAGTTCACTAAAAACAGTATGTTACTTTATACTTTTTCATGTTTATTTAAGTAAGTATTCAAATGCCCTTAGGGTAAAAATGTAAATTCAATTATTTAAATTTCAGTAAAGTTCATATTTATTCCTTTCTGTTCATATACTGAAAACCACTAAATTGTACATGAACCTTTCATATTAAATTTTATTAGGAGACTTAAAATGAGACTACTCACATTTAAAACCCCTTTTTTTAAAAAGGACACCCTTTCATTATAATTCCTTCTAAAATTATTTATAAAATAAATTTCAGAAACTTTACAACTTGATTTCCTTTAAATTAAACCAATTTAAACCTATGTGCATGTTGTGTGGTTTTGTATTGTTTAAATTGAATGTTGTATTTATTTTATTTTACTTTATTTATAACGAGAAGACTACGACACCACCGAGGAGCCGGAGTACTTTCCCGAAGTTCCTCCCTCCCCATTCGCTTAACAAGGCAAGTCACCAAACCAATCTTTTGAGCATATTGAACCCATGTTTTATTAAACTATCGCTAAAACACCATAGGGTATACATGCATTAGTCAAAAGAAACCCTTACAATATATTTATTTAGGGTCCCCCGACATTGATGTGCAACCCAAGCCATGCTCTCTAGCCTAAACTCCTTGTCACCATGTGATTAATGTTATTAGCTAGTGTCCGATGTATTGACAAAATTGCTATAGGATTAAAAATGAGTCGTAGCAACTTGGTTCTACTATATGATCCCCGTTATTCTCATCTTTGGAATTCTATCGGTGTCGAAGTTGTGGTTGTGAGTGAATGCATGGTGGGTTCCGGGTGCAAGCTAGGGCATTGGTCGGTAGCACCCGGGGCACTATAAGGACAGGTCTGCGGGATCCGTTGCAATACACTTCCGTACTAACCACAAGTCTAATGGGTAAGTCCTAACTAAGGTATGGAGTGTTTCAAACTGAGGCCACCATTTGGAGATGGGTCAAGCAGCACCTGCGGGTGGCTTGTACCGACGTGGCGCAAAAGGGGGTGCGACGTTAGCCGGGATGCGGCCCGACGCGCCGGCGAAACCTAGAGCGGGTGGTTATCGCTTGGAGCATTTCATGCTGAGGTTTTGGCACGAGTTCCCGTGGTATGGGTCATCTCGTTTGGGATGAGTGCGTGCCTTGTGGGTACAGTAGTACATCTCTGATCAGAGTCATTAATCTTTTCGAAAAGCCGAGCCCACGGTCAAGGGCGGGTTGCGTGACATCCCATAGTTAGTTTACTATTGAAATGTATGTGCATGATGGTTTGACATGTAAGGATTGTTGTGCGAGGAGTAAAACGTACTCCTCGAGTTAGATGATGTTATTGTTGCTCATGTTTACTTTCCGCATGATAAAACTTGACTACATTAACTGCAATAACTGAAAATGTACTTTTCCGCACTTTTAGCCAATTACCCTTCCTTTGTTATTACCCTGCATTATTACCTGCATTTGCGGTGGCTTATTGAGTACTTTTTGTACTCATATCCGTTGAACACCTCAGAGGATGCCTACTATGAAGACGGTCTGGAGTAGCGACCCAGTCAAGAGAAAAGATCTTGAAGAAGGCGTTCATCATGCATTTTAACTATCTTTATTACTGTTTTTATTAAAACTCTGATGTAATAAATATGGTATGCGTACCATGAATATTGTCGTATGTACTGTTGTCGCATGATGAACCTCTTGTATTATTGTTTTTCTATGGAAATTCAATAATGTTCCGATTTCGATAAATCGGGGCGCCACACGTGTGCACCTTGCAAATCTTCATATCGCCTTTATCTATGATCTCATTGATCAAGTGATGTCACCAAAGTATATGTTTGGACTTATGGTGTGATCTAGGCTCCTTGGCTTAGGAACAATACCCAGCTTAAAAATATACTTTTTGATCCAAACAACCTCCTTTGCAGCTTCTGAAGCTGCAATATGCTCGAACTCTATCGTAGAATTGGCCATCGTCTCTTGCTTGGAACTTTTTCTATTTCACTGAACCTTCATTGAGCCAGAACACAAATCCATATTGCACGTCCTTGTCGGTTTGAAAGCAAGCATCGGTGTAGCCATTTACAACAAGCTCCTCCTCACTATCATAAAGTAGAAACGTATCCTCGGTTCTTCTCAAGTACTTGAGGATATTGTTTACTATCACCCAGTGACTCTCACCTGGGTTTGACTGATATCTTCTCATAATGCTTAGAGGATAAGAAACATTTAGGCGCGTACATGTAACACCTTGAATTTTCAAAATTAAATATATTGGAGAAAAATAAATTTTTTACATGAATAAATTGAGTTTAGATAATAAAATGGTTGAATTAATGGGAAAACCTTAAGGAAGGATAAAATAAAGTAATTAAAAATTTTGCTTGGCTGAAATCAATTAATTAGGTTTGGACCAAAAGAGGCATCTAAATAAAAATTGTGAGAAAATTTTTTTTTACTGGGAAAAGGATTATTTTTGATTTTTGAATAAACTAAAAATGTCCAAATAAACAAAAACATGAAGAAATAATTCAAATTTTGAGTTGAGAAAATTTGTTAGATTCATAAGGCCAAAATATATTTTTGAGAGTTTTTACAAATTTTTATAACATTTGATGAAGGCTCATATTTTATAAGAGAATTTCTGGAATTATTTTAATTGGAAAAATAATTTTTAAATACCTTTGGGCCGACCTCACTAACATGCGGGACCCACATGGTGGCACCGCCCCATCTCTCTCCCGCACGCCTGCCACCTGCCTGGCCCCCACCTGTCAACCCCTCTTTCCCCCTCACCCGCACCCCACCCATGCTCGCTGCCTGATGGCCCCCACCTGTCAACCTCCGCTCCTCTCTCCCGTGCGCAGGCCCCACCTGTCGGCGCCGTCTGCCTGACCCTCAGCCCACAACCGCCCTCACTGCCAGCTGATCCCACCGGTCATATTCGTCTTCCCCACAAGGGTCGCCCCCAAATCGCTCCCCCCTCGCCGACCGAAACCCTAGCTCCCCAGAATTCACCGCTGCCATGCGCAATCCCACAAATTGATCCCACCATTAACATCCCCTAACTCTGGTGACCATTTTCCCCCATTAAATCCCGCCCGATTATGTCCTAGTTCGATGTATCAGCGCGCATCCCGAGCTCGCCAGTGTTAAAGAGTCATTGCTCTCGGCTTCCCCTTGATTGTGCCCCATTGGTCCCGCCGGCGACCCCTATAAAACCCCCTACCTCCTGTGTCACACCACTTCAAGAAAACACTAGCCCCCATAATCCCGAGCCCTGCAGAGCTTAAACCCACCACCGCCCCTGTTCCATCTCTAGCCGTCGATTGCCGTCACCGGAGACCACCGTCTGCCTCGCCGTCGCCCCCTCTATGATCCCCGACGCACACCCTTCCCTAGCATCCACTCCGATTGGGCCGAAGACCGCCGGAGCACCACTATCACAGTTGACCCGAACGAACTCCACCGCCCTTGCTCATCGGCGTCCTTGACCAGACGTCCCCAGCCCTCGACTCCTGTACCAAACTAACCCCCATGCTTTTCTGGTTCCGTTTTCGCCCTTAATTCCGGCTGCCGGCCATCGCCTCCGCCGCTGTGCTCGTCGCCGTGCACTACTGTCGCCGGAGAAGATAGCTGGCACGGGTAAATACCCATGCCATGCCGGATTCCCTCTCTGCCGTTCAATCGGGCCTGGACGGATTGATTAAAAGTTGTGCGGGTTTGATCGAATTGGTACCTAGGCATCCTGGCCGTCCATTTTCACTTACCGCACCCGCCTCACCCACAGATTCTGGATCTCGATCGCATGGCTCTAATTCATCTGGCCACACACACAGTGTGCTGGTTCATGGTGAACCTGGATCACCGTGGACCAGACCCTGTTTAAAATTTTAAAATAAATTCAGATATTGTTTTAAACTTTAAAATTATATCTTATTCAAATTAACTCCAAATTTGACCATTCAAATTTCAGAAAGTTTATATTTTTATTCTCTTCATATTCATTCAATAAAATTTACATGTTTATGATAAACTTTTATACTGTTTTAATTAGAATTTAAATAAAATTTGAGAATGATCATTTCAAACTTCGATTTTTAAACTCCTTAGAATTAACTCTAAATTTACTATTCAAATTTTAGAAGGTTTATCTCTTTACATTTTAATCAATCTAATTGATATGTGTGTACTCTTTATTGATCAAAATAAAAACAACAAAATTATTCTTAAACTTTGAAAATCATTGCCTTCCCCATTTTTACTCCAAAATTCACCATTTGAATTCCAGAAAACCCCTTATTTCATTCTCTACAACTTTGACCAATTTAATTAAAATACTTGTCTTGTTTGTTTTATTGTTTCTCTAAATTGATTGTTATTTCTCGATCTGTGTACTAAAAGGATTATGATGCCACCGAAGAGCCGAAATACTTTCCCGAAGCTCACCCTTCTCCTTCAGTTTAACAAGGCAAGCCACCAACCCCACTTTGAGCATATTGAACCTAGTTTTCTTAAAATATCGCTAAAACCCATAGGTTATAAATGCATTAGTCCAACTAAAAGTCATACATTATATTTATCAGATCCCCAACCTTGATGTGCAAACCCAAGCCATGTTATCGAGCCTGAATTCCTTGTCACCATGATACTTAATAATATTAGAAGTGTTCAATGTATCGACATAACTGCTATAGGATTAAATACCATGTGACTTTGGCAGAAAGCCTTTCTTAGAATTCTAAATTTCTAACCGCTTCAAAACCTTGTCAATGTACATATTCTGGCTTAATCCAATTAGCTGACTTATTCTATTTCTATAGATCTTAATGCCCAAAATGTATGCTGCCTATCAAGGATCTTTCATAGAGAAACTTTTTCTCAACAAAGACTTGACATCATCTAGTAAAGGAATGTCATTTCCGATCAATAATATGTCAGATAAGACTAGAAAAAAAAAGTGAGCTCCCGCTAGCCTTTTTTAAACACAAAGATCTTCTTAATTCATGATAAAGCCAAATCCTTTGACTATCTCATCAAAACGAAGATTCCAACTCCGAGAAGCTTGCTTCGACCCATAAATGGACTTTTGCAACTTGCACACTTTCCCAACATTTTGCTTCAGCCCATAAATGGACCTTCGGGTTGTGTCATGTACACATCCTCACTTAGGTTTCCATTCAGGAAAGCTATCTTGATATCCATTTGCCATATCTCATAATCATAAAATGCTACAATTGCTAGAATGATCCGGATAGACTTAAGCATAGCGACGAGCGAAAATGTTTCATCATAATCAACATCTTAAATCTGTTTGAAACCTTTCTCCACTAATCGTGCTTTATAGATGTGAACATTTCCATCGATGTCTACCATTTTCTTATAAATCCATTTACACTCAATAGTTTTTACACCATTGGGTGGATTAACCAAGTTACAAACTTGGTTTTCTCGCATGGACTCTAACTCGAATCTGATGGCTCTAAGCCATCTCTCAAAGTCGGGTACCATCAATGCTTCCATGTAGGTCTTATGCTCATCATTGTCCAACAATAATATGTCATGATGCCTAGTGGTTAGAAACATAAACCGCTCAAGCACATCACTTACCCTCTCAGACTGTCATGGGGCCGGTGTCTCAACAACAAGCTTTGTAACATCTTTCATGTCTTGTTGTGGTTCAGCAGGATCTAGAACAATTTCCAACGACTTTTGAACTTCTTTGAGATGCACCATGCTCCCACTAACCCCTTTCAAGAGAAACTCTTTATCATGAAATACACCATTTTGAGTGACAAACACTTTTCCCTCTTCTCTATTGTAAAAATAGTATCCTTTGGTTTTCCTAGGATATCCCACAAAGAAGCATTTGTTAGATTTATGAGTGAGCTTGTTAGACATCAAACGTTTGACATACGCCTCACAACCATAAATCTTTAGAAAATACAAGCTGGGACGCCTCCCAGGCCATATCTCATATGGTGTCTTCTCCACTAACTTAGATGGAACTCTATTTAATTTGAAAGCAGTAGTTTATAAAGCGAGTCCCCAAAAAGATAATAGAAGATCAATATGACTCATCATCGACCGGACCATGTACAACAAAGTACGGTTCCTCCACTCAAACACCCCATTCCACTAAGGTGTGCTAGGTGGAGTTAGCTGTAGAACAATTCTACGCTGCTTCAGATGGTCATTAAACTTATGCCTCAAATATCCACCTCCACGATTAGATTGTAGAAATTTGATTGTCTTGCTGGTATGATTTTCTACCTCATTCTATAACTCCTTGACCTTTTCAAAGGATTCCCACTTATGCCTCATTAAGTATATATAACCATATTTACTCAAGTCATTGCTAAAAGTGATAAAGTACTAAAAACCACATCTAGTGTATCACTCATCGGTTCACATACATCAGTATGTACAATGGCCAATAACTCATTCGCCCTATCACTTTGACCAGTGAAAGGCGTCTTTTTCATTTTGCCAAGTAAACAAGACTCACATGTGTCGTACGATTCAAAATCAAATGACTTAAAAATCCCTTCTCTATGGAGCTTCTGTATGCACTTCTCATTTATATGACACAAATGACAATGCCAGATATGATTCAAATCATTGAGTCGTTGTTTCTTTGTATTAATGTTATAAATGTGTGTCTCCTCAAGATTCAAATGTATAATCCATTCAACAATGGATAAACACCATAAAGTATACCATTCAAAAATATTGAACAACACTTGTTCTTTATTTTGAATTCAAAATTGTCTTCCTCTAAACATGACGAAGAGATAATGTTTCTACCTAAGGCTTGAATAAAATAATAATTATTTAACTCCAAAAACTAATCGTAAGGGAAGCGACAATGAATAGACACCAACGACCAACGCGACAACCTTTGCACCATTGTTGATGCAGACATCTGGCTCGCCTCTTGCACACTTTCTTGATCTTCTCAAACCCTACAACAATTTGCAAGTATGAATCATAAAAACAGGTATCAAATACCCATGAACCATTATAACTAGTAGCAAGATTAATTTTAATAACATTTATACCTGAAGCAGAAGTCACACTTCCATTCTTCTTTTTATATTCTTCTAGGTACAATTTGCATTTCCTCTTCCAATGACCAGGTTGTGGCACTGGTGGCAAACATCAGAGCAAGCGGGGCCGGACTTGGACTTTCTAGTCAGTTTAGACTTTGAGCTTGAGATCACATCTTGAGCCCTAGCCTTACCCTTCCTCTTTATCTTTATACCTTCACATTGAACCACCATCACATGGTTATGATTCTTTATGATGTTCTTCTCAGTTGTTTTGAGCATCCCATGTAATTCAACCATGGAACTTTTAGACTGTTCATATGAAAATTCATGATGAGTTGATCAAAACTCGAAGGGAGCGACTAAATAATATATGTGGCCAAATCTTGATCAAGAGGAGAGACAAGCTATTCTAGATTCTCAATGTAACCAACCATTTTGATCATACAAGGACTCACTAGATTTCCCTATGCCAGCTTGCTAGTTAAACAAGGCTTTTGAGACATTATATCTCTTAGCCCTTGCTTGGTTCTCAAACATGCCCTTCAGCCCTACGATCGTATCGTAGGCAACTCTTTTCTCATATTTCTTTTGAAGCTCAAAGGACATATAGGCAATGTTGGGGGAAAATACTCATCCTCATGAGCCTCCAAGATTCTAAGCAAATACATTATACAACGAAGATAAAGGCAAGTCTTAATCTCGGAGCCCAAGACCCCCTCCGAACTGAAGGGCTTGAAGCCAAAGGGTACGTATAGGCTCTAGTCCGAAGAGACCCTCTGAAAGGCTTCCCCTCCAGGAGTGGAAAACAACCAGAAGGATGGGATGTCTGCTTTATCAACATCATTCTAGCATGTTTTACCATATTAACCCTATAAGGGATACTGAAATAGTATCCACTATGCCGGTTGTCATTAAGGGGTAAAAGGTCTTTTCCTTAGAGATTCTACCTATAAATACCCCCCTTCTCGCCCTATAAGAGGGACCAAATATTCATATATTCAATACACACTTCAAACTATTCCAAGTTATTATCCTATTCAGAGGCTTGAGATAGTCCTGCATTCACAAACACTTCGTTTGTCAGTTCTTGGTATTATAGAACCTATTAGTGTAATCTGTTGAGCCAACAGTTGGCGCCATCCGTGGGAGCTTAGTACTAAAAGCTAGTTCTCTTCCACTGCTTGTACTTCGAAGTACGTTTGCGGAGGGAGCTTTAGAGTCCTAGGATTATGCGCACCCTTTGACAAGGGGCTTCAAGTACAGCTCGAAGGCCTTTCTCGCCTTCCACCACCGTTCGAAGCCCTTGATCTCCGGACCCTGCTTAGCTTCGTAAGTCATGCCTCCCAAGAAGAGTATGGCCACCGGCCCCCACCGAAGATCCTCTCGGACCTTCGGGGCAGGACCTTCAGACATCCCCCAAACTCCTAAAGTAGTCAATAACCCCCGAGAAACCGAAGCCCCTTGGACAGCTCCATCCGTGCTCCGAACTGACTATGTCAGTTCCCGAGACCCGGAGGACCCTCCTAGAGGAAGTGAGAACCTCCCCCAAAGATGTGACCGCTCAGATGGCCCGACTTTAGGTGGAGGTGGAAATACGAAGGTAGGAAGCCACGGACAGGCTTCATCCTTAGGCCAACCCTACCGCTTCGGAGACGCATCAAGACGACAACCGTGATTATTATCCTGAAGCCCCCAAGTATGAGAGAGCGCCGAGAATGCCTTCTTCGACGACAAATCTTCCGCTGCATCCGGACTTGCAAAAGGTGTGCTTCGATCCTAGGTTCCGAGCCTCGAAGCTGCACAAATACTCCAGAGGGGCTGGCCCTAGGGAATTCTCTCGCTCTTACACTCTTGCAATAGAAGCTAGCGGAGGGGTTCGAAATACGATGGCAAAGTGTTTCCCCCTTGCGTTAGAAGGTCATAGCCCTTCGTTGGTTCTAGTCTCTAAAGCTAGGAAAAATTAAGTCATGGGAGCAGTTAAAGAAGAAATTCATGAATAACTTCTAGGGGACCTTCGTAGCCCCAATGTCTACTAGAAGCCTTTTTTAGGTAGAAACAGCAGGCGGGAGAAACTCTTCGAGAATACTTCACGCGCTTCGCCCACACCAAGTCCCAGATCAAGGGGTTATCCACGTCATCCGTTGTGGATGCGATGCGTGAAGGTCTAATGAATCCAAGCCTCCTCAGCAAACTTCACTAGAAGTCGGTGTCTTCAGTGGCACAGTTGATGGCATACTTTGAGCAGTACGCCAAATCAGAAGAAGGGTGTCTTCGGAGGACTGCTTCGTCCATACCAACCCTCCCCTAAGAAGTCAAGATGGAGCCGAGGGCTCCAAGTCCTCGGCAGGCCCCCTTCGATAATCATTCTCATGATTAGAGAAGAGGAAGGAAGCACCCTCGCTCCGAAGTATTGAATATTGCCCCCTTTGCTACAAATATGCCTTTCAACTATCAACAGGCTTAGGGCAATAAAGCTAGTGGCCCGAGGCCACTAGGGAAGTTAGCTGGCCAAAGCCAAACTTTCTTTTATTGTGTGCATGGCAAGAATAGAAGCCATGCCACCAAATATTGCAAGTCCATATTGACTCTCTCGGAGCGAGTATCTTGGGAGAAGCTCGGGTCGAAGCACTACAGATCGAGTCCCTTCGGTAGCATGACAGGAGCCCGTGCAAGCTGTCGGGTGTGCAGGCAACTTCAAAGCCCCTATGCAACCTTCGGTAGCCAACATTATGCCACCACCGAAGCAAGAAGACCTTCAAGATCATGGCAACGAGTGGTCCTACCCATCTCCGGAGGGGGGAGCCTCGGCAATATGTTGAAGCGTCAACGGAGAGATTACGTTTCGCGAAGTAGGACATATAGGGACTTCAAACTCGGCTGCAGAAATGACCGAGTGGTCCCATGTGCCCATATCATTATCTGCCAATGATGCTGCAGGGGTGAAGTTCCCCCATGCTAACCCCCTAGTCATTTCAGCTGACAGTTGTAGGGGTGGAAGTCCGAAGGGTGCTGGTCGACGGTGGAAGCTCCGCTGACATACTCTTCGTCCAAGCCTTCGATCAAATGTGCATTGCCCGAAGGCATCTACTTCCAGTAGCTCGCCCACTCCAAGGCGTCACAGGCCCTCCTCTCGATGCTCTCGGCCAAATAGGCCTCGAGGTTGCTTTCGATGAGGGCCCCTAGCCAGAGTCAAAGAGGTCATCTTCGACGTTGTTGATGCCCCGTACACCTACAACGCAATCTTCGAAGAGGGATGCTGAATCAATTCAGAGCCATGGCGCACCACAATTATTTATGCCTCACAATGCCCACGCAAGGAGGAGTCCTTACGATCCTAGGAGATCAAATTGTAGCTCAGAGAGCAGAATATGGCCATGGCCCACCTCTCGATCCTCGGTAGGTAAATAGTGTGCAAGAGCACTCGGAGGAGGCTTGAGGTCCCTGGACCCTCCGAAGAACCCTTCCCTCAAGCCAAGCCCAGAAGGTGATGTAGTCATGAGGATCATTGTCAAAAAAGGCGGGGAATACCCCATTCAGTTTGGCAAGGGGTTGCCTTCAGAGATCGCCACCTCACTAGAAGAAGTGGTTCGAGAAACTTTGGATGTCTTCGCTTGGTAAGACGAAGATATCCTCGGAGTTGACCGGAGCATTGTCGAGCATAGCTTACTCTTCAACCCTAAGGTTTGAACCATTCGCTAGGGGCTCCGCAAGATGTCAACTGAGAGAGCAGACCTCGCTAAAGTGGAGGTGGAAAAGTTGTTAAGAGCCAGAGTCATTAGGGAGGTGGCCCACACGGAGTGGTTGGCTAACCCTGTCTTCATCAAGAAAAAGGGCTTCGGCAAGTGGCGCATGTGCATTGACTTCACATCTCTGAATAAAGCATGCCCACGAGACCCCTACCCCATGCCCCGCATTGATCAACTTGTTGACTCTTTGGTTGGCTCCGAGCTCCTGAGTTTCCTTGATGCATACTCCGGTTACCATCAAATATGGCTGAAACGCGAAGACGAAATCAAGACAAGATTTATAACCCCTTCCGGAGTATTATGTTATGTCCGAATGCCCTTCGGCTTGAGAAATGTCGAGGCAACTTTTTCACATCTTATTGCTAAAGCTCTAGGTCACCGGATAGGCCGAAATGTTGAAGCCTATATGGATGACATTGTAATAAAGAGTGCTTTAAAGAACCAACATTGTCTAGACTTAACAGAAACTTTTGAGAGCCTTCGAGCATGTGGAGTCTGCCTCAACCCTGAAAAATGTATTTTCGGAGCTCAAGTAGGAAAGTTGTTAGGGTACTTAGTTTCGAGCAGAGAAATCGAAGAGAGCCCGATGCAGATAAGTGCACTGCAAAGGGTGGCTCCGCCTCAAAATTTGAAGCAAGTCCAGAAGCTGACCGGAACGACTCGTAGCTCTCAACAGATTCCTGGCCAGATCAGCGGAGCA
>JAAALK010000285.1:80643529-80714378 GCA_019279435.1 Zizania palustris
TTGACTCGGACTTGGTTTTCTGTCGTGTGACAGGCTTCGCTTCTTTGTTCGAAGGTTGTCCGTTTGTGTGTTTGTGTTCGAAGCTTTCTGTTCGAAGATTTTGCTTCGAAGCTTTTGGTTCAAAGTTGTGTTCGAAGTTCTGTCTTCGAAGTGCACACTTCGAAGCAGGCTCCGACTCTGTCACTTTGCTCCGAAGCTCTTGGTTCGAAGCTGCGTTCGAAGCCTTGACTTCGAAGTACACACTTCGAACCAGGCTCCGTCATTGTATTACTTCGCTCCGAAGTTCACTTCGCATCTTGCCACCTCGAACTAGGCTAGACCGTGACACCTTCGGCATCTCGGACAGACTCCGTCACCAACCTCCGAAGCAGACCTCGGCGTGCGAAGAGGGCTTCGCCAAGTTCCGAACAGGAGACAACTTTGGACAGTAACTTCTCATTTCACTTTATACATACTTAGATCATTTCATTGAGAAGTTTAGGCCTGTTATAATTTGTTCATCTGCCTAGATTACACTACTTTAGTTTTACACTGTTATCATCAGATGCTTCTAGGTTAGAAACCTTTAGACTTAGGCCTTCTGTTTATTTTCTGCTGCGTAGTATTTTTGAGGTGCGTTGGGTATTGGGAACAGGCCATTGATTCGAAAGAATTTTAAGGCGCCCATTCACCCCCCCTCTGGTCGCTACTTTCGGTCCTACAACCAAGGACGGTATTTTCATCCACTAGGGCAAGTACACACGGGACATGTTGAAGAAGTTTGATTTTGGTGGAGAGATGAAGCCTCAGATGACCCAATGGGTACATCTGGAGGCCTGGACAAGGACGAGAATGGCGTCAAGGTCAACGAGAGAGAGTATCGAGGGATAATCGGATCGCTGCTATACTTGACTGCGACGAGACCGGACATTCAGTTTGTCGTGGGTGTGTGTGCGCGTTTTCAGTCTTCACCACGCGCATCTCACCGGCAGGCTGTCAAGCGTATTTTCAGGTACCTTACTTATGCTCCTGATCTAGGTCTTTACTATTTTGCATCATCGTCTCTTGATTTATCTGGCTTTTCCTACGCTGATTTCAGTGGGTGCCGGCTAGATCGCAAGTTGACTTTTGGTACTTGCCAGCTTCTTGGTTCTTCACTTGTATCTTGGTCTTCTCGAAAACAATCTGGAGTTGCGCTTTCTACTACTGAGGCTGAGTATGTAGCTGCTGCTAGCTTCTGCTCACAGTTGGTTTGGATGATTTCTACTTTGTGGGATTTTGGGTTGTTCTTCCCTTCCAGAGTTCCTTTGTTTTGTGATAGCACTAGTGCAATTAGTGTAGGGAAAAACCCATGTCTTCATTCAAAAACCAAACATATTGATGTGTGTTTTCATTTTCTGAGGGATCAATATGAGAAAGAGGTCATTGATCTTGTTCATGTTGATACTCATCAACAGTTGGCTGACATTTTTACCAAATCCCTAGATCAGTCTACTTTTGAGTGTTTTCGAGGGGATTTGGGAGTTGTGTATCCTTTTTAGGATATTTTGAGTCAGTTTTTTTCTTTCTTCTTTACTTTTTTATTGAGTCTTTTTGGTGTGAGTTCATATCATGCATAATCATATATCACATTTTGAGCTTCCTTCTGTTATATGATTGATCTGTTTTACTTGCTCTAGCTAGTATATGCTTTTGATTACTTGTCGATGATCATGTTTTGTTTCAGTTCACATGATATATCTGATATTTGTCATATGCATGGTTTTTATGCTTTAAAATTGAAAAATGATCACCATTGCTTCTGGTAACTAGCATGTGTAGGCTGAGTGCTTTTGCTATCTTATGCATGCCTGGTAACTAGATCCTTACTTAGATGCAGATATGCAACTTGGACATCTATATGCTTTAAACATGAAAAATGTGCTATGAAAATGATAAAAATTCAGAAAAATGAAAAATTCACACCTTTTTATGCTTATTTGAAAAGATTCAGGTGGGTTTGCTTTGTCGCATTGCATTGTTCTAGACTGCTTACCATAGCACTTTGGTATGAACTAGGACGGTGTAATGTATGCTAAGACCAATGTCTTAAGCTTCTGATGGTCCAGTTCTGGCCTAGGCTTGACTTGGTCGGTTAGCATAAGGTTGACATGCAAATAACCCCTGGCAGAAATTAAAAAAGGAAAAAGAAAAAGTCTAAAAATCTAAAAGGATAACAAGTTTACTGAAGCACTGTGTTCTGGACAATGCTTATCTTGGTAGATATCAGTTAGCTTTTGCATCTCATGCTTTACTTTGCTTGTCAACTAGAAAATGTGGTGATGCTTTTGTTTGCAAAAATCAAAAAATGCGTGCTAATGACTCTCTTTAGATATCATCTGTTGCAGTGATCATGTCATGTATCTTAGACAATATATTTTTGCTATACCTGTTAGATATTGTAATTGTAGTCAATCATATCTGAGAAGCATGCTTTTTACACTCCACCTGCACCCCATTTGCATTCATGGCATATTTTGAGGGGGAGTTGCATTTCAGGGGAGTTTGTGTCTGTGTCTTTTAGAGTGCATTTAGTCTCACTTGATGAGTTCAATTGTCAACAAGGGGGAGAAATTTTGGGTTACTCGATTTTTTAAAAGAATTTAGGGGGAGTTTTTGTCTTTCTCTGGGATTTATTTCAGGGGGAGTTTTCAGTCTCTTTTGCCTTTACTCTTTAGATATCCTTTGTTGATAGTTCTGAAATTGCACTTGTTTTGAGGCTTTATTTTTGGTTAACCAAAATGACCGTTTTCTTGCTTTTGTTTGGCTTTTGGTCGGTTTAAACTTTTATTTTCTTCTTTCTATTTTCTTTTGTTTTTGTTTTCGTGTTTCCACATGTTTTGCAGGTTCTGAAGAATTGCTAAAGAGGGTGTTGACAATGCACTCATCAAGGGGGAGATTGAGGAACCATGTTGAAGAGCATGGGTCTTATGGCTCCATATGTGATGAGTGATTGTCAACGGAAATTGACGTGAAGACATGTCGTGTCTAGGGCGCGTGTGACTCAGGTACACGGGCAGCGAGCGATAGCCGGGTAGAGGAGCCGTGGAGTCGGGCTGGCCCAATCCGAGTACATGGGCTAGGAGCGGCAGAGAATCCACTGGTCTGTTGACCAAGTTTGACTCAGGTACACGGGCGGCGAGCGATTGCCGGGCTGAGGGAGCTGCGGAATCGGGTCGGCCCAATCGGGGTACCTGGTGCGAAGACGGTGGACGCTTTGTTAGTTTTGGCGCAAAACTGACAACCGATGATTATCTTTATTAGTAGTTTAATATTCAGTATTTAAGTTCACAGTATTTTTTATTCGAGTTAGTTGAATATTCTAACGGTATTTTAGTAATTTTGAATTTTATTTTTAGAGTCAGTGTAATTTACCCTAAGGATAAATTAGTCTTTTCCTTGTTTTAGTGGGCTGCCTATAAATAGGCCCCAACCCCCTAGGGTTAGGGTTGACTGTTTTTCACAAATCAATCTACATTCCGTTTTTCCACCGCCGTAGCTTTTTCCCATGCGAATTTTCTTCTTGGCGAGACGCTGTGTTTTCTTAGAATTGATCTCCACCAGGCACAGCAGATTCCTGCGAAGGTGTCCATGCCGTCGACTACAACTAGGCCTCCTCAAGTAGCAGCCTAGGCCCTAGGCCCTATGCAACGAGTGCACGGTTGGCAGTTTTTGCGGCAGCGCATGGCATCAAGTTCTGGCGCATGGGGTTCAAGGAGGAGGGTTGTAGTCTTCGGCGCATTGGCGTGCAGCGAACAGCAGGCAGCACGCGCATCGGTAGTTTTTGGAGTGCGGCGGCTTGAGCAGTAGCCGCTATGGCGTTGCAGCTGACGGAAAGCGACAGCGCTGCAGTGCGTGGGACCCGCCGGCAGCCTAGTTACTTTCCACGTCAGCGGCAGGAGGCAGCAAGCGCGGTAGGGATGCATGCAGCGAACGGCGACGAGCGAACGGAGGCAGGTAATTTTTTTTGATCTCCTATTTTTCAGTTAGGTTAAGTAAATCGATAATTATATATTTTAATTAGCATGCAAATCTATTAGTTATTTCGTAGTTAATTTTTTTATCTGCTAAAATCTTATTAGTGCTTGCATAATTTGTTTTAAAGAATTTTTAGTGTCCTCGTATAAAAGAAAAAAAATAGTCGCAGTAATTTTTTTAGATTCACGTGCAATATATTAGTTTTATCTGTGAATTAATTTCTGGATGATTCATGTTTTATTCATTTAATTAGTATTTTATTTTTATACTGCAATTTGAATATTTATTGATATATTTAGGTATTTTTCCCTATGCCATTAAATATTTTTGAGAACACATTTTTATTTACTGCAATTATTTTTAATTAGTTTAGTTTATTTTTAAATATCATTTTAATTAGGACACCGGTCATTTTTAGGCTAGACAACTTTAGTTCTTGTGATCTGCTTTGTTACTGTTATTTGTCTGTCGAGGTACGTTGGGTGTTGGGTTTAGGTCATTAATTCGTAAGAATTTTTAGGCGCCCATTCTCCCCCCTCTGGTCGCTACTTTCAATTCTACACTTGCCCACCTCTTGACTAGCCCGAGCTAGAGACTCTAGTAGTGGCCGAAGTCCTGTCCTTCTTTCAAGAAAAGGCGCCAAGAGGGAGAGCCTTGCCAAGGTGCTCCGATCGTCGTCGGTGGGAGAAGACCCCAAGCAAAGAGAAGCATCCTACGAAGCCTCTATAGACTGCCCCCGTCAGTTGACTCAGACGGAGTCAACCCCAATGCGGGAACATGCATCAGCCAGGATTTGCCTTTTCCTTTTCCAAGAGTCGTCACCCGCACCGGAGCCGTCACTTGCGCTGGAGCCGTCTCTAGTTCTAGGACCACCTCCTTCGCTGGAGCCACCTCCACTGAAACTGATTCTGCAAACACAAAGGTATATACCATTATTTAAATGTTGCAGGTAAAAAGAAAGTGAAGCAATGTTTGGTTGATAAAGATGTACCTATACCACCCTATTGTCGAACGAGTACAGGACTACTCGGATGTTCGAACATCTGAGTGAAGTCCTCGTCAGACTTGGGAGATTGGACCGAAGCAGTAGTCGCAGGAGTATTCTCGGCTGCGGCAACCACCACTTCGTCTAGAGCAGGGCCCTTTGTTTCTAGGGTCTGAACCCTTTCGACCTCGACTCTGCCTTGGTCATGAACCAGGACCTCCGTCTGGCTCGATGGAGCGACTTTGACATCCACCTGCCCAAGATTGGCCCCCTCTTCATTCGGCGCCACCTCCACGCCATCTCAGACGAGTCTCGGTTTCCATCCGAGAACCCCCTTCATCGTCCCCCGCAAGTAGAGCCTCGAACTCCCCCGCCATCTGCGCGTCTGCATCCTCGTCCTCTTCGGACCGCTCCAGTGATGAAATGGGAGACTTCGAGGGAGTATGAACCTTCGGCTTGTGGTCCACTTTCTTCATCGGCGTCTGCCATTGACCAATCTGGAAGGGTTGGGGGCTCAACTCCGAGTACACCCCATACTCGGTTGAACCGCTCCCAGTTCCTGACCAGCTTCACCCTCTGCTCCTTCTCCACGAGTATGACGGGTATGATGGGTAGTGCATACCATACTCATACCTGTTTACCCAACGGATAAAAATCCGTGCCCTTACCCATTACCCATGGGTATACCCGTTTACCCGTGAAATAAAAAGTGAAGAAATTTAGGAGCGTTGGGGCCGGGTTGGATTAAAGGTCAGCCGAATGATACGCGGGGCACAAGCACACGGCCACACGGACCAGAGCAGTGCAGCCCTCGAAAGCACGTGAGGGTCCAGAGCCATGGGCGCGTGACCGTGTGGGCTTGCGCGGAGCACGGGGTGGGGCTCGGTGGAGCACGAGGCAGAGCCTAGAGGAGCATAGGGCGACACTAGGGTTGTGCGGTGGCGTGGCCACGCAGGCTGATGTAGCACGACTCTCGGCGACGCGCCCAAGAGGCACACAAAAGTAGAGAACAACGTGGGAGAGGAGTGGAGGGAGGAGAGAAGGGAGTTTGGAGAAGGGTGTCGGCTGGTGACAGTGTTGGGAGGAGAGAGAAGAGGGGTAGTGGCTTTTTATGACCCATCGGGTATAAAATTGAGAACAAACCCGATCCTAATAGGATTTTTACCCATGGGTAAATTGGTAATCGGGTACTATTTCCATCCCTATGCATTACTCGACGAACATCCTACCAGTTTGCAACAAGTAAAAAATATGAATCACTCGATTAGCAAATCACAACAGTGAACATTTCAAGCATCTCCAGTGAGACATTTCTTCAATCACTACTAGTCCTTCCTCACATCTGCAAACCGGAACACACTTGAACGCAAAAAAAAACAAAAAGTCACTGAACGAGAACACAATTGAATCCAAACTCAATATGTAGAGTGAGTAGCACTGAAGGAACACGACCTTGTAGCCAACCTATCCACGCAACATGAAACGAACAGTCACACAATAGAGAGAGACTTATAGAAGCCACCGACGTGCCTTGCATGCGCAGATCGCCTCTAAGCCGCGACGCGCCGTCGCCTTGGGAATGATTCCACGCCTCTAACCCTAGGGGTGGAATCCCGAGCCGGGATGGAAAAAACCACTGGGGTGGGCCAGGTTCAAATTATTTTTGGGTTTAACCAAACAACAATTTTTATGGGCCGAAAATTTTTCTAGGCCGGAATGTTCCCTGGGAAAGCAGCCCAAACTCGGCCGTTTCCAGCTAAGGGCCTGTTCGGTTGGACCGGGGATGGTGGGGTTTGGGCCGCAATCCTCAAGGATTACCCCAGCCTGGTAAAATTCCTAGCTGTTGTGTTCGGTTAAGATCGTAGAGGATTGTAACCCGGCCCAATTACCTCATTTTCCCCCATCCCAACCTGGGATTCCACCCCGTAGGGTTGGGGAGCGGAATGCATCCCGGCTTCCCGGCGGTGGCGCTATTCGCTCCGTTCGCTACGCGCGGGACGGAGGCGGCGTTGTTGGCGTGGGCGTGGGCGTGGCGGAGGTAGTGCGGTGCGCGATGACGGGGGCTCGCGCCTGCGGTGTAAGGGCGTGGCAGAGCTGTTCCGGCTATTCCCGCGCGTGCTTGGGGCGTGGGGGCATGGCGGAGCTGCTCCAGTTATCTCCTCCCACGCGCGCCTAGGGTGTGGGGGCGTGGGGGCTGGAGCTAATCACCGGGCCGGAGCTAAGCACCAGCTATTCCCGTGCGTGCTTGGAAGCTTGTCCTGTTGATGGAGCCCTACAGCGACGAGACTCTTGTTTCTTGGGTAAGTACCATGAACTCTGGTTTTTTGTTCAGTTTAGTTGGCCGTCCAAAGCTAGACCAGAAGAACTTAACACTGAAACTTGTGGCATTTCTTCACCGGGATAGTGATTGCTGCAGCACTGGGATTGTGAAACTTGTTTTGCTTTTCTCGGTTTTGCTTCATAGATTATCCATTTCTTGATCAGAAGGCTCTCAAGAAGTATAGGATTTGCTTGAAACATTCAAAAAATATGAACTATTGGTAGTTACTGCTACAAATTTCTTGATTACTGAGTGTAATGTTTTTCTCGGTGTTGATTCATGAAGTTTATTACCCGTGTCAAATAATTGTTGGATTAGTTAAACTTTCTGAAATTAAAGTTGTATAACAAATCCATGCTTTTTTTTGTTCTAGGAAGTAGGACCACTAGTTAGCATGCATACTTTTAATACTTGCCCATTTATTCACTTTTAGATGATAGTTTTGTTTGATACTTGCCTATTTTTTCATGTCTGAGTGGTAATCATTTATTACATGATAGAGGTAACGGTAGTCATTGAACATTATTTTCAATATTGATGGGCTGATGGCTCATCCAATGACGATGGTAGCAATAATCACTCTTACATTTTAGAAATAGCAATGGTGCTTAGTAAATAGTAATATTTTAGGTTCTGTACTCATGTACCAATCTCTTAATCTTAGTAAATAGTAGTTTTATTGGTTGCTGCCACCATAGCAGATCAAAATTTGTCACATTAAAACTTGACGTGCGTAGCACAGTACTTGTATTGTCTATGAGCTGTAGTCTTGTGCTTGTCAATATCTATTTAATTGCACCTACGATGCGTTTTTAGTACATTGATCTTGCTTTTTGTGATTATGCAGCTTAAAGGTTGCAGAGGATGTTGTGTTGCTAACATGGAAAGGGTGGACGGAGATCCGATGCATGCTATCGAGTCAATCTTTTTATAATATTCGGTGTTCCTTTCATTTTCATGAGTCGAGTTCAAATGTAGTGTTATGTGTCAAGCTATCTTTATCTTTGGATGTGGTTATGCAAGTTGTTTTTGGATGTGGACTGTTGCAAATATTTGAAACATTTTATGAACATAATTTGATCAAATTGTGGTTTTATTGTGTGATTAGTTATATCTTTGTTGTTTAACATTTTATTAATCACTTTGTTGATTAGAATTAAATTTTCAAATTTGCATAAGATCATGCTTTGATTATAAACTATTGCAAATGTTGAGCCAATTTGTTTCAACATGACGGTTAGATATTGTAAACCCCAAAGGGATTTAATCCTAAACAAAAGAACACATAATTAAAGGGAGAGATTTAATCCCCAATAAGAATTAATCTAGGAGAGGGATTGAATGACATGAGAGGGATCCACTCAATCTTTCTTGGGATAGAATCCCCTTAGGGATTAAATCCCTGTCAACCGAACAGGCCCTAACTGAACAGGCCCTTAGTGGGTCGGTGCCACAGATTTCCCTTCTTTGTGTGACCCTGGTGAGTGGCACAGAGAGTGCTTTTCTTGCTTTTCCTGCAGTTTAACAGGGACGCGCCTTGTGATGAGAAAGAACAGCGTCACATGGATCTTTCTGTGATTTGGGAGGTTGCAGTTGTTCCTTCCGTGGCTCCGTTTTCGGATGTCTCTGCACAAAGGGGATGATCCCCCGGGGATTAAAAGCTAAGGTGGTTTCTTGCAGTCACACAAAGAATGCCAAGAGGGAAACTGATAAATTGTATTTTTGTGCTTGCGGTGTGATTACTCTTTCAGGAATCTAGATCACACGCATACAAATTTCACAATATATAGCTCAATTCATTCAATGTGAAATCAAGACCTAATAATGCTATTCTGAAAACCGTGGCCCAGGGGCAACATGTTATGTTCAAAAACACAAATACCGCCAACTTATGTAGGGCAAAAGTGCAACCCCCTGTTTTTTAAAGAACATAATATATGAAGACATGAAGTATTTCGGTGTATTCTCCTGCATTATTGGATGGATGTGTTTTCACAAAACTCTAGTGTGATGGTAAAAATAAATGATAATCCAGCTTGGCTTTTATTAAAATAAGGAAAATCCAACAAAATTCTTGGTAGTTGAGGACTCAAAGGTCCTGTGGAGGTCGGCAAGTGCTTATTGCATGCTTTTGGTGTCTTGGCCATGAGTAAGACATTTGCTGATTTGTCAGGTGCATGGCCAATTTTAATTCCCTCTAATCCTCACCTAACATTCTTTCAGGCAATCTTATGCTTGCACTTATAAACCCACACCTTCAGGCATATAAGTTTTGGATTGCTGCATACAATCATTCCGTGACATTATTGTCATGGCTTTTTTCAAGCCATCTCTACTGTTCTGTTCCCTTCTTACTTTACTGAGCCTAAATTATGGTCCATATCATGTATTTGCGAAGGTTTTTATGGTGGTGATGGAGGATGATCCAGTCATTTCCCACAAAACAAGCCAGAAGAAATTATTGTGTGTAACTTCTGTGTAAGAATCCTGTCAGTTGTCTTTGGAAAAGAACATTTATGATTGAAATTTTATGCAGGAGAGGTGAGGAAGCTCAGAAGTACAAGGAAATGACCACAACGAAGCATGATATCTTCCTGGACTCCTTTCTCCCAGTTGGATCTTTTAAGAAGCTATACAGTTACACCCACCTTCTCAATGGCTTTGCGCTCCATGCAGAATCTGAAGAGGTGCTTTTTTCATAGCATTTAGCCCGTTTGTTTCAGCTTCTAACAGTTATAGATTCTCAGTAGCTAGCTAATCTGAGTAGTTGGTGTTTTTAGCTTCTAGATTCTAGTTTATTTTTAGATTCTGCAGTTACTAGTTTTCACAATCTGAATCTAAAATCTGAACTGTTTGTTTTTATTTCAGATTCTAGAAGTAATAGAAGTTAAAACAAACAGACCCTAGTGCATGCCATTGTTTTTGTTTTCATTTCTTTACCTGAACACAAAAGCTAGGAATCGGATAGGGAAAGTGTTATTACAAGCTGTGACACTCTTGCCTGACAAAGTAGCATTTCCAGGTCAAGGGATAACCTTCAAACATATAGTGTGTAATAATAAAACATGCTGCTTCTAATATATAAATGTACAGGACCATAAAAGAACAAGGAAAGAGAGGCGAACTCAAATAATGAATTGTTTTGCCAAAGTTATCAGAAATAGTTTTGAAGCAAAATCGGAGAGTTTTATCCAGTTTGATCTTTTCAACATGAGTTATCTTCGACTTGTTCAATTTGTCTACATTATCATATTTTTGTTTATGCAAACATGAAACACGTAACTACTTCATGATCATGCCCAAATTGCAGTTCTGCATAAAAAGGCTCATATAAACTATTGCTAAATGCAAGCACCTTTATTCTTAATCTAACTTGAAGCTTTTTATTTGTTCTATTTATTTGAAAGTTCATTTGAATTGCTTCTCTGATTTATGATTTTTTTCTTTGTTGTAGTTCAAAACTAAATGTTTCTGTATGTGTAATATAGGCAGTTAAAATTCTTAGTGAGTCAAAAGGAGTTAGACTCATCCAAGAAGACATAAAAATGGCCAAGATGACCACATACACTCCGAGGTACATTGGAGCTACTGGAGTTTGGTCACTCCTCGGTGGTGCTGAGAATTCTGGTGATGGAATAGTCATTGGTATGATAGATACTGGCATTGACCCCAAGAACCCAAGCTTTGTTAGCTCATCAGGCGAAGCAAAGCCACCACCTGTCAGTTTCAAAGGAACATGTCACACTGGGGATAGATTTCCTCCAGATTCGTGCAATGGTAAGATTGTTGGAGCTAGGTGGTTTGCACGTGCTGGCCAAGCAACTGGAGAGTTCAATGCTACAGTGCACTATGCATCTCCTTATGATCCTGATGGACATGGCAGGTGCTTGACCCTTGGCTAATACTGCCAATCACTATGTTCTTTTCTTATGACAAGCACATGTTGCATTTTTCAACTTGAAGGAGTTAACAAGTACCAACTGATCAAAACAATTTCTACAGTCACACAGCATCTATTGCAGCTGGAAATTTTCATACACCAGCAATATCTAGGGGCTACAACTTTGGGCATGCAAGTGGTGTCGCACCAGGAGCTCAGTGAGTGAACAATTCTTATTCCATTCTTCAGATGTTCAAAGCAAATCCTGAGTGACAAAACAGTTCCATTTGTACTCTTATGTTGTGTTCTGCTCTGATTATGCTGGCAGTCTTGCAATCTACAAAGCTGCCTATTCTTTTGGTGGATACATGTCTGATGTTATAGCTGCAGTTGACCAGGTTTGTCGATCATACTTCTTTTTTTTTGCATAACTACTATTTTGATTCCATAGGTTAAATACATGTGTAACTTATCTGTAGGCAGTAGAAGATGGAATCAATATTATCAGTCTTTCGATGGCACCTACTTCTGTTACAACTTGGCCAGCATCGTTCCTCAATTTGCTTGAGACACAACTGCTCCTTGCCACCAAAGCTGGGGTCTCAGTTGTTCAGGCAGTTGGCAATGGAGGCCCTGATGCAAACTCAGTAGTTTCTTTCAGCCCATGGATTACTAGTGTTGGAGCATCCACAACTGACAGGAAGTATAACAAATCGATTATAACTGGAACTGGGCAAGTCTTCTCTTGCGGCGGCCTTTCCCGTAATTCATTTCAACCTAACTTTGTAGATGAATAATAAAATTGTAGATTTTTCATGTTATAGTGTTTAACTGAACATACTGAGTTCCCATTTTTTTTCTATCTTTGCTTTCAGAAATCGTTGCTGATCTTGCTCTGTATAGATTCATTGTCCTAGATTACAGCATCTTTCTGTTAGGACCGCACTTAAGTAGCTAAAATTTAACAAGATTATACTGTATGTATCTTCATTTCAAATTCTTCATCCGGTACTAATTCAGTTTCAACCATCTTACTTGTTCTGTCCAGCATCGACACCAGGCGAAACCATGTATCCACTTGCATTGGCTGATGATGTGAGCGTCACTAATTCCACTGACGGATCTTCCAATTGCCAAGATCCAAATATCTTCGTAAGATCTCTTGTCCAGGGGAAGGTGATTATTTGCATGTTTGTCTCGTCAAACTACTATGAAGGCGACAGCCTTGCTGGCATCATCGATACGATTCAGAAAATTGGTGCTGCTGGAGTAGTCATCACTGACCGTTATTCAGGTGACGTCGACATTGAATATCAGCCCACATTTCCGACAACATTTCCTTCAGCCGTAGTTCTAAACGGTGTCGATACACAGGTGGATGTAGAACTATTTTTTCAGACCAAATAATTTGCTAATGTCTTTAAAAGAAAAATAAGTTTCTGCATCCTTATTCAGTTTTGGCTTGTGGTTTGCCATTCTCTTGTCAGTAAACTGTCTTCTGCAATCGGGTGCAGGCTCTTCTTGAGTACTACGACAACAACTCAGTTCGAGACGACCAAGGAAGTGTCACCACGTTTGGCGCCACCATCCGAATTCTGGAGGGACGGCGCGCAAGCTACACTAGGGAGGCCCCCGTCGTCACCGATTACTCGTCGAGGGGGCCGGACGTGGACAACATGCAGATGCAAGCGGCGGACGTTCTGAAGCCGAACGTCATGGCGCCGGGCCAACACATCTGGGGAGCCTGGAGCCCGACGAGCGATGCTATGGCAGAGTTCCATGGTGAAAACTACGCGTTGCTGTCCGGTACAAGCATGGCCACCCCGCACGTCGCCGGGGTGGTGGCCCTGATCAGGCAGAGGCACCCCAAGTGGAGCCCTGCCATGGTCATGTCGGCGATCATGACGACGGCCGACGTGGCCGACCGTTCTGGGAGGCCCCTGATGGCGCGGCGGGACGAGGGCGTCATCGAGCGCGCGACGCCGTTCGACATGGGCGCGGGGGCCATCAACGCGGCGCGCGCCGTGGACCCGGGCCTGGTGTTCGACGCCAGGTACAGGGACTACCTGCAGTTCCTGTGCGCCGTACCGGGCGTGGACGAGGCCGCGGTGCTACGCGCCGTGGGCGCTCCGTGCCCATCGTCGCGGGCGCGATGGTGCTCGGACCTGAACACGCCGAGCGTGACGGTGGCGAGCCTGGTGGGGTCACGGCGGGTGGACCGTCGGCTGACGAGCGTGGGCGCGGAGAACGAGACCTACATGGCGTACGTGCAGGCCCCCGGCGGTGTGGCTGTGCGCGTCTCGCCGGACGTGTTCACAGTCGCCCCCGGCGCGACGGCCACGCTAAGGATCGTGCTCAACACCACCGCGCCGGGCAACGCCTTTAGCTTCGGCGAGGTGGTGCTCAAAGGCGACAAGAAGCACACCGTCAGGATCCCCCTCGCCGTCTATCCCGCCGCGGCGTTGGGCCCGTGAAGCCGAGCAAGTCCGACCAGATGTATACATAATATATCTACGTATGGATGGAGCTGTACGATCCGTGGCACGTATACATGAGAAAGCAAGAATGAATATAATACTACGTACTCGAGCTTATGCCCTCTGAATCGCCGTATGCCCGTATCTGGCCCTTACAAAGTTGATCTGACCGTCTGACGGTTCACGTATGCCCAGGCCCACGGTCCAATCTTGGAGTGCGCTGTCAGGAACCTGCCGCCACGGCCGTTGCTGGATGAGCTACAGCCTACAGGACAAGCTAGCAAAACCTGACCGCAAGGTACATGCAGGTCCTGAGGTTTAGGAGTTCGAACTAAGTTTTAGGACTTTTTATATATAATTAAAATATACGTAAAAATAGTATTATATAAAATAATGATTACATATTAAAGTACTTTAAAAATTCATGTCCGCGAAGTCATTGATGATGTTATCAATATCAATCTCATCTAATAAGTATTTCTCAATGTATAAAGTTGTCAAACCATTTAATCTCTTTTGAGACATTGTAGATCTTAAATTTTTCTTTAACAATTGTAATTTTAAGAAGGTTCTTTCAATTGATGCCACAATTATATGTATAGTAAAGAAGATACAATAAACATTTGAAATATTAGGATAACAATATACTTTTGTTACAAACTCAAAAATCTCCATAGCCGATATTGGTTTATCTTGCAAAGTGAATCACATAATACTTAACTCAGATAAACAATGATGAGAGAATATTATTGCCAATGTTGTGCAACACACATTTAGTTCAGGAACATCCAATAACTTTAAGGTTGTTGAACTCATTAAAAACTCAAATATTTTTTTGAATAATTAGAGTTCTTCAAATCTCCTTTTCAATGAATTGATTGTCATATCAACCATAAGCCGACAATAATTAATTTCAAATTGTTTCTTTGCTTCTAAGATTATTTTCTCACTATTATTTTCATCAAATTGCTTCTTTCTAAGAGCACGACATTTTACTGGGAATGATAGCTCCATACATATTTCAGATGCAATTTCTTTAGCAATGCCCATATTAAAAGCAAATCCTTCATTTATATTGGTGTTGAAATAAATCAGTGTACCTTCTATTTGTCTTAAGGTAGACTCAATGCACATTTACGGTGATTGCAACTTCTTGCTTATTTTATTTATAGTAAATAAAATATCATGCTAAATAACCATGCCAAATATAAGCTCAATGCTTCCAAGCACTTCAAATAAATTTTTTGCATCACTCCTATCCTTTGCTTCAATAACACTATCTTCACTTAACTTAAGTAAAGTTTTTCTTAGCTGAGGAGCTTGATATATAATTGTTGCGAAACTTTTGATTCGACTCTTCCAACATATGTTGCTCAAAGATTTAACAATTAAACCATCAACATAGTAAAGTAAAAAAATTCAATTTTTTGGTGGAACTGACAAATAATACATATATCCATTGTACAATTCCAAAAAATGTGATAACTTTGCTACAAGACTTAGCCATATCACAAAGAGTAAGATTATGATTATGATAACCACACAACATATACAAAGTTCTTGGATTTATATTAAGCAATCATCTTTAAACCCCCTTGTGTGATCTTGTCATATTAGAACCGTTATCATAACTTTGTCCTCTAATATGATCAATATCAAGATCGAATGACTTAATGAAATCAACCAAAACATTAAAAAGTCCCAAACTAGATGTGCCATCTACCTTCAAGAAACCAAGAAAATACTCCTCTATTTTAATTTGACAATCAAACATGTTAACACATAGAACTAACATAGTCATTTGTTCTTAGTGACAAACATCTGAGGTACAACCAAGAATAACAAAATTTAACCTATATTCTAAAATATCTAATCAGCTCTTAATTTAATCGCACAAGCATATATTAGTGCGCACTTTGCAGTCGTTGTAGAATAACACTACAACGGAATTTCCAGACTTTAGAGATGCAATCATGTAGTGATGTAGAGTGTTGGCGTAGGCTTCCAGGAATTGTGGCCCTATAGCGGTTGGCGGCAATGGACAACGCAGCAGTGCATCACACAACACACCTGACACCGCTCACACGGCGCAGAGACACATAGGAATGTAGGATCAGGAGACCGACGAGTGCTGCAATGATGGGCGTATATGAAAGAGGAAGAAAAAATAATTTTTGCAACTTACTGTGTGGCTTGTGGGGCGATCTACATTGATTTTATTCTAATTCCTATAAAATCAAGACCCTATATATATAGCGGGATCACCGGAATGTGGGGCCTAGGGTGTCGGCATCGGTGTCCCCTAGGGTTGTCCCTGGCAAGGTAGGACGAGCTGGTGAAATATGGTGGCAAATAAATTCGACCTAAAAAGCCAAGCTCGTGCGTTTCTATGGGTCGGTCTAGGCTAATTAGCTGTTGTAATTAGCCCATGTAAGAGGGGTAAATACTTTGGGTATTGAAGGATGAAAGGTGGTGAATGAAGATGTGGTGGCTTGGCTTGGCAATTGCAATATTGTGCAAGAATGTTCCTTTGACATACGGTAGGTTCTAACATTCTAGTATCAAAGCTATCACATTGATCTGTAATGTCTTGGCTATAAAGAATCCTTGGTGAGAGGTTGGAATATACAAGAAATTACATAATCTATAAAGAACTCCTCAATCTGGTTAGGTGAGCTTGGAGGGATCAACGCGTAGTCGGTGATCATGGAGAAGCCTAGATATATAACCAAGCAAGTCGCACATATCATGGCGATGGGGGAAACTAGACCTCCTGCTCAAGAAGGTGGATGAAGGAGAAATCAGGTGCAGAGGCAGAGTAGAGGGGGCACTTTAATCTACTATTTATGAAGGCAACAATTGAGACTTGGATGACCGAAGTTGAGAGAAAGATCAAGAAGATGGAAGATATCAAGGATAAGGAGGAAGAGATAGGCCTTCCACCTGTAGGCTCTCATCGTAGTTTGGTTTTAGCGGGGACTAGATAAAATTTCATCAGAAGAGGTGAGGATGAAGGTGTACAGTTTGAGGTAAATTTATCTCCCAACCATGTCAGCAATTTAAGTCCCCACCAAGGTTTTGTGCCGGGTTTGCTAGGAGTTAAGGCACCTGTGTATCAAGGTTCAGTTACATAGGAATAGGGGCACTACTGGCCATGAATTGCCATCAATTCGATGGAGATATTCCTCACATGTGGCTTAGTAACTGCAAGGCATATTTTGAGACATGTGTGATGCATACTAAAAACTAGGTTTCGGTTGGTTACTTTAAGCTTTGTAGGGAACGTTGCGTTTTGGTTGCAGTCTGTGAGGTCTTAGCTTGTTAGAATCTCATAGGAGTCACTTTGTGAGCAAGTTTGTGCATGCTTCAGTCAAGACAAGCAACAATCTTGGATCCGGTAGTGGTTTACTGTGAAGTAGGAAGGAACTATAGCAGTATATGTTGAGAAGTTTGATGCATTGATGCACCAACTCATGGCCTATTATAATTCTCTCGGCCCGATTTATTTGTTACTCATTTTGTGGAAGGATTAAGGACTATCATCTAAGTTGTGATGATGATTAAAGGGCCCCAAGATTTTGATGTTGCATGTTCACTTGTATTCTTTTAGGAAGAGGTATTAGAAGATGTCAAGAAAAAGGATTATCTCAGGAATACTAGCAAGAGTGTTGTCAGGAATTATTCCAAGGAGCACAGTCTACTCTATCGTTGCTAAGTAAAACAACCAATGGCATGAGTACTGAAAATCATCGGGGTATAGAAGGGCTTGTAGTGACTTAAAAATAAGATAGAGTCTCAGCACTTAGGCCATATAGATGGTCTAAGGGGTTGTGGTTTACTTGTGGGAGTGTTGGGGAAAGGATCACAAGTGTTCCTCATCCATCTAACTACATATTATCAAGGAGTTGCATTGATGATCAATTGGGAATGAAGACAAGTGGATTTAGAACCTTGCCTAGGGACATGCTAGTTTGTATTGCTGATGCGGGTTATTTGAAGTGTTCAATGGTTGTGACAAATTGTCATTGGAGTATGCAAGGCAGTAACTATGTTAATAACTTCAGGTTGATTGCTATAGGAAGCTATGATGCAATCCTAGGAATGGACTTGCTTCAATAGTTTAGTCCAATGATGATTGATTTGGTCCAAAATGGCTTGAATTCAATCAATAAGGCTAGATGATACGAGTACAAGTAATTATTCCTCAGTTGACTAAGTGTAGTTGTATCACCGGTGAATAAGCTAGAGAGTTGTACTGGCAGGAATCATTAATCTATATGATGTGCCTTTGGGCTAGTAAGCTTGAGTTTGAGGATAATACTCCTAAGGAAATACAATAATTGTTTGATGGATTCCACAACATCTTTGAAGAGCCTAAGGAACTTCCTCCAAGACGCTAGTATGATAATAGCATATCACTATTGCTAGGAACTAAGCCTATGAATATCAAGCCATAGAGGTATAATCATGTCTAAGAAGATAGAATTGAGAAGCATGTGAATAAAATGTTGCAATATGGAGTTATTCATCAAAGTATTATCACTTTTTCATCTCCTACGTTACTAGTCAAGAAAAAAGATGGTACTTGGAGGATGATGATTGATTACTGTCAATGGAATGCTATAACAGTTAAGAGCAAATATTCATTCCCCATCATTGATTAGCTCCTAGATGAGCTACAAGGGAACTAAGTACTTTTCCAAATTGGATTTGTATTCTGGGTATCACCAAATCTAGTTATTTGAAGGAGAAGAGCGTAAAATAGCTTTCTAGATGCATATGGGACACTATGAGTACAAAGAAATCTTAGAAAAAACATCAATCGATAGCTGATCGGATGATAACTGAGTAGGGATTAATTGGTTAATTGAGAGATTAACTGAATTAATCAGTCACCTAATTAATTGATAATATAATACATCATGTGTTTATAGTTAACATGTATATACTTTTCAAAAGAAATTTTTTCTATTTCTCTGTCTCTCATTCTCTCTTCCTTTCTCTTTTTTCTTATTATCTCTGCCTGTCTTGTCTACCTTTTTCACATCTCTCTGTGGACTGTGTCGCCGCTCTCTTTTCTACCTTTTCTCACATCTCTCTGCAGACTATACTATGCTCTCTCTTTTCTCATCTCTGTGTAGATTGTGCTACTGCTCTCTCTTGTCACATTGTGCTACCATATCTCTCTCATCCTCTCTTTTTCTCACATCTTGTTTGGATGTTTGTTTCCCCATTCATTTCCTGCCACCTCTCCATTTCTCCATAGACACCACACATTCTTCCCTTCTCTCTTGTTCTCCACTAAAGCTGAAGAATGCTAGCATGAGCTATGATGGGAGCAAGTCTAGCATGCGCTTGGCGAGCTTAACATGGACCTAGCGATGGCGGCGCAAGTCTGACAAGGCCACTTGGTGTGGACCCAACAACGGTGATGGCAAAAGCTCCACGTAGATTAGGGAGTGATGGGCGCCAGCGTAGATCCATGACTACATTGATTATATACTGATGATTAATTAGTTTGGGACCGATTAATTAAGTTGACTAGCCAATTAATTGGCCACCTGATTAATACTTCGATTTTGGGATAAATTAAATGTAGTGCTACCAATCGATAGTTAATTGTCTGATTAATCGGCGAATCGAGCGATTTTTCATCGCTGGTACAAAGTTATGTCTTTTGGCTTGATAGGAGCACCTGGCATGTCCAAAGAGCCATGAACTACACTCTAGAACTAGTGTTATGGAAGTATGCTCTTGTATATTTCGACGATATATTGTTCTATAGTCCAGGCATGAGTTCTCATTTGCAGCACTTGAAGCGAGTAATGGAGCTTCTTCGAGAGCACCAATGGAGGGTAAAGCTTAGTAAGTGTTTTTTAGATAGTCTAACCTTTCTTATCTGGGACATGTAATCAATATAGAGGGAGTCTCAACCAACTCGAGAAAGATACGAGATGTTGTCAATTGGCTTAGACCAGAAACAATCAAACAATTGAGGGGATTCCTTGGTTTGGCTAGATATTACCAAAAACTCATGAAGGGATTTAGAATCACAAGTAAACCATTGACACAATTATTAAGAAAGGATTTTGTTGGACCGGAAACGGTGACCAGAGGGGGGTGAATGAGAGTTTTTAAAATTTCAGGCTAAAGATAGCCTTTTGTTTTAAAACAGTCTCCTGCGGAACAAGCTTCGAACACACCCTTCGGAGGTCTGGTTCAGAGGTATTTCATAGCTCCAAAACCAGGCTTCACGAGGAGCAAAAGTTCGAAGTTAAGAAGACTTCGCTCCACCCACAAACCAAAAACTTAACTCTGCCAAGTCAGTGCAGGCTCCGCACACTGGGTCTGGCGCCTACACATGCCCTCCAAGCCTTAGTCTAGCGCCTACACATGATAAGAGAATCTCGATCGCTCCGTGCTGGGGTGAGTGAAAGCATGATGAGGCATCCAGCACTGAGTGATACGAGTAGTAGGCACAGTAAAAATAGATTGTCTACGCACAGGAAAATCAGAATGATGCAAAGTGCGAGGTCTACCTACATGTTGTGACCCAAATGCATGACGAGGTCTCCTAACCTGTCGAGGCACAAAGCTACTCACTCGGGGTCTACCACCATACGGAACATGGTGAACACCTCGAGGAGCAAAACATCTCCAGGAAGTACGAGGAGCCTCGAAAACAGGATGTGAGTAAAACTCAGACTCATGCATACCTAGAAATGGGTAATGCATGTTCTGGAAACTCATCGCCTGAGAGCGTCGCTCATCCTTGATGCAATGAAAACAGAACCCAACCAGATGACCCGCCCGTTGATAGTAGGAACAATGAAAAACTCTCCTAGGGGCACTCACATGGGTCATAGGAGCAATCCTCACATGCTCCTTGGGCTTCTGCTGTGTGGTTTTCTTGGGAGGAATTTTCTTGGTAGGAGGAGTGGTTTTCTTTGGAGTTTGGGTAGGCTTTTTGGCTGATGGAGTGTCTAACCGGGCTCTTTCTTTCTCTAAGGTAGTGGGTGAGGTAAAAATAGTTTTGTTCTCACTATCTGAAGGAATCCTCTCAAAACCAAATCCTAGAGCAAGTCCTGTCAACACACATCTTGGTCTTGGCCAAGAGCAAGTCCATCCTGCCCTTCCCCTCAGTGCATTTGTTGACCACAGAAAGAAGGTATTCATTTTTAGTCATGAGGTTTTCAGCTTGCTCTCTAACAATGCCTAGCTGGTCCTTAAGGGTTATGCAAGTGTCACACACATGTTGCACATCCTTAGAACTACCGGCCCTCTCTAATCTAGCCTCTAAATCCTGAACATGCTTATCACGTAAATTTATGCTCTCACGTAATAAAGAACAGTTCATGCATTCATTTACATCATGAATACTAGAATCAACAATCAAAAGTTGCTTTTGTGCAGTCTCAAGCTCAGAAAGAGTTTGAGCATGCACAGAACGCAACTGAGCAAGCTCACCCATGACAACAGTGCAAGATTCACATTCAGCATCATTAACTCTAGACTTAAGCATGGCATAATCAGTAGAAACAGATTCTAGCCTAAGTCTAAGGTATTTTCTATCTCTAGCGGCTTGCACAAGAAACCTATCCTGACCAAGAACTACTTCATTCAGTTCATCTAATTTAAGTGAAAGCTGGTCATAGGATAGTGGTACCTCAGATGAGTCAATCTCATCGCCGCTGTGATCGCTGTCGGCCATGAAGTAGAGGCCAGTGAAATCTTGTCCCTTCTTGTCCTTCCTTTCCTCCTTCCTTGGGGACTCCTCCTCCTCATCAGAGCTCGACTTCTCAGTTGAGGAAGTGTTGATGTCGCTGAGAGCAACAACAAAAGCTCTGGAAGCATCTTTGGCTAACCTCTTAGCCACCTTGCCACGCTTGCCCTTCACAAAGGGTTTCCTCTCCTTTTGTGGTATTTGGGGCGCTCACTCTCATCTCTCTTCTTGAGTTTAGAACAGTTGGACTTGATGTGAGAACTGTCGCCACACTCAAAACAACCACTAAAACAACTTCTCTGATCCTGTCTCTCATGGTGAAAATGGGTGAACCTTCTGGCAATGAGAGCAAGCTCTTCATCATCTAGAATGTCCACCTGCTCCTTAGTGACGGAGACCAGGGAGGACAAGGCAAAACCACCTGCTAGAACACAAGTGCTAGATGAGCTTGGTTCTGCAGTGGTGCCATGGCTAGTGCTAGAAACTAGTGACAATGGTTGTGGCAAGGAGTTCTTGTGCACTGCAAGAGATGCCTTGGCAATCTCTGTGGACTTCAGCATGCAGAAGAGCTCATCATAGGTCAATGTGTCATAACCTGCGGACTCCTCAATGCTGGATATCTTCACTTCCCATATGCTACGATCAAGAGCATAGAGAAGCTTGATAGCCCTATCATGATCATTGTAAGCAAGCGTCTCGTTGGACCGCAAGTTACTCATTATTGCATCAAAGCGAGAAAACATGGCATCTATAGATTCAACAGGTGCCTGCACAAACAACTGATACTATTGATTGTACGTGCTTTGGCGCCTAGCCTTAACCCGTGTAGAGCCCTCATAAAAAATAGTGAGTGTAGTCCAAATCTCCCTAGCCATCCTTAAGTGTTGAACCCTATCAAACTCACTCTGACTCAAACCAATGAACATTATATTTCTAGCCTTGGAGTTAGCATTATACTGGTCCTTTTCTATTTGAGAGGTGCGAGTTTCAGGGATGGAGTATTGTGAGTCCAGATACTCTGCACTAGCAACTAGTACTAGGCTTCGTATTCTGAAGGTCTAAAATCACACAGATCACGCTGCGCTGAGGACTTTGACAAGGGAAGAAAACAGGCTTCGACTACAGACCACTTAGTGCTTTGCTAGTAAATGGTGAGGGGTTACCTCAGTTTACACAGAGCGAACTTACACTGAAAAACACACTTCACACGTACTGATCACTCACACACTTCTCCAAAAACACTCTAGTGCAATAAACTCAACCCAGAAAGAAGTGAAGCACAAAGAGATCAAGACATGCAGTGCAAAGCAAGCATACAAGTTCAAACAGTAAATGAAAATAGAATCAAGGTTTCATTGCTTGAACAGGGAATACAAAATGAACTCACAGACTGAAGACAAGAGAATGGCGGCTAGCACAGGAGTTCTAAAAATGGCTGCTCAAAGTGTTGCTGTTGCCTAGCTAGCCTCCACTATTTATAGGCACTATTCAGCCCTGTAATAGACTACTTTACTCCTAGGGGTTACACCGATTTTGTCTCATCAGAACAGGGGGTAAATATGGTAGTCTACTTTACTTGGAGGCTTCTTTTGTCAGCTTCGCAGAGGAGACAGCATCAGCTTTTGCAGAGCAGACACGATCAACCTCCGTCAGTCTGTGTATAGAATCCATGCATGGCCGAAGTACCTCAAGTCAGCCACACTCAGAAGCCCCACCTTTGGAGTACCACCCTTCGAAGTCCCTCCTTCGTCCAGGGCCTCCGCATGAAGCATTCCGTGAGCACTTCATCGCAGTGTCTCTCCCCGAGCACACTCCTCGATGAACCTCACCCGGACCATGCCTTGGATGCACCTTGACTTCTGAGACCTCCGTTGGGTAAACCTTTGAGTGCCTCCCTCCGGAGCACACTTCGAATTCCTTGCCTCATTGCCTGAGGACTTTGTCCACCATACTCCAAAGTCACTCCATTTGGAGTACCCTTCTAAGTGCCTCGCCTGTGAGTGCTTCGTCTCGGGGTACCTTGAGAAACCATGTTGAAGAATATGGTTTTGATATTCCAGATGTGATGAGTGATTGTCAACGGAAGTCAAAGGAAGGGAGAGATGAAGACCTGCCGAGTCTGAGGCGCATGTGACTCAGGTACACGGGCAATGAGCGACGACCGGACAGAGGAGCCGCGGAGTCAGGCTGGCCCAATCCGGGTACATGGCTAGGAGCGGCAGATGATCCACCGGTCTGTTGACTGGGTTTGACTCAGGTACACGGGCGGCGAGCGATTGCCGGGCTGAGGAAGTTGCGGGGTCGAGTCGTCCCAATCCGGGTACCCGGTGCGAAGACGGTGGACGCTTTGTCAGTTTCGGCGCAAAACTAACAACCTATGATTATTTTGTTTTTAGGGTATTAGTAATTAGTTTTAAGTTTAGAATATTTTATTTGAGTCAGGTGATTTTTCTAAGAATATTTTAGTAATTTTCGGAATTTATTTTAGAGACAGTTTAATTTACCCTAGGGGTAAATTAGTCTTTTTATGTATTAGGATTTGCCTATAAATAGGCCCCTATCCCCATGGGGATAGATGACTATTTTCAATAGATCAATCTGCAGTCCACTAAAAAATTGCTTTTTGTTTTTTGTCTCCACCGCTCCTTTCCACGCGACAGGAGAAACATTTTCGAGACCAGCAGCGCCAGGCGTCTTCTTTCTCCTTTCGACTGCAGCATCTCCCGGCTGGAAAGCTATTCGGTGCAGCCTTTTTGGAGGGTGCGGGGCCCACGACAGGCCTCTGCTGCCACAGCGCGGCGGCCAAGACGCGAAGCCTCTTGCACTGGGACTCACAAATGCCACGGCAGCAGCCGCAGGTTCCAGAGCGTGCAGGCGATTAGCACGCCGGCCGTGCTCCCGTGCGGGCCCCACGGAGTGCGCCCACAGGACGAGTGGCGTCCAGAAGCGCTGAAGCGGCCGTTTTTTTCTTTCTCTGCGAGCACGTCATCTCTGGCGTCCACTGAAAGTTTTTTAGGCGTGCGACGCGGCTACCCGAGATCCTACAGCAAAGCCAACGACGCAAGGGTCGAGATGACACAAGTTAGTTTCCAATCTCCTATTTTTAGTAGATCATTTTTAGAGATAATCATCTATTAATTAATTAGGAAAAACTTGTTTAGAAATTTCGTGGTAATTTAATCTGCCTAAATATTTTAGTACTCGTACATTTTTATTTCAATATTCTTTAATCAGTTCATATAAACAGAAAAATATTATTAGTTGCAATAATAATTTTTATTCTAGATTTACATGCAATATTTTAGGTTTATTACTGGATTAAATCTTATTGATCCATGGTTTATTCATTTGATCAGTATTTTATTTCTAGACTGAAATATAAATATTTCGTGCTTTATCTAGATGTTTTATTTTTAATATCTTTTCGATTAAGACACCGGTCATTTTTTTGGCTAGACAAATTTAATTCCAATAATTTGCTTTGCTGATATTATTTGTCTGGTTAAGCTCGTTTGGGTGTTGGGTTTATAATATAGTTTAACAAGAAATTTTTAGGCGCCCATTCACCCCCCTCTGGTCGCTACTTTTGGTCCTACAAGTGGTATCAGAGCAAGGTTAGGTTTTTCTAATATCTTAACCGATTCAAAACCTAGGTAGTGACCATGACGTCTTCTGGTAAAATCCCATCCCTAGAAGCTTTTGGCTACACTTATTGGAAGACTCGCATGCGAGCATACCTTATGAGCCAGAGCTCGGACATATGGGAGATTTGTGTTCATCCTAGTTTCACCATAACAACTATTGTTGCGGATACTGTTGCTGATGTAATTACTCGACATCAAAATAATAGTAAGGCGGTGAACATTTATTTTCTAGTCTAGGTCCTAGTGAGTTTGAGCGTGTTAGCCATCTCACCACTGCTAGAGAGATCTGGGCTACCCTCTAGGCACACCATGAGGGGACAGCTTAGGTCAAGGCTAGGCTCTACCAGACCTACCGGCGTGAGTATGCAAATTTCTCACAGAAGCCGGGTGAGACTGTTGAGGCCTTGTTTGGTTGTTTTCAATCGATCATTAACAAGTTTCGTGTTAACAAGGCCGAGGGTGATCAGCTGGTCTCAGATCATGAACAGGCCCTTAAGGTACTCCATACCTTGGACCCTAAGATCTGGGAGATCAAGGTCTCTTCTATTGTTGAGAGCACATCTTATGATACCTAGACCATCGCAGAGCTTTTTAGTAAGCTCAAGGCCTCAGAGGTCGATATCCAGTTGAGATCAAATCTCACTGGTTCTGGATCAAAGACTCTGGCGCTTGCGACACCATCTACTGATCCTAATGCCATGAGTTGTACTGCATTTTCCTTGATGTCTATTTCCGAGGAACAACTTGATACTCTAGAAGATGATGATTTGTGCTTGTTTAACAACCGGGTGTGACGTGTCTATGATAAGCGAATGTTTAAGAGACACGGCACAAAATCTGGATGCTTTGAGTGTGGTGATACAGGTCATTTCATTGCCGACTGCCCCAAGCAGAAGAATTACAAGAAGGGAACCGGCGGAAACTCCTACGACTCTGACAAGTACGACAACTCTACAAAGGGAAGCCCAAGACGAGATTCTTTCGTAAAGCTTTGAAGGACTACAGGCGTGAGAACAAGAAACGAGACAAGGCTTTCTTCGCCGAGATGGAGAAAAGCTACTCCAAGAGATCCTCGTCTTCCTCCTCATCGTCGAGCTCAAGTGATGAAGAGATCGTGATCAGGAAGGGGAAGGACAGGGATGATCCGGCGGGCCTCTGTTTCATGGCCTTTGGGGACAAGCCGAAGAGACGCTCACGTGACAGCCGAAGACCCCCCGAGATCTTCTGCTCAATGGCTCTTGGGAAGAAGAAAGAAAAGGACTCCTCCGACGACTCCGACGACGACGACGATGAGAAGGTATCATATTATGAACAAGAAGTTGTTAATTTATTAGAACAGAACCGTCAGGAGTTGAAGTATAGGGAGAAACTGCTTAGAGGGGCTAAGAAGAGGATAGATGAGCTTGAGAGTGAGCTTGCCACAACAAATGGCAAGATTGAGAGTCTGTCTTCTTCCCCTTGCTTGGGTGATAGTGGTGAGTGCCCTAACTATGAGGTGCTGTTGTGTGACCTGACGACTCTTAAGTCCAGGTACACAGAGAGAGTAGATGAGAGAGATGCATTGGCCACTGAGCTTGAGAGCGCTCAACAGGAGCTAAAAGATGCTCATGCCACTGTCATCGCACCTTGTGTAGACTGTCCATCCCATTTAGCTAGTATAGCTGAGCTGAGAGCCAAGAGTGATGAGCAGTTGAGCGAGTTAGCTGGAGTGAGAGCTGAGTTGGAGCAGACTAAGCTAGAGCTTGAGACCTTGTCAGTTCCACCCACTGTTTATGAGAACTGTTTGTCCATTATAATGGAGTTGATCAAGCTAAAAGCTGAGAAGTCTGTCGAGGTTGATAAAGAGTGTGAGATCTGCTTGTCTCAGGTGGAGGTGTTAGCTTCTTTGACAGAGGAGCTAGCTGATGTTTAGAACGAGAACTTTTACCTTCGTCAGATCCTGAGTTGGATTAGTGCTAGAGAGCCACAGCTCGGCATGATGATCCAGCAGTTCAAGAGACATGATGGGTTTGGGGTAGGTTACACCTATACCAAGGCTGATTTTGAGAGTGCCATTAGCCGAGCAGTGGAGTGGAGTAAGATGACTCCCGAACAGAGATATCCCAAGACTCACTCCACTAAGTCCTTTAAGGATAGTCAGCCCAAGGATGGGGTGATCCAAGAACAACCTAAAGCTCCACCTAAGAAGCAGATTTGGGTTCCAAAGCCTAAAACTCTCCACATTTCTCTTGACTCCTTACCTGGACCTTCTCACACCAAGGATGCTACACCCAACACCACCAAGCCTAAGAACCCTAAGCCACAACAACATCCCAAGAAGCCTACCTATCACTGTGAGTTTTGTCAGAGAGACGGGCATCTTGAGGAGTTTTGCTTCAGGAGGAAGCGGGTTGAGTGAGCAGAGAGAGCTCGAGGTGGGCAGGAGCAGTTCTACCAGTAGGGTGGTAGACAGAGAGTTCCTCGACGTAGAGAGAGGCTAGAGGCCAGGCCACGTCGTGTAGGTGGTGGTAGAGGAGACGGTTCTCATAACCGTGCTCCGGAGGGTGGTTTCCATTCCGGCCGAGTTCCAGATCGTTATGGAGACGGTTCTGGACCTCGTGACCATGATTTTAGGTAGAACAGAGGATCGTGCTTTGATTCGCATTTTGGTCCAGACTCATATGATTCCTTCTGCTTTCCTACTTATGAGCAGATGGCTCGACACTGGTTCAGTACTTTTGCTAGACCTAGTGGTCGACCATTTGCTCCCACTCATGACCATTGATCTTGCAGGATCGAGGACTGGAGGATGTATGGATCATGGATTCAGGATGTTCTCGCCATATGACGGGACACCGCAGATGGTTCTCCAGCCTCACTCCCCCGAGCTCCAAGGAATACATCAATTTTGGGAACAGTGGTCAAGGGAAGGTACAAGGTATTGGGTCGATTCGTATTTCTGATTATTTCTCTTTGAAGAATGTTGCTTTAGTTGGAAATCTGGACTTTAATCTAATTTCTGTTTCGCAACTGCTTGAGGATGGTTTAGAAGTACGCTTTAAGAAGGGCATGTCTTCTGTTGTTTATTCTAGAGGATCTTTAGTTTGCTGGATCTTACCTTTTGGTAAGGTTTTTCGTATTGATTTCTCTAGTACTTCTGGCCCTTCTCGTTGTCTGATGGCTAGATCCTCCTCTGAGCTATGGAAGTGGCATAGAAGGTTAGGCCATTTGAGCTTTGATTTGCTTGTCAGGTTGAGTTCTATGGATCTTATCCGAGGTTTGCCTAAGCTTAAGATGGAGAAGGATCTAGTGTGTCATCCTTGTCGTCATGGGAAAATGGTTGCCGCTTCTCATGCACCTGTGACTCAGGTGATGACTTCTTACCTGGGAGAGCTATTGCACATGGACACAGTAGGTCCAGCTCGAGTACGCTCAGTCGGTGGGAAGTGGTACGCTCTTGTGATAGTTTACGATTTTTCTCGATTTTCGTGGGTTTACTTTCTAGAGTCTAAGGATGAGACTTTTCAGTATGTTCATGACCTGATTTTGAAGCTGAAGAATGAGAACAATGGTCTGATGCGAGCAATTCGTTCGGACAACGGATCTGAGTTTAAGAACTCTCAGTTCGTCAGTTTTTGTAGTGATCAGGGTCTTGATCATCAGTTTTCTGCTTCCTTACACTCCCCCACAGAACGGCGTTGTGGAGCGAAAGAACCACACATTTGTCGAGATGGCCAGGACGATGCTTGATGAGCATAGGACTCCTAGGCGTTTTTGGGCTGAAGCAATGAACACAACTTGCTATCTTGCCAATCGCATTTTCCTTAGAGTTTACTTAGGTAAGACATCATATGAGTTGCGCTTTGGTAGACAGCCCAAGGTGAGTCACTTGTGAGCTTTTGGATGCAAGTGCTTTGTGCTTAAGAAGGGAGGTCATTTGGACAAGTTTGAGTCTCGTTGTTGGGATGGAGTCTTTCTAGGTTATGCTTTGCATTCACGAGGCTTTCGTGTTTGGAACCTAGACTCCCAGATGCTTGTTGAGACGTGTGAGGTTTCCTTTAATGAGTCTTTGCCCTCACCGACTCCTTCTTTTGAGCTTTCTAGAGATGATGAGCTTGGAGAGTCCATCTTCGAGGAAGATGATGACCCTCCTACTGATGATGAGGGTGGGCCCTCAGCACCGCCTGCAGACCCCACACCTTCTGAGACTTCGACTGAGGATGAGGACGGACCTCTAATTACTCCTTCTACTTCGATCGAGCCTCCTTAGCCGAGTCCAGAGGTGCTAGGTGTTGACTTTGGTGAGATGACTTCTCAGCCAAGTCAAGAGGAGCCAGTTACTAACTCTGGTGAGGTGACTTCAGATCACCTAGGATCCCGAGCAGTTCAGTGTGATCACCCTTCAGAGCTCATCATAGGTGATCTTACGGAGAGATCTTTACGTTCCTCAGCTGGTTCACTTGCTATGTTTGCTGAGTCTGCTTTTGTTGCTAGTTTTGAGCCCCGATACGTTTCTCATGCTCTTTCCGATTCAAATTGGATCAACGCCATGCAAGAAGAGCTTGAAATTTTGTTCGCAATCGGGTTTGGACACTAGTTGAGCTACCACCTGGATGCAACACCATAGGCACCAAATGGGTGTTTAAGAACAAACAAGGAGAAGATGGTGTTGTGGTGCGTAACAAAGCTCGACTAGTGGCACAGGGTTTTTGTCAAAAAGAAGGCATTGATTTTGAAGAGACCTTCGCCCCTGTTATCGTCTGGAGTCCATTCGTATTCTTTTGGCTTTTGCTGCTTCTAAAGGTTTTAAGCTTCATCAAATGGATGTCAAGAGTGCTTTTCTAAACGGGTATATAGAAGAGGAGGAATATGTCAAGCAACCCCCCGGTTTTGAGAACCCTAAATTTCCACGACATGTTTACAAGTTGCAGAAGGCTTTATACGGTCTGAAGCAGGCCCCCAGGGCTTGGTATCATCGCCTGAAGCATTTCTTGTTGCAGAAAGGTTTTGTAATGGGTTATGTGGACAAGACTCTTTTCTTGCTTAGAGATGGCGTAGACTTATTGGTTGCTCAGATTTATGTGGATGACATTATTTTTGGTGGTTCTACTAATGAGCTTGTTTCCAAGTTTTCTGAGCAGATGCATAGCGAGTTTGAGATGAGTCTCATGGGAGAACTCAAGTACTTTTTAGGGCTCCAGATCAAGCAGATCAAGTACACACAGGACATGCTAAAGAAATTTGATTTTGGTGGAGAGCTAAAGCCACAGATGACCCCAATGGGCACATCTAGAGGTCTGGACAAGGACGAGGATGGCGTCAAGGTAAATGAGAGAGAGTATCGAGGGATGATCGGTTCGCTACTATACTTGACTGTGACGAGACCGGATATTCAGTTTGCCGTAGGTGTGTGTGCGCGTTTTCAGTCATCGCCACGCGCATCTCACCGGCAGGCTGTGAAGCGTATTTTCAGGTATCTTACATATGCTCCTGATTTAGGTCTTTATTATTCTGCATCATCGTCTCTTGATTTAGCTGGTTTTTCGGACGCTGATTTGGTGGGTGCCGGCTGGATCGCAAGTCTACTTCTGGTACTTGCCATCTTCTTGGTTCTTCACTTGTTTCTTGGTCTTCTCGAAAACAATCTGGAGTTGTGCTTTCTACTACTGAGGCTGAGTATGTAGCTACTGCTAGCTGCTGTTCTCAGTTAGTTTGGATGATTTCTACTTTGCGGGATTTTGGGTTGTTTTTCCCTTCGAGAATTCCTTTGTTTTGCGATAGCACCAGTGCAATTAGTGTAGGGAAAAACCTATGTCTTCATTCTAAAACCAAACATATTGATGTGCGCTTTCACTTTCTGAGGGATCAATATGAGAAAGGAGTCATTGATCTTATACGTGTTGATACCCATCAGCAGCTGGCTGATATTTTTACTAAACCCCTAGATCAGTCTACTTTTGAGCGTTTACGAGGGGATTTGGGAGTTGTGTATCCTTTTTAGGATACTTTGAGTCAGTTTTTCCTTTCTTTTTATTTTTTTATTGAGTCTTTTGTGTGCGTTCATATCATGCATAATCATCAATCACATTTTGAGCTTGCTTCTATTACATGATTAATCTGCTTTACTTTCTCTAGCTAGTATATGCTTTTGATTACTTGTCGATGATCATGTTCTATTTGAGTTCACATGATATATCTAATATTTGTCGTATGCATTGTTTTTATGCTTTAAAATTGAAAAATGATCACCATTGCTTCTGGTAACTAGCATGTGTAGGCTGAATGCTTTCGCTATCTTTTACATGCCTTGTAGCTAGATCCTTACTTAGATGCAGATATGCAACTTGGACATTTATATGCTTTAAATATGAAAAATGTGCTATAAAAATGATAAAAAAATTCAGGAAAATGAAAAATTTATGCATTTTTATGATTATTAGAAAAGATCCAGGTGGGTTTGCTTTGTCGCATTGCATTGTTCTAGACTGCCTACCATAGCACTTTGGTATGAACTAGGACGGTGTAATGTATGCCAAGACCAATGTCTTAAGCTTCTGATGGTCCAGTTCTGGCCTAGGCTTGACTTGGTCGGTTAGCATAAGGTTTGACATGCAAATAACCCCTAGCAGAAATGAAAAATAAAAAAATAGCCTGAAAAATTTAAATAGATGACAAGTTTGCTGAAGCACTTTGCTATGGACAATGCTTATCTTGGTAGATATCAGTTAGCTTTTGCATCTCATGCTTTACTTTGCTTGTCAACTAGAAAATGTGGTGATGCTTTTATTTACAAAAATCGAAAAATGTGTGCTAATGACTCTTTTTAGATATCATCTGTTCCACTGATCATGTCATGTATCTTAGACAGTATATCTTTTGCTATACTTGTTAGACGTTGTATTAGCAGTCAATCATATCTAAGAAGCATGCTTTTCACACTCCACCTACACTCCATCTACATTCATGGCATATTTTGAGGGGGAGCTGCATTTCAGGGGGAGTTTGTGTTTATGTCTCTTTAGAGTGCATTTAGTCTCACTTGATGAGTCCAATTGTCAACAAGGGAGAGAAATTTTGGAGTACATTTTTTAGCTTTCTGTGGGATTTATTTTAGGGGGGGTTCCTTGTTGGTACTGAGATTTGCACTTGCTTTTGAGTCTTTATTTTTGGTTAATCATAATGACCATTTTTCTTGCTTCTGTTTGGCTTTTGGTCATTAGTGTTAAATTTTTATTTTCTTTCTTCTATTTTCTTTTGTCTTTGTTTTTCTGTTTCCACATGTTTTGCAGGTTCTGGAGATGAGCTGAAGAGGGTGTTGACAATGCACTCATCAAGGGGGAGATTGAGAAACCATGTTGAAGAATATGGTTTTGATATTCCAGATGCAATGAGTGATTGTCAACGGAAGTCAAAGGAAGGGAGAGATGAAGACCTGCCGAGTCTAAAGCGCTTGTGACTCAGGTACACGGGCAGTGAGCGACGGCCGGGCAGAGGATCCACGGAGTCGGGCTAGCCCAATCCGGGTACATGGCTAGGAACGGCAGATGATCCACCGGTCTGTTGACTGGGTTTGACTCAGGTACACGGGCGGCGAGCGATTGCCAGGCTGAGGAAGATGCGGGGTCGTGTCGGCCCAATCCGGGTACCCGGTGCGAATATGGTGGACGCTTTGCGAGTTTCGGCGCAAAACTGACAACCTATGATTATTTTGTTTTTAGGGTATTAGTAATTAGTTTTTAAGTTTAGAATATTTTTATTTGAGTCAGGTGTTTTTTCTAAGAATATTTTAGTAATTTTCGGAATTTATTTAGAGTCAGTTTGGGTAAATTAGTCTTTTCATGTATTAGGATTTGCTTATAAATAAGCCCCTATCCCCCTGGGATAGATGACTGTTTTCAATAGATCAATCTGCAGTCCACTAAAAAATTGCTTTTCATTTTTCGTCTCCACTGCTCCTTTCGACGCGACGGGAGAAACATTTTCGAGACCAGCAGCCAGCAGCGTCAGGCGTCTTCTTTCTCCTTTCGGCTGCAGCATCTCCCGGCTAGAAAGCTATTCGGTGCAGCCTTTTTAGAGGGTGCGGGGCCCACGGCAGGCCTCTGCTGCCACAGCGCGGCGGCCAAGACGTGAAGCCTCTTGCGCTGGGACTCACGAACGCCACGGCAGCAGCCGCAGGTTCCAAAGCGTGCAGGCGATTAGCATGCCGGCCGTGCTCCCGTGTGGGCCCCACAGAGTGCGCCCACAGGATGAGCGGCGTCCAGAAGCCCTGAAGCGGCCGTTTTTTCTTTCTCTACGAGCACGTCATCTCCGGCGTCCACTGAAAGTTTTTCAGGCGTGCGGCGCGGCTACCCGAGCTCCTGCAGCAAAGCCAACGGCGCAAGGATCGAGATGACGCAGGTTAGTTTCCAATCTCCTATTTTTAGTAGATCATTTTTAGAGATAATCATCTATTAATTAATTAGGAAAAACTTGTTTAGAAATTTCGTGGTAATTTAATCTACCTAAATATTTTAGTACTCCTACATTTTTATTTCAATATTCTTTAATCAGTTCATATAAACAGAAAAATATTATTAGTCGCAATAATAATTTTTATTCTAGATTTACGTGCAATATTTTAGGTTTATTACTGGATTAAATCTTATTGATCCATGGTTTATTCATTTGATCAGTATTTTATTTCTAGACTGAAATATAAATATTTCATGCTTTATCTAGGTGTTTTTTTAATATCTTTTCGATTAAGACACGAGTCATTTTTTTGGATAGACAACTTTAATTCCAATAATTTGCTTTGCTAATATTATTTGTTTGGTTAAGCTCATTTGGGTGTTGGGTTTATAATATAGTTTAACAAGAAATTTTTAGGCGCCCATTCACCCCCCCCCCCTCTGGTCGCTACTTTCGGTCCTACATACCTTTAGCCGGAGCCACCCTCCGCACTCTCTGTTTCGCCTGGCGCACCTTGACCCAGGGACCAACCTCGACCCACCGCAGCCTTCGTGATCGAGCTCCTCGTTCGCCTGGTATCGAGCCTCCCGCTTGACCCAGGTTCACTTGCTGCGAACCGTCCGTCGCCTTCGAAGTCACCTACGCACCACAGACAAACAAACAAGTGTATCTAGTACCTCGGAGACCTCTCCGGGTAAACAACCTCCGGTACACACTCTGGTGTACCGCCCAAAGTACCGAACCCTTCGGTACACGTGTCATCGTGCTCTGCCGGACCCCTCCGATAGATACACTCCGCTGCAAGCAGCCGCAGCAACCGAACCCACCGAATCCTTCGGTGAAACAACCTCTGAACCCCTTCAAAGGGACCCCTTCGAATCCAGAGGATAAAATCTGTCAATCACTCATCACACACTCTGAAACCAACCCTTGGTTTCTCAATCTCCCCCTTGATGAGTGCATTGACAACCAAATTCAAGTTCAAGAAAATTTGAAAAAATGTCAGCACACAAGTGACCATAAAAACTCAGAAAAGAGACAAATCATGTCACTTGACAAAAGAATTTCTCTCCCCTTTTCAAAAGAGTAAAAGCCCCTTCAACACATCTTTCTCTTTGCACAATAAAAACTCCCCCTGACTTATTTTTCCCCTTGCTGCAGAGAACTCAAAAATTTCTCCCCCTTTGGCAATGCAAGCATCAAGGAGCATTTAAAAGATGCAAAGCTTCGAAATGGGTAGAATTGCAAAGACATATAAAGCAAAAATATGCCAAACTTAACGAAAATTATCATGTGCTCAGCTCAATGTAACATGATCTAAAAACATGACAACGTGTGATTTCATCATTTTGAAATAAAAGCATCACCACTCAATCAAGGTAACTAGACAAGTAAAAGCAGGGACTGCGCAAAGCTAGTCAATTTCTACTCTATACAGACAAGTCCAGTTCAAGTGGAGTATTGTAAGCAAACTTGATTGACAATGAATTTATACTTGCTGTTCTTTTCATAATGCCAGGGGTTATTTGTTCGTCTACCTTATACTTTCCAATCAAGCCAAACCTAGGCAAGAAAGCCATCAGAAGCTTAAAGCAGTGATTTTGACATACACTAAATTATTCTAGTTCATACCAAAGTGCAATGGTAAGCAGTCTAGAATAAAGTAGTGCGACAAACAAACCCACCTGTATCTTTTCATTTTTAGCATTCAAATCATGGATTTTGGATTTTTGATAAGTGAACAAGTTGTTTAGCACTTGAAGAATATCCATGAGTAAGCAACATGATTTTTCAAGTTGTAATTGTTGCAACCAGAGAAAAGGATTATTGCTACCAAGCAGATAAAGAATAGCTAAAGCAGTCCTATCTAAACATGCTAGATTCAAGACTAAGCAGTGAGCATGATTTGATTTTGGAAAGAAAAATCATGCACAAAATGTATTAGACATATTAAAAAGAACTGAGATGTCAGGATTACATGAATTAAAACAAGGCATATCAGTGCAAAACATGTAAATGCAATTTCACACACAATGAGCATATGCATATCAGTGAAAATGTGCTCCCCTTTCACAGAATGCTGTAAGGGTGACAAACACCAAGTTCCCCACACAAGTAGGAGAAACGTGAAGCATCGAGGGGTTTTCTAAAGATATCGGCTAGCTGGTGTTGGGTATCAACATATTGAAGTTCAATATCACCCTTCTCATTATAATCTCTAAGAAAATAATATCGAACATCAATGTGTTTGGTTCTGTAATGCTGAACCGGGTTGTTTGCAATACAAATAACACTAGTGTTATCACAGAAAAGTGGAACACTCTTATAATCTAACCTAAAATCCCGCAAAATAGAAACCATCCACAAAATCTGAGAGCAACAGCTAGCTACAGCAACATATTCGACCTTGGTCGTTGATTGTGCAACACTAGACTGTTTGCGGGAAGACCAGCAAACCAGCGAAGTAACCAAAAAATGATAAGTACCAGAGGTAATTTCCTATAAATCCTACACCCAGCAAAATCTTCATCGGAATAACCTCGAAGACACAAAGAGAAAGACAAAGAATACCAAATCCCAAATTCGAGGGTATGCTTGAGATACCTGAGAATGCGCTTTACCGCTTGGCGGTGCGAAGCATGGGGCGAAGCCTGAAAATGAGCACACAGACACACTACGAAGTGTATGTCTGGCCTCATAGCCATCAAGTAGAGGAGTGAGCCGATCATGCTCCGATACTCCTTTTGATCTACGGCTTCTCCATCCTCATCAGGATCCAATGCTATCGAAGTAGCCATCGGAGTAGCAGGGGCTTCGCATCAGCCATGTCGAACTTCTTGAGCAGGTCCTTGGTGTACATCGTCTGGTGGATGAATGTATCTTGTTTTCTTTGCTTGATTTGCAAACCAAGGAAAAATGTGAGTTCGCCCATCATGGACATCTCGAACTCCCGGCTCATGGCATCCTTTGATCAAGCTAACCAATGATCTGCTCGAGAGGATGCATACTTTGAATATGATGTGGAGCCTCGCGGCGGGATGCCACCTCCCCCTCAACTTGTGCGTTGGAGTGGTCCAAGAAGACTGATGTCGAGGCAATTGCTTCGGGACCTTGTGCCGAAGTAGTCGGAGCGGGGTTGGCTTCGGGGGTCGATGTCGAGGGTAGTAGGGGTTCATTCTCAAAATCTCTGGGATCTTCATCTTCAAATATGGTCTGCTCCATGTCGTGTTCATTTGCTTGTTCAAAAGTAGAACTAACAAAGGGGGTTGATTCATCAAAAGTCACATCACATGACTTGATGATAGTGTTAGTTTCCAAATTGAAAACACGATAAGAATGACCATGTGTAGTGTAACCCAAAAAGATCCCATCAGAAGAACGCAACTCAAATTTATCCAAATTTCCACGTTTTAGGATAAAGCAACGACAACCAAAAACTCGAAGATGAGTAACTTTGGTTTGTCTCCCAAAACGCAGCTCATAAGATGTCAAGTTCAAAATTGAGTGCGAGAAGATTCGGTTTGAGATGTAACATGCAGTGTTCATAGCCTCAGCCCAGAATTTTCTAGGAGTCATGTGCTCATCGAGCATCGTCCTAGCCATCTCAACCAAAGTGTGGTTCTTTCTCTCAACAACATCATTCTATTGAGGAACTCGTGTGTTGATAGCAAAAAATGGCATTAACGGCTGAGATTGTTAAAATATCAATTTTGGTGATTTGGGCCAAAATACACATGTCCGGGGTCAGGCCGAAGCCCTATAGGGTCGAAGGTCTATTGGTCTATGGGCTCCGAAAGCCTCTAGCCAGCCCACGGCCTTCGGCCAAGAAGCCTTCGGAGGCCCACGCCGCCGAAGCTTCGGCCCAAGGAGCAGGCTTCGACAGGCCTGGCCGAAGCCCACTTCGATAGAGATAGAGTTGTATACAATACCGGCTAAGTTTTTATCTCCATCCGGCCGAATTATAGCAGATTTGATCAGAAATTAAGCCCCTATAAATAGAGAGGCGAGGTCAGCGTAGAGGGCCCCCCAACACAAATCAAACACAAAGCCCTAGCTTTGATCGCATTTATTTACCTTTACTTTTCTGTACCTCTTCGTGGGTTTGCCTGGAAGCCCTCCGTCGGCCACTTTGGAATAGTGGTAATCCTTGTTACTCCGCTTGTGAAGTATCCGTTAATCTACGTAATAGATTGCTATCGCCTTGTTACTTCGCCTGTGAAGTATCCGCTAATCTGCATAATAGATTGCTACATTCGCTACTAGTGCAACACTTAGCATAATTCGGTCCTCAGACCGAATTAGTACTTCGAATCCTCTCTGTTGCAGGTTTTCACGTTCAGAGCTACTTCGCCGGAGGTGTCCGGAGCCGAGAGATCGGTTTTGGAGGTTGCCAGAACACCCTTCGTCAGGACTTCTACTTCGATCGCAGGCTTCGCCAGCGCACTTCGTCACAACAAGCTTCGCCACGCTCGTACTCCGCTCTGGACGAAGTCACACCCGCGTGCGGTATTCGAGACATTATTTTGTACCTCGCTGTATCAGGGACTTCGCGCTAAACCCCACCGTTCGGAGGTGATTGTCGCGTCTAGATCCGTTCGGAGCTCACCTTCGACCAGATTAGTCTGAACACCGAAGTCACCCTTCGGTGAAATACTACGCACCAGACGCCGAAGGTATACTTTGGCGACCCCCTTTGCATCACACCCCGAAGCAGACAGGCTCCAACCAGTTTGCTGATTTTATTCTGTTTAATATATTCCTTCCGGCTAATTGGATTATTTTGTGTGATCTGATTTCCTAGCGACTCCACCCCCCTTATCATGACTAAGGGTAGTCGGAACGCGACGTTGGTGCTGCATCACACTTAGGCTTGGCCCTAAGTATCCGCACACTTTTGGATCATTGAACTGACCCAAGTGCGGGGGCACGTTTTCGTGTCAACACCGTGGAGCAGAGAATTGATGTTCTATGCCATGCTCCATGCAAAAGTCAACAAAGAGACTATTCTTGAACGCAGTGCCATTATCACTTCGAATGAATTTTAATGCATTAGGGAGTTCAGTGAAAAGTCTCAAAGCCAAGCTCCGAAAGTGTGAAAACACTTCATCCTTACTGGCAAGAAAGAAGACCCAAGAGTAGCGAGAGAAATCGTCGACAATGACTAGCACATACCACTTGCCGCCTAAAGAACTAACCCGAGAAGGACCTACAGTGTCCATGTGGAGAAGTTCTCTAGGTTGTTCCGTCATCACCGTGGTGACTGGCGAGTGCGAAGTGGCAATAATTTTTCCATGTCGACATGGAGCGCAAACTAAATTCTTCTCAAACTTGAGCTTGGGCAATCCTCGGATCAGACCTAGGGCAGTCAGACGAGCAAGCAACTCAAATCTCATATGTCCTAGTCTCCTATGCCACTTCCAAAGCTTAGAAGTCGAATGTGAAACAAGACAATGAGAAGAACCAGATGGCTCAGAAAAATCAGTTCCAAAAACTCTCCCAACTCTAAAGATCTTAAAGACCACAACGCCATCAGAATTGAGTACTTGTGAAGTATCACGATGGAATCGCACTTCGAAGCCCTCATCAAGCAATTGAGATACAGAAAGCAAATTGTATCCCAAATTTTCAACCAAAGCAACATCTTTGAGAGTGAAATTTGAGTTGATTCTTACCACACCTTTACCTTTCACTCTACTCCTTCTATTGTTGCCGAAGGTGATAAGTTCCTTTTACTTGGTTGTGGTGAGGCTAGATAACCATGTTGCATCTCTGGTCATGTAGCGCGAACAGCCGGAGTCCATGATCCACGTGCCCTCCAAGCCTCAGTCTACGCATGACGAGGCTTAGTGCTGGGGTGAGTGAAAGCATGACGAGGCATCCAACATTGAGTGATACGAGTAGTAGGCACAGTAAAAATAGACTGTCTACGCATAGGAAAATTAGAATGATGCAAAGTACAAGGTCTACCTACATGTTGTGACCCAAATGCCTAACGAGGTCTCCTAACCTGTCGAGGCACAAAGCTACTCACTCGGGGTCTATCACCATACGGATCATGGTGAACACCTCGAGGAGCAAAACCTCTCCAGGAAGTACGAGGAGCCTCAAAAACAGGATGTGAGTAAAACTCAAACTCATGCATACCTAGAGATGGGTAATGCATGTTCTGGAAACTCATTGCCTGAGAGCATCGCTCATCCTTGATGCGACGAAAATAGAAGCCAACCAGATGACCGGCCCGCTGATAGTAGGAACAATGAAAAACTCTCCTAGGGGCACTCACATGGGTCATAGGAGCAATCCTCATAGGCTACTTGGGTTTCTGCTGAGTGGTTTTCTTGGGAGGAATTTTCTTGGTACGAGGAGTGGTTTTCTTTGGAGTTTGGGTAGGCTTTTTGGCTGATGGAGAGTCTAACCGGGCTCTTTCTTTCTCTAAGGTAGTGGGTGAGGTAAAAACAGTTTTGTTCTCACTATCTGAAGGAATCCTCTCAAAACCAAATCCTAGAGCTAACCCTGCCCTGTCAGCACACATCTTAGTCTTGGCCAAGAGCAAGTCCATCCTACCCTTTCCCTCAGTGCATTTGTTGACCACAGAAAGAAGGTATTCATTTTTAGTCATGAGGTTTTCAGCTTGCTCTCTAACAATGTCGAGCTGGTCCTTAAGGGTTATGCAAGTGTCACACACAGGTTGCACATCCTTAGAACTACCAGCCCTCTCCAATCTAGCCTATAAATCCTGAACATGCTTATCACGTAAATTATGCTCTCACATAATAAAGAACAGTTCATGCATTCATTTACATCATGAAGACTAGAATCAACCATCAAAAGTTGCTTATGTGCAGTCTCAAGCTCAGAAAGAGTTTGAGCATGCACAGAACGCAACTGAGCAAGCTCACCCATGACAACAGTGCAAGATTCACATTCAGCATCATTAACTCTAGACTTAAGCATGGCATAATCAATAGAAACAGATTCTAGCCTAAGACTAAGGTCTTTTCTATCTCTAGCGGCTTGCACAAGCAACCTATCCTCACCAAGAAATACTTCATTTAGTTCATCTAATTTAATTGAAAGCTGGTCATAGGATAGTGGTACTTCAGATGAGTCAAGCTCATCGCCGCTATGATCGTTATCGACCATAAAGTAGAGGGCAGTGAAATATTGTCCCTTCTTGTCCTTCCTTTCCTCCTTCCTTGGGGACTCCTCCTCCTCATCAGAGCTCGACTCCTCAGTTGAGGAAGTGTCGATGTCGCTGAGAGCAGCAACAAAAGCTCTGGAAGTGGCTTTGGCTGCCCTCTTAGCCACCTTGCTGTGCTTGCCCTTCACAAAGGGTTTCCTCTCCTTTTGTGGTATTTGGGGTGCTCACTCTCATCTCTCTTCTTGAGTTTAGGACAGTTGGCCTTGATGTGAGAAATGTCGCCACACTCAAAACAACCACTAAAACCACTTCTTCTCTAATTCCGTCTCTCATGGTGAAAACGGGTGAACCTTCTGGCAATGAGAGCAAGCTCTTCATAATCCAGAGTGTCCACCTGCTCCTTAGTGACGGAGACCAAGAAGGACAAGGCAAAACCACCTGCTAGAACACAAGTGCCAGATGAGTTTGGTTCTGCAGTGGTGCCACAGCTAGTGCTAGAAACTAGTGCCAATGGTTGTGGCAAGGAGTTTCTGTGCACTGCAAGAGATGCCTTGGCAATCTCTATGGACTTCAGCTTGCTGAAGAGCTCATCATAGGTCAATATATCATAACCTGCAGACTCCTCAATGCTGGATATCTTCACTTCCCATATGCTATGATCAAGAGCATAAAGAATCTTGATAGCCCTATCATGATCATTGAAAGCAAGCATCTCGTTGGACGACAAGTTACTCACTATTGCATCAAAGCGAGAAAACATGGCATCTATAGATTCACCAGGCGCCTGCACAAACAGCTGATATTGTTGATTGTACGTGCTTTGGCGCCTAGCCTTAATCTGTGTAGAGCCCTCATGAAAAATAGTGAGTGTAGTCCAGATCTCCCTAGCTGTCCTTAGGTGCTAAACCCTATCAAACTCACTCTGACTCAAACCAATAAATAGTATATTTCTAGCCTTGGAGTTAGCATTATACTGATCCTTTTCTATTTGAGAGGTGTGAGTTTCAGGGATGGAGTATTGTGAGTCCACAATCTCCCAAATTCCATTTCCTTGGCTTAGCAAGTAAGCCTCCATGCGCACCTTCCAGTATGCAAAATCAGCCCCATCGAATAGAGGTATTTCACTAACTCTATTCATGTTGCCAACATATCACAAAACCGGTTAAGGTCAACTGATGATCTTAACCTACTCTAATACCAATTGTTGGACTAGAAATGGCGACTAGAGGGGGGTGAATGGGAGCTTTTAAAATTTTAGGCTAAAGATAGCCTTTTGTTTTAAAACAGTCTCCTGTGGAACAAGCTTCGAACACACCATTCGGAGGTCTGGTTCGGAGGTATTTCACAACTCCGAAACCAGGCTTCACAAGGAGCAAAAGTTTGAAGTCAAGAAGACTTCGCTCCACCCACAAACCAAAAACTCAACTCTGCCAAGTCAGTGCAGGCTCCGCACACTGGGTGCCTTCGAGTAGACTATGCACTTCACCCTTCGCAAGAGATGACTTCCCTTTGAGGACTTCGACTAGATACTCTGCACTACCAACTGGTACAAGGCTTCGTATTCCGAAGGTCTAAAATCACACATATCACGCTGCGCTGAGGACTTTGACAAGGGAAGAAAACAGGCTTCGACTATAGACCACTTAGTGCTTCGGTAGTAAATGGTGAGGGGTTACCTCAGTTTACACAAAGTGAACTTACACTGAAAAACACACTTCACACATACTGATTACTCACACAATTCTCCAAAAACACGCTAGTGCAATAAACTCAACCCAGAAAGAAGTGAAGCACAAAGAGATCAAGACATGCAGTGCAAAGCAAGCATACAAGTTCAAACATTAAATGAAAATAGAATCAAGGTTTCATTTCTTGAACAGGGAACACAAAATGAACTCACAGACTGAAGACAAGAGAATGACGGCTAGCACAGGAGTTCTAAAAATGACTGCCCAAAGTGTTATTGTTTCCTAGCTAGCCTCCACTATTTATAGGCACTATCCAACCCTGTGAATAGACTACTTTATCCTTAGGGTTTATACTGATTTTGTCTCATCAAAATAGGGGGGTATAGATGGTAGTCTACTTTATTTGGAGGCTTCTTTTGTCAGCTTCGTAGAGGAGACAGCATCAACTTTTGCAGAGCATACACGATCAGCCTTTGCAGTTTTGGATTCTTCTGAAGCCCCCCTTCGCATGCGAGGGGTGTGGTAGCTTCAGCAAGAAGCCTTGAGCCTGACAGCCTTCGCTTCACCAAAGTCAGCCTTCAATATAGTGACGGTTTTGAGCCAAAGCCTTCAAAGCCCTTGTACCTTCGCGCCATCACCTCTGGAGTGGACCACCATGGCTTCGCAGCTACCGCCAGCTCGAACTCCATCAGTCCGTGTACCAAAGCCATGCATGGCCAAAGTACCTCAAGGCAGCCACACTCTGAAGCCTCACCTTCGGAGTACCACCTTCGAAGTCCCTCCTTCATCCAAGGCCTCCGCATGAAGCATTCCGTGAGTACTTCATCGCAGTGTCTCTCCCCGAGCACACTCCTCGACGAACCTTACCCGGACCATGCCTTCGATGCACCTTGACTTTTGAGACCTCCGTCGGGTAAACCTTCGAGTGCCTCCCTCCGGAGCATACTTCGAATGCCTTGCCTCATTGTTGAGGACTTTGTCCACCATACTCCGAAGTCACTCCATTCGGAGTACCCTTCGAAGTGCCTTGCCCCCGAGGGCTTCGTCTCGGGGTACCTTCAGCCGGAGCCACCCTCCGCACTCTCTGTCTTCACCTGGCGCACCTTGACCCGAGGACCGACCTCGACCCACCACAGCCTCCGTGACCGAGCTCCCCGCTCGCCTGGCATCGAGCCTCCTGCTTGACCCAAGTTCACCTGTTGCGAACCGTCCATTGCCTCTGAAGTCACCTGTGCACCACAGACAAACAGACAAGTTTATCCAGTACCCTGGAGACCTCTCCGGGTAAACAACCTCCAGTACACACTCTGGTGTACCGCCCAAAGTACCGAACCCTTCGGTACACGTGTCATCGTGCTCTACCGGACCCCTCCGACAGATACACTCCGCTGCAAGCAGCCACAGCAACCGAACCCATCGAATCCTTCAGTGAAACAACCTCCGAACCCCTTCGGAGGGACCCCTTCGAATCCAGAGGATAAAATCTGTCAATCACTCATCACAGACTCAGAAACCAACCCTTGGTTTCTCAGATTCATTATTCAATTGGAATCAAGAAACTGAATCTACTTTTGTGGCCTTGAAGCATTCATTGGTGAAAACACCTGTCCTGGCACTACTTGACTTATCAAAGCAATTTGTTATTGAAACAGATGATAGTGAAATGAGAATTGAAGCACTATCATCTCAAGAGGGTCATCCCATTGCAGACCTTAGCAAAGGCATTGGGACCTAGGACCAAGGGGTTGTCTACAAATTAAAAAGAGTGCTTAGCGATGTTACTTTCTATTGATCATTGGAGAGCTTATCTATAGCAGGGCAAGTTTTCTATATATTGATCTTAAAAGTTTGATTCATTTATTAGATTAGAAGTTGACCACTCCCTTGCAGCAAAAGACATGTGTAAAGTTATTGGGACTTTAGTACATGTTATGTTATAAAAAAGGCAGTGCAGACATTGTTGCTTATTCCCTTTCTCGAATTGCTAATAGTGAAATGATTGAACTTTTTTGTTACTCGGTTACCAACCCCAATGGATGGAAGAAGTGAGTAAGGACTACTTAACTAATAAATTCAATACTCAATTGATCACTAAACTGGCCATTGATCTCACAACTATAGAAGGATTTAGCCTTCAAGATAGGTTACTCTGGTGCAAAGGTAGAATTTGGATTGGTAATAATCATGTGTTTCAAGAAAGGTTGATCATTGTCCTGCATGGTAGTTGTTGGGGAAAATACTTCATCTTCATGGTTATTGTTATAACAAGACAAAGACAGATGATTGATTCAAAGGTTTCCAGCATCTAACTCCGGGAGTACATTGAATCAAGTTTGAAGTATGAAGGCGAACTCTAGTTCGAAGTATATCTTCGAACTTGGACTCTTCCGAGAGCTTTCCTGCCAGCTAGGATGAAAGACTTATCTTCTTTCTTATTAGATTAGTCTTTTACCATTTTAGCCTTGTTAAGGGTACCGAATAGTTTCCACTATGTCGGTTGTAACAGAGGGGTAAAAGGGTCTTTTCCTTAATGTTTGGGCCTATAAATACCCCCCGTTTTATCCTGTAATACGGATCGGATACCAAGTTATTCAATACACATCTTCGAACTGTTTTGAGTTATTATCCACTTTGGAGGCTCGAAATAGTTTACTTCGCAACACTTTGTTTGTTAGTTTCTAACTTCTAAAAACCTGTTAGCGTAATCTTTTATGCCAACAGTTAGCGCCGTCCGTGGGGAACTTAGTCCAAAAAACTTCGTTCTCTACTAAGTTTTCAAACCATGCCTCCCAAGCGGAGTTCAGGTGGTAGTCCTACTCGGAGGTCCCCTCAGACCTCCGGAGCAAGATCTTCAAACACAGTTGAGGTCGGAGGACCTTCGACTTTTCCTCCACCTCAGACCCCGAAAGGGATTCCCCTTCCTCGAGCATACGGAGTTCCTCCCCCAACTCCATCCATACTTCGATCAACCGGAGTTCCTCTTTCACCTCAAGTTCCACTTCGAACTGATGCATACAGTTCTCAAGACCCGGAAGGTCCTTCCGGAGGAGATGAAGATGGTCTTGGCGATATGGCCGCTCAAATGGCCAGTCTCCAGGCTGAAGTAGCAAGGTGCCGGCAAGAAGCCGCAGATAGGATTCGCTCTCAGGCCACCCCAATCATCCCCGAAGTGCCCGAAGACGACGAACTTCCTTATCCCGAAGCCCCGGAGAATGCTTCATTCGACACTGAATCTCCGCTGCATCCTGAGTTGCAGAAAGTGTGCTTCGACCCTAAGTTCAAAACTTCGAAGCTTTGTAAATATTCCGGAGATGAAGATCCTGGGGAGTTCTCCCACTCTTATGCTTTGGCAATTGAGGCCAGCGGGGGAGTGTGAGACACCATGGCCAAATGTTTTCCCCTAGCTCTTGAAGGAGTGGCACTGCGATGGTTCTGGTCTCTGAAGCCAGGGTCAATCAGAACATGGGAGCAATTGAGGAAGAAGTTCATAAGCAATTTTCAAGGTACCTTCGTACCCCAATGTCAACAGGAAGTCTTTTCTAGGTGAAGCAGCTCCTCGGAGAGACTTTAAGACAGTATTTCAAGCGCTTCGCTCATACGAAGTCGCAAATTCGAGGGTTAACTACATCTTCTGTAGTTGACGTAGCTCGAGAGGGAGTTACCCATGCGGGCCTCCTTGATAAACTTCACAGGAAGAAGATATCTTCTGTTGCTCAGTTGATGTCTTATTTCGAAGAGTATGCAAGGTCAGAAGAGGGGTGGCTTCGGAGAACTGCCGCAACTCCATTAGTTATGCAAGAAGTCAAGCTGGAAGTGAAGATTTCAACACAGCCACAGGGGCCTAGCTTTGAAGTTCAACATGACAGGCGTCGGGGGCAAAAGCATACTCGTTCAGAAGTCTTGAACATTGCACCCCCGCAGAAATTTGCCCCAAAAACTCCGCAACCTTCAGGAAGCAAGACCAGCGGCTGGAGGCCGCCAGGGAAGCGGTTGGTAAGACCCAGGCTTTCTTCTGCTGTGTGCATGGTGAGAATCGAAGTCACGCAACTGATGCGTGTAAGTCTATACTCCCTTTAAGAGGTGAGTACCTGGAAAGAACTTCGGGTCGAGGCACTACTGACCGGGTCCAGGCTGTGGCACGTATAGAGAACTTCGACCCTGCGATAAGGCCTCTCGTGGTCAATGTTATGCCACCTCCGAAGCAGGAAGATGGTCAAGATCGAGGGAAAAGAGTAGTCCTCCCCATCTCTGGAGGAGGAACCCTCGGAAGCATGTCAAAGAGGCAGAGAAGGGAATATGTCCGAGAAGTGGGCCATATTGGAACTTCTTCGTCTGCAGCTGCTATGCCTGAATGGTCCCATGTGCCAATATCTTTTTCTGCGGATGATGCAGCTGGCATAAAATTTCCACATGCAGACCCACTTGTTATCACTGCCGACATAGCAGGGACTGAGGTCCGGAGAGTGCTGATCGACGGAGGGAGTTCAGCGGATATTATCTTCGTCCAAGCTTTTGATCAACTCTGCATCTCTAGGAAGCATCTTCTCCCAGCAGCTCATCATCTACAAGGCTTCGCAGGACACCCTCTTGACGCCCTCGGTCAAATAGGCCTAGAGGTTACTTTCGGAGAGGGGCTATTGGCAAGGATGGAAGAAGTAATTTTTGATGTGGTAGATGCTCCGTATGCATACAATGTTATCTTTGGAAGGGGCATTTTGAATCAATTCGGAGCTGTGGTGCATCATAATTATCTGTGTATGAAGATGCCCACACAAGCAGGAGTGCTCACTGTTTTCGGAGATCAGGCCACTGCGCAGAGAGCGGAGTATGGTCATGGCCCTCCTCTTGACCCGAGACAGGTGACCAGCGTGCATGGTAACCCGGAGGATTTTTCTGCTCCTGACGAATCTTCGAAGAAGTCCTTCCCAAGGCCAAGCCCTGAAGGGGAGATCGCAACGAAGGTTATTGTCAAAGATGGCAGGGAATATTCATTTTAGTTTGGCAAGGACTTGCCTCCAGAAGTCGCTACTTCGTTAGAGAAAGTAGTTGAGGAGAATTTAGATGTCTTTGCTTGGTCTGATGAAGACATTACCGGAGTCAGTCGGGATATTATTGAGCATAGTTTACTTGTGAACCTGAAGGTTCGGCCTGTTCGTCAAGGACTCCGAGAAAGCTATCTACAGAGAGGGCTATCCTTGCTAAAGATGAAGTGGAAAAATTGTTGAAAGCTGGGATTATCAGAGAGGTAGCCCATATGGAGTGGCTAGCCAACCCAGTCTTTGTTAGAAAGAAATCTTCCGGGAAATGGCGCATGTGTATTGACTTTACATCTTTGAATAAAGCATGCCCCCGTGACCCCTATCCCATGCCCCGAATTGATCAATTGGTTGACTCCACCGCTGGTTCAGAGTTATTAAGCTTCCTTGACGCGTACTCCGGCTATCATCAGATTTGGCTAAAGCGCGAAGATGAAATCAAGACAAGCTTTGTAACTCCTTCAAGAGTCTTCTGTAATGTAAGAATGCCATTTGGCTTGAGAAATGTCGGGGCTACTTTTTCGAGGTTAATTGCTAAGGCTCTAGGTCATCAAATAGGCCGCGATGTAGAGGCCTATATGAATGATATTGTAATAAAGAGTGCTTTAAAGCACCAACATAGCCTACACTTAGCAGAAACATTCAATAGCCTGCGGGCATGTGGGATCCATCTTAACCCTGAAAAATGTATCTTCGGGGCGCAGGTTGGAAAATTGTTAGGGTATCTAGTTTCAAGTAGAGGGATCGAAGCTAGCCCCACTCAAATAATTGTGTTGCAAAGGATGGCTCCCCGGAGAATTTAAAGCAAGTGCAAAAGCTGACTGGTTGTCTTGCAGCACTTAGCAGGTTTTTGGCAAGGTCTGCGGAGAGAAGTTTGCCCATTTTCAAAGCATTAAAGGGGTCCGAAGATTTTGCATGGACACCGGAGTGTCAAAAAAGTTTCGATGATATTAAGAATTATCTCAGTAACCTCGCTACACTCACGATGCCTGTTGCGGACGAAACCCTACTCCTTTACCTTGCAGTTACTGGCTCTGCTGTCAGTGCAGTTCTTGTTAGAGAGGTTGATTTCAATGGAAAGTTGGTACAGAATCCAGTCTATTTTATATCCGAAGCATTGTCCGGAGCAAAAACAAGATATTCCGAGCTTGAGAAGTTCACTTATGCTCTGATAATGGCTTCGAGGAAGTTAAGGCATTATTTCTTGGCACACAATGTGATTGTACCAACTTCATATCCCTTAGGAGATATGCTCCGAAGTAAGGACTCCACAGGAAGAATTGGGAAATGGGTCGTTGAATTAGCACCCTTCGGCATATCCTTCGTGGCAAGGACAACAATTAAGTCACAAGTGTTGGCGGACTTTGTGGCAGAGTGGACTCCCCCTGCAGCGTGGGCTCCGGAGAAGCCAAGTTAAGGAATTTGGACCGTTTACTCTGATGAAGCTTTCCAAGCATCTGGAGCAGGCGTTGGAGCATTGATAATTTCGCCTTTAGGGCAAAAGGCAATGTACTCCGCAAGACTCAACTTTAAGTCTACCAATAATACAGCGGAGTATGAAGGAATTTTGCTAGGACTTCGAAAGGCACGTGCTTTAGGAGCTACAAGAGTTGTTATTAAGACAGATTCTCAAATTGTAGCAGGGCACGTAGACAAGAGCTTTAAAGTTCGGCATCCACAGCTTGCAAAATATTTAGAGGAGATCCGTAAGATTGAAGCAGCATTTAAAGGTATTTCCATTCGAAGTATACCCAGAGCAGAAAATGCGCAAACTGGTATCTTGGCAAAAGCTGCAGCCGGAGCTATGGACATTCCAGAAGAGGCATTTTACGAAGAACTCAGTATACCTTCGGTGCCACAGATCCCTTTTGCGGAAGTCCTTTGTATTCCAAGTACAGATTGGCGAAGTTCAATTACGGAATTATTGCGAGGAGAAGCAAATTTGTCTGAAGGGCCACAACTTTCGAGGTTGAAGCTTAGAATTCGAAATTATCATATAATCAACGGTATTTTGTACAAGGCCGGAGTATGTTCCCCTCTACTTCGATGTATATCTCAACCCGAAGGTCAAGAAATTCTTCGAGAAATTCATGAAGGACTCTGTGGTAGCCATCTGGCCCCTCGAGCTTTGGCAGGAAAAACACTTCGCCAGGGGCTTTATTGGACTACAATAGTAGCTGATGCGGAGAACTTAGTCCGCACCTGCCAAGGTTGTCAGTGGATGGGACGAAGAAGTCATCGCCCGCCAACAGCTCTTCAAGTCATTGCTCCAGTATGGCCCATGGCCAGATGGGGCATGGATCTTATTGGCCCCTTCCCAATAGCAAAAGGAAATTTGAAATTCGCAGTGGTAGCAATTGAGTACTTTTCCAAGTGGGTCGAAGCAGAGCCCCTAACAGCCATCACTTCGAATAATGTGCAAAAATTTTCTGGAAAAATATCATATGCCGGTTCGGAGTGCCTCGGCAGCTGACAATTGACAATGGAACACAATTCGATGCAGAACCCTTCAGGAAATTTTGTGAAGATCTAGGCATCCAATTATGTTTTGCTGTAGTGCGACATCCTTAGTCTAATGGAGCTATGGAGAGAGCCAATGGTAATATCTTGTCAGGGCTAGATCGAAGAATAGTGGGATTGGCAAAAGGATTGTGGACCGAAGAGCTCCCGAAAATTCTATGGTCCATTCGGACAACTCAGACAAGGTCTACAAGTTACCTCTGAAGTCTTGTCGGCGGGTGAGCATGGGGCTGCTTGGAGGGTCAAAAGCTACCCCGAAGTCTTTGTCGGACTCAAAGTTTAGGACCGAAGGTTCAACTGTCGGAGCCTCTCTTGGAGCTACAGTCATCGCTTCGTCCGGAATCGGAGCTGGCTCAGCAGCAACTTTGATTCCGCCTTCAGTCATAGGGGCTTCATGCGGCAAGTTTGGTTGGATTGCCGAAGTCCCAGCCTGTTCGGAACTACTCGGAACATTTGGCGCGTTTGTGTCGGCACCAGTGTTTGCGCCCGCCTGGTTTTCATCCTCGTCAATCAGGTTAATAAGGAGTCTTACTTCGTCCTCAGAGGAATCCGAGACCAAAGCCACTGGACTTGAAGGCGCCACGTTCTTTGGCTTTTGGGCTACCTTCTTGGCCAGAGTCTTAACAGGAGCCGAAGTTCCAGCTTCCACTTTCCTCTTCTTCGGCCCTTGCTCTGAAGGCACCCAATCCGGAAGAGGAGGGGGAGCAACTCTGAGTACCCCCCATACTCGGTTGAGCCGCTCCCAATTACCCACTAGCTTCATTCTCCATTCCTTCTAAGCCGGAGTTGGGACTCCTAGAATCTTCTCCGAAGCTCGAGCAATTATCTCTGAAGTCATGGCGGTTTGAGAAGCTGAAAGATAAGTTGGTATTAGTCATTTCATTACATAAACATATACAGAACATATTGTTTTCGAAGCTACCTGCAGGGCTTGAGTTCTAAGAAATTTTTCGGAGTCCGCCCTCCGGGTCTTCTTCGAAGGTGATAGGCCAGTTGGCCATCATAGGAGGAATTTGGAGTCCGATGAACTTCTCTAGGTCTCGCATGCTCAGGCGGCGGCTAATTCTTTGAAGCAGGCTGAGGCGAGCTTTGAGCTGGCCGGGATCTGGGTGAACCAGGGCTTCTCTTCGGAAGTTTATGTCTTGCAAGGGTCTGGCCAGACTGCTGCTTGCCCCAACTTCGGCATAAAACCACCGGAGGATCCAATCTGTGTACCATCTAGCATTGATGGCCTTCGCTGGAAATCTTAGAGCATATTCATCTCGAAGCCGGAAGTTGATTCTCCCAAAGGCCACCACCATCTTTTCACCTCCGGGGCCTACGAAGGTCTTGGGTTGGCAAGATGCCCTGTGCAGTGATGCGAAGATCTCTGCTCTACCTTTGCAGCCTTCAACTCGCAGCGCCCATTCGAAGATGGCAAGGCGCGCTATTACGTTCGGAGAAAGTTGGGAAAGGGTGACGTGGAATAAATCCAGTACCTCTGACAGGAAGTCGACTGCCAGAAGTCCTAGCCCGGCTTCGAAAAAAGCTTCGAAGACTACCACTTCTCCAGGCCTTGGCGAAGGAATGGCTTCCTTTCCAGGTTTGCGGATTATGATTTCCGAGCTAATCTTCCCTTCTATTGCTGTTGCGAGCGACTCCCTTTTGCAAGTTGACGGCCCTAGTTGATAAGACTGGTCTGGGTACTTCGAAGATGCTGGGAGGAGATCGTGAGGACCATCATTTTGGGGATTTCTTCCTGGCGCCGCCATTGGTGCTGCTACTGCTGCCGGAGTCGTCATCGCTGATGCCGCTGCTGCTACAGCCTGCTGCCGGGCAAGGGCTGAAGCTGCCCCCGGGACCTTGAAGCTTGTCTTCGCCATGAGATCGCACGGATTGCTAGAGAAGGAATTATGAGGCTAGGGCTTGTTTGCACGAAAGTGGTGAGAAGGGCATTCGAGAAGGGTCTGGGTCCCTATTTATAGCCCAGGCCCAAGATTCTTTACCGTTTACGTTTGCTGTTTCGCATTCTTGATCGTTACCCCTTGCGAGGTTAACGCATCGCGTAACTTACGCTGAAAAGAAAAAGGCAATGGCTATTTCTTCTAAGTCTAAGAAAGCTTTCGAAGTTTTTAAGTTAATTCTAAAAATAGTTCGAATATAATTGTCTTAGAAGTTGATTCAAAGCTTTGAATCTCCACATATTTTGGAGGTTGATTAAATCTGTTAACCCCTGCGCATGATTATTTTTCTTGCGTATACTGCTCTCCTAATGTTACAGATCTAGCGGAGAAGCGTATTCGAGGGGCTACTGTTGGGGAAAATACTTCATCTTCAGGGTTATTGTTATAACAAGACAAAGACAGATGATTGATTCAAAGGTTTCCAGCATCTAACTCTGGGAGTACATTGAATCAAGTTCGAAGTATGAAAGCGAACTCTAGTTCGAAGTATATCTTCAAACTTGGACTCTTCCGAGAGCTTTCCTGCTAGCTAGGATGGAAGACTTATCTTCTTTCTTATTAGATTAGTCTTCTACCATTTTATCCTTGTTAAGGGTACCGAATAGTTTCCACTATTTTGGTTGTAACAGAGGGGTAAAAGGGTCTTTTCCTTAATGTTTGGGCCTATAAATACCCCTGTTTTATCCTGTAATAGGGATCGGATACCAAGTTATTCAATACACATCTTCGAACTGTTTTGAGTTATTATCCACTTTGGAGGCTCGAAATAGTTTACTTCGCAAACACTTCATTTGTTAGTTTCTAACTTCTAAAAACTTGTTAGCGTAATCTTTTACGCCAACAGTAGTATAGTTGGTGGTCACTCTAGATTCCAAGTCACTTATAACCGGTTAAAGAAGTTGTTTGCTTGGAAGGGGCTAAAGGAAATTATACAAGACCATCTCAAGCAATGTGTTATCTATTTTCAAGCCAAACCAGAAAGGACTAGATAAGTTTATTACAACCTTTACCAATGATCGAAGGAGCATGGCATCTTGTCACCTTAGAGGGTTACAATTGCATTTTGGTGGTAGTAGACAAAATTTCAAAATATGCTCACTTTCTTCCTTTGCACCACCCATTTACTATCAAGGAAATTGTGAAGGCAAACATGAAGGATGTTTACAAATTGCATGGGTTTCTCATGGCAATAGTATCTGATAGGGATATAATATTTACAAACATGTTCCAACATCTTGATGTCATTTTGAAAGTTTAGGCACTCTTTGCATTTGAGCACAACCTATCACCCACAAACAAATGACCAAATTGAAAGGGTAAATCAATGCTTGGAAATTTACTTAATTATGTTGTTTCACACATTTTTGCCCTGCCAAATAGATGAAATGACTCTATCTTGCTAAGTATTGGTACAATACCAACCCTCATTCAACATTAGAAAAGACATTGTTTGAAGTGTTATATGGTCATCTCCTAGGTAATTCGGAATTGATGCTAGCTCTTTCTCTATCCCTAACTTGGTGACATGGTTGGCTGATCGAATGCTGATGAATCAAGTTCTGAAGCAACAATTGCACATGTCTCAACATCATATGAAGATACAAATAGAAAAGAAAATAAGCTTCCATGAGTTTAATTTGGGTAATTGAGTTTTTGTCAAGTTTCAGCCTTACATTCAAAGTTCAGTGCAAAGGAGGGCTAACCACAAGTTGTCCTTTAAGTATTTTGGCCCATTCATGGTGATTTCTAGCATTGGATCTATTGCTTATAAGTTATATCCTACTGCCAATAAAAGCATACATATCATTTTTCATGTTTCACAACTTTGTGGTGCCCCTAGTGCTCCGGTGGCAATGCGAGGCTAGGTAGATTCTGTACCAAACAAATGTTCTTCCATTTTAGATTTTGGATCTCGGGACTAATGGTGTGAGTATATCTTCAGGAGTGTAAGTCCTTGTCTAGTGGGTTCTAGGAGCGGTTGAAGTTGCCACTTGGGAAGACTTTGATCCAATGACAATACCCACATGCATTGTCTTGGGGTCAAGCAAAATTTCAAGGGAAGGCGATTGTCAGGAACCCATCACCATAACTATTGTCGGATGCACTACAAGATGAGCTGGCGAAACCTAGAGGCAAGGTAGTCCGAGCTAAGAAGCCAAACATGTGTTTCTATAGGCTAGACTTGGCCAATTAGCTATTGTAATTAGCCCACGTAAGAGGTGGGCATAAATACTTTGGCTATTGAATGATGAAAGGTGGTGAATGAACATATTGGTGATGGCTTGGCTTGGCGATTCAAAAATTATGCAAGAGTGTTCCTTTGAAATACATTAAGCATAAACGAGAAATCTTAATAGTTGAGGGTGTCCCATGCAAATCAATATCCATATCTCATAGTCTCGTACCATCTCCATCTGGTCTTCCAATCCTAATCGATTCACTGATAAGTGATAAGATTCAACAGAGAACCAATCTCTAAGACAAGAGTCCAAATAGTAAAACCTATTATTGTGGGGTCTTTTGTGCAAAATAGCTTCTCTCCCTGGGCACTGGGCGGTCTCAACTAGGCCTCAAAAACAAAGTGCGCTATGAGGATAACCACGGGTGGTTCCCTTTGGGTCAAAGAGAGGTTTTTGTCCCTCTATTAAGGCTAGGTAGGTCGCATGTGGGTCGATGATTATTGATGAAGTCGTTGTTTAAGAGAACTTAAATTAAGCACTAGCTAGCTAGATCTAGATAATTTGGTGTTTTTTATTTTCTAAATTTTAATTTTGAAGATTAAGATTTTATAGCTATTGAGCTTTATAATTTAAAACTAGAATTTAAACTATTTGAAGAGTTTTATATTCTAGTAGTACTTAAAATTGTCATATGCTCTTTCAAACAAGCCCAAAGTTTAAGATAACTATCTAAGAGAATAAATGAATCGATTAAATATGAAAAATTATTTTAAATTTCATTCTAATAAATGCTAATGAAAATAATTTTTGAATAAATTATACTGCAAGTATCAGAGGTGTCCATTTCGTTTGTATAAATGCTAATGAAAATATCTTCCGAAAAAATATACGGTCTAGAAGTCTCGGAAGTGTCCACCTGATAATTATAATCTACAATCACTTTATGATAGGGTTTAAATACTTAGTTTTTTACACGATGTTGATTTTTTGCCACTAACCTCTTACTTAGAGCTTGTTTGGGACTACTCCACTCTCCCAAAATATACTCCACTCTATGAAATCCACTTAGAATCAGATCTAGAGTAGAGTTGCTGCTCTACTGTGGAGTACATGTGCCTGATTGGCTTGCAGAGTACATCCAAATTTACGAATTGTAGAATTTGATAAGAACGTACTATTTTTCCCTTGAGTTGTATTATGCTTTATTTTTGACATACCTTAATGCAATTATACCATAATAATAATGCTTTATATTTTTAATCACAAATAATTTATATTACTCAAGTAGTTCATAAATATTTGTTTAGTAGCACTACATACAAATTTTAGTATTTGTTGTTTACGTTTTACTGCGTTTGGAAGAGATTAGGAGTTGGTAGAAATTTTAGTACTTTCTAACAATCGTAATTGGATACCTGGATGAGATTCTTATTTGTCTATGATATCATTGGTCAAAATTCATAGGGGCATTGATGAAGGGATACGACATAACAATATTTAACATTCATGGAGACGTCCACATGTTACTCTGATGCGAACATAGCATGTCATTGATGTCTAAAATAGAAGAACTCAACCAAAAAAGAATGAGAAGCAATGTCAAAGTAGAATGCATCACTCGATCCTTGAATCAACTTATCATGTCAATTGTCTATAGCATATCAAGAATCAGAAATATAAATCTGCTGCTTGATGCTCCCCTCATCGTAGTCTTGATTATAGTGTTTGAACTCTTCTACAGAGTCTTCAACTTCCTTGACAAGCTGCACAGTCGAATACTGCACAACTATACATTATTAATACACGGATAAAAGTTCAAACCAAAATATAAAGTAAAGATGTTCTCATGAATCTGATTGATTGGTCCTTATAGAGCTAGTATCTGATTGGTGGTTCTGAATGTTTCTAAATACTTTTGATCCAACAACAAATTTATCTATTCTTTTTTCAGATCTGAATAGTAAGAACTGAACTGGCCATGTCTAGGTTTCCAGTTGCTATCGTGGCCTAGCCAGCCATGGGCGCCAACGAACCTTGGCCAGGTCTGGGTTTCCTCGTCATTGTCATGACCTGGCCAGTTGTGTCGTCGTTTCCCCCACCTCTACCACTCCTAGGCCGGCCAGCCCAATCATGTCGTTGTTCCCGTTGCTACTGTCATTCCTAGGGAGGCTAGGCCAACCGCGCTGCCACTGCTTTTCCTCCGTGCCCTAGCCAGGCGCCTCCATCCATCATCTTCTCCCCACACTACGGGAGAATGGGGGTTTGCCGAGTGCCTCGGGCACTCGGTGAAGCCTCTTTTCCACTCAGCGAAGGCTTCACCGAGTGCCACATTTGGCACAAGCCTTATCGGCGACGCATGGATTCGTCAAGTGTCTTTTATCGGGGACTTGGCGAAACCTTTGCCGAGTACAATAGAGCCTTCGTCGAGTGCCACGTGGGACACTCGGCAAACCCCCGCGTCTGACGGCTGGGGGCGCACTAACGGCTATTTGTCGAGTGCCCCATGTGGCACTTGGTGAAGGTGCATTGCCGAGTGCCCAACGTGGTACTCGGCGAAGGCTCTATTGGGGGGCACAGCTAGCGCGCGTGGCTAGGGGACTAGCACTCGGCAATGCCACCTAGAACGCACAGAAATGCGCCACGTGGCACGATTCTGTGCTTTCTGGGTGGTTTTGCCGAGTGCCACACTCGGTAAATTTTTTTTAATTTATCCAATGCACATTTCATCCCAAAAATCACATTTAATCACAAAATTCATCACAAACTCACAATTCATCACAAAATACAGCATGAATTCACATTTCATCACAAAATTCATCACAAATTTATATTTCATCACAAATTTCTCACCAAATCAAATTTCATCACAAATCTCATTAGTGACTCACATTTGAAATGTCAAGTTCACATTTCACCACATTCGGCAAAGTTCACAAGTTCTCACAAGTTCACATTTCATCACAAAATGACAATTCACAAGTTCACAAATTAGTTCACAACTTCAACTCACATTAATATCACAAGTTAGTTTCATAAATTCACTCACTCACATCACGTCTCACAAGTTAGCATTACCGCTCTGCCCAATGTGCCGAGATAGCTGCGTGTTTGATCCTGATGCCGATGAATGGAACTGCAAAAAAGAAATAGTTAGCATAATTGTATATAACAATAATGACAAAAATAGTATTAGAAACTCACATTCCCGCTCAGTGAAGTGTGCGAAGATTATTTAGGTTGAGGAAGTCCAGGTAAGAAGGGTGCTTGTGGTAACTGAGGCAGGCCCATATGACCTAAAAAATATACACCCATCTGTGCAAACCACTGCTGCATCTGGGTCTGCATCTGAGCATCCATCAAAGCATTCATCCGAGCCTCCATCTGAGCCTCCATCCGAGCCTCCACCCGAGCCTCCATCTGGATCTTCCACTTGGCCCTTTGTGATTCTTGTTCATCTAGTCGGGCCTACAAACCATTAATGCATAGTCATTAGCATTCCAAAACAAACAATTTGAAAGGTTTGATGATTGATGAAATTGAACTAACCTGTAGATCGACAATTAGACCCATAGATGTGTCTCGGCGAGCGTTCCAAATTTTGCTATGATATAAGATACACTAAATTTTCATCGTAGAAAAATTCTAAGTTTAAATAAGTATTTAACTATCAATTTGTTTTGAAACCTATAGCCATTCTCTCACTTAACTCTACAACTTCCTCCAAGAATCACCAGTTTCTAAACATCGCGCATGAAAAAATTCTTGAAACATTTCAATATTTTTCACAGTATATATGTATGATATCATAACACCATGTCAAGTATTATATTTTTTAGGCTTCAATTTAATTTTCTATAATTAAAAAACCTTGGTGCTCCGTGTTGCCGTCCGAGTGTCATAAATTAGATTTTAAATATTTAGTTATATTTAGTTGTAACAGATTACAAATTGTGAAACCAAGGGTGGTTTCTGTCTGTATAATGAGTGATTGACAAGGATGAGCGGTTCAGCGATTGGTTGAGTGTTGGGTTGTATGTATCGAAGGGTTCGATGTACGAATGAGGTTTGTGTGTCGAGGGTTTCGGTGGTGCGTCGTGTTCTTGTTTTGGCTTGTCTTGAATGTGCAGTGTGGAGAGGCTGACCAACTGTCGACGGCAAGTGATCGAAGGTCAAATGGGGAGCTCGATGCCAGAGGATCAGGGAGGCCGGGCGAAGTTGGAGAAGATCTCAAGAGTGCACGAAAAGACTGAGCAAGACTTGGACGGATGGATGGAAGCGACGGCGTGACGACCGGGTCTGCGAAAGGGAGGCCAGGGCAAGTATTCAGACGGCTCGAGGGTATCGAGAGCAGAAGTGGCTTGCTGGCGCTCGAAGTCGCAAAGCGGTGTCATGAGTCGAAGGGTTGAGAGGCTTTGTCGGTTTTTGCTAAAAAACCGTCACATCTCTAGATTTACTAATTTCAATAATTAGGAGTCATTTTTGTTTTGAGTCATTGTGTAATAAAAAGTTAAGAGTCTAGAGTAAATGTTCTCCTTTAGTATATTTTTCAGGATTTTGAGTTCTAAAAATATATTACAAGGAATAGGACCTTGATGTAAAATAGAGGTTCTAAAAGGTTCTTTTCAGAAATTTCCCCCCATGGTTGGCCTATAAATAGAGGTCCATAGCCATGGGCTTGTTCCTCTCTTTTTGGCTGAACCAAATATCTACTTTTATCAAATTTCTGCCTTATTTTCCTGCTGGGTGAATCAAATTTGCGTCACTGTTCAAGATCTAAAAATTCTACAGTATCCAGTGAAGAACAACTAAAGCAGTGCGCAGGTGAGTTATTCCTCCTGGATTCAGTTTTTGAGGGCTATTTTTTGATGATTTCACTGCAGAACATGAGTTAGATGTTTATACAACTTTTGTTGTGGATGATTTGAATGTTCCATTTTTGAAAGTTGCAACTGGTTTCTGCAATTTCTTCTTGATTATTTTGCTGATCAAAAGAGACATCTCAGTTCTGGAAAAGAACTCTGCCTCAAATTTTTCAGATTATAATATGGTATAGTTCTTGCAGAACTTTGTGATCTGTTCATGAGTTTTTGTTCTAAGTCTCTTCTGACCTGTTCTGTGATGATAACTCATGATTCATTCATCTTAATGGACTATCCAACCATATGAGTTTTTGTGGCTGTCCACTTTTTACCTACTCAAGAATATTCCTTGGCTGGATATTTTTTCTTTCTTGTGATCCAAGAAGCCTCCTAGGTTGTTCTATTTTTCCTGCATCATTGCTGCTGTATTGGACATTTTGGATGGAAATTTGATTCACAAAAATACAAAAACAAGGGCTGTTGTTCGGATGAAAATTTCTGATCCATAATAGTGTTGCCATGCACTATAGCTTGTAAGGTTTTATCAGTTTTCAACACTGGAGTGTGTTAATGTTAGTGTGTAGAAAGTTTTCTGCTGTGAATTCTGAGTGATTTTCTCACTGGTTGAACTCTGATCATTCTGCATTCACTGTTTGTGGTCAAGTTAGTTTCAGCCATCAAGATTTTTGCAGTCAACTCTGAGTAAAATTCTCACTGTTTTAACCATGATAAGTCTGTACTCACTGTTTTTGAAATGAGTCTGAATACATCTGTTGATTTCTCTAGTTGAGTGCTTGAGAAACTACACAAGTATACCAGTTAGTTTGATTCATATTGTTACAATTCTGATTACTTTAAAGGATTTGAAATTCTGATCTCAGTCTGAAACAGTGATATCCATATTTCAGTTTGTCAACCTGATTTATTCAGCTGTGAGTGTGTTTGAAACTGAAGTGACCAAAATCATATATGTATTGTGAACATATTGAGAACTCAAAATTCATCTTCATGATCTGAATTGTCATCTGAATCTTGAATTCTCTGTAGTACTGAAATTACCAAATTCAGGGTACTCTCATCAGAATTTTGTTTATTTAGAAATCACTTTGTTGATTTGAGTGTCTTTTACGTATTCTGTTTTAATTCATATTTCTGAAGTATTGCTGAAGGTAGTGAAGAATAGAATAGTGATTTGCAGAAGTTGTTGAAAAGAATTCATTGTTTCTGGGTTTATCAAATTCTGTTCTGAAATTCCTGTTTCTGGTTTATAGTCAAAAGCGTCTATGCTGAAATTAATTCTTGATGTTTGAATGTGTTGAATCAATGTATATGTGAGGTCTTCTTGCTAGATCAGTTCTGCTTTAGTTTCATATCAGCAGATTAGGCCAGTTCTCCAGCAAGTAATTCTTTCACTTTATTTCCAGTTGAGAGCTGTATTTGAATTGCTGCAATTTTGCCAAATACTGCAAGCTCACAGGACCTACATTTCAGATTCTGTTTGAACTTTCTGAATTGTGCTGATTTGTCCTGTTTTTCCTCTGATTGAAGCATGACTGATCTTGTCAAAGGTTTATTCAGTATAAATGAAAATGTTTTGATGTAGCAAATTTCAACCAAGATATAGAATCACTGTTAAGTTTTAAATTCAATTCGTATAGTTCAATCCTGATTCATGATCTGCTATAGTCTGTTTCAGTTTATATCACCTCAGGAATCACTGTTCATTATCTAGAAAGTTTCAGAAGATGTAGGTTCAATTGAAATTTGTTTTGAATTAATTTGAATCAGTTGTCTGCTCTGAATTAAATCTTCTTGGAACTGTTCATTATCCAGATTTTTTAGAAGTGGTATAGTTCTATCAGAATTCATTTTGGGTACTGATTTACTGCAGATAGAATTGAGTACTTGATATTTGCCACAATCTGATGGTTGATCTTGATCTGTTTTATACATGAGAAAGAGAATCTTTATGTGTTGTTAAGTGATATGTATGTGATGACTAACTAAATTGGATTCAAAATTAAATACTGAACTACTATGTTAATTGAACAAATTTTTGATCAGTTCTGAATTTTCTGAATCTTTGATTTGTTTCGGGGATTTAGTTATCGATTTAACTTTGTCGTTCATCCAATTGACGATCTACTTATTGTAGTTCGGAATACCAACTGTCGACAGAGTGCTTTGACACTTCAAACTTCGAACAAAACTGAATGTGGTATTTGAACTGATTTTGTTGCTCTGATTTGTACTGATTGGTTTAAATTTGAATATCAATCGTTAGAGGAGCGTTAGGTGATTTGAATAGGCCATCTTATTCACGAGAATTTATCGAGGCGCCTATTTAACCCCTCTAGTCGCCATTCCGATCCCACACAAATGGACTCATGAACATAAATACGATTTTTACACAATTTTTGAGTCATTATTTCATGTACATGCAGTTCAAATTTGATCTACTTAGAATTAAATACTAGAAACATGATTAATTATTTAAAAATAGCAAAGTCACTCAGAAAAATATGAAACTTTACCGTGAATTAAAAAATATTGAATTATAACTGTAAAAAATCAATTTCAAAACATGTATAAAATGTGATGTGTGCTTACATTATAAGTTCAAATGAAATAATGAGTACTTTTGTATCTTTCCTGAGTACTTTCTATATAACACTCGGCAAAGGATATTTAATTGTCCTTTGATGAGTGCCAGGGCTATTTGCACTCGGCAAAGATTTTTCTAGTTTGTTTTAAAAAAACTAAAATAGAAAAAAGACAGTAAAAAATTCTAAAATTTGACATGATATAATATACACTTAGTTTTCATCCTAGAAATGTTCTAAGTTCAAATAAACAAATTTAAGGCACTTGTAGTTCAAAATTGGGATCTTTCAATTAAAATCCTATAAAGGACTTTAATTAATGAAAAATAGCAAACTAGACTAAAAATGCCAATTTTTGATATGGTATAAGATACATTGGGTTTTAGTAGTAAAAAAGTTTTAAGTTCAAAAAAAGATTTTAATATTGATTTTCTTCTAAACCTAACTCATTCCATCCCTAAACTCCTAAACCTTATCGAAGATTCTCCAATTTCTTAAGGTCATACATGAAAACTTTGTCTAAACATTATGAATTTTTTTCATAGTATATATGTATGATATCATAATACCATGTCAAGTATCATATTTTTTAGGCATCAATTTAATTTTCTATAATTAAAAAACCTTGGTGCTCCATGTTGTCGCCTGAGTGTCTTAACTTAGATTTTAAATATTTAGTTGTAAAAGATTAAAAATGGAATCATGAACATAAATATGATTTTTACACAATTTTTGAGTCATTATTTCATGTACATGCTGTTCAAATTTGACCCACTTTGAATTAAATCACAGAAATACACTTAATTATTTAAAAATAGGAAACTCACTAAGAAAAATATGAAACTTTCCATGGCTTAATATAGGTTGCATTATGAGTGTAAAAAAAATTCAAGTTCCAAACATGTTTAAAATGTGACATGGGCTCAAAATGTGTTTTCACATGAAATAATGAGTACTGACACTTTGCCGAGTGTTTTTTGTGGCACTCGACAAATACTAGGTTTTGCAGAGTGTCCGTTAGTGGCACTCGGCAAACCTACCTTTTCACCCCTACCGTTATAACAGCGGCAACAAAAATGGGGTCGTGGGCTTTTTCAGCTTGTTTGCCGAGTGCAATGGATGTGGCATTTGGCAAACGCTAGGGTTTGCCGAGTGTATAAAGGTTGTTGAGTGTATTTTATGGTACACTCGACAAACCCTCGGACACTCGGCAAACAGTGGCTTTCCGGTAGTGCCACATGAAGCAGTGTGCCAGCGTCACCTCTCTCATCTTCCCCATGCGTGTGAGCGTAGGTTTGTATTAGATGAATAGAACAGAATGAAAGGATTAATGGCATGTATGGTGGGCAAATAACTTTGAACTCCATGTTTTATTTTTAAAAAATGAATTTGCAAAGCACCTCCTGTGGTGCTCCGCAAAAAACACTGCATTTCTTGTGGATCCAAAAACTAAGATATAAACCTATTTAGCTAGCCTAGAGTCGAGCAATGTCAAACACCCCTTTAATAATAGGATGCTTTGACACAAGTATTACAAATTTTTAGTGAGAATAGATATGTAGAACACATAATAAATACATGTTTGATGGATTTGCTTATAGATTTTTTTATGGGCAGATCTACAGGTATGCGCCTAGCATACCCTAGGTCTGGACACCTATATATTACCTATACAAAAATATATGATCTAAAGTCCCTCAACACTGACATTAGTTACTCCTTGGTGCAATGGTTTAGGTCAGTGTTCTAAAAGGCAACGCTAGGTGCCGCCTAGGCGGTGCAAGTACCTAGATGGTTGACCGCGGTGCCTAGGCAGTTGACCGTAGCGCCTAGGCAATGTTCTGTGGCTCGATACGGCAGCGCCAAGGGTGCTAGTGGCCAAAAAAAGCCCGACGGTATGGCGGGAGGCGGCGGGTGGCCAGCTTCGGTGATGGGAGTCGTGTGCGCGGCCAGATCCAATGGCAGGAGGCATGCGCAACCTAGATCCTGTCATCGCCGTCGATGGTTGTGCTGTCGGAGGGGAATTCCAGGGAAAAGCACGACCAGAGGGGAAGACATGGTTGGAAGGAAAGAGATGGGAGGTGAAGAGACATGGCCAGAACTCCACGTTGAAGTTTGAACACCTCTAGAGAAGAAGAAAAGGCTTGCTGCTTGTTTAGGTGGGGATGCTCAGGAACTAGCAACACTGTCTAGGAACTAGCAACAAGACACTTTGGGTCGGACGGAGCAGGCCTTGGAAAATGAAAACTGAGTAATAAATGCCTAGGAATTAGAGTAGAACCATGAAAATAAACAGTTGGAACAGCTAAAGCGAGGAAAAGGAGTTGGCGCTAGGCACTAGGCGCCAGGTCGCTGCCCGACTAGCGCCTAGCGCCTACTAGAGCACCGGTTTAGACCCACTCAATTTTAGCCTTTTAATATTACAAACACATTTTTATTTATAATATACTTGTTTGACCATAAACTTACTTTATTTTTTTAATAAATTTAATAAGTTAGGGATGAATTTATTAGATCAATATAATTATTTAAAAAATAATATTTGTAAGTGATATATAAGAGATAAGTAAATATATTAATGCAATAAAGCTTTTTTAATTTGTAAATAAGGTACATAAGTAGATTAATATATAATATTTTAAAATAAAGTTTATCGTCTAAAAATATTTTTTTCGAACGAGCCATTCATAACCCGCTAGAGTTTATAATTCAATTTTTTTTGTAATAACCCTTTTGTCTAAGACATGCTCATGCAATGCCGCTGCCACTTGCGAGGTTTGTGGTGAACACTTGGTGCTAGATGAATTGTTTAGGTTTAATTTTATTTTTTTTCATTATAAAACAAGTATTTACTTTATTAAAAATAGTTTTACCGAATTACATATAAATTTTTTGAAACGATTTACCCATTTATAAAATCCTATCTGATTTTTTTATTTTGATTTAATCCGGCAATCCATTGACCACGCAGCTAGCCACGCCACCGCGATTAGTTTTGAACAGGAATGGATTATCCATCCAATAATACTTCACGGAGAGATGAGGCGAATGACGCCGCTGCGACGCGGCGCGCCGGCCGCGCTTATCCGCTTCCACTTCCACCCACCACCGCGCGTCGCAGCACGGGTCATCGTGCGTGCCGCACTCCCGAAAACAAAGGACTCGGTCGCAGCCGCAGCCCAGCCGCCCTCCAAACTGACAATACTTCCTCCACCGTGTAGTATTTTAAAATAATATTAAGATTAATATTTTATGGTATAATGATATGAACAATACTTATTACTGTATTATTTAAATTTATTATATTAGATACAGTATTACCAGACTATCTTCGAGAGAACACTAAATTTATTTTCTAAATCTTATATAACGATCATTCTAAACTCTCTCTCCCTAAAAATTAATCAATCAACAACGATTTTCATATAATCGCGATCCTTATTTTTTAAATCATAGTAATAAGATTTATAATTTGTAATAATTTTGTATGAAACTATGATACCTTCAAATATGTATATCATCCAGCTCACGACAATACGCAGGTGAGAAAACAATATGCGCATAAGAAAAAAAATATGTACGAACGAAAATAGGGACTAGACAAGATAATTCTATATTTAAGAGAGATGAATAGTGATTTAGGGAATGAATTAGAAAAATGACTCATTTAGGGGATTTAGGGGAACTGTTAAAGCTTTATTTTTCACTAAAATACTTAAATTCAAATTTAATTAGCTATATAGGTAATCCCTCAGAAATGCTCTGAGACACGTGGACGAATCCGTTCTCAGAAAAAGAAGCTACAACTCTTTAGACCTAGAACCGGCTTTTGAATAAGATATTTATTTTATCCATAATTAGATATTTAGTGAGTAATTGAGCTTTCTTTTATGATGATATCCTGGTGTACCATGATTCTGTAAAGAGTTAGAATCACACCGCGACCACCTCAGGCAAGTGTTCCCATTTTACTTGAATTATAATATAAATAAAATACAAAACAAACTTATCTTCTTGCTATAAAAGAGAGGTGTTTTATGTCAGGCTGATTACTCTGATTTTTATTCGGCTGTGATGCCGTTCTCTTGTCGGTGGCGCAACTGCCTCAGTGAGAGTCTGAGAGAGAAGAGACAGTTGGAGAAATAAACCTGCCGGACGCCGTGGAAGTAGGGATGGATTCGGATCGGATACGGATGGAAACGAATCCGGATAGCACTATTTGCCACATTTTAATTCGAATACAAATATGGATTCGGATGTTCTCGAATACGAATACAAAATGGATGTTTCGAATACGAATATGTATTTGGATGTTTACTTGGTTTAACTCTAAATGTTCGTTGTTTCACTAATTTTCTAAAAATCCAAAGGGTCCAATATACCAAATTAGAATAATAATTAATAAGAAACAATGATACACAATAAACCATGCACAAACTAAATTTTTAAACAACACTAGCTAAAATTCATCATACACAACAACCAACCAGAACTATATAAAGTCTTGAACTGAAATTGATCATACATTTCAACCATCAATTTACTTTAAACCATAGTTTATTCCTTCTCAAAACTCTATCTCCCCTAAAGAGAATCTTAGATTTCTTAACATTCTATATGATAAATTTCTCGAAACATTTTTAAAATTTTATCATGGAATCAACGTATAATATTATAACACCGTGATAAGTCTCGTATTTTTCAGACTTTATTTGATTTTTTTTATAATTAAAAAACCCTTAAGCTCCACATTACCGATGAAGTGTCGTGACACAATTTTTTTAATATTTCTTTAAATTTCATGGATAAGAACTAAAAATGGACACAAAATAGTGAATGCAATTTTTCTATAAATTTTAGTGCATTATTTTAGGTACTTGCGGTTCAAATTTCACATATTCTAATTTAAATACTAGAAACACCAATTAATGAGTTAAAATAGCAAATGGATCTATAAAAATAAAAAACATTATATGGTATGAGATATGTTGCATTTTTATTATATAAAAAAATTCAAATTCAAACAAACATTTAACCATCAATTTACTTTAAACCATAGCTTATTCCTTCTCAAAACTCTCTTTCCTCTCAAGAGAATCTTAGATTTCTTAACATTCTATATGTTAAATTTCTCGAAACATTTTCAAAATTTTATCATGGTATCTACGTATAATATTATAACATCGTGATAAAGTCTCGTATTTTCAGACTTTATTTGATTTTTTATAATTAAAAAACCCTTAAGCTCCACATTACCGATGAAGTGTCGTGACATAATTTTTTAATATTTCTTTAAATTTCATGGATAAGAACTAAAATGGACACAAAATAGTGAATGCAATTTTTCTATAAATTTTAGTGCATTATTTTAGGTACTTGCGGTTCAAATTTCACATATTCCAATTTAAATATTAGAAAACACAATTAATGAGTAAAAACAGAAATGGATCTATAAAAATACAAAAAATTATATGGCATGGGATATGTTGTATTTTTATTATATAAAAAATCAAGTTCAAACAAATATTTAACCATCAATTTACTCTAAACCATAGCTTATTTCTTCTCAAAACTCTCTTTCCTCTCAAGAGAATCTCAGATTTCTTAACATTCTATATGATAAATTTCTCGAAACATTTTTCAAATTTTATCATGGTATCTACGTATAATATTATAACACCATGATAAGTCTCGTATTTTTTAGACTTTATTTGATTTTTTATAATTAAAAAACCGTAGCTCCACATTACCGATGAAGTGTCGTGACATAATTTTTTTAATATTTCTTAAATTTCATTGATAAGAACTAAAATGGACACAAAATAGTGAATGAAATTTTTCTATAAATTTAGTGCATTATTTTAGGTACTTGCATTTCAAATTTCACATATTCCAATTTAAATCCTAGAAACACAATTAATGAGTTAAAAATAGCAAATGTATCTAGAAAAATACAAAAAATTATATGAAATTAGATATGTTGTATTTTTATTATAAAAAAAATTCAAGTTCAAACAAATATTTAACCATCAATTTACTTTAAACCATAACTTATTAATATTAACTAACTTAAGTATTCCATAATTATATAAATAATAAATAAACCACTAATATAGTGATAATATATTATCTTGAGTCTAAGTTAATCTGTGTGAAATCCTAAAACGAATACTAAAACGATTACGGATGTATCCATTTTCATATCCACATTCAGCAGAATTCGGATATCCGTTTCCATATCCACATTTGTAAAACGAATTCGGATATTTCCGAATGTCATCTATATTTAATTCAGATACGAATACGGATATCCATATTACAGTTATTCGAATATGAATATGGATAATTCAGATATTCTGACATCCATATCAAAATAGTTAATTCATCGATTAACCGGATCATTTGAATAAACTAAAACTAGTTTTTAGTGCTAAACTATTAGTTTATGCAATCCACGTTCTACTTGCCTCAGAGCATCTTCAAGAGATGCTCTTAAATTTTATTCTCTAAATCTTATATAGGGATCATCCTAAACTCTATTTCTTTCTAAAAATTAATCAATCTACGTCATTTTTCCTATAATTATGATCCTATTTTTTAAATACTGTAAAAATGATTTATAATTTATAATAATTTTATATGAAACTATAGTTTTTTAAATATGTGTGCCATCCAGTATATAACAACGTGCGGAAAAGAAATAATACACTCATAAGAGAAGATGAGAGGTGATTTAGGGAATGAAATAGGTAAAAGACTCGTTTAGGGAGACTTTTAAAACTTTATTTTTTACTAAAATACATAAATTCAAATTTAGATAATTATATAAGTCTCACGAGACCCGCAAATCCCTATTAATACAGCCCGCTTCTTCTTCCCCACGATCCAGCCGAGCTCGCCTCCGCCCTCCGACGTGCTTCCTCCGTGATCTACAGAGGGGGGGAAAACTCTAACTTTTTGCCTGCCGTGTTTTGGCGCGAAACGGCGAAAGCCTCGACGGTTCTTGCTCGCTTTTGGTCCGAAGCCGCGTGCTCTGTTAGAAAGGCGGGTGCTTTACGCTTCTGTGCTAATCTTTCTCGCTGTTCTGGAGGGCGCCGCCTTTCGTCCGCCACGAACGCGCTCGCTGCCACCAGCCGTAACTTCCGGCAGGCCACCAGGCTGCTCGGCCTCGACTCCAAGCTTGAGAAGAGTCTCCTGATCCCGTTCCGCGAGATCAAGGTGAGTCGCCTGGTTGTGAACCTGTGATGCTTTCCGGTTTTCGCCTTGTAACTTGTTTGCTGCAGTTGTTGCAGTGTTTGTTCATCAGGCGTACTATTCTTTCAGGTGGAATGCACCATCCCCAAAGACGACGGCACCTTGGCGTCGTTCGTTGGGTTCCGCGTGCAGCACGACAATTCCCGCGGGCCGATGAAAGGTGGAATCCGCTATCACCCTGAGGTGAGGATTTTGGTCTGATAAGTGATGATAATATGTTTAAATTTTGTTGAGTGACTGAGATTTCCAGTAGGAAAAGGCATAAACGGTTAAGTGGTTATGAACTCAGCATGTTTTGCTAATTGATAGTGACTGTTTCATGCCAATGGAGCGATTGTTTTTTTTTGGTGAGGTAGATCTACTTGTTTGTTGCATATGGCCTTTCCAGAATTCCAGTTCTGCGAATTAAGTTATTCTTTTAGGGACTGTTCGTGCAGCGTGCTGTTACTTTCAGTTTCAGTTGTAATCTACTTTCAGTTTGTCAACTCTGAGAATTCCAATTGTGCAGATGGTGTGAACTCTGAGAATCTTTGATATTTTGCGAGCATGTGTTGCTTTTTTTAGTACTGTGTGCTTATGATTTTTACAATTCAGATTTATATTTGATATTCTTTCTGTTGTACTGTGGAAATAGCTGAATGTATATTTTGCAAAAACGCCAATCTTATTGCTCTGCCAAATTGTTTCCGTAACTCCTGTTGTTTGCTGAAGACTTTATGGTATTTGTCCTATTACATGATACAGATATATTTTAACTTTTAATTAGCCCACTTTCCACGATCAGTTAGTCTAACAAACAGATAATCCGTTAATCTATTGATGAATTCCATGAGTGGGTAAGCAACTGATGTCAGCAATTAGCAAGTTGCAAAAACATGTCTTTTACGTTAGAGCTAGAGTTTGGCAAGCCAAGGTAGAAAGTCAACTCTACAATTGCCTGATGAACCATAACTTGTCTTGTAAACTATCCATTGCATTCTGAGATCCGTCTATTTCCTCATTTAGAAAATAAAGCTGACAAGCAAAGATTTGATCTTTCTACTTCTCAGGTTGATCCGGATGAAGTGAATGCACTTGCTCAACTAATGACATGGAAAACTGCCGTTGCGGCAGTTCCATATGGCGGAGCAAAGGGAGGGATTGGATGCTCTCCTGGTGAATTAAGTAGAAGTGAGCTAGAGCGTTTGACACGGGTATTTACACAGAAAATCGTGATCTTATTGGAACTCATACCGATGTGCCAGCTCCAGACATGGGAACTAATTCTCAGGTAAGTTCTACTTTCTGTAGTATGCTCTGCTACCTCAATTCCCTTCATCATGTAACATTCTCCACAATTCTGACCAGACCATGGCTTGGATTCTGGATGAGTACTCTAAATTCCATGGTCACTCACCGGCAGTAGTCACAGGGAAGCCAATTGTAAGTAGTAAACAACGACAGGAAGCTCTAGCTGGTGTAAATAAACTATTTACACATTGTGATTCTATTTGGATCTTTGTGTTGTAGGATCTTGGTGGATCATTAGGTAGGGATGCTGCTACAGGAAGAGGTGTGATGTATGCTACTGAGGCCCTCCTGGCTGAGCATGGAAAATCCATTTCTGGATCAACCTTTGTTATCCAGGTTAGTCATAATTAATAATTGACCCCCTTGTTATGTGGTTTACTTTTTTTATTGGTTGAAATGTAATAGCATGTACCACATAACAACAGCAAAATCTTCCTAAAATAAGGTTAAAACTGCAATTCAACAATCAAGTCATTCTGTTCATTATCAGTATGCCAGCAACATATGTTGTTTTGCTATTAATCAATGATAATGTTGCAGGGATTTGGTAATGTTGGTTCATGGGCTGCACAACTCATCCATGAGAAGGTGGCAAGGTGATTGCACTTGGAGATGCGACAGGTTCAATCAGAAACAGGATAGGCTAGACATACCTGCGTTGATGAAGCACATAAATGAGGGTGGTGCTTTGAAAGATTTTCATGACGCGGAAGTCATTGATTCAGCAGAGTTGCTAGTGCCATCAATGCGATGTTTCTTATCCCATGCGCCTTAGGTGGAGTGCTTAACAGGTAACAACTAGTGATCATGCTGATCCTTAACTTTCTGCCAGCATCAGCTGTTTACTGGGATGCATCTTGAAACTTTTTTCCTGACCTCT
>JAAALK010000285.1:80715378-80730230 GCA_019279435.1 Zizania palustris
GCTGCACTCGATCAAACCATTCTGGATACGGTCGCCGATAGGTACATCTGCTCTTTGGACTTCAACCTAAACTGATCTCTGATGACCGTCGTGATCTGATTCACCCATTCATCTTCTTGCTGCCCCGACGTCGGATATTGGCGGTGTTGGAGCCTGCTGATATTGCTCCTGTCGGGTAGCATTGTACCCATACTCCCCCTCATCGCTGAAGGGATATGCGTCGTAATATGTCATCCGATGATACCCAGGAGGGATGCCATCAGGTGCCCCCTTGTTGGCACAAGGTCTGGCAGTGTGTTCCTAGCGATGCCATGTGTCACCGGCGGCACCTCCTATCTTGGCAGCCTCGAGTCGAATGTGGGGAACGACGTCGGTGCATTCCTCTCCATGGTGTATGATGTGCTCTGTAGCAGGACCTATGGGACCTATTGGATGAGTTGTCTTGTTATCCTCGTGGCTGGGTGAAGTGCCCAGTGCTCTAGCCTCATCGGCCCTTGCAGCTGTATCGTCGGCCGAGTATGCAACAGTTTTGTCGGGTCACCTAGGAGGTTTACGGGCCTTGCATCGGTCTGGAGACCACGGCGCCTTCGATGGCTTTCTTGATCTGCCCTTGTAGTAGTGACCAATGCCCCAAACTGGTTGTCTAGCGAGTGGCGAATTACTTGGTCGACGATTTCCAATAAATTGGTCTCAGAGCTTTCCGCTGGCTAGCCTCCCTCTAATGCCAATACTGGTCTTGGCAACGAACTCTTCTGTACAGGCCCCGTCTGATTCATGTCGTAGGACTGTAGGCATGACTTCTAGAACTCTCCACCTACCGTTGCACCTCCAGCCTTTGGTCATCAGTGAGGGCTTCCATGGTGACCGGGATGATGTTTTCGTCGTTGATCTCGTTCATCATGGTTGGGTTGTCGGAGATGGTCCCACTAGGCATGCCCAAGAGCGTGTTGGTGCATTTTTTGGTAACACTTTGACACACACGTGGCCTAGGAGATATGCTTCACTCTAGTGCAGGTCCTACGTTTTTAGAGAAAGGGTTCAAGGCATGCCAATCAGTTTGACCCTGCAACTGATAAGGTAATAGATATAACATTAGTAGCATGGCCTATCAGCTATCGAGCCGATGACCGTGATGAGGATTGGATATTTGTGGAATATCATGTCGATCGGCTAAGGCTGATGACCTGAGATGAAGTGATCGGGTGAGCGTGCCATCGCCGATAAGATGGACAGTGAACCGCACATGCCGATGGATCCATTTATGATGATTTATATGATGTCGTGGAATCGAAGATAACCCATCGGCTTGTACTCGACAAAAATAAATAAAACGTGCCAAATAACAAGTCTATCATGAAAATCATCACAATAACTAGATCGGACCTAACCGAGACAATAGCTAGTCACAATGATCTTAATAATATATCAAAGAATCGGCATGCTTTATTTAGATGAACGGTATACAACATGAAAAATATACAATAGCGAGAGATATCAGACTTAACCGATAAAGCCTCAAACTATCACATCTAGATCACATCAATCTAAGAGATCAAACTGAACTAATGCAGCCTTAGACCTAGCTAATACATCGAGAACAACCAGCGACCGTATTGTTTTAAGGTTCACCTCAAGAGATCAAACTAAATTGATGCAGCCATGGGGATACTGATCTAATGGTACAGACATCGAGGGTGGCGGAACTCACCTCTTCATCGGAGATCAAACGATGTAGCCCAACTCTGAGTGCCGAACCCCATCAGAATAAACCTTGGAGACTAAGGGTGGCGATGCGCCGAGTAGTTGGTTGATAGAGATGTGTTTTTCTAACCTAACTAGGGATACATATTTATAGTCCAGAGACTTGCCATCCAAGCACTATATCTTAACAAATTCTAGATAATCTTTATCTTTTCTTTCTTGCGCCTTATCTTCATCGGCTTCTTCTGTTTGATCGTCTTGTAACAGAACGAACGGGCTTCCATGAAATTCTCTGACCGGACCTCTTTGACTCTATTGACCATGCGACACTTTAGTGGGCCTAGGCTTTACAAATCTTAGCGTCAACACATACATTTTGGCCATAAAGATCTACAGAGATAGATCGAAATGACTAATTGGATTAAGCCAGAGTATGTACATTGACAAGGTTTTGAAATGGTTCAAAATAGAGAATTCCAAGAAGGGATTTCTTCCAATGTCACATGGTATTTCTCTTAGTAAGACTCAGTGTGATGTGACACTGATGAGCTAGAGAAGATGAGTGTGATCCCGTATGCCTCCGCAATTGGATCCATCATGTATGTCATGTTGTGTACATGCCCAGATGTGTCATATGCTCTAAGTGTTACGAGCGGGTACCAATCGAACCCGGGTGAAAGTCACTAGGCTGTAGTAAAGAGTATCCTCAAGTACTTGAGAAGGATTGAGGAAATGTTCCTAGTTTACGGTGGTGAAGAGGAGCTCATTGTAAGTGGTTACAGATTCTAGCTTTCATAACGATAAAGATGATTCTCAATCGCAATCTAGCTTTGTGTTCTGCCTCAATGGAGGCACAGTGAGTTGGAAGAGTTCCAATCAAGAGATAGTGACTGATTCTACAACAGAAGATGAGTATATTGCAGCTTCAGAAGCTGCAAAGGAGGATGTTTGGATCAGAAAGTTTGTTTTATGAGCTGGTGTTGTTCCTAGTGCATCTAGTCCATGGACCTCTATTATGATAAAAGTGGTGCCATCGCGCAAGCCAAGGAGCCAAGGTCACACCAGAAGTCCAACATATACTTCGTCGATATCACCTCATCTGCGAGATCATTGAGAGAGGTGATGTGAAGATTTGCAAGGTGCACACGATTTGAACATAGAAGATCCATTGACAAAACCTCTTACACAACCCAAGCATGAGGCGCACCTGAGCTCCATCGGTATTAGATACTTGCGTCAGTGAGTCATGTGTATGTAGAAGATGTTAGTAGTGTCTATGCTAATGTAAAAGGATAAGTTATCTTGTTCCTTGATAAATGTCATTTACATTTAATTAATGAGTTGATGACTTGTTATGTGAAACTATTTGTTTTATAACGATATTGTTTAGAAAGGATCCCTGATCTTGTCATCATGTGGGACAGTGATGATACATAGATTAGCATATCCGACTGATTGATGATCACGTTTCACAGATCATAGACAATGAGATGTCAAGTCAGTGATGTGGATACATGTTGGTGAAAATGGTGTTGGATAGACCCACTCGAGATACTACTGGGATTGTTATTCTAATGTGTCATCAGTTCTCATCTCAAATGGTGTACCTGTAGAGTCCTTGGACCTAAGATGTGTGTAACAGGGTAGTAATAAGGGTAGTTTTAGGTGTGTTGTGAATCGTGTGGTAAATGGACTGGTGCATGCGTATATCAAGGTTCAGTGAAAATTGATTGTGTACGCTTTCAGGGGTCAAAATCCGCTTCTAGGTACTGCTATTGATCAGTGAGTCGGAAAAGGTTTCCGGTGAACAACTGTTAGTGTATGAACCTATCGAGTCACACACTTGGGGATGGATTAAGAAAATTGCAAAGAATTGGTTCCTGTGGAAGTGGGAGATTGAAGGAACAGTGCCCAAGAAAATTCCGGTTGGATCAGAAGTTTCAATTTGGAATCGGAAGTTCCGATTATTTTCTGAATTGGAAACAGAGAGCTCAAATCAGAAGTTCCAATAATTTATTGTTTACGAAACATAGAGCTCAAATCGGAAGTTCCGATATGGTATCAGAAGTTCGATAATTTCTAATTAGAGACAGAGAGTTGAAACCAAAGTTCTGATGCATATCAGGAAAAAACACTGATCAGAAGTTCCGATGTTGCCTGGAATTGTAGTCCGAGAGCGCTAATCGGAAGTTCCGATATGGGATTGGAAGTTCTAATATGGGATTGGAAGTTCCGATGCGGACATAACAGATTGAATTTGTTTGGTCTTGAATTGGTTGAAACTAATTTGTTGGTTTCGAATTGTTGGAGACTAAGGGCTCTCACCTCTATATAAGAGAGGAGGAGGAGGTCTTGGAGAACAAGCAATTGATAGTTTGGACCTAGCCACCAAGAATCCTCTCCCTCTTTCTTGATCGCAAAAGTTGAGATTGAGGAATCTCCCATTTCTCACGAGCGGTGCTAGCACGCCGACGTGGGAAGGATCCCATCCCTGGACGTGTGGATACCATGGAGGTGTTTCTCCAATAGCAACGCTCGTGGACTTATTCACGTGAACACCTTCATCATCTTCGTCGATTGGATCGCAGGGGAACGGTTGGAGCGAGGCGAGGATCAGCGAGGACACACTTCCCGACATCTTCTTTCGCTGCACCTAGCACGTCTTGTGCTAGAAGGTACCGATCTATGATCTTGTCCGTGCATGATTCTTGGGCTTGGGGTGAAATTTTTGAAATTGTCGGCTAGCATAGCTTCCTTTCCTAACAGTAAGAACGTAAGTATGTGTCTACGTATGTATGAATACCAAAAAGTCTGAATGCGTAGCATGTAAGTGGTACCCGTGATCCCTTTGTATATCGCAGGGGTCAAAGGTTACTTTTAGGCTTTAATCATCCCATTAAGTCCCTTTATAGTAGTTAAATCATTAGGGATCATGGCCTAATTATCACAACATTATTCACTATCTTAATTTATCTTAAGATTGCGGTTACATCCTAGAGTTTGTTGCTATTGATGGTGTAGACCGACCATTGATCTAGCCTCCCGAGTCCCTATAGTCTAGGTATCCTCCCGAGTGTTAGACTCAGACTCCGCTACTACTGTGGTCTGACCCCTTATAGGCCATCTTTAATGTTTTGTCTTTGACCCCTCGTTCCATCTAGTTACCTTAAAGGTTCTCGATAAGTATCCGAGGTCATCTCCCCAACATGTTGTGTCTGAAAAATAAAGGGTCTGCAACATGTGGGTTAATGAAAACCCATCCATGAAACAATCATGTGGAACCCATGCAAACCCATACCTGAATCCTAAATCTATGGGGTACCTGAAACCCAAGAAGTAACCTATGGTTTTAGTAGAAATCAGATCTAATTAGTACAAGCGTGCGACTATCTCCTCACTAGATGTCAGCGACAATGTGGGTTCGGATGGCTTGGCCATTGGTACGACATAGGTGTGGTTGGTGGCCAAGCCTATGTCATGTGGCAATGGTGGTGACGATGGTGCGAGTGTGGTTGGTGGCTAGGCCCCTAGCCTGCGGCATGCAACATCAGCACTACGACTAGCCTAGCACCCTGGGCCCTAGTGTGACGACATTCTGCCCAGCCAATCGCCTTGCCGCACTCGGTGAAGTGGTGACTCTTGCAACTGTCTCTCTCTCTCTCTCTCATGAACACATAGCTATGACCTGTTGCTCCTAGAGAACACATAATTGTCGCCCTAAATAAACACATAGCTGCTGCCCTTGGATTTAGGGTTGGAGAGTCAAGTGGACACATGTGGGTTTAAATTGTTGTAGCGTAAAATTTACGCTAACAGGTTTGTTTAGCTTTGAAGGGCTACTGATTGCGAAGTGGATTTATACTAGTTCAGCCTCTAAATATCAGGCAATAACCATACATCCAGTGCATTGTATATATTATGGATAACTAGAGTATGACCTTCGAAGAAGGTTTTCAGAAGGTTTTATTCTACCGAAGTCTATCTGAGACCTCGGAGGTTGTACTCTCGAAGTCTCTATCGAGACCTGTCTTAAGCCTTCGACTCTTATCCTCCCCCCTTCTTCCTTGCTAAGAGGAGGGTATTTATAAGACAATATTAATGATAATACTGATCCCCTCTACTTATAATCAACTATAACAACGTATGTGGAGAATTACATAGGAGTAACATATTAAAGTGTGGTGTAAACACCGTAAAGCACATGCATCACTGATTGAAATCTTTGGTTTCAGTCTTTGTTTTGAAGTGGTTTTAGGGTCTCCATCGTTGTATGGTCAAGCATGGTTTAAATACCCAAGCTTGAAGGGGCTTCGAAGAAATTCTATCCAAAGCCCAAAGCACCAAAGGGAGGCTTTGAAGATCATTGTTTCTTGATCAATTTTTAGCCAACTTTAAGTACAATGGAAATTATTTCTCCCAACAAATATAAACTCGTGTCCGACTCAAGAATAAACAGGTACCCGAACAAGTGGGTACAAATCTAAACACAAACACTTGCCCATATTAGGTCAAGTACCCGCATGTAAATTTACCATCCCTAGTCTAAAGAAGGAAATTGTAGCTACATGCTTAAATCTAGCATGAATCCTAAAGTACAATCAAACAGTTACATGTAATTGGGCTAATGAGTCTTTATTTCTGATATTCAACAGAAGTTATTTAAATCAAAATTGTTATTCATCTATTATTAATAATATGTATATCTATTTTCTTGTTAAAAAAGTAGAGCGACTGACCCGCATATATCATGAAAATAACATTCGAACAAAATCCTGGCCCTCCTATTCCTCCGTCTAATGGGCTACAATTAAGCCTATTAACGGACTGACGCTTTGCCTCCATAAATTATACCGTTGAAACGGTATACCATCGTGTATATCTATATCTTATTGAAAAATATATATAACCGTATCTATTTTTGGCTGTTATGGACAGAACTATCTAATCTGATCTGTTTTAGACACCAGTTTTCAAATAGTTACCATGATAATCGATTTGTTCTATACTGATTTGATTTTCCAAAAATTAGATCGACAGTTTATCTACGACCACGAAAACAAGGATTGGTCAGTTGCAAACCATGCCTTCGCTATGGCTTGGTCGCTTGGAGAGTAGAAATGTAGAATTGGCAAATTGCCCCCAAATTCCAAGCCCTGCGCGCGCGAACACCTTGTGGCCGGTCCCATCCACCGCCGCCGCGCGGCTCGGCACTCTCACCAGCGTCCGTCCCGAGGCCGCGGTGGCTCACCGCTTATTACCTCCTCCTCTTCACCGCTCTCTGACCCCTCCCGCGAGTACTTCTGTCCTCCCTAGTCCCTCCTCCCTCCTGCTCCGCCATTGTAGGAAAGCCCCTCTTTCCTCGCGTCGCGGCGCCGCTCCTGATCCTGTCCGCCGGAATTCCCCGGGCGACCTCGTCTTGTCCGCCAGGTATGCATCGGCGTGGCCCGGTACTTGAAGCGTCTCGTTCCGTTCGGTTCTACTCACCCTGAGGTATTATCTCTGCGTACAGGGGCAAACGCTTTCGGGTGGGGGTTCTGGTCCGAGCAGGCGCGCGGCGTTGGATGGAGGCGGGGGAACCAGTGGTGCCACTGAGGGCGTCCGGCCCGCGGAGGTACAAGGCGCTCGCGACATGGCGCTTCCAGCCGGGCTTCGTTAGGCAGCAGGCAAAGACCCCGCCCGCCGCCGAGCCCAGCGCTTGCAGCGGAGGAGGGGTTGCCGTGTCCACTGCCGTGCCCAAGGGCCACGGATTGGGGGCATCGGGAAACGGCGGCGAGACCAGGGGGGCCGGGGAGTTTGCCAATCGTGGAGATGCACTCGCAGCTGGAGTGCGAAGTCGCGGAGTATAGAGAAGGACGGTCGACGTGTGGCCGGAAACGATGGTGGTCTGGGCAAATCCGGTTGCAACGGCGGTGTGGAGGGCTCCGGATTGGAGGCTTTGGGACATGGCAGGAGCTGTGGCGTCGGAACAGCTACTGGAGAAGACTGTAGTTTGGGGAAATCTACTGATTCGCAGCACCTTGAGTAGCGTGAATGTAGGAGAAAATGCAACGGGGATTTGAATAAGCCTTCTTCTAATAAACGCGTATCAAATAGCAATGGTTCTTCTGTGGATTGTATGCTGGAGGAGATAAAGGGAAATGACAGTGGCATGCTCAATGGAGCTGCCAAGGAGAGCAATGCTGCTGTCAAAGGTAGCAACTTGGCAGATCTCGGCAGTATGGTATGAAACAATCGCAAGGGGGTGGAAGGCAGTAGCCCATGGAGGTTCCAGATTGGTTACAAGCGGTCATTCTCGGAAGCTTTCTGGTCTGATACTGAATCTTCTGGAGACTTTGGTACTCCATTTTACAGAGTTCAAGACACTTCGACCCAGTGCATTCCAGCGACGAGAAGTACTGTGCTGGTGTTATGCAAGTGGCTCATTCTGGTGTTAGAGTTTCAGCCAACGTGTGATTTCTCAGTGAAAGGTGAGAAGGAAACAATCAGCTGCATATAAGAAGAGGAAATACAATGATGGAGTTGTCCTCTCTAGAGAAAACATTATGGGATGTCTGCGGGATTTCGCTTAATTTACACGGAACTTTTGGATGAAGAAGAGCAGAAGTCAACAGAAGCTGTGATTAGGCCTGATCTACAAGCTTACAGAATCTTTAGGGAGCGGTTCATCATGGAGAGTGATGATAAAAAATATATTGGCAAGTGCCTGGAATCCATGTTGGTGATATCTTCCATTTGAGGGTAGAGCTTTGTGTTGTTGGTCTCATCGCCCACATCGGATAGGTGTTGATCATATAAAAAAGGAGGATGGGACTTGCATAGCAGTTAGCATTGTGTCATATGCACAATCGTCTAATGTCAAGAGTAATTTCGATGTCTTGGTGTATTCTGGATCAATTGCTGCTGCAGGCAATCAGAAAATAGAGGGTTACCAACTTAGCACTCAAGAAGAGCATGGATACTAACACACCAGTCCGTGTTATCCATGGTTTTATCACCTACACTAATGGAGACCTGCCAACGAAGAAGTTCCCTTCTTATATATATGGGGGATTATATATCGTTGAAAAATATTGGAGGGAGAAAGTGGGTGGAGGTTGTTATGTTTATATGTTCCGACTGAGAAGAATGGCAGGACAAAAACACATCAACATCCAGGAAATTCTGAAATTGAGACAGGCTAAATCAGATGGTGGTATTATCATGAAGATCTATCCCGGGGATTGGAGAGGATCCCTGTATCTGTTGTTAATTCAATATCTGATGAGTACCCAATGCCCTATCACTACATTTCATGCCTGCAGTACCCACGTAACTTCCAGCCAGCTCCTCCAGCAGGCTGTGGTTGTGTTGGGGGATGCTCAGACTCTAAAAGGTGTGCATGTGCAGTGAAAAATGGTGGGGAGATTCCTTTCAATGGTAAAAATTGCATCATAGAAGCTAAACCTCTTGTTTATGAGTGTGGACCTTCATGTAAGTGCCCTCCTACATGTCATAACCAGAGTTGGCCCAACACGGCATCAAGTTTCACCTTCAAGTCTTCAAACCAAAATCGATGGGCTGGGGAGTAAGAACTCTTGACTTCATACCATCTGGAAGCTTTGTGTGTGAATATATAGGAGAGGTGTTGGAGGATGAAGAGGCACCAGAAAAGGACGACTGACGAATACTTATTTGCTATTGTCATAATTATTATGATGTAACCCTTTGGGAGGGCCTATCAAGATCCATACCCTCACTTCAGAAGGGTTCTGATAAGAATGAGGAAGCTGGTTTTGCTGTTGATTGCTCAAAGATGGGAAACTTTGCAAAATTTCATCAACCATAGTTGCAGCCCTTAACCTTTATTGCACAAAAGTCCTATATGATCATGATGACAAGAGTGTGCCTCATATCATGTTCTTGCCTGTGAGGACATTCCAACCCATCAAGAACTTACAGATCCACTACAACTACACAATAGATCAGGTTTATGATGGCAATGGAACATCAAAAAGAAAAAATGCCTCTGTGGCTCTACTGAGTGGGATGGCTGGTTGTATTGGCTTTAGAGTGTGCAATTCGAATGCATACTTGAACCTTTTTAGTTGGCATGGAGCCAGCTTTTAGCTTATCCTATGATTTAAAGTCATTATTTAGGTTTCAGACAATGAAAATGTTTTTTTCGTTCTTCCCCGCTCCACTATGGGTAAATTATCAAATCAATTTGTTTATTTGCCGCTTCATTTTTGCATAGTTTTCAACATGGACATACTTTCTTTCACGTAATACAGGGTTAGCTTTTTGCATAGTTGTTATGGCGTGGAGATACTTTCTTTCACAATACAGGGTTAGCTTTTACATAGTTGTTACGGCGTCGATATATCAACGCCGTATCGTTGTGGCAGTGTTAGAAAAATCGTGATTGGTAGCTCATCGGTCGACCACCGAGTAGTGATTAATCGGTTACGGGGATTAACTGAATTAATCGTCAACCTATTAATCGGTCAATAAATAATTAAATAATATATTACCTGCCTATTTTCTATCTCTTTCTCTTTTATTGTATCTCCTCATAGCTTCTTACTTTTTACCTGCCTGTTTTCTGCATATTTTTTTATCTCTTTTACTTTATCTATCTCATTGCACATGCCCCCAACTGCCTCAGTGTTAGCACTGCCCAAGACTGCTCTCTCTCCACTGCCCACCCGCATACACTACCTCTCTTGTTCTCTATCCTATCTCCTTCTCCCTTTCTCTACTGAAAAGCAAATGCCGGAAATAATTTAATCCAACGAGCCTGATGGCGACGGCGACGGCGGCCTGGATTTGGCGGCGGACGACTGCGCTCGCGCAGACGACGCGCGGACAGCTCGCTGTAGGTGCAAAAAAGCGGGGACGAGCACAGACGACGTGGAAGAAGCAGGGGCGAGGCGCGGACGGCAGATGGTGGACGCGGCGCTGAATCTGCCAAGCTGGGCACGTTTCCATCCAGATCTGGTGTGCGCAGGAAAGAGGGAAAAGGGGAAAAGTGTGCAGGGAGAGGGAAAGTGCTGGGGGGGTGCAAAATCCCATTTTTCTGTACCGGATCGATTAATCGGTGCCACCGATTAATCACCGATTAATCGCCGATTAATCACCGATTAATCGGTTGACCACCGATTAATCGGGTTGACTGACCGATTAATCGGTCCATCGATTTCTGGGCAATTTTCCTGTAAATTAAAGGGACTGGGGCGATCACCGATTAATCGGCTGATCGGCCGATTTTTTCAACACTGCGTTGTGGTGGTATTTTGCAATTCGGCATAGGACGCCACACAATATGTGGTGACCAACAGTGAAGGGCGTCCGACAGATCTAGGCAGTGGCGGCTAGATCTAGTGGCAGAGCGGCGTAGAACAGAGAGGGAAGGGAAGACAGAGGCTAGATCTTGGCTAGATCTAGTGCAGAGCGGCATAGAACGGCCATGTGCGGCCGGCGCGCGAGCAGCGCACGGTGAGGCCGGGCACGGTGCGCGGCGAGGCTAGGTGCGTCGGTGCAGAAGATTGGGAGAGGAGTGAGAGGAGAGGAGTGGAAGAAGGGTCTGGCGGCTGGAGAGGTGAGGGAGCTGAGAGATAGGGGGAGTAGGGAAAGGTTAGGGTTTAGAATGGGCTTTAAATGGGCTGGAATTTAAATGGACTTTGGTCAAATTTATATAAATAGATTATTTACTGATTTTAAATATTTATTAGACATAATTTAAAATATGTTTTTACAATTTTAATTATATATTTTTTATGTAATAATGTATCTAAATAACAATATTGCAATTTGATATGTATTATCATGCTATATTACTATTGTTATTTGCAATTTAGTATTTTAGTACTTATTATTGATATAATTTCTAAATTCTATAAACTATTTTTCTATATTGATCGTCATGCTAATGTATCTATGGCGACGCCACGCCGCGCACCATAAGCGCTGTAAAGTTGTGAAGGTGGTAGGTCGCCACGTTTCGCGCGTCGCCGTAACAACTATGGCTTTTTGTGTAGATTTTCGTTCTCCAACAATCTTCATTCCTCATTTGGTGTCTTGGTGATTTAACATTACTATTGTAGAATATATCTGTGGAAGTTTGTGGGTCTTAATGGTAATTTTATCTCACAATTCATCATCGTTGCAGTAAGTTAAATATTGTGGTGGTGAAAATATTTTTTAGAATGAATTAATTGAAATAACATATTATATACTCTGTTGTTTTGGCTTCAAAATTTGTAACAATCGTTTTACATTGCATTTATCCAAATGTCTGCCATAACTGTTTCCAACATTTCACTTGAACTAAGAACATCAGTCTAACACATCACAGTAGTTTCAATATCTTATTCACGCTAGTTCAATAATTGCCAGAATATGTTCTTTTGAATTTTGATAATCTGACACTGCATTGTTTCTTTAAATATTTCTGTTGTGATTTGTACATTACCCTTTTACGTTTAGTTTCTTGCCTCAAGTTTTTTATGGTTATTCTACATTTTGTTGGAATTTTCTGCAAACATCTTTGATTATTTGTACATCTTAAGACTTAAGTGTTGAAACTCAAGATCGTTAGGAATACAACTGTTTGCTCATGTTTTTTGATTATTGATACACATTTCTCCAGAAATGAAAAAAATGCAGCACCATATTTTTTGGTCAATATGTGATTCTATTATGTCATGGAGTAATTCACATAAATGAATAGCTTTACTTGCTTGAAGAACTTAATATTGGCGATCCCAAGAACGGAGTAGTTCAGAATGTGCATCTTTGTACCGAATCTATTATTCCTAGTCATATATGAGTTTATGTGGATTTGTTCACTATTGAGTTCGTGATTCTTTCTATCCTGCTGTTGTGGTGTGTGTGGTTGGGACTGTAGAGCAATTACGAGTTTCGTTTGTGGTTGGGACTGTATGAGCATTACGAGTTTCGTTTTTGCGAGTATATTCGGAAGCTTTATTGCAGTGGCTTTAAATATGTAGTCATGGTAGATTGTTCAGTCTTGAACTGGGTGCCACCAGAATGCTGATTTTAAATATGAGCATGATCAGATCTGCACGAACTGAAATGAAACTCATTCTTATTTCAGTCTTTCAGATACAAAGTTCAACCCCGAGGATTGCCTACATTCAAGAACCAGATCCAGATGATATCACTAGTATTATTGCACAGCACACAGCTACTGCCTCCTGAAGAATACTTATGCCACACTATACAGGCAGGCATATATGCACATCGGTTCAGTTGCTGCCATCGCGCTGTGGCCGGTGGCTCTCACCACCGTGGAATCCGCCGCTCGCACTCCAACTGTGGTTGCCTCGTGCTCCGGCTAAGGCGATCGAGTCGCTTCACGAGGACCTGCAGTGGATTATTTGCTGGGCGAGTGGCACATATCCACAGTTTGGATAGCAGCAGGGTCTGAACTGAGCTGATACTGCCTACTGTAGTCAATTGCTACAACATGTGTTAGCAGTATACGTTGCTTTCTGCCCGTTGTCAATCTCGGGCAGTCACCGTAGCCTTCTGGCTGATTGCCTCCTTCCTTCTTTAGCTGATTGCTCTTTCCTTCTGGCTGATGCCTTTCCATCTCCAACGGAACACTTGCTGCTATGAGTCCTTTAGAGATTGGAAAGACCAGCCATATATATTTTGTATCGCACAAAAGTTCATCAATCAATTCAATCTTTCTGCTTCCATGGTATCAGACTAGATTCTCCCTTCCCCTCTCTCCCTCTCCATGGCCGGTCAGACGCTGTTGCCGTGGACGTCCATGCAGCCTTCACTCCTGACCTGAGGCATCCGACGCCACTGCAGCCCGCGCCATCGTCGATGCCACCGCCTTGGCCGCTGCCAACGCGGTCCGCGTGGCCTCACTCCGTCTTCTACATCTACCACAGCGCCTCCTGCACCAACCTCCTCCCACCCTGGCTCCATCGAACCTCACTGGGCGTCATCGGCCTCCTACCAGACAACCTCGACGATGAGGTTGTGACCGCTCTCCACGCGCAAGCAGTCGCCGTCCTCAACATCAAATCCATGGTGCGGTACACTCGACCTCTCCACCGCCAACTACACCAAGTGGCGTGTGCTCTTCCTCATCACCGTCAGCAAGTACGCCCTCATCGACCATGCTCGAGGACGACTACCAACGGACCATGTGACTAGGTCCACATGGACTGCGTAATCCTCACATGGCTCTACGGCTCCATCTCCACCGAGCTCCTCGAGATCGTGATGTCCAGCACCGCCACGGCCCGGACGTGTGGCGTAGCCTTGAGCACCAGTTCCTCGGCAACCACGACAACGGGCGCTCAACCTCACCTCGGAGTTCCACAACTTCGCAAGGCGACCTCTCCATCACCGATACTACCGGAGACTAAAGGCGATGGACGACTCCCTCGGCGACTCGCGAACCGTCCTCGACTGCACCCTCGTCACGCTCCTCCGTGGCTCAAACTGAAGTATCAAACATCTCACCATTCTTCTTCCTATGCAGCGCCCCTTTCCCAACTTCGTCGAAGTACGCTCCCAATCCTCCTCGAAGAGCTCACGAAGAACCCTCGCCCACTGCGTCTTCCGCTGCCTTCGTCGCCTCCAGCGGTGGGACTCCTCTGCTCCCGCTCGCAACAATGCCACCTCCTCCTGGCGGAGGCCACGACGCCGACAACAATAGCTCCTGCAACAACCGCCAGCGCCGTGGCAATAATCAGGGCGGACAGGTGCTTTCGGTCAGCAACACCCTAGAGGCACCATGGGACCTCCGGCCTGGCCCACGCCTTTCAACTTGTGGACCGGCACATCAACATGTGGTCCGGCCCACGTTCTTCTCTACCGGACTATTGGGCCCACAGCCCAATACAACTCCTCTAGCCGCCCTGGCTGCTTCCAGCGCCCCTGCTGTCATATACATACATACAGTCAAGCTTCGCTACCTCCACCGACTCCACATGCAATCACGTCGTGGAACACACGCAAGCACTACCGCCTCCACGACTCCTCATGCGGTCACGCCCTAGTCCACCCCATTCCAGTGGGATCAAAACACAACCTCGCCAACGCCTTCAACACTACAAATCTTTCACAAACCAGTGTCTCATGAATGGTACATGGACACCGGTGCTTCCTCCCATATGACCTCGGATATC
>JAAALK010000285.1:80731230-80890065 GCA_019279435.1 Zizania palustris
TTATCCTTTACGGAGCTTGAGACAGTCCGCTTCACAAACTCTTTGTTTGTTAGTTCTTAATCTTAGAGAACCTGTTAGCGTAATCTTTATGCCAACAGTTGGCGCCATCCGTGGGGAACTTAGTTCTAAAAGCTAGTTCTCTGTCGTGGACTGCACTTCGAAGAGCACTTGCGGAGGGAGTTTCGGAGTCTAAAGATTCCGCACACCCTTCGGTAAGGGGCTTCCAAGTGTAGCTCGAAGGCCTTTTCTCGCCTTCCAAATCATTCGAAGTCTTCGATCTTCGGACCTTAGCTTCGTAAGCCATGCCTCCCAAGCGAGCCTAGCCACCCGATCCTCCCCGAAGGTCCCCTCGGACCAATGGTGTAGGACCTTCAACCATTCCACAAACTCTCGAAGTGGTCATCAAACCTCGAGCATCCAGAGGTTCCCCGAGCAGCTCCCTCGGTGCTTCGAACCGACTATCCTAGTTCTTAAGGCCCAGAGGTTGCTTGTCAATGGGATACTTTATAAGGACGGAGTTTGTTCTCCCCTACTCCGGTGCATCTCACAACCGAAGGCCAAGGTATACTTCAGGAGATTCACGAAGGCTTGTGCGGCAGTCATCTAGCCCCTCGCGCTCTAGCGGGAAAGACACTTCACCAGGGGCTTTATTGGCCAAAAATTATAAGAGATGCAGAAGAATTGGTTTGAACCTGCCAAGGGTGCCAGTGGATGGGTAGTGGAGCCATTGCCCACCAACACCTCTTCAAGTTATTGCTCTGGTATGGCCAATGGCGCGATGGGGCATGGATCTCATCGGCCCTTTTCCAATGGAAAAAGGCAGCTTGAAGTTTGCGGTGGTAGAAATCGAATATTTTTCTAAATGGGTCGAAGCTGAGCCCCTAACTACTATCGCTTCAAGAAATGTACCGAAATTCTTTTGGAAGAATATCATTTGCAGGTTCGGAGTGCCTAGGGAGTTAACTATTGATAACGGCACTCAATTTGAAGCCGAGCCTTTTAAAGAGTTTTGCGAAGGCCTGGGCATCAAGTTATGCTTCGCAGCTGTTCACCACCCCCAATCCAACGGAGCCGTCGAGCGGGCAAATGGAAATATTCTCTTCGGTTTGAATCGAAGGATTGTTGGGTTAGCTAAAGGGCTATGGACCGAAGAACTTCCTAAGATTTTATGGTCCATTCGGACCACTCAAGCTAGGTCCACGGGCTTCACCCCATTTAGGCTATTATTCGGAGATGAGGCCATGACTCCTACGGAGCTTAAAGGTGGATCCCTTCGCGTAACGGAGCCTAGGAATGATAATGAAAGAAACACTTCACTGGACTTGTTAGAAGAAACAAGGCTGCGAGCTTTCGCCAATCTGACGAAGTACCAAGACCAACGAAGCATGGTATGACCCAAAGATAAAAGTGAATGAGCTTAGACCAGGTCATTTGGTGCTACGAAGTGTAATTGCTCCGGGGAAGCTAGGAAACAAATGGGAAGGACCATATATTATCCTACGCTCAGGGCGCCCCGGGTCGTTTAAGTTAGCTAATTTAGAAGGGGAAGAGTTGAAGCATGCATGGCATGCGGAGCACCTTAAACGTTATTACGCTTAGGGGCTCCTTGTAATCAATTGTAAAGTACCTTTCTGAGTTAAATAAAGATGGATGTTCGAATTATGCTTACTCTTCAAATATTCCTTACCCCTGGTGGACACATCAAGGGAACAGAAATGCTTGCGGAGGTAAGCATCTTTCATCGTGAGAAACCAAGGGTTGGTTTCAGAGTTTGTGATGAGTGATTGACAGATTTTACCCTCTGATTCGAAGGGGTCCCTCCGAAGGGGTTCGGAGGTTGGTTCTCCGAAGGTGTTCGGAGGCTGTTTCACCGAAGGGTTCGGTGGGCTCTAGTTGCTACAGCTGTTGCAGCGGAGTGTGCCTGTCAGAGGGGTCCGACAGTACACGATGATTGGTTGTACCGAAGGTCTCGGTACTTGGGTGGTACACCGGAGTGTGTGCCGAAGGTTGCTTACCCGGAGAGGTCTCCGGGGTACTGGATACACTTGTATGTTTGTCTGTGGTGCGCAGGGGACTTCGGTGGCGACGGACGGTTCGTAGCAAGTGAACCTGGGTCAAGCAGGAGGCTTGATGCCAGGGGAGTAGGGAGCTCCATCACGAAGGCTGCGAAGGGGTCAAGGTCGGACCTCGGGTCGAGGTGCGCCAAGAGAAGGCAGTAACTGCGGAGTGTGACTCCGGGTGAAGGTACTCCGAGACGAAGTCCTCGGAGGCGAGGCACTTCGAAGGGTACTCCGAATGGAGTGACTTCGGAGTATGGTGGATCAAGTCCTCAGCAATGAGGCAAGGTGTTCGAAGTGTGCTCCGGAGGGAGACACTCGAAGATATACCCGACAAAGGTCTTAGAAGTCGAGGTGCATCGAAGGCATGGTCCGGGTGAGGCTCGTCGAGGAGTGTGCTTAGAGAGAGAGACTGCGACGAAGTGCTCATGGAATGCTTCATGCGGAGGCCTTAGACGAAGGAGGGACTTTGAAGGGTGGTACTCCGAAGGTGGGGCTTCGGAGTGAAGCAGGCTTCGGAGCGAAGCTGGCTTCTCCGGAGTGAAGCAGGCTTCGGAGCGAGGCTGGCTCCGGAGTAAGGTTGACTTGAGGTACTTCAGCCCTGCATGGCTTCGGTACACGGACTGACGGAGTTCGAGCTGGGAGAAGCTGCGAAGCCATGGTGGTCCACTCCGAAGGTGTTGGTGCGAAGGCCCAAGGGCTTTGATGGCTTCGGCTCAAAACCGTCACTGTATCGAAGGCTGACATCGGTGAAGTGAAGGCCGTCAGGCTCAAGGCTTCTCACCGAAGCTACCGCACCCCTCGCGTGTGAAGGGGGGCTTCAGAAGAATCCAGACTGTAAAGGCTGACCGTGTCTGCTCTGCAAAAAGCTGATGTTGTCCCCTCTACAAAGCTGACAAAAGAAACCTCCAAATAAAGTTGACTACCTTTTGTACCCCCTGTTCTGATGGGACAAAACCAGTGTAAACCTTAGGGGTAAAGTAGTCAATTCACATGGCTGAATAGTGCCTATAAATAGTGGAGGTTGGGTAGGTCGCATTAACACTTTGAGCATTCATTTTTGAGCTCCTGTACTAGCCACCACATACTTTGTATTCATCCTGTGAGTTCAATTTTTGTGTTCCCTATTCAAGCATCGAAGCTTTGATTCTGTGTTTATTTTCTGCTTGAGCTTGTATGCATACTTCATTGCATGCTTCGATCTCGTGTGTGTCACTTCCTTGAGTTGAGTTTTGCACTGAATCCTTCTGGCGAAGTGTGTGAGAAACCTGTTCGAGCGAAGTGTGTTTGAGCGAAGTGTGTTTTCAGTGTGTGTTCGCTCTGTGTAAACTGGAGGCTAGACCTCTCTGATTACTAGCGAAGCCATGATCGAAGCCCGTTTTTCTTTCCTTGTCGAAGTCCTCGGCGAAGTCTGTTTAGTGTGCGTTTAGACCTTCGAAGTACGAAGCCCAGCACCAGTTGCTGTCGCTAAGTATTTGGTCGAAGTCCTCAGAGAGAGGTCCGCTCTTGCGAAGGGTGAAGTGCGAAGCTTGCTCGGAGCACCCTGTGTGCGGAGCCTCCACTGACTTAGCAGAGCTGATTTTTCGGGGTTGTGGGTGGAGCGAAGTCTTCTTAGCTTCGAACTTTTGATCCTTGCGAAGCCTGTATTCGGAGCTGTAAAATACCTCCGAACCAGAACTTCGAAGGGTGTGTTCGAAGCCTGTTCCGCAGAAGACAGAATTAAAACAGAAGGCTATTTTGGTCTGAAATTTTAAAAGCTCCCATTCACCCCCCCCCCCCTCTGGTCGCTGTTTCCGATCCAACAATTGGTATCAGAGCGGGTTAAGATCACCAGTTGACCTTAACCGGTTTTGTGATCTGTTGGCGACATGGACAGAGTTAGTAAAATTCCTCTGTTCGATGGGACTGATTTTGCATACTGGAAGGTGCGCATGGAGGCTTACTTGCTAAGCCAAGGAAATGCAATTTGGGAGATTGTGGACTCACAATACTCCATCCCTGAAACTCGCACCTCTCAAACAGAAAAGGATCAGTATAATGCCAACTCCAAGGCAAGAAATATATTGTTCATTGGTTTGAGCTGGAGTGAGTTTGATAGGGTGCAGCACCTTAGGACAGCTAGGGAAATTTGGACTACTCTCACTATTTTTCATGAGAGCTCTACACAGATTAAGGCCAGGCGCCAAAGCACATACAATCAATAGTATCAACTGTTTGTGCAGGCACCTGGTGAATCCATAGATGCCATGTTTTCTCGTTTTGATGCGATAGTGAGTAACTTGCGGTCCAACGGGACGCTTGCTTACAATGATCATGATAGGGCTATCAAGCTTCTCTATGCTCTTGATCGTAGCATATGGAAAGTGAAGATATCCAGCATTGAGGAGTCCGCAGGTTATGACACATTGACATGTGATGAGCTCTTCAGCAAGCTGAAGTCCACAGAGATTGCCAAGGCATCTCTTGCAGTGCACAGAAACTCTTTGCCACAGCCGTTGGCATTGGTTTCTAGCACTAGCCGTGGCACCACTGCAGAACCAAGCACATCTGGCACTTGTGTTCTTGCAGATGGTTTTGCTTTGTCCTCCCCGGTCTCCGTCACTAAGGAGCAGGTGGATACTCTGGATGATGATTAGCTTACTCTCATTGCCAGAAGGTTCACCCGTTTTCACCATGAGAGCCGGGATCAGAGGAGAAGTGGTTTTAGTGGTTGTTTTGAGTGTGGCGACACTTCTCACATCAAGGCCAATTGCCCAAAACTCAAGAAGAGAGAAGAGAGTGAGCACCCCAAATACCACAAAAAGGAGAGGAAATCCTTCGTGAAGGGCAAGCGCGGCAAGGTGGCTAAGAGAGTAGCCAAAGCCGCTTCCAGAGCATTTGTTGCTGCTCTCAGTGACATCAACACTTCCTCAACTGAGGAGTCGAGCTCTGAGGAGGAGGAGTCTCCAAGGAAGGAGGAGAAGAAGGACAAGAAGGGACGAGATTTCACCGGCCTTTGCTTCATGGCCGACAACGATAACAACGGCGATGAGCTTGACTCATCTGAGGTACCACTATCCTATGACCAGCTTTCAATTAAACTAGATGAACTGAATGAAGTAGTTCTTGGTCAGGATAAATTACTTGTGCAAGCCGCGAGAGATAGAAAAGACCTTAGACTTAGGCTAGAATCTGTTTCTACTGATTATGCCATGCTTAAGTCTAGAGTTAATGATGCTGAATGTGAATCTTGTATTGTTGTCATGGGTGAGCTTGCTCAGTTGCATTCTGTACATGCTCAAACTCTATCTGAGATTGAGACTGCACAGAAGCAGCTTTTGATGGTGGATTCTAGTCATGATATAACTGAATGTATGAACTGCCCTTTATTACGTGAGAGCATTGATTTACGTGATAAGCATGTTCATGATTTAGAGGCTAGATTGGAGAGGGCCGGTAGTTCTAAGGATGTGCAGCCTGTGTGTGACACTTGCATGACCCTTAAGGATCAGCTAGGCACTGTTAGAGAGCGTGCTGAAAACCTTATGACTGAGAATGAGTACCTTCTTTCTGTGGTTAACAAATGCACTGAGGGAAAGGGTAGGATGGATTTGCTCTTGGCCAAGACCAAGATGTGTGCTGACAGAGCAGGGTTAGCTCTAGGTTTGGGTTTTGAGAGGATTCCTTCAGATAGTGAAAACAAAACTGTTTTTACCTCACCGACTACCCTAGAGAAAGAGAGAGCTCTGTTAGACACTCCATCATCCAAAAAGCCTACACGAACTCTAAAGAAAACCACTCCTCCCACAAAAAGAGTTCCTCCCAAGAAAACCACTCAGCAGAAGCCCAAGGAGTCTGTGAGAGTTGCTCCTATGACCCATGAGAGTGCCCCTAGGAGAGTTTTTCATTGTTCCTATTGTCAGCGGGTGGGTCATCTAGTTGGGTTCTATTTTCGTCGCATCAAGGATGAGCGACGCTCTCAGGAGATGAGGTTCCAGAACATGCATTACCCATCTTTAGGTATGCATGAGTCTGAGTTTTACTCTCGTCCTGTTTTGAGGCTCCTCGTGCTTCTCGGAGAGGTTTTGCTCCTCGAGGTGTTCACCATATTCCATATGGTGGTAGACCCCGGGTGAGTAGCTTTGTACCTCATCAGAGTAGGAGACCTCGTCATGTTGTTAGATCACAGCATTTAGGTAGACTCGCACTTTGCATCATTCTGATTATCCTGTGCGTAGACAGTCTACTTTTACTGTGCCTACTACTCGTATCACTCAGTGCTGGATGCCTCGTCATATTTTCACTCACCCCAGCACTGAGCGATCGAGATTTTCTTATCATGTGTAGGTGACAGACCGAGGCTTGGAGGGCACGTGGATCATGGACTCCGGTTGTTCACGCCACATGACCGGAGATGCAGCATGGTTCTCCAGCCTCACCACAACCAAGCAAAGGGAACATATCACCTTCGGCAACAATCGAAGGAGTAGAGTGAAAGGTAAAGGTGTAGTAAGAATTAACTCGAATTTTACTCTCAAAGATGTTGCTTTGGTTGAAAACCTGGGATACAATTTGCTTTCTGTATCTCAGTTGCTTGATGAGAGCTTCGAAGTGCGATTCTATCGCGATACTTCACAAGAACTCAATTCTGATGGCGTTGTTGTCTACAAGATCTTTAGAGTTGGGAGAGTTTTTGGAGCTGATTTTTCTGAGTCATCTGGTTCTTCTCATTGTCTTGTTGCACATTCTACTTCTGAGCTTTGGAAGTGGCATAGGAGACTAGGGCATATGAGCTTTGAGTTGCTCGCTCGTCTGAGTTCCCTAGGTCTGATCCGAGGATTGCCCATGCTCAAGTTTGAGAAGAATTTAGTTTGCGCTCCTTGTCGACATGGAAAATGATTGCCGCTTCGCATTCGCCTGTCACCATAGTGATGACTGAACAACCCGGAGAACTTCTCCACATGGACACTGTAGGTCCTTCTCGGGTTAGTTCTTTAGGCGGCAAGTGGTATGTACTAGTCATTGTCGACGATTTCTCTCGCTACTCTTGGGTCTTCTTTCTAGCCAGCAAGGATGAAGTGTTTTCACACTTTCGGAGCTTGGCTTTGAGACTTTTCACTAAACTCCCTGGTGCATTGAAATTCATTCGAAGTGATAATGGCATTGAGTTCAACAACAGTCTCTTTGTTGACTTTTGCATGGAGCATGGCATAGAACATCAATTCTCTGCTCCGCGGGTTCCTCAACAGAACAGTGTTGTTGAGAGGAAGAACCGCACTTTGGTTGAGATGGCTAGGATGATGCTTGATGAGCACAGGACTCCTAGAAAATTCTGGGCTGAGGCCATGAACACTGCTTGTTACATCTCAAACCGAATCTTCTTGCGCTCAATTTTGAATTTGACATCTTATGAGCTACGTTTTGGGAGACAACCCAAGGTTACTCATCTTCGAGTTTTTGGCTGTCGTTGCTTTATCCTAAAATGTGGAAATTTGGACAAATTTGAGTCGCGTTCTTCTGACGGGATCTTTTTGGGTTACACTACACATGGTCATTCTTATCGTGTTATAATTTGGAGACTAACACTGTCATCGAGTCATGTGATGTGACATTTGATGAATCAACCCGCTCTGTTAGTTCTACTCTTGAACAGGCAAATGAACACGATATGGAACAGACTATCTTCGAAGAAGAAGATCCCAGAGATTTCGAGGATGAACCCCTACTACCCTCGACATCAACCCGCGAAGCCGACCCCGCTTCGACCACTTTGGCACAAGGTCCCGAAGCAACTACCTCGACATCGGTCATCTTGGACCACTCCAAAGCACAAGTTGAGGGGGAGACTGCATTCCGCCGTGAGGCTCCACACCATGTTCAAAGGATGCATCCTCCCGAGCAGATCATTGGTGAGCTTGATCAAAGGGTAACACGTTCTCATGCTCATTTCATTGATTCCGCTTTTGTTGCTTCTTTTGAGCCCTTAGATGTTAGTCATGAACTTTCTGATTCTAGTTGGATCAATGCCATGCATGAAGAACTTGAAAATTTTGAGAGAAACCAAGTCTGGACTTTAGTTGATCCTCCACCAAATGTTCATTTCATTGGAACAAAATGGATTTTCAAAAACAAACAAGGGGAGGATGGGACTATAGTTAGAAATAAGGCTAGACTTGTAGCTCAGGGTTATTCTCAATTAGAAGGGATTGATTTTACTGAAACTTTTGCACCTGTTGCTCGTCTTGAGGCCATTAGGATTTTGCTTGCCTTTGCGACATCCCGGGGATTCAAACTCTATCAAATGGATGTCAAAAGTGCTTTTCTTAATGGTTTCATAGGCGAAGATGTTTATGTAAAATAACCCCCTGGTTTTGAAAACCCCAAATACCCACATAAAGTCCTTAAACTTCATAAGGCTCTTTATGGACTCAAGCAGGCCCCTCGGGCATGGTATGACAGACTTAAGTCTTTTCTGCTTGAGCAGGGGTATTTGATGGGATCTGTTGATAAAACCCTGTTCACTCTCAAGCATGGCAAAGATTTCCTCCTAGTTCAGATTTATGTGGATGATATCATCTTTGGTGGCTCTTCTCATGCTTTGGTTGTCGAGTTTGCAGATGCCATGAGCAGGGAGTTCGAGATGTCCATGATGGGCGAACTCACTTTTTTCCTTGGTTTGCAAATCAAGCAAAGCAAACAAGGTACTTTCGTCCACCAGACGAAGTACACCAAGGACCTGCTCAAGAAGTTCGACATGGCTGATGCGAAGCCACTCTCCACTCCAATGGCTACATCTGTAGCATTGGATCCTGATGAAGATAGAGAAGCCGTAGATCAGAAGGAGTTCCGAAGCATGATCGGCTCCCTCCTCTACTTGACTGCTACGAGGCCGGACATACACTTCGCAGTGTGTCTGTGTGCTCGATTTCAGGCTTCACCACGAGCTTCTCACCGCCAAGCGGTAAAGCGCATTCTTAGGTATCTCAAACATACCCTTGAATTTGGCATTTGGTATTCAGCATCTTCCTCTTTGTGTCTTCGAGGTTATCCCGATGCGGATTTTGCTGGGTGTAGGATTGATAGGAAAAGTACCTCTGGTACTTGTCATTTTCTAGGTACTTCTCTGGTTTGTTGGTCTTCCCGCAAACAGTCTAGTGTTGCACAATCGACGGCTGCGGCCAAATATGTTGCTGCAGCTAGCTGTTGCTCTTAGATTTTGTGGATGGTTTCCACTTTGCGGGATTTCAGGTTAGATTATAAGAGTGTTCCACTTTTCTGTGACAACACTAGTGCTATTTGTATTGCAAACAACCTGGTTCAGCACTCCAGAACCAAACACATTGATGTGCGATATCATTTTCTCAGAGATCATAATGAAAAGGGTGATATTGAACTTCAATATGTTGATACCCAACACCAGCTAGCCGATATTTTCACCAAACCCCTCGATGCTTATCGATTTGCCTACTTGCGTGGGGAACTTGGTATTTGTCACCCTTACGGCATTTTGTGAGGGGGAGCAGATTTTGACTGTCTTGCATATGCTCATTGTGTGTGAAATTGCATTTACATCTCTTGCACTTATATGCCTGATTCTAATTCATGTAATCATGACAGCTCAGCTCTATTTAATATATCTGAAACATTATGTGCATGATTTTTCTTTCCAAAATCAAATCATGCTCACTACTTAGTCTTGAATCTAGCATGTTTAGGCCGGACTGCTTTAGCTATCTTTATCGGCTTGATAGCAAGACATTTTTTCTCTAGATGCTAAACATTGCAACTTGAAAAAATTGTTCTACATACTCTTGGATATTCATCAAGTGCTAAACAATTTGGTCACTTAATCAAAATTCCAAAAAAAATCCATGATTCGCATGCTTCCAAGCGAAAAGATCCAGGTGGGTTTGTTTGTCACACTGCTCTATTCTAGACTGCTTACCATTGTACTTTGGTCTGAACTGGGATAGTGTAGTGTATGCCAAAATCACCGCCTTAAGCTTCTGATGGCTTTTGTGCCTAGGCTTGGCCTGATTGGAAAGTATAAGGTAGACAAACAAATAACCCCTGGCATTATGAAAAGAACAGCAAATTCATTGATCATCAAGTTTGCTGTTAATGCTCCACTTGAACTGGACTTGTCTATCTAGAGTAGAAATTGACTAGCTTTGCGCAGTCCCTGCTTTTACTTGTCTAGTTACCTTGATTGAGTGGTGATGCTTTTATTTCAAAATGATAAAATCATATGATGTCATCATGTTTTTAGAGCATGTTAAATTGAGCTGAGCACATGATAATTAGTATTAATATTGGCATATTTGTGCTTTATATGTCTTTGCAATTCTGCCCATTTCGAAGCTACGCATCTTTTACATGCTCCTTTATGCTTGCATTGCCAAAGGGGAGAAATTGTTGAGTTCTCTGCCGCAAAGGGGGAACATTAACTCAGGGGGAGTTTTTATCGTGCAAAGGGAAGTTTTGCCGAAGGGGGCTTTTTACTCTATTGAAAAAGGGGGAGGAAAATTCTTTTGTCAAGTGACATGATTTGGCTCGTTTTTGAGTTTTTATGGTCACTTGTGTGCTGAAATTCTTCAAATTTTCTTGAACTTGAATTTGGTTATCAATGCACTCATCAAGGGGGAGATTGAGAAACCAAGGGTTGGTTTCGGAGTCTGTGATGAGTGATTGGCAGATTTTACCCTCTGATTCGAAGGGGTCCCTCCGAAGGGGTTCGGAGGTTGGTTCTCCGAAGGTGTTCGGAGGTTGTTTCACCGAAGGGTTTGGTGGGCTCTAGTTGTTGCAGCTGTTGCAGCGGAGTGTGCCTGTCGGAGGGGTCCGACAGTACACGATGATTGGCTGTACCGAAGGTCTCGGTACTTTGGGCGGTACACCGGAGTGTGTGCCGAAGGTTGCTTACCCAGAGAGGTCTCCGGGGTACTGGATACACTTGTCTGTTTGTCTGTGGTGCGCAGGGGACTTCGGTGGCGACGGACGGTTCGTAGCAAGTGAACCTGGGTCAAGCGGGAGGCTTAATGCCAGGGGAGCAGGGAGCTCCATCACGAAGGCTGCGAAGGGGTCAAGGTCGGACCTCGGGTCGAGGTGCGCCAAGAGAAGGCAGTAACTGCGGAGTGTGACTCCGGGTGAAGGTACTCCGAGACGAAGTCCTCGGAGGCGAGGCACTTCGAAGGGTACTCCGAATGGAGTGACTTCGGAGTATGGTGGATCAAGTCCTCAGCAATGAGGCAAGGTGTTCGAAGTGTGCTCCGGAGGGAGACACTCGAAGATATACCCGACAAAGGTCTTAGAAGTCGAGGTGCATCGAAGGCATGGTCCGGGTGAGGCTCGTCGAGGAGTGTGCTTAGAGAGAGAGACTGCGACGAAGTGCTCATGGAATGCTTCATGCGGAGGCCTTAGACGAAGGAGGGACTTTGAAGGGTGGTACTCCGAAGGTGGGGCTTCGGAGTGAAGCAGGCTTCGGAGCGAAGCTGGCTTCTCCGGAGTGAAGCAGGCTTCGGAGCGAGGCTGGCTCCGGAGTAAGGTTGACTTGAGGTACTTCGGCCCTGCATGGCTTCGGTACACGGACTGACGGAGTTCGAGCTGGGAGAAGCTACGAAGCCGTGGTGGTCCACTCCCCTGTTCTGATGGGACAAAACCAGTGTAAACCCTAGGGGTAAAGTAGTCAATTCACATGGCTGAATAGTGCCTATAAATAGTGGAGGTTGGGTAGGTCGCATTAACACTTTGAGCATTTATTTTTGAGCTCCTGTACTAGCCACCACATACTTTGTATTCATCCTGTGAGTTCAATTTTTGTGTTCCCTATTCAAGCATCGAAGCTTTGATTCTGTGTTTATTTTCTGCTTGAGCTTGTATGCATACTTCGTTGCATGCTTCGATCTCGTGTGTGTCACTTCCTTTGAGTTGAGTTTTTGCACTGAATCCTTCTGGCGAAGTGTGTGAGAAACCTGTTCGAGTGAAGTGTGTTTGAGCGAAGTGTGTTTTTCAGTGTGTGTTCGCTCTGTGTAAACTGGAGGCTAGACCTCTCTGATTACTAGCGAAGCCATGATCGAAGCCCGTTTTTCTTTCCTTGTCGAAGTCCTCGGCGAAGTCTGTTTAGTGTGCGTTTAGACCTTCTAAGTACGAAGCCCAGCACCAGTTGCTGTCGCTAAGTATTTGGTCGAAGTCCTCAGAGAGAGGTCCGCTCTTGCGAAGGGTGAAGTGCGAAGCTTGCTCGGAGCACCCTGTGTGCGGAGCCTCCACTGACTTAGCAGAGCTGATTTTTCGGGGTTGTGGGTGGAGCGAAGTCTTCTTGGCTTCGAACTTTTGATCCTTGCAAACCCTATATTCGAAGCTGTAAAATACCTCCGAACCAGAACTTCGAAGGGTGTGTTCGAAGCCTGTTCCGCAGAAGACAGAATTAAAACAGAAGGCTATTTTGGTCTGAAATTTGAAAAGCTCCCATTCACCCCCCCCCCTCTGGTCACCGTTTCCGGTCCAACACATCGGAACCCGGCAAATGGCCTTTGAACCATCGGTTCAAGGATTCCGTAAAAGAGCCGAAGGTGGCTAAAGCCTACGGATTCTAGGCTTTGGCTTGTTAGGATCCGTAGAAGAGTTTAAGGACTTTAAAAGAACAGATTTCTGGCCTTCTGGTTCGAAGCATCTGTAAAAGAGCCGAAGGTGGCCAAAGCCTACGGATTCCAGGCTTCGGCTTGTTAGGATCCGTAGAAGAGTCTAAGGACTTTAAAAGAATAGATTTCCAGCCTTCGGGTTCGAAGCATCTGTAAAAGAGCCGAAGGTGGCCAAAGCCTACGGATTCCAGGCTCTGGCTTGTTAGGATCCGTAGAAGAGTCTAAGGACTTTAAATGAACAGATTTTTGACCTACGGGTTCGAAGCATCTATAAAAGAGTCATAGGCGACCAAGCAATGAGGTTTCAAGGCTCCGGCCCAATGAAACACTTCTTAAAATCCTAAGCGACTATTATCGGAGCTTACAAGTATAGACTTAGTTTCGAAATTTATAAATATCACAATACGAACGTACAGTTCGAAGAACTCTACGAAAAGAGTAGATTATGATTAGCAAGTGTTATGCGAAGCATCAGGTTGCTATATCAATCATTATGTCTAACGGACCCTATAGCATTGCGTACGGTCCCCCACCCACAAGGAGGGGCAGGGGAATAAGCAACAATCAAGTGATGCTTCTGAAACAAATTATATTAATTGGGTAATCATATTACATTAACTCCACCTATGTTGTCTCAGCATATGTTGGTGCAGCATAGCCTGGTCCCAAGTCCAGGTACAAGGAGGAGGGTTGCGTTAGGCGTGGCGAGCCAACTATAAAAAAACTTAGCCACTCAAATGGAAATGAAACCCAATAGAAAACCGTTGGGGCGTAACCCTCTTAGCGACGCGCCATATCGGAACCCGGGTATGGTGTTAAATGGCAAGGGCCGGGCCGCCACCCCCTTGGTGGCGCGCCGTGTCGTGATCTGGATGCGGTGTCAAGTGAGCAAGGATCGGGTCGTCGCTTCCTTAGTGGCGCGCTACATCGGCGCCCGGGTGTAGTGACAAATGTGCAAGGGTCTTCGCATCTGTCTCAACGGGTGCGAGGGGTAAGGAAGCTAGTTGAGTCGACTAGGATCCGTGTAGGTAGTTGGAACGTAGGGTCCCTTACAGGTAAGCTAAGAGAGTTAGTCGATGCAGCGAGCAGGAGGCGTGTTAATATCCTATGTGTCCAGGAGACAAAATGGAAGGGGCAAAAAGCGAAGGAGGTGGAGAACACTGGTTTCAAGCTTTGGTACTCAGGAACAGTGGCAAACAAAAATGGAGTAGGTATCCTGATTGATAAGAACCTTAAGGATGGAGTGGTGGATGTCAAAAGGCAGGGAGATAGGATTATCTTAGTCAAACTAGTTTTGGGGGATGTGGTCTTGAACATAATAAGTGCATACGCCCCTCAGGTTGGTCTCAGTGAGAGCGAGAAGAGAAAGTTCTGGGAAGACTTAGACAGCATGGTCAGAGCAGTACCAACCAATGAGAAGCTTTTCATAGGAGGAGATCTCAATGGTCATGTAGGTTCAACAAAGGCAGGTTATGAGCTGGCTCATGGAGGTTTTGGGTATGGTAGTAGGAATCAAGAAGGAGAGGATATTTTGGACTTCGCTGTAGCCTACAACCTAGTGATAGCCAACACTTTATTCAGAAAGAGAGATTCTCATTTGGTGACTTTTAGTAGTGGTCATCGTTCGAGCCAGATCGACTTCGTTCTCACTAGGAGAGAAGATAAACAAGCATGTTTGGACTGTAAGGTGATACCTGGAGAGAGTGTTGTGCCCCAACATAATCTTGTGGTGGCTGACTTTCGTTTTCGAATCCGTACCCATCGGGATAAACAAGCCAAAATTGCGAGGACGAAGTGGTGGAAACTCAAAGGGGAGACATCCGAAGTTTTTAAGGAAAGAGTTTCTGTGGAGGGCGCTTGGTCCAAAGAAGAAGATGCAAACAACATGTGGGTAAAGATGGCAACTTGTATTAGGAAGGTGGCGTCAGAAGTGTTTGGAGTGACCAAAGGGAGCACAGGTGAACCTAAAGATACTTGGTGGTGGACCGAGGATGTTCAAAAGGCAATAAAGGAGAAGAAAGAATGTTACAGGAGCTTGTTCCAAGACAGGAGCGCGGTCAACATAGAGAGGTATAAGGTAGCAAAGAAGACTGCTAAGCGAGCTGTGAGTGAGGCAAAGGGTCGTGCCTATGATGATCTTTACCGAAGACTAAGTACAAAAGAAGGGGAGAAGGATGTCTATAAGATGGCTAGGATTCGGGAAAGGAAGACAAGGGACCTCAACCAAGTTAAATGCATTAAAGATGAGATGGATCAACTCTTGGTGAAAGGACAAGACATCAAACAGAGGTGGCAGAGGTATTTTGACAATCTTTTCAATGGTGAGAATGAGACTATGGACACCCAATTGGATGACTCCTTTGATGATTTAAATAGATGCTTTGTACGCAGGATCCAAGAGTCAGAGGTCAAAGAAGCTTTAAAGAAGATGAAAGGGGGCAAGGCGATGGGTCCGGATGGTATCCCAATAGAGGTGTAGAAATGCCTTGGGGATATTGCTATCGTTTGGCTAACCAAGTTGTTCAACCATATTTTTCGATCAAACAAGATGCCCGATGAGTGGAGGAGGAGTACATTAGTACCAATCTTCAAGAACAAGGGAGATATTCAAAGTTGTACCAACTATCGAGGGATTAAGCTCATGAGCCACACTATGAAGCTTTGGGAGAGAGTTATTGAGCATCGCCTAAGAGGAATGACGCATATCACCATGAACCAATTTGGATTCATGCCTGGAAGGTCAACCATGGAAGCAATTTTTTTAATAAGACAGGTCATGGAGCGATATAAAGAGCAGAAGAAGGACTTGCACATGGTTTTTATCGACTTGGAAAAGGCGTATGATAAAATACCTAGGAATCTCATATGGTGGGCATTGGATAAGCATAAAGTCCCAACAAAGTATGTTACGCTCATTAAGGACATGTATGACAAGGTTGTGACTAGTGTCCGAACAACTGATGGTGATACAAATGTTTTCCCGATTAACATAGGACTACATCAAGGTTCAGCTTTGAGCCCTTATCTATTTGCCTTAGTGATAGATGAGGTCACGAGGGATATACAAGGAGATATCCCTTGGTGTATGCTTTTCGCTGACGATGTAGTTCTAGTAGATGAAAGCCGGGAAGGAGTAAATAGAAAGCTAGAGTTATGGCGTCAGACCCTAGAGTCAAAAGGATTTAGAATTAGCAGGACCAAAACCGAGTATATGAGATGTGACTTTGGTACTACAATTAGCGAGGATGGAGATGTAAGCTTGGGAGGCCAAGTAGTACCAAAGAAGGACACCTTCCGTTATTTGGGATCGATGCTTCAGAGAGATGGTGATATTGATGAAGATGTTAGCCATAGGATCAAAGCGGGGTGGATGAAATGGCGTCAAGCATCGGGAGTCCTATGTGACAAGAGAGTGCCACAGAAGTTGAAAGGCAAGTTCTACAGGACGGCGATTAGGCCTGCTATGTTATATGGGGCTGAGTGTTGGCCTACTAAGAGGCGGCATATCCAACAACTATGTGTCACAGAGATGCGTATGTTGCGTTGGATATGTGGGCACACAAGATTGGACCGAGTGAGAAACGATGACATACGCGATCGGCTAGGAGTAGCGCCAATTGAAGAAAAGCTTATGCAACACCGGTTGAGATGGTTTGGGCATGTCCAACGGAGACCCCCAGAGGCACCGGTGCACAGAGGTATCATAAGACGGGTCAATAATGTGAAGAGAGGTAGAGGGCGACCAAACTTGACATGGGAGGAGGCAATCAAAAGGGACTTGAAGGAATGGAATATCCCAAAGGAGTTGTGTTTGGATAGAAGTGCTTGGAAAGAAGCTATCCACGTGCCCGAACCGTGATTAGGCCTTTTCCCTTTTAGTGCTCTTAAAAGCTTTTCCCCTCCCCTTTCTCTCTCTCTCTTTTTGGTGACTTCTTGTTGGGTTTCAACTCTAGCCTACCCCAACTTGCTTGGGACTAAAAGGCTTTGTTGATGTTGATGTTGTGATGTTGGGTAATCATATTACATTACATTAAGAAAAATTCTGGTCTAAGCCTAAATAAAAACGGAGACCCCTCTGACCTCTAGAGCTACTTCTAGGACCGCTTCGATCTTCGGAGCCCGAAGTTCTCAAAACTTTCCTCTTAGTCCGAGTGGCTTTCTTCTTCGAAGCTTGCAGCTTTTTCTGCTCTTCTTGAAGTTCAGCCCAGGACAGAAGTCTTTTGGAGCTAGCTTCCGTTGGGTCTTCAACTTGGTACTCCGAGTCAGACAAATCTACATACTCTGAGGATGAATCTGCTACTTCCTTATCCTCTTCTTTAATATAAGCTAGGACTTCGCTTTGAATATCAAGTGTTATTTCCCGTTGTTCCCCTCGAGGAACAGAAAAACGCGAACGCTGTTAAGGCCTTAAGCTTTCAAGGATAGCCAACTGCTGGCGAAGCCTACCGTTAAGCTCCAATACTTCGAAGTCAGGCTCCGAAGTATATAACAAAACCTAAAAATAAACATCCAAGCAAAGACTTCTCATTTATAAACTTTTCATTCATTAAGGGCTTAACAAGACTTCTTGTACAAGTCTAAGTGCCCTACGAGCTAGACCTATAGGTCGGTTGGTGGAGCCAGTGGAGTCGGAGTCGGAGGCTTCGTCTGAGCTTGCTTCTGCCAATGAGCCTCATCGATCCAAGCCTTGGCTGCAGCTTCGTGATCTATTTTCTAGGTCACCCAGAAGGCTTCCCAAGCAGAAGCCACATCCAAAGAAGGACGCAACAAGTCTTCATCGGCGAAGCCTGTAGGCGTCGAACCCCCCACTGGAGCAACAGAAACCCCGACGGCTTTGAGGTGTCGAAGGACTCCGATCCCGACTACTTGCCCAGAGATCTCTCCATAACGAGTCATGGAGGCCTTCATCATCCTTGTCGCCGCTTGGATCATCTTCAGCTTCCGTTCAAGGGGCTCACTTATCGCAGATGAAGACGAAGGGCACATCATACCAAAATATTACAGAACACCCCGGAGGGTGTCCATAGTTTGATCAGCTATCACAATGTGCTTCTCCTCGGCCTTCGTTAGCTCAGCAGCAGAAGCAGAGATTTCAGCTATCCTTGATAACAAGTAGTTCTTCTGAGACAGCCCTTATTTGACTGAATTCTGAAGCTCTACTAGCTGAGCATTGGAGTCTGACTCTACTTTTCGAAGCCTTTCAACTTCGGCCCTTAGCACCATATGCTCAGCTTGGATTTCTTCCATTGAAGATCTGAGTGCAGCGCACGTCTACTGTTCAGACCAGAGTGCTTCATCCGTAATGGCATTCGCCCTCCGCTCTTCAAGGAGCTCTTCCTCTAGTTGTAAAGTCTTGTCTTCGGAGCCCTTGAGGACATTTTGGAGGGTTGTAACCTTCCTCTTGAGCCGATTGGTTTCGAGCTCATTGGAAGTCGTTGCCGCTCTAGCGAGGATGAATTGATGAAAAAAAGCAAAGTGAGTACAATGCAATTTTAATAACTAAATATATTTGTTGTATGATGTATACCTAAAGGGCAGCCCTTTCGAGGGATAAGTCGAGCTCCGATCCACTGGCTTCACTCAAGATAGAAACCAGTTCGGAGCTCCCGACCTCTTGGCACTTATCTGCCAAGGGTTGCAAAAGAGTTTGGAGCCCTGTCCGCTGCTCCAAGAATGGGGTCTGTAGTAGGAGCCAAGACAGGGCCCGTCGATCATCTTCAGTGGGGTATTCTTCCGAAGTGCTCACTGAAGGATCGATGGATGAAGGCATCATCATCAAAGAGGGGAGAGGGCCAAGACCTGTCTTGCCCTTGCCTCTCCCCGGAACAAAAATTGGAGCTGCTGCTTCAGCTAGAGTGGATCCTCCTTCGATCGTCGCTACTTCGGGTGGAGTCACTTCACCCGAAACAACTTTAGTCGTTGGAGCCACTACCTCAACCGGAGCCTCAACTCCGAGTGGAGCCGAAGATCCACTAGTGGTTGGAGCCACGCCGCTCCTCGACGAATCTGCAAAATTCAAGGTATTCGGTAAATATTTGTTGATACAGTGAAGTCATTTCAGGAATTTCAAAGGAAAAGTTCTGATATATACCTCCGTCCACACCTTGAGGGAGAATTTCAGGGTCCCTAGAAACACGTACATCTGAAGGTATTCTTTGAGGTCATCCACCGAAGTCTGTGCCGAAGTACCCGAAGTCGAAGCCCTGACCTCCGTCGCTACCACTCTGACCACGGGTGAGCTAGGATTTCCTAACTCCAGCTGTAAGTCAACTACTATAGGTTCAGAGGGGGCTACAACTTCAGCTTCCACAGCCTCCCGAAGGGAGTCTTCAGCAGCGGCTTGAGACTCACCCTCATCACCCTGCAGCAGGTAACCTCCGAGCTCCCTTCCTATCTGCACATCTGACTCCCTCTCTCCTGACTCCTTCGAAGAGGAGCTCTGGATACTGAGTGAAGATGGTGATGACACAGGTGTGGGGAGCTTGGCTATCTTTTTCCCTTTCTTGATGGGAGTCTTAGCAGCCTTCTTGAAGGTCTCGGTAGTGATTTTTCTTTTCCGGGAGACCGCTCCCGTCGAGTCGAAGTCCAGCAGGGGAGGAGGCTCTATTCCAAGAGCACTCCACACTCGGTTGGATCGTTCCCAGCTCCCAACCAGCTCCACCCTCTGCTACTTCTCTACTATAGTAGGGGCTCCGAGCACCCGCTCTGTAGCTCTAGCAATTTGCTCCGGAGCCAACGCCAAAGGAGCCGCTGAAAAAGGTTGCATTCTGGTAAGTATGTTATCTATTTTCTAATCAATGTTAATGCACAAAGTATGGAGACTTACCCAAGCTTCGAAGCTCTCCCTCCGAAGCGTTCTAAAACACTATCGGCCACTCAGCTCCGAGGGGAGGGATCTGGAGAGCGATGAATTCCTCGGCCAAGTCTCATATACTCATGCGCCTGGCCACCGAAGCAAGTAACCCAAGCCGCGTTGATAGCAAGCTTGGGTCTGGAGTAACTTCAACCTCCTTCCGGTACCATATCTCTTGCAGGGGCCCCGCAAGGTTGGGATCTTCCTCGACTTTGGCGTAGAACCACCGGAGTATCCAATTGGTGTACCACCGGTCATTGATTGCCTTTGTCGAAAATCTCTTCAAGTACTCCTTCCGAAGCTGGAAGTTGACACTTCCGAAGGCTACCAATACCTTGGAATCCCTAGGTCCATCTGGCGGCTTCGGCTAGTAGGAGGCTTCATGGGTAGCAGCGAAGATCTCTGACCTCCCTTCACACCCTTCTGCCTGGAGAGCCCATTCGAAGACAGTCAGTCTAGCGATGGTGTTGGGAGATAGCTGCGGCAAGGTAATGTGAAACATTTCAAGTACCTCCACCGGGAAATTTATAGCAGGAAGACCCAACCTCGCTTCAAAGAAGGCCTCGAAGACCACCACTTCTCCGCTTCGTGGCGCCGGGGTCACTTCCGTTCCAGGGACCCGAGTTCTCATTCCTAGGCCCAGTTTCCCGTCCACTGCTTCCTCAATGAACTCTGTCGTGCTCGCCGATTGCCCGAGAAAGAAGCTTTGCTTCAACGTCTTCTTGGATGGGGGGCGGAGTTCTCGTGGGTTTTTGGGCCAAGAACCCCCTGGGGCTCCCGCCATTGCTGCTATTGTTGATACTGCCCATGCCTGCCTCTGCGCCAAGGTTCTCGCTGCTGTCGGAACTGTTGTGCTGGTCCTCGCCATTGGGCTAATCGTTCAGGAGAGTTGGGGAAAGTTTGAAGGTTGAAGTGTGGAGGTTTAGAACCAAAAGCTCTGTAAAGATTTCCGATGTAGCTCGAATCCCCTTTTTATAGCCCCTTCGCCTTCAGTTGCTATGATTCGCGTGTCCGTTTACACTACAGCTTCGACTTCCGCCGCTGACAAGTGGGCCTAGAAGGTAAAAGGGTGTGAACCCGCAGTTAAATTTGTATCCGTTACTTTCTCAAAAGAGCCTAACGACTATCTGAGGAGTAATAGCTCAAATTTAACGGTTCATTTTCCTACGAAGCTTTCACACGGGAATCCAAGTTTGAAGCTTTCATCAGATATACCTCCGATGCTGAAAACACTTCGAATGGTTATAATGCTTTGAATTTTTTCTAAGTCCCTAAGCATGAAAATATTTCTTGCGTATACTGCTCTCCTGATATACAGGTTATTTGGAGAAGCGTATTCAAGGGGCTACTGTTGGGGGGAAATACTTCATCCCCAGGACCTTCAAGATTAAGAGACAAAGACAACTCATAAAGTTCTATGTCGAAGACTTGTCTCCGAATTGACGAAGATTTAAAGCCGAAGGGTTCATCTGAACTCTGGTCCAAAGATACCCTTCGAAGATACAATACTGCGGTGAGAAACAGCCAGAAGGATGGGACGTCTGCCTTATCTACCTTCTTCGAAACTATTTTCCCATTTTAGCACTATTCGGGGTACCGAATAGTTTCCACTATGTCGGTTGTAATTGAGGGGTAAAAATGTCTTTTCCTTAGAGTTTTTACCTATAAATACCCCCTTTCTCACCCTGTAATAGGCATCGAATATTCAGATATTCAATACACAACTTCAAACTACTTCGAGCTATTATCCTTTACAGAGGCTTGAGATAGTCCGCTTCACAAACTCTTTGTTTGTTAGTTCTTAATCTTAGAGAACATGTTAGCATAATCTTTTACACCAACACCTACCTACTCCATTTGCATGTTCAAATTACCCACCAAGGTATCTAGATAGAACACTACGGACGTAGACTCTGATACCACTTTTGGGGAATAGGGAGCTACGCTAGCCGGAAGAAGATGTCGGAGTAGTGCATCAAGTCTATCCTCGCTTCGTCCTTGACATCCCTTGTCGATCCGATCGATGAAGATGATGTAGTCGTTCACATGAAGATGTCGACGAGCATCGTTGTTGGAGCAATGCATCCACAGTATCCACATGTATAAGGAAGGAGTTCCTCCCATGACAATGTGCTAGCACCGCACGTGAGAGACGGGGATCCTTGACCTCAACAACTGAGATCAAGAAAGGGAGGAGAGAGGATTCTATAGTGGCTAGGTCGAATCTAGGCTTATTTCTTGTTCCTAGACGTCCTCCTCCTCTCTTTATATAGGGTTGAGATCCCCCTTGGTTGTGCTCATCTCGAAACCCACAAATCGGTAACAGATCTAATCTGTTCGCCCACGTTGGAACTTCTGATCCTATATCAGAACTTCCGATGGGGTATTTTAGGTCTCTCGATACAATACGACACGCAAAAGATCCAATCTATTTTCGCCGACCTCGAAACTTCTAATCAAAACAAAATTCTCCGATTCCAAATTGGAACTTTCGGCTCATCGGAACTTCTGATACCATATCGGAACTTTTGAAGCAACATTTGCTCTCTGACTTGGGACCAAAAAATAATCAGAACTTCCGATATTATCTATCAGAACTTCCGATACAAGGAATTTTCTTGGGCATATCCTTCACTTGGATGGTTCTTCATCAATCTGGCTGGCGCCGTTGTTCGAAACGTCCTTCTCTTCATGACCGGCCTTCTACTTTGGCCTCCATTCGCTCTTGATCCTGCGTGGCCGATTGATTTCCTTGTTGTGCTTTTGTGTCCTTGTTTCCTTATGCCACAGGCACTGGATCCTTCTTTTCTGACTCCCTGTGAAAATCTCGGTAGGACACCACCGCGTCTTCTCTAGTATTCTTTCATCATCATCGGCCATATAACCGATTTCTTCGGGGTTAAGGGGACCGAGCCTTTCTAACACCGATACCTGTGAAGATGATAACCTTTGGTGTGTTGTCCCCTGATCGTGCGGTCCGAGCTTGATGTTGCGTGACCAATGACCGCATTCCAGGCAGTCGTATATGGACGGTAGGCATAGCCCCTTGTTCCAGCAAAGACTGAAGAACTTGCATTTCCAATGGGGGTTGAAACGTGAGTAGCCTCGACTATCTTTATTATTCTCCCTTTCTTCTGACCTCCTTTGGTATTTGTTGATGAGGCCTGATGAGGTGATGATGCTGCCGATTCACCTTCCTCCCCTTGTATGCCAGTCGACACCATAATGCGTGTGCACTATGTTGACCGAGAATGAGTGATCGTCGATGTTCATGGGCTTCTTCTCCTCGTCAAACTTGATTCGACTTTACTCTACGGCTGATTGGATCTGTTGCCAGAACACCTTGCACTCATTAGTATGGTGTGATGGGGAGTTGTGACACTTGCAGTATTTTTTCTTCTTCAGCTCTTCGGTAGGTGGTATCACGTGGCTAGGTGACAGGTGGATTTGCTTCTCTTTAAGTAGCAGGTCGAATATTTTGTCGGCCTTATTGATATTGAAGTCGTATTTCTCTTCTTTCTCGGCTGACTTCACCCATGGGCAACCAACCCGCTTCTTATTTTTGGACCACTCGGCCAAGCCGACCACTGCATTCGAGTCACTGCTCTCGTCGGAGTCTGAGTGGTATATTTGGGCGTATGCCACCTTCTTCAGGTACCTGTCCCTCTTGGCTTCTTGGAATCGGCTCTCATGTGTCGACACCCTTTGTAGTAGTTGTGATAGGCTCTCGAACTCGTGTGATGAAAACCTCTCCTTAATTGGGTTTAGGAGTCCTTGAAAAGCCAATTCCGCCAACTAACTGTCGTTAAGGATAAAACTGTAGCATCTGCTCCGTACGTCCTGGAACTTCTAGACATAATATTGTACCGACTCGTCCATCCTTTTCTTGATAAATGTTAAGTCGGTAAGTTTCATCTCTTGGATGTCGGCGAAGAAGTACTTGTGAAATTTCTTCTCCGGGTCAGCCCATCCTCGAATGGAGTCCATCGATAGTGATGAGAACCACGCGAAGGTCGATCCCGATAGGGAGACTGGGAAGAATCAGACCCTCAATGCCTCATCAGTCGATCCCTCTCTACACTGGGCGAGGAAATGGCTAATATGCTCGATCGTGGATATCGAGTCTTGTCCTAAAAATTTGGTGAAATCGGGCACCTTGTATCGTCCACGCAGCTGCACTCGATCAAACCATTCTGGATACGGTCACCGATACAGGTACATCTGCTCTTTGGACTTCAACCTAAACTGATCTCTGATGACCGTCGTGATCTGATTCACCCATTCATCTTCTTGCTGCCCCGACGTCGGATATTGGCTGGGTGTTGGAGCCTGCTGATATTGCTCCTGTCGGGTAGCATTGTACCCATACTCCCCCTCATCGCTGAAGGGATATGCGTCGTAATATGTCATCCGATGATACCCAGGAGGGATGCCATCAGGTGCCCCCCTTGTTGGCACAAGGTCTGGCAGTGTGTTCCTAGCGATGCCATGTGTCACCGGCGGCACCTCCTATCTTGGCAGCCTCGAGTCGAATGTGGGGAACGACGTCGGTGCATTCCTCTCCATGGTGTATGATGTGCTCTGTAGCAGGACCTATGCGGGACCTATTGGATGAGTTGTCTTGTTATCCTCGTGGCTGGGTGAAGTGCCCAGCTGCTCTAGCCTCATCGGCCCTTGCAGCTGTATCGTCGGCCGAGTATGCAACAGTTTTGTCGGGTCACCTAGGAGGTTTACCGGGCCTTGCATCGGTCTGGAGACCACGGCGCCTTCGATGGCTTTCTTGATCTGCCCTTGTAGTGTAGTGACCAATGCCCCAAACTGGTTGTCTAGCGAGTGGCGAATTACTTGGTCGACGATTTCCAATAAATTGGTCTCAGAGCTTTCCGCTGGCTAGCCTCCCTCTAATGCCAATACTGGTCTTGGCAACGAACTCTTCTGTACAGGCCCCGTCTGATTCATGTCGTAGGACTGTAGGCATGACTTCTAGAACTCCTCCACCTACCGTTGCACCTCCAGCCTTTGGTCATCAGTGAGGGCTTCCATGGTGACCGGGATGATGTTTTCGTCGTTGATCTCGTTCATCATGGTTGGGTTGTCGGAGATGGTCCCACTAGGCATGCCCAAGAGCGTGTTGGTGCATTTTTTGGTAACACTTTGACACACACGTGGCCTAGGAGATATGCTTCACTCTAGTGCAGGTCCTACGTTTTTAGAGAAAGGGTTCAAGGCATGCCAATCAGTTTGACCCTGCAACTGATAAGGTAATAGAAGATATAACATTAGTAGCATGGCCTATCAGCTATCGAGCCGATGACCGTGATGAGGATTGGATATTTGTGGAATATCATGTCGATCGGCTAAGGCTGATGACCTGAGATGAAGTGATCGGGTGAGCGTGCCATCGGCCGATAAGATGGACAGTGAACCGCACATGCCGATGGATCCATTTATGATGATTTATATGATGTGTCGTGGAATCGAAGATAACCCATCGGCTTGTACTCTGACAAAAATAAATAAAACGTGCCAAATAACAAGTCTATATCATGAAAATCATCACAATAACTAGATCGGACCTAACCGAGACAATAGCTAGTCACAATGATCTTAATAATATATCAAAGAATCGGGCATGCTTTATTTAGATGAACGGTATACAACATGAAAAATATACAATAGCGAGAGATATCAGACTTAACCGATAAAGCCTCAAACTATCACATCTAGATCACATCAATCTAAGAGATCAAACTGAACTAATGCAGCCTTAGACCTAGCTAATACATCGAGAACAACCAGCGACCGTATTGTTTTAAGGTTCACCTCAAGAGATCAAACTAAATTGATGCAGCCATGGGGATACTGATCTAATCGGTACAGACATCGAGGGTGGCGGAACTCACCTCTTCATCGGAGATCAAAACGATGTAGCCCAACTCTGAGTGCCGAACCCCATCAGAATAAACCTTGGAGACTAAGGGTGGCGATGCGCCGAGTAGTTGGTTGATAGAGATGTGTTTTTCTAACCTAACTAGGGATACATATTTATAGTCCAGAGACTTGCCATCCAAGCACTATATCTTAACAAATTCTAGATAATCTTTATCTTTTCTTTCTTGCGCCTTATCTTCATCGGCTTCTTCTGTGTCTGATCATCTTGTAACAGAACGAACGGGCTTCCATGAAATTCTCTGACCGGACCTCTTTGACTTCTATTGACCATGCGACACTTTAGTGGGCCTAGGCTTTAACAAATCTTAGCGTCAACACATACATTTTGGCCATAAAGATCTACAGAGATAGATCGAAATGACTAATTGGATTAAGCCAGAGTATGTACATTGACAAGGTTTTGAAATGGTTCAAAATAGAGAATTCCAAGAAGGGATTTCTTCCAATGTCACATGGTATTTCTCTTAGTAAGACTCAGTGTGATGTGACACCTGATGAGCTAGAGAAGATGAGTGTGATCCCGTATGCCTCCGCAATTGGATCCATCATGTATGTCATGTTGTGTACATGCCCAGATGTGTCATATGCTCTAAGTGTTACGAGCGGGTACCAATCGAACCCGGGTGAAAGTCACTAGGCTGTAGTAAATAGTATCCTCAAGTACTTGAGAAGGATTGAGGAAATGTTCCTAGTTTACGGTGGTGAAGAGGAGCTCATTGTAAGTGGTTACACAGATTCTAGCTTTCATAACGATAAAGATGATTCTCAATCACAATCTAGCTTTGTGTTCTGCCTCAATGGAGGCACAGTGAGTTGGAAGAGTTCCAATCAAGAGATAGTGACTGATTCTACAACAGAAGATGAGTATATTGCAGCTTCAGAAGCTGCAAAGGAGGATGTTTGGATCAGAAAGTTTGTTTTATGAGCTGGGTGTTGTTCCTAGTGCATCTAGTCCAATGGACCTCTATTATGATAAAAGTGGTGCCATCGCGCAAGCCAAGGAGCCAAGGTCACACCAGAAGTCCAGACATATACTTCGTCGATATCACCTCATCTGCGAGATCATTGAGAGAGGTGATGTGAAGATTTGCAAGGTGCACACGGATTTGAACATAGAAGATCCATTGACAAAACCTCTTACACAACCCAAGCATGAGGCGCACCTGAGCTCCATCGGTATTAGATACTTGCGTCAGTGAGTCATGTGTATGTAGAAGATGTTAGTAGTGTCTATGCTAATGTAAAAGGATAATTGTTATCTTGTTCCTTGAATAAATGTCATTTACATTTAATTAATGAGTTGATGACTTGTTATGTGAAACTATTTGTTTTATAACGATATTGTTTAGAAAGGATCCCTGATCTTGTCATCATGTGGGACAGTGATGATACATAGATTAGCATATCCGACTGATTGATGATCACGTTTCACAGATCATAGACAATGAGATGTCAAGTCAGTGATGTGGATACATGTTGGTGAAAATGGTGTTGGATAGACCCACTCGAGATACTACTGGGATTGTTATTCTAATGTGTCATCAGTTCTCATCTCAAATGGTGTACCTGTAGAGTCCTTGGACCTAAGATGTGTTGTAACAGGGTAGTAATAAGGGTAGTTTTCAGGTGTGTTGTGAATCGTGTGGTAAATGGACTGGTGCATGCGTATATCAAGGTTCAGTGAAAATTGATTGTGTACGCTTTCAGGGGTCAAAATCCGCTTCTAGGTACTGCTATTGATCAGTGAGTCGGAAAAGGTTTCCGGTGAACAACTGTTAGTGTATGAACCTATCGAGTCACACACTTGGGGATGGATTAAGAAAATTGCAAAGAATTGGTTCCTGTGGAAGTGGGAGATTGAAGGAACAGTGCCCAAGAAAATTCCGGTTGGATCAGAAGTTTCAATTTGGAATCGGAAGTTCCGATTATTTTCTGAATTGGAAACAGAGAGCTCAAATCAGAAGTTCCAATAATTTATTGTTTACGAAACATAGAGCTCAAATCGGAAGTTCCGATATGGTATCAGAAGTTTCGATAATTTCTAATTAGAGACAGAGAGTTGAAACCAAAGTTCTGATGCATATCAGGAAAAATACACTGATCAGAAGTTCCGATGTTGCCTGGAATTGTAGTCCGAGAGCGCTAATCGGAAGTTCCGATATGGGATTGGAAGTTCTAATATGGGATTGGAAGTTCCGATGCGGACATAACAGATTGAATTTGTTTGGTCTTGAATTGGTTGAAACTAATTTGTTGGTTTCGAATTGTTGGAGACTAAGGGCTCTCACCTCTATATAAAGAGAGGAGGAGGAGGTCTTGGAGAACAAGCAATTGATAGTTTGGACCTAGCCACCAAGAACTCCTCTCCTCTCTTTCTTGATCGCAAAAGTTGAGATTGAGGAATCTCCCATTTCTCACGAGCGGTGCTAGCACGCCGACGTGGGAAGGATCCCATCCCTGGACGTGTGGATACCATGGAGGTGTTTCTCCAATAGCAACGCTCGTGGACTTATTCACGTGAACACCTTCATCATCTTCGTCGATTGGATCGCAGGGGAACGGTTGGAGCGAGGCGAGGATCAGCGAGGACACACTTCCTCGACATCTTCTTTCGCTGCACCTAGCACGTCTTGTGCTAGAAGGTACCGATCTATGATCTCGTCCGTGCATGATTCTTGGGCTTGGGGTGAAATTTTTGAAATTGTCGGCTAGCATAGCTTCCCTATTTCCTAACAGTAAGAACGTAAGTATGTGTCTACGTATGTATGAATACCAAAAAGTCTGAATGCGTAGCATGTAAGTGGTACCCTGATCCCTTTGTATATCGCAGGGGTCAAAGGTTACTTTTAGGCTTTAATCATCCCATTAAGTCCCTTTATAGTAGTTAAATCATTAGGGATCATGGCCTAATTATCACAACATTATTCACTATCTTAATTTATCTTCAAGACTAGCGGTTACATCCTAGAGTTTGTTGCTATTGATGGTGTAGACCGACCATTGATCTAGCCTCCCGAGTCCCTATAGTCTAGGTATCCTCCCGAGTGTTAGACTCAAGACTCCGCTACTACATGTCGGTCTGACCCCTTATAGGCCATCTTTAATGTTTTGTCTTCTGACCCCTCGTTCCATCTAGTTACCTTAAAGGTTCTCGATAAGTATCCGAGGTCATCTCCCCAACAATGTCTGTGTCTGAAAAAATAAAGGGTCTGCAACATGTGGGTTTAATGAAAACCCATCCATGAAACAATCATGTGGAACCCATGCAAACCAAAATCTGTGGGTTTAAAACCGAACCCATACCTGAATCCTAAATCTATGGGGTACCTGAAACCCAAGAAGTAACCTATGGTTTTAGTAGAAATCAAATCTAATTAGTACAAGCGTGCGACTATCCTACTCACTAGCATGTCAGCGACAATGTGGGTTCAGATGGCTTGGCCATTGGCACGACATAGGTGTGGTTGGTGGCCAAGCCTATGGCATGTGGCAATGGTGGTGACGATGGTGCGAGTGTGGTTGGCGGCTAGGCCCCTAGCCTGCGGCATGCAACACTCAGCACTACGACTAGCCTAGCACCCTGGGCCCTAGTGTGACGACATTCTGCCCAGCCAATCGCCTTGCCACACTCGGTGAAGTGGTGACTGCTCTTGCGACTTGTCTCTCTCTCTCATGAACACATATCTACTGACCTGTTGCTCCTAGAGAACACATAATTGCCGCCCCTAAATAACACATAGCTGTTGCCCTTGGATTTAGGGTTGGAGAGTCAAGTGGACACATGTGGGTTTAAATATTGTTGTAGCGTAAAATTTACGCTAACAGGTTTGTTTAGCTTTGAAGGGCTACTGATTGCGAAGTGGATTTATACTAGTTCAGGCCTCTAAATATCAGACAATAACCATACGTCCAGTGCATTGTATATATTATGGATAACTAGAGTATGACCTTCGAAGAAGGTTTTCAGAAGGTTTTATTCTACCGAAGTCTCTATCTGAGACCTGTCTCATTAAGCCTTCGACTCTTATCCTCCCCCCTTCTTCCTTGCTAAGAGGAGGGTATTTATAAGCACAATATTAATATGATAATATTGATCTGCCCTCTACTTATAATCAACTATAACAACGTATGTGGAGAATTACATAGGAGTAACATATTAAAGTGTGGTGTAAACACCGTAAAGCACATGCATCACTGATTGAAATCTTTGGTTTCAGTCTTTGTTTTGAAGTGGTTTTAGGGTCTCCATCGTTGTATGGTCAAGCATGGTTTAGAGATACCCAAGCTTGAAGGGGCTTCGAAGAAATATTCTATCCAAAGCCCAAAGCACCAAAGGGAGGCTTTGAAGATCATTGTTTCTTGATCAATTTTTAGCCAACTTTAAGTACAATGGAAATTATTTCTCCCAACAAATATAAACTCGTGTCCGACTCAAGAATAAACAGGTACCCGAACAAGTGGGTACAAATCTAAACACAAACACTTGCCCATATTAGGTCAAGTACCCGCATGTAAATTTACCATCCCTAGTCTAAAGAAGGAAATTGTAGCTACATGCTTAAAATCTAGCATGAATCCTAAAGTACAATCAAACAGTTACATGTAATTGGGCTAATGAGTCTTTATTTCTGATATTCAACAGAAGTTATTTAAATCAAAATTGTTATTCATCTATTATTAATAATATGGTATATCTATTTTCTTGTTAAAAAAGGAGAGCGACTGACCCGCAATATATCATGAAAATAACATTCGAACAAAATCCTGGCCCTCCTATTCCTCCGTCTAATGGGCTACAATTAAGCCTATTAACGGACTGACGCTTTGCCTCCATAAATTATACCGTTGAGAACGGTATACCATCGTGTAGTTTTTCAGTTGAAAAAATGATATCCATATCTGTATAGAAAAATATATATAACCGTATCTATTTTTGGCTGTTACGGACAGAAACTATCTAATCTGATCTGTTTTAGACACCAGTTTTCAAATAGTTACCATGATAATCGATTTGTTCTATACTGATTTGATTTTCCAAAAATTAGATCGACAGTTTATCTACGACCACGAAAACAAGGATTGGTCAGTTGCAAACCATGCCTTCGCTATGGCTTGGTCGCTTGGAGAGTAGAAATGTAGAATTGGCAAATGGGGCAAATTGCCCCCAAATTCCAAGCCCTGCGCGCGCGAACACCTTGTGGCCGGTCCCATCCACCGCCGCCGCGCGGCTCGGCACTCTCACCAGCGTCCGTCCCGAGGCCGCGGTGGCTCACCGCTTATTACCTCCTCCTCTTCACCGCTCTCTGACCCCTCCCGCGAGTACTTCTTCTGTCCTCCCTAGTCCCTCCTCCCAGCCTGCTCCGCCATTGTAGGAAAGCCCCCTCTTTCCTCGCGTCGCGGCGCCGCTCCTGATCCTGTCCGCCGGAATTCCCCGGGCGACCTTCGTCTTGTCCGCCAGGTATGCATCGGCGTGGCCCGGTACTTGAAGCGTCTCGTTCCGTTCGGTTCTACTCACCCTGAGGGTATTATCTCTGCGTACAGGGGCAAACGCTTTCGGGTGGGGGTTCTGGTCCGAGCAGGCGGCGCGGCGTTGGATGGAGGCGGGGGAACCAGTGGTGCCACTGAGGGCGTCCGGCCCGCGGAGGTACAAGGCGCTCGCGACATGGCGCTTCCAGCCGGGCTTCGTTAGGCAGCAGGCAAAGACCCCGCCCGCCGCCGAGCCCAGCGCTTGCAGCGGAGGAGGGGTTGCCGTGTCCACTGCCGTGCCCAAGGGCCACGGATTGGGGGCATCGGGAAACGGCGGCGAGACCAGGGGAGGCCGGGGAGTTTGCCAATCGTGGAGATGCACTCGCAGCTGGAGTGCGAAGTCGCGGAGTATAGAGAAGGGCGGTCGACGTGTGGCCGGAAACGATGGTGGTCTGGGCAAATCCGGTTGCAACGGCGGTGTGGAGGGCTCCGGATTGGAGGCTTTGGGACATGGCAGGAGCTGTGGCGTCGGAACAGCTGCTGGAGAAGACTGTAGTTTGGGGAAATCTACTGATTCGCAGCACCTTAAGAGTAGCGTGAATGCAGGAGGTAGAAAATGCAACGGGGATTTGAATAAGCCTTCTTCTAATAAACGCGTATCAAATAGCAATGGTTCTTCTGTGGATTGTATGCTGGAGGAGATAAAGGGAAATGACAGTGGCATGCTCAATGGAGCTGCCAAGGAGAGCAATGCTGCTGTCAAAGGTAGCAACTTGGCAAATCTCGGCAGTAATGGTAATGAAACAAATCGCAAGGGGTGGAAGGCAGTAGCGCCATGGAGGTTCCAGATTGGTTACAAGCGGTCATTCTCGGAAGCTTTCTGGTCTGATACTGAATCTTCTGGAGACTTTGGTACTCCATTTTACAGAGTTCAAGACACTTCGACACAGTGCATTCCAGCGACGAGAAGTACTGTGCGGTGTTATGCAAGTGCTCATTCTGGTGTTAGAGTTTCAGCCACGTGTGATTTCTCAGTGAAAGGTGAGAAGGAAACATCAGCTGCATATAAGAAGAGGAAATACAATGATGGAGTTGTCCTCTCTAGAGAAAACATTATGGGATGTCTGCGGGATTTTCGCTTAATTTACACGGAACTTTTGGATGAAGAAGAGCAGAAGTCAACAGAAGCTGTGATTAGGCCTGATCTACAAGCTTACAGAATCTTTAGGGAGCGGTTCATCATGGAGAGTGATGATAAAAAATATATTGGCAATGTGCCTGGAATCCATGTTGGTGATATCTTCCATTTGAGGGTAGAGCTTTGTGTTGTTGGTCTTCATCGCCCACATCGGATAGGTGTTGATCATATAAAAAAGGAGGATGGGACTTGCATAGCAGTTAGCATTGTGTCATATGCACAATCGTCTAATGTCAAGAGTAATTTCGATGTCTTGGTGTATTCTGGATCAATTGCTGCTGCAGGCAATCAGAAAATAGAGGGTACCAACTTAGCACTCAAGAAGAGCATGGATACTAACACACCAGTCCGTGTTATCCATGGTTTTATCACTTACGCTAATGGAGACTGCCAACGAAAGAAGTTCCCTTCTTATATATATGGGGGATTATATATCGTTGAAAAATATTGGAGGGAGAAAGTGGGTGGAGGTTGTTATGTTTATATGTTCCGACTGAGAAGAATGGCAGGACAAAAACACATCAACATCCAGGAAATTCTGAAATCGAGACAGGCTAAATCAGATGGTGGTATTATCATGAAAGATCTATCCCGGGGATTGGAGAGGATCCCTGTATCTGTTGTTAATTCAATATCTGATGAGTACCCAATGCCCTATCACTACATTTCATGCCTGCAGTACCCACGTAACTTCCAGCCAGCTCCTCCAGCAGGCTGTGGTTGTGTTGGTGGATGCTCAGACTCTAAAAGGTGTGCATGTGCAGTGAAAAATGGTGGGGAGATTCCTTTCAATGGTAAAAATTGCATCATAGAAGCTAAACCTCTTGTTTATGAGTGTGGACCTTCATGTAAGTGCCCTCCTACATGTCATAACAGAGTTGGCCAACACGGCATCAAGTTTCACCTTCAAGTCTTCAAAACCAAATCGATGGGCTGGGGAGTAAGAACTCTTGACTTCATACCATCTGGAAGCTTTGTGTGTGAATATATAGGAGAGGTGTTGGAGGATGAAGAGGCCCAGAAAAGGACGACTGACGAATACTTATTTGCTATTGGTCATAATTATTATGATGTAACCCTTTGGGAGGGCCTATCAAGATCCATACCCTCACTTCAGAAGGGTTCTGATAATAATGAGGAAGCTGGTTTTGCTGTTGATGCTTCAAAGATGGGAAACTTTGCAAAATTCATCAACCATAGTTGCAGCCCTAACCTTTATGCACAAAATGTCCTATATGATCATGATGACAAGAGTGTGCCTCATATCATGTTCTTTGCCTGTGAGGACATTCCAACCCATCAAGAACTTACATATCACTACAACTACACAATAGATCAGGTTTATGATGGCAATGGTAACATCAAAAAGAAAAAATGCCTCTGTGGCTCTACTGAGTGTGATGGCTGGTTGTATTAGGCTTTAGAGTGTGCAATTCTCGAATGCATAATTGAACCTTTTTAGTTGGCATGGAGCCAGCTTTTAGCTTATCCTATGATTTAAAAGTCATTATTTAGGTTTCAGACAATGAAAATGTTTTTTCGTTCTTCCCAGCTCCACTATGGGTAAATTATCAAATCAATTTGTTTATTTGCCGCTTCATTTTTGCATAGTTTTCAACATGGACATACTTTCTTTCACGTAATACAGGGTTAGCTTTTTGCATAGTTGTTATGGCGTGGAGATACTTTCTTTCACGTAATACAGGGTTAGCTTTTTACATAGTTGTTATGGCGTCGATATATTGACGCCATATCGTTGTGGTGGTATTTTGCAATTTGGCATAGGACGCCACACAATATGTGGTGACCAACAGTGAAGGGCGTCCGGCAGATCTAGGCAGTGGCGGCTAGATCTAGTGGCAGAGCGGCGTAGAACAGAGAGGGAAGGGAAGACAGAGGCTAGATCTTGGCTAGATCTAGTGCAGAGCGGCATAGAATGGCCATGTGCGGCCGGGCGCGCGAGCAGCGCACGGTGAGGCCGGGCACGGTGCGCGGCGAGGCTAGGCGCAACGACTCGCGGCGAGGCTAGGTGAGCTGAGAGATAGGGGGAGTAGGGAAAGGTTAGGGTTTAGAATGGGTTTTAAATGGGCTGGAATTTAAATGGACTTTGGTCAAATTTATATAAATAGATTATTTACTGAATTTTAAATATTTTATTAGACATAATTTAAAATATGTTTTTACAATTTTAATTATATATTTTTTATGTAATAATGTATCTAAATAACAATATTGCAATTTGATACTGTATTATCATGCTATATTACTATTGTTATTTGCAATTTAGTATTTTAGTACTTATATATTGATATAATTTTCTAAATTCTATAAACTATTTTTCTATATTGATCGTCACGCTAATGTATCTATGGCGACGCCACGCCGCGCACCATAAGCGCTGTAAAGTTGTGAAGGTGGTAGGTCGCCACGTTTCGCCGCGTCGCCGTAACAACTATGGCTTTTTGTGTAGATTTTCGTTCTCCAACAATCTTCATTCCTCATTTGGTGATTTAACATTAACTATTGTAGAATTATATCTGTGGAAGTTTGTGGGTCTTAATGGTAATTTTATCTCACAATTCATCATCGTTGCAGTAAGTTAAATATTGTGGTGGTGTAAAATATTTTTTAGAATGAATTAATTGAAATAACATATTATATACTCTGTTGTTTTGGCTTCAAAATTTGTAACAATCGTTTTACATTGCATTTATCCAAATGTCTGCCATAACTGTTTCCAACATTTCACTTGAACTAAGAACATCAGTCTAACACATCACAGTAGTTTCAATATCTTATTCACGCTAGTTCAATAATTGCCAGAATATGTTCTTTTGAATTTTGATAATCTGACACTGCATTGTTTCTTTAAATATTTCTGTTGTGATTTGTACATTACCCTTTTACGTTTAGTTTCTTGCCTCAAGTTTTTTATGGTTATTCTAACATTTTGTTGGAATTTTCTGCAAACATCTTTGATTATTTGTACATCTTAAGACTTAAGTGTTGAAACTCAAGATCGTTAGGAATAACAACTGTTTGCTCATGTTATTTTGATTATTGATACACATTTCTCCAGAAATGAAAAAATGCAGCACCATATTTTTTGGTCAATATGTGATTCTATTATGTCATGGAGTAATTCACATAAATGAATAGCTTTACTTGCTTGAAGAAACTTAATATTGGCGATCCCAAGAACTGGAGTAGTTCAGAATGTGCATCTTTGTACCGAATCTATTATTCCTAGTCATATATGAGTTTATGTGGATTTGTTCACTATTGAGTTCGTGATTCTTTCTATCCTGCTGTTGTGGTGTGTGTGGTTGGGACTGTATGAGCAATTACGAGTTTCGTTTGTGGTTGGGACTGTATGAGCAATTACGAGTTTCGTTTTTGCGAGTATATTCGGAAGCTTTATTGCAGTGGCTTTAAAATATGGAGTCATGGTAGATTGTTCAGTCTTGAACTGGAGTACCACCAGAATGCATGATTTTAAATATGAGCATGATCAGATCTGCACGAACTGAAATGAAACTCATTTCTTATTTCAGTCTTTCAGATACAAAGTTCAACCCCGAGGATTGCCTACATTCAAGAACCAGATCCAGATGATATCACTAGTATTATTGCACAGCACACAGCTACTGCCTCCTGAAGAATACTTATGCCACACTATACAGGCAGGCATATATGCACATCGGTTCAGTTGCTGCCATCGCGCTGTGGCCGGTGGCTCTCACCACCGTGGAATCCGCCGCTCGCACTCCAACTGTGGTTGCCTCCGTGCTCCGGCTAAGGCCGATCGAGTCGCTTCACGAGGACCTGCAGTGGATTATTTGCTGGGCGAGTGGCACATGTCCACAGTTTGGATAGCAGCAGGGTCTGAACTGAGCTGATACTGCCTACTGTAGTCAATTGCTACAACATGTGTTAGCAGTATACGTTGCTTTCTGCCCGTTGCTTCAATCTCGGGCAGTCACCGTAGCCTTCTCTGGCTGATTGCCTCCTTCCTTCTTTAGCTGATTGCCTCTTTCCTTCTCTGGCTGATGCCTTTCCATCTCCAACGGAACACTTGCTGCTATGAGTCCTTTAGAGATTGGAAAGACCAGCCATATATATTTTGTATCGCACAAAAGTTCATCAATCAATTCAATTCTTTCTGCTTTCATGGTATCAGACTAGGTTCTCCCTTCCCCTCTCTACCCTCTCCATGGCCGGCCAGACGCTGTTGCCGCGGACGTCCATGCAGCCTTCACTCCTGACCCTGAGGCATCTGACGCCACTGCAGCCCGCGCCATCGTCGATGCCACCGCCTTGGCCGCTGCCAACGCTGTCTGCGTGGCCCTCACTCCGTCTTCTACATCTACCACAGCACCTCCTGCACCAACCTCCTCCCACCCTGGCTCCATCGAACCTCACCTGGGCGTCATCGGCCTCCTACCCGACAACCTCGACGATGAGGTTGTGACCGCTCTCCACGCGCAAGCAGTCGCCATCCTCAACATCAAATCCATGGTGCCGACTACACTCGACCTCTCCACCGCCAACTACACCAAGTGGCGTGGGCTCTTCCTCGTCACCGTCAGCAAGTACGCCCTCATCGACCATGTCTCGACGGACGACTACCACCCGGACCATGCTGACTAGGTCCGCATGGACTGCGTCATCCTCACATGGCTCTACGGCTCCATCTCCACCGAGCTCCTCGAGATCGTGATGTCCAGCACCGCCACGGCCCGGACCGTGTGGCGTAGCCTTGAGCACCAGTTCCTCGGCAACCACGAACAACGGGCGCTCAACCTCACCTCGGAGTTCCACAACTTCACGCAAGGCGACCTCTCCATCACCGACTACTACCGGCGACTGAAGACGATGGCCGACTCCCTCGACGACCTCGGTGAACCCGTCCTCGACTGCACCCTCGTCCTCACACTCCTCCGTGGCCTCAAACCGAAGTATCAACATCTCACCATTCTTCTTCCTATGCAGCGCCCCTTTCCCAACTTCGTCGAAGTACGCTCCCAACTCCTCCTCGAAGAGCTCACGAAAAACCCTTGCCCCACTGCGTCTTCCGCTGCCTTCGTCGCCTCCAGCGGTGGGACTCCTCCTGCTCCCGCTCGCAACAATGGCCTCCTCCTCCTGGCGGAGGCCACGACGCCGGCAACAATAGCTCCTGCAACAATCGCCAGCGCCGTGGCAATAATCAGGGCGGACTGGGTGCTTTCGGTCAGCAACACCCTGGAGGCACCATGGGACCTCCGGCCTGGCCCACGCCTTTCAACCCGTGGACCGGCAGCATCAACATGTGGCCCGGCCCACGTTCTTCTCTACCCAGACTGTTGGGCCCACAGCCCAATACAACTCCTCCTGCCGGCCTGGCTGCTTCCAGCGCCCCTGCTGTCATATACACTACATACAGTCAAGCTTCGCTACCTCCACCGACTCCACATGCAATCACGTCGTGGAACACACCGCAAGCACTGCCGCCTCCACCGACTCCTCATGCGGTCACGCCCTAGTCCACCCCATTCCAGTGGGATCAACACAACCTCGCCAACGCCTTCAACACTACAACTCTTCAACAACCAGTGTCTCATGAATGGTACATGGACAACGGTGCTTCCTCCCATATGACTCCGGATATCGGTAACCTTTCCTCCCACTACTTCTCTCCTTCCTCCCCCTATCATATTATTGTAGGTAATGGCGCTCTTCTACCTATCACTTCTACTGGATCTACCTCTCTTACACCATTTAATTTAAAAAATGTTCTTGAATGTCCTTATTTAGTTAAAAACCTCATTTATGTTCGCCGCTTTGTTACTGACAACAATGTTATAGTAGAATTTGACCCGTTTAGTTTTTCTGTCAAGGATCCTCGCTCCAAGAACGTGATCGTCAAGTGCAATAGCACCGATGGTCTCTACCCATTCCTTCAGCCTTCATCAACGCCCTCCGCCATGCTTGTTGAGGCCCCTGCCACCACCCTTTGGCATCGCCGCCTCGGACAGCTAGACACGAAGCCCTCACACGCCTAACGCATAGCTCGGTCATTCCACCACTTTGCACCACTTCACCCACCATCTGTCATGCATGCCAGCTAGGTCGCCACATTCGCCTTCCTTTTTACTAGTTTTTCACGAGCTACTTCTAATTTTGATCTCATTAATTGTGATCTTTGGACTTCTCCCATTAGTAGCATTTCCGGTTACTTTCTGGTCGATCTTTCACTTGGAGTAATATGCAAGCCTCTCCGACTTTAGTTCAACTGGATTGGTGTCTAACCTCCTCCAATTGGACCTCTATCTTCCCTAGTACCATTTTTTGGCGCTGCCAAATGGGACTTCAGATCATGTGCCTTGTCAAATCAGTATTGCTACTAACATTCCTCAAACTCACCACTTCAGATTTGAAAACTACTGGTCCAAGCTCCCGGGGTTTCTAGATATTGTTCAATCCGCTTGGAGTTTAGTGCACCTTGTCAACCCCGTTTAGCGGATTTCTTCTAAACTGCACTCCCTCAGAAAAGCTCTCTTTCTTTGGAGCAAACGGTCAGGTGCCTTGGATAAATGGATTAAGCAATCCTCCACTATTCTGGATTTCATTGATCATCTTGAAGAGCTTAGGTGCCTCTCCCCCCTTGAAATTGGCTTCAGACGGCTCATCAAGTGCCACATCACGTCCCTTCTCTGTTTTAAGAATGACTACTAGAAGAAAAGATACACTGTTCGCTGGACAAAGCTCGGTGATGAGAACACCAAGTTCTTTCACATTGCCGCCTCCTCACGACGACAGCAAAATTACATCTAGATGGTTGAGGACTCACAAGGCAGAGTTGTCCGGTCTGTGGAAGACAAGGTCGATGCCTTCCTCGATCTCTTTTTGAGCAAAATGGGCTTTTCGACAAATCCGCCCATACACTTCAACCTGGACTCCCTCATCCCCCGCCTCCCTAGCCTGGACCATCTAGCGGAGACCATACAACCCTTTGAGCTTGAATCGATCATCTTTGGACTTCAATCTGACAAAGCCCCCGAGTCAGATGGCTTTAATGGGCACTTCTACAAATCATGCTAGCCTTTGATCCGTTCAGACTTCTATGATCTAGGAATTTCCTTCTCAAATTTTCCCCTACCTCAAATCCATCAATGGCTCTTTCATTACCCTCGTCCCTAAATGCAACAACCCCACCACAGTTCATGATTTCAGACCAATATCCCTGCTCAACAACAACATCAAGATCATTACCAAAGTCCTTGCTAATAGATTGCAGCCCCTCATGGCCAAGGTCATTCACCAAAACCAATTTGGTTTCATCAAAGGTCGCACAATTCAGGACTGTCTTACTTGGACACTAGAATTCACTCACCGTTGTCACCACTCCAAGCAAAGATCCATCATCCTCAAATTAGACTTTGAGAAGGCCTTGGACACTATTGAGCACACTATTATCCTAAAGCCCATGGGTCACTTAGGCTTTCCCCCTAGATGGATCTCCTAGATTCAATCTATATTTTCCTCAGGATTTTCCTCTATTTTGGTCAATGGAATTTCAGGGAAGTTCTTTCAGTGCAAACGAGGTGTGCGACAAGGGGATCCTCTGTCCCCTCTTCTTTTTGTTATTGCAGTGGATCTTCCTCAGTTTATCCTCAACAAAGCAACCTCTATTGATGTCATCAAGGCCCCCTACTATCATAACCCAATTGCCGACTTCCCTATTGCTCAATATGCGGGTGACACGTGTGGATAGCAAAAAATGGTATTAATGGTCGAAATTGTCAAAATATCAATTTTTGGTAAATTAGGCTAAAAATATGCCCAACCTGGCACAAGTTAGTCCAACCGGCCATAGTAGGCCGGTCCAACCGGCCCATGTCTGAAAAATAGAGATAGAGTTGGTTTCGGGCTGTTTTGATCTCTAATTTAATTTTAACCACTTTTGGCTGAATCCTACTTAGATTAGGTATCAGGAAACTTGAGACCAGCCCCTATAAATATAGGGGTGAGGCCGATTCAAGGGGTATCTGCATAGATCAATACCTCAAAACCCTAGTTTTGAATCGCACTTTTATTTCAATCCACCTTCCTTGCCCTAGGATTAGCCATGTAACGTCCATCTTCATGGGTTTGCGTTGTAAGCCCTCCGTCCGCCGCGTCGTAATCACGGTAACCCTTGTTGATTCGCCCGTGAATCTCCCGTTTAATCCACATAACGGATTTCTATCGTTTTTTATCAGTTTTCTTGATCACACTTGAGAATTTAGTCTCTAAGCTGAATTGGTATTTGTTTTTTGGTGTTTTGCAGAGATTTCATCCTCAAATTCTTCGCGAGGGAGTTTGAGGGAAATATGTGTTCATCTACAAGGTTATCGGAGCCCGGAAGAACAGATCGGAGGCTGTCGGTCTGACCAACAGCTTACCGCCGGTCTGACAGGCCCGTGTCGGGTTCGTCAGATCCGTGCCGGCACGCTCCATCATCCGATCGCCAGCCCCCCGGTCTAACTTGGAAACCTCCGTCGGTCCGACCAAACTCCTCTGTACCGGATTACTTCGCACCCAGAACCCACATGCCGAAGGCCTCCTTGCGAGCACTCGGTCTGACTGGGACCCCACTTCCGATCTGACCGCCCGACGCCCAAAGGCCTCCCTTCGGACCCTTCGGATCCCCTTCGCACGAGCCACTGAAGCCCCCTTCGGCGTCCCCCTCTTCGCACAGCCAGTCTGACCGGAGGTTCTTCGCCGGTCCGACTGTCCTTTGCTACAGATATAAACCGGCCTTAGTGTGGCCAGTTTACTTTATTATTTTTTCCAACACTTCAGCTAATCGGACATTATTGCTAAATACTTGTTTGGTTACTTGGTGACTCCGTTACCCCTTTACCACTATTTAAGGGTTTTTGGAATGTGGCGTCGGCGTCTCGCGACATTTTAGGGTTTTCCCTTAAAACGGTCGTGCCCTTTTGGATCACCGAACCGACGCCAGTGTGTGGGCGCATTTTCGTGTCGACAACACGATAATCCTTCTTCAAGCCTCCCAACAAAACATTTTCAAGCTCAAGTGATTGATTAATTGCTTCTCGGACTCCGCTAGTCTTAAAGTCAACTTCTCCAAATCAAGTCTTATCCCCATTAATTTACCTCCCACAGAGGCGCAACATTTGGCAGCTACTTTCGGTTGCAAACTAGGATCTCTTCCTTTCCCATACCTGGGCCTCCCTCTAGGAACCACAAGGCCCAAATTCAAGGATTTTGGTGGCCTTATAGAGAAAATTGAGCGTCGGTTGTCTGCAACTTCTTCGTGGCTTTCGTTGGCTGGCAGACTTCAAATCACCAATTATGTTCTTTCGGCCCTACCCACTTATGATATGTGCACTTTCAAACTCCTTATGAAGGTCATTCAGACCATCGATAGGGCCCACTGTCCTTGCATCTAGAGAGGTTCCAACATCTCTAAAATGCCTCCTATGGCATGCTGGGACAAAGTTTATAGACCAAAGATCAAGGGAGGACTTGGTATTATCAACCTTCGATGCTAGAACAATGCTCTCCTCATTAAGCACCTCCATAAATTTACTACAAAACATGACTCCCCTTGGATCAATCTGGTTCGGGCTCTATACAATAACTCCATCAACACTCCTCACTCAACCTCCTCGAAGGGCTCTAGGTGGTTGAAGGATATCCTTCAGCTTTCAATTATGTTCCGAGTGATTGAGAAGCCTACTATTTGTGATGGTTCTTCAATCTCCTTCTGGTCTGACAACTGGGGTTACTCCCCTCTAGAGATAGCTCTCCCTAGGATCTTCTCCTTTGCCCGGAATAAAGCTATTTATGTTAAACACTTCCTCAACACAGCAAACTTGGGGCGCCTTTTCTTCCTCCCTCTTTCTCAAGAGGCTTGCATGGAGCTGACCCAACTCAATCAAATGTTGAATACAATCAATGCCTCATCTGACGCGAAGGATTCTTGGTCTTTTATCTAGGGTACCCCATCCTATTCCTCTCGAACTTCTACAACCATCATTTCAAGCTTCTTCAAGTTCACCCCATTTTCACCGGGCTTTGGAAGTCTAAGTGCGCCAACAAGATTAAGGTTTTTTTCTAGCTGCTACTTATGAACAAATTGAACACTAGGAACATCCTTAGAAGGAAGCACATCCTATCCTGATACTTTGACTACCGTTGTGTCCTTTGCTCTAACAACTGTGAATAAACCTCGATGCATATCTATTTCTCCTATAGCTTCAGTCAGTCTCGCTGGGATTAGCTTCATATCAGTTGGGATTTCTCTCTGCAACCTTCAGACATGATTGACAATACCAGACGTGGCCTCAATGTTCCCTTCGCAATGGAACTCATTATGATGGGCTGATGGACTACATGGTTGCTTAGGAACAAACAAATCTTCAACAACCAACCAACCTGTAATGTCTAGAATTTAACAATTCCAGACTTTATTGAATTTCCAAAGAAAAACAATAATAATAAGATGTCCATCACACGAACTCGTACATACGACAATCATTCGTGGTTCGCAGACCACATTATTACACAAGTGTTAAAGATAAAAGAAACTAAATAAAGAAACAATGCGATGAACATCTCCGCTAGTCTCGTGTCCTTGACTAGGTCGCTACTCTAGACCATCCTCATCGTAATACTGTAGCCTCTAAAGGGGTTTTTCAACGGAATGAATACAAAAAGTACTCAACAAGCCACCGAGAATGCAATAATAATGTAGGATAATAACAAAGGAAGGTAATGGTTTAAAGTACGGAAAAGTACATTTTTATGTTGCAACATTTAATGTGTGTCAATTTATTTGTACAGAATAATAAATCATGAATAATACAACATATTCTAACTCGAGAAGTACAGTTAGCTCTCCTCGCTCAACAGTACTTACATGTCATATCATCATGCAACACTCATAAATGTAAACTAATTGTGGGATGTCACGTAACCCACCCTTGACCGTGGGCTCGGCTTTTTGAAAAGATTATACTCTAATCAGAGGTGTACTATTGTACCCACAAGGCACTCATCCCTGCACATCGTAGTGTGTTTAGATAACCCAAGTCACAGGAAATCATGCCAAAACCTTTAGCATGAAACGATCCAACCCAATAACACCCACTCTAGGTTTCGGCAGCGCCAACGCATTGGACAATGTCGCAACCCTTTTGTGCCTTGTTGGTACAAGTCACCTGCGGTGCTACTTGCCCCTCTACAAATGGTTCCTCAATTTGGAATGTCCCATACCTCCAGTTAGGACTTACCCTACTAGACTTATGGTTAGTACGGAAGTGTATTGCAACGGATCCCATAGACTAGTCCTTATAGTGCCCCGAGTAAGACTAACCAATGCCCTCGCTTGCACCTGGTACCCACCATGCTAACATACTGAACCAAAACTCCATAACCAACAGAATTCTAGGGATGAGAGAAATAACGGGGTCATATAGTAGAATCCAAGTATCTACGACTCGTTTTTAACCTATAGCAATTGTGTCGGTATATTGGACACTATATAATAATACTACTGTTGGTGCAATGGATTACACTAACAAGTTCTCTAAGATTAAGAACTAACAAATGAAGTGTTTGTGGAAGCGGACTATCTCAAGCCTCCGTATTGGATAATAGCTCGAAGTAGTTCAAAGTTGTGTATTGAATATCTGAATATTTGATGCCTATTACAGGATGGGAAGGGGGGTATTTATAGGTAAAAACTCTAAGGAAAAGACCTTTTTACCCCTAAATTACAACCGACATAGTGGAAACTATTTCGGTACCCTGAATAGGGCTAAAATAGTAAAGTATGTTCGAAGGAGGTAGATAAGGTACACATCTCATCCTTCTGGTTATTTTCCACTGCGGTGGTGAAGCCTTCGGAGGGTATCTTTGGACCGGAGTCTGGACGAACCCTTCGGCTTTAACCTTTCATTAGTTCAGAGACAAATCTTGGATTCAGAGCTTATGAGTTGTCTTTGTCTCGTAATCTTGAAGATCCTCGGGATGAAGTATTCCCCCCCCAACAACTACTAATAAGGTGATAAGGAGTTTAGGCTCAATAGCATGGCTTGGGTTTGCACATCAAGGTCGGGATCTAATAATGATAATGTAAGGCTTTTGATTTGACTAATGCATTTATAACCTATGGATTTTAGCAATATTTTAATTAAATTGGGTTCAATATGCTCAAAACCGGGGTGGTGACTTTCCTTGTTCAGCAAATAGTGATGGTGAAACCTTAGGGAAGTACTTCGTCTCTTCGACGGCGTCGTAATCTTCACGATACGCAAAACAGGAATAATAAACAATTAAAACAATGAAAAATCACAGTACAAACATATAAATTTTATTGGATAAACATGAAGAGAATAAAAAGATAAATCTTCTGAATTTTGAATGGTCAAATTTGGAGTTAATTTGAAGAAGTTATGAATTTTAAAAGTTTAAAACAATTTCTAGAATTTATTTTAATTTTAAATCAGCCTCTGGTCCACGGTAAACCGGGTTCACCGTGAACCCGAACACTGTGTCGTGCGTCGGATCCAGATTGAGTGTTGGATCGCGATCGGACGCACGTGGCTGAGGCAGGATACTTAAGTGAAATCGGACGGTCTAGATCGAACCCGAGTGGGTTTTAATCCTGACCGCTCGGATCCGATCGAACGGCGGAGGTAAAATCCGACATAGCATGGGTAATTACCCATGTCGGTCATCTTCTGTGGCAACAACAAGGGGATGGCAGCGGGCTAGCAGCGACAACGAAGGCTAAGGCTACACTACGACGCCAGAAATGGAATCAGTGCAGCGAGGGGAACACGAGGATACCGGTGCGGTGGCTCGGGGTCGACGGGTTGTGGCCAGCGAAGAAGTTCGGGTTGTCGGTGGGGATGGTGCTCCAGTGGTCTTCAGCGGGAACGGATGGATGGCCGAGGTCAGGGAGGCGACGACGATCACGACGGTGCGGTCGACGGCAGCGGAGACGGGCTCCGATGACGGCAAACGCGTGGTTGGAGGCGGAATAGAGGGGCAGCGCTAAAATGGGAACGTGGGCGTTCTGTTCGTGCGGGGCAAAAATTCTTGCGAGGACCGAATATGGTGGTGGCCGAGGGTTTTTTAGGGGCACCGGGTAGTAAAGAAGGCAGGTCGTATACATGGAAAGTCGAGGATAAACTTTCCATACTCCGGCGAGGTCTTTCCGAGCTTTGGGATCCGACGATTATGGGGTTAAACGCATCAGCATTAAGGGGGAACCGGTCACCGGATCGTGGGGGAGTGAATGTCGGGGTCAATTTTATGGAAGGGGGCCTGCAGCGGAGTAATGCGGGCGCTAGGGTTTTGGCCGGCGTGATTTGGGGGCGACGGCGATGCGGGGAAGACGAAGCTAATAGGACGGGGCCACCGGTCAGTGTGCGGGCGCGGGCGCGGTGAGCTGCAACGATCGACGCCTACAGGTGGGGACGGCCGTCAGCGGGCGCGGGTGCGGGCGCGGCAGGTTGCGCCGATAGGTGGGACCACGCGGGCAGTGAGAGGGGGAGGACGTGGGCATGCGCGGGAGAGGGGGAGTCTGACGAGTGGGACCCGCATGTACGTGAGGGGGCGCGGGGCTAATGGGTTGGGCCGGCTTGTGGAGAGAGAAAGGGAGGGTGCGGCCCAATACTATTTAAAATTCATTTTTGAATAAAAATAATCACAGAAAATAGTTTATAAATTATGAGCTATTAGCAAAGGTTCTAAAAATTCATAAAAATTCTCAAAAATATATCTTGGTCTTAAGAACATAATATAATTTTCTCAGATCATGATTTGAATTATTTCTCCAGATTTTTATTTATTTAGACATTTCCAGCCTTATTGAAAATAAAATTAATCCCTTTTTTGGAAAATTTATATTTCTTGATTTATTTTTACCTTTGAAAATTAATTAGGGCTGTTACACAGCCTTCCTGTCTAGTTGGAATGCAACCCTCTGTTCCCAACTCTCTCTCCAGGCGCATCAATTCCCAGCGAACACGAGACAAGCTCTTTTGCACTAGTTCACTCGACAAGCCCTATGATGTTGTGGGTATTCCTCTTGTTCTCTTATGACGTTGTCTTTTTGTTCTCTCTCTTTCTCTTCCCTCTCCTGTTTGGCCCTATAGCCCCTCTTTATTTTGTGTTGTACTGTATTGCTTTAAGCTTATATAAATCTAGATAGGTGTCTCTTCTACTGATTTAATTCAAAAAGACATCTCTCGGAGATGCTTATATAAATCTGGATAGGTGTCTCTCCTATTGATTTAATTCAAAAAGACATCTCTCAGAGATGCTTTTAGACTGCATATATAAGGAGGAAATCGGCTCCTCTGCAGTCGGAGCAAAGAGAAGTCATGTTCTGTAGCCATTCAATCAAGATCAGACGACGTGAAGTACTTTTGCTTCCCAAAAGCCTCCTGCACAATGGGCCCGCTGCTGCAAAAGGGCCACTCCCACGCCAAGATCGGACGGTTTCGTAAGGTGATTTCCTGTGCGGTCGGCAAAGATCCCGTTTGATATATAGGGAGGCAAGAGGGCTAGACCCACTAGGGTTTGTGATGAAGACGGCAAAGCTGTGGGTAGTGTGGGCCATAGGCCGTGGGCCGGCCGCTGCGCCAGACTTGTGCCGTAGCCGTCATGGACGGGCCCAGGTTGCTCCAAGCTTGGGATCGGATTCGGTCCAGTTGGCTAGAGTAATCCGGCCCAAGTAAACTATCTCCTGTATTTCTGTCTTTTCCCACTGTAAATTAAAACATTTCTGAAGCAAATGATGCGGTTCTTTTTAGCACGAGCTCAGCATTCCAAGCACAATTTATTTTGTTAAATGTAATGCGCAGGATGATGTTTTTTCTGGCCTGTTTTTGTCCTGTGTTCATTGCTGCTCAAATGCTCACTACACATTCACAACTCTATGCTCCCCTCTTCTTATTTTTTGTAACCACATTAGCTTTAAAACTGAACGTATGTATGGATCTTGTCAGTTCATGTGAATGTAATTCTGAGCTTTTGTTGGGAATTTGAATTTCTAATGTGGCTCTTTCCTATAATCAGATTTGGGATGCTGAATTCTGAGACAAGATTTTGAGCCATGAGGGCAACAACAGAATATGGGAATGCGATCGACTTTTTGAGATTTAAATTTCCTATAGAATTTACACCGATTTTCAAATAATATAATCACACGCATGATTGAATTGCCAGTACAGCTGATTACTGAAAACGAAAGAAGAAACACCGTCGTATCTTTGTCATGCACCCAGAATACTATTCCGACTGAACTCCTTCCAGACAGGACACTTCTGATGAACTTATCAGATCAAGCGTTGCTCATCCAAACATTTTCGGCCATGAAATTACTGGATGAGCGAACTGGACTGTGTTGTCGATGGACTCATGCCCCCCATCCCCTCAAGAGGGTGGCACGAGCAACCCGGCTGACTCCCAGGGTGAATGCTCCCATCCTCAGGTTGCAATCCTGAGATTTACACATGGCCTTGATATGATCGAAAGCATTTTTCATGTACTTGTGGAGCTCCATGTTCACCTTTTCTTCATGCCACATGAAGCCTTGAATGTTCTGCAAACCGCCCAAAGAGCATAAGGAATTAAGGATGTGTTGTGTTCAACCACAGCTAATGTGAATTGTGAAACGAGATGGTAGGAAGCAGCATGTTACAGTGAATTACCTGAACCCACTCAAAATAGCTAACAATCACACCACCGGAATTAGCGTAGATATCAGGTAGCAAAGTCACGCCCTTCTTTGCAAGAATCTGTAGAGAATACAGCATCAGCCATAAGTTCTTGAAACAGGAACTGCCAGAATTGGTAGAATTTCTGCTATTTTTCAAAGATGAAATTTGCAGTACAGTGTTTAATCTGTGTTTACCTCGTCAGCTTCTGGATCAGTTGGATGATTAGCACCTTCAATTATAAACTTGGCCTTCACATGGGGTGCATTCTCCCTTTAGATGATTAAATAATGCAAATCAGCTATTTTCCACAATGTATAGTTCCATATAACTAGGAAACAATCAGATAATAGGTTGTTCAACATGAAACATTGGAACAAGATTGACATACCCTTATTTTACAAATTCGTCGCAGTTTTTAAAACATTTGTGTTTACCATTTTATGTCAAAACCACAAAAAACTAACAAACGAGGAATATCATGATTTGTGGTGAAATAAGTGTGTTACTGCAAGAGGTCAGGAAAAAAGTTTCAAGATGCATCCCAATAAACAGCTGATGCTGGCAGAAGGTTAAGGATCAGCATGATCACTAGTTGTTGGGGAAATATCCTGTGCAATCTGTAACCGTTGGATCTTGATTGTATGCACCTCCCCAGTTGTTACCTGTTAAGCACTCCACCTAAGGCGCATGGGATAAGAACATCACATTGATGCACTAGCAACTCTGCTGAATCAATGACTTCCGCGTCATGAAAATCTTTCAAAGCACCACCCTCATTTATGTGCTTCATCAACGCAGGTATGTCTAGCCTATCCTTGTTTCTGATTGAACCTGTCGCATCTCCAAGTGCAATCACCTTGCCACCTTTCTCATGGATGAGTTGTGCAGCCCATGAACCAACATTACCAAATCCCTGCAACATTATCATTGATTAATAGCAAAAACAACATACGTTGCTGGCATACTGATAATGAACAGAATGACTTGATTGTTGAATTGCAGTTTTAACCTTATTTTAGGAAGATTTTGCTGTTGTTATGTGGTACATGCTATTACATTTCAACCAATAAAAAAAGTAAACCACATAACAAGGGGGTCAATTATTAATTATGACTAACCTGGATAACAAAGGTTGATCCAGAAATGGATTTTCCATGCTCAGCCAGGAGGGCCTCAGTAGCACACATCACACCTCTTCCTGTAGCAGCATCCCTACCTAATGATCCACCAAGATCCTACAACACAAAGATCCAAAATAGAATCACAATGTGTAAATAGTTTATTTACACCAGCTAGAGCTTCCTGTCGTTGTTTACTACTTACAATTGGCTTCCCTGTGACTACTGCCGGTGAGTGACCATGGAATTTCGAGTACTCATCCAGAATCCAAGCCATGGTCTGTGTCAGAATTGTGGAGAATGTTACATGATGAAGGGAATTGAGGTAGCAGAGCATACTACAGAAAGTAGAACTTACCTGAGAATTAGTTCCCATGTCTGGAGCTGGCACATCGGTATGAGTTCCAATAAGATCATGAATTTTCTGTGTAAATACCCGTGTCAAACGCTCTAGCTCACTTCTACTTAATTCACCAGGAGAGCATCCAATCCCTCCCTTTGCTCCGCCATATGGAACTGCCGCAACGGCAGTTTTCCATGTCATTAGTTGAGCAAGTGCATTCACTTCATCCGGATCAACCTGAGAAGTAGAAAGATTAAATCTTTGCTTGTCAGCTTTATTTTCTAAAATGAGGAAATAGACGGATCTCAGAATGCAATGGATAATTTACAAGACAAGTTATGGTTCATCAGGCAATTGTAGAGTTGACTTTCTACCTTGGCTTGCCAAACTCTAGCTCTAACGTAAAAGACATGTTTTTGCAACTTGCTAATTGCTGACATCAGTTGCTTACCCACTCATGGAATTCATCAATAGATTAACGGCAGTGGCGTAGCTAGCCATTTTTCATTAGGTGTGTCTAGTAGGCTAGCTGCATGTCGTTGTGGCTCTCCTCCATCAAATGTCTCTGTCTTCTACCAATAGGCAGCAAATTTTAGGGTAGTCCTAGCCCTATCTATGCTACCCTCTAGCTACGCCACTGATTAACGGATTATTTGTTTGTTAGACTAACTGATGGTGGAAAGTGGGCTAATTAAAAGTTAAAATATATCTGTATCATGTAATAGGACAAATACCATAAAGTCTTCAGCATACAACAGGAGTTACGGAAACAATTTGGCAGAGCAATAAGATTGGCGTTTTTGCAAAATATACATTCAGCTATTTCCACAGTACAACAGAAAGAAATATCAAATATAAATCTGAATTGTAAAAAATCATAAGCACACAGTACTAAAAAAGCAACACATGCTCGCAAAATATCAAAGATTCTCAGAGTTCACACCATCTGCACAATTGGAATTCTCAGAGTTGACAAACTGAAAGTAGATTACAACTGAAACTGAAAGTAACAGCACGCTGCACGAACAGTCCCTAAAAGAATAACTTAATTCGCAGAACTGGAATTCTGGAAAGGCCATATGCAACAAACAAGTAGATCTACCTCACCAAAAAAAAACAATCGCTCCATTGGCATGAAACAGTCACTATCAATTAGCAAAACATGCTGAGTTCATAACCACTTAACCGTTTATGCCTTTTCCTACTGGAAATCAGTCACTCAACAAAATTTAAACATATTATCATCACTTATCAGACCAAAATCTTCACCTCAGGGTGATAGCGGATTCCACCTTTCATCGGCCCGCGGGAATTGTCGTGCTGCACGCGGAACCCAACGAACGACGCCAAGGTGCCGTCGTCTTTGGGGATGGTGCATTCCACCTGAAAAGAATAGTACGCCTGATGAGGCGAAAACCGGAAAGCATCACAGGTTCACAACCAGGCGACTCACCTTGATCTCGCGGAACGGGATCAGGAGACTCTTCTCAAGCTTGGAGTCGAGGCCGAGCAGCCTGGTGGCCTGCCGGAAGTTACGGCTGGTGGCAGCGAGCGCGTTCATGGCGGACGAAAGGCGGCACCCTCCAAGAACAGCGAGAAAGATTAGCACACAAGCGTAAAAGCACCCGCCTTTCTAACAGAGCACGCGGCTTCGGACCAAAAGCGTGCAAGAACCGGTCGAGGCTTTCGCCGTTTCGCGCCAAAACACGGCAGGCAAAAAAGTTAGAGATTTTCCCCCTCTGTAGATCACGGAGGAAGCACGTCGGAGGGCGGAGGCGAGCTCGGCTGGATCGTGGGGAAGAAGAAGAAGCGGGCTGTATTAATAGGGATCGAGTAGGCGGGTCTCAACAGATTACTTATATAATTATTTAAATTTGAATTTATGTATTTTAGTAAAAAAAATGAAGCTTCAAAAGTCTTCCTAAATAAGTCCTTTACCTATTTCATTCCTTAAATCACCTTTCATCTCTCTCAAATATAAAATTGCTTTAGTCATTTCCTATTCTCATCCATACATATTTTTTTCTTACGAGTGTATTATTTTCTTTTCCGCACGTTGTTATATACTGAATGACACACATATTTAAAAAACTATAGTTTCACATAAAATTATTATAGATTATAGGCCATTTTTACAGTATTTAAAAAATAGCGATCATAATTATAAGGAAAATGATGTAGATTGATTAATTTTTAGAAAGAAATAGAGTTTAGGATGATTTCTATATAAGATTTAAAGAATAAAATTTAAGAGCGTCTCTTGAAGATGCTCTAAGGCAAGTAGAACGTGGATTGCATAAACTAGTAGTTTAGCAACTAAAAACTAGTTTTAGTTTATTCAAATGATCTGATTAATCTGATTAATGATGAATTAACTATTAGCTCTTTGATTAATTAATGGTTAGCTCGTTAAATCATAAAAATGAACTAATTTGAATTAATAGGGACATTTAAACTATTTGCCTCGTACACTACTATAACATAATTATTGTAGTAAAGGTAAAATCGTTTTTAACCAATTATTAGTCAAAGTATAAATAGGCGTGAATTAACTTTTAGTAAATTAACTATTAGCTATCTAACAATTAATATTAATACCTTCATCCAAACATGTTTAATATCTAGGGGGTGTTTGGATTCAAGGGCTAAAGCAAAAGGGGCTAAAATTTAGCCCCTTTTGGGGCTAAAAATCTAAACACCAAGATTAAAATGGGGCTAAAATTTTTTAGCCCTTTAGCCCCCAAAGAGGAGCTAAGAGAGGCTAAAATGCCCCTTTTCCACCCATACCCCCACCATGCATGCATGAAAAGCAAGAGTAATAAATGAGAACATTTTGGTCATTGTACACTGTAATAAATGCTTTATCTTTTTTTAGCCTCGGATCCAAACAAGGGTGACTAAAATTTTAGTCCTTTTTTAGTAATTTTGCTTTAGTCCCTTGAATCCAAACGTGCCCCTAGTCGGAGAAGGCAAAAAAGAAGGTGAAATTTCCGATTAGAATTAGCAACCGTGTTGGGAATTTGGGCAGTAATTAAGAGCGATTAATTAGAGTACATTACGATTGGATAAAAGTAGAAAGAGTGGACGAATCGGGTCAAATTTCCAAAGCTTCCAGTTTCCCAGTTGCTTCCATGGCCTCTGGCAGGTTTATTTCTCCAACTCTCTTCTCTCTGACTCTCACTGAGGCAGCTGCGCCACCGACAGGAGAACGGCATCACAGCCGAATAAAAATCAGAGTAATCAGCCTGACATAAAACACCTCTCTTTTATAGCAAGAAGATAAGTTTGTTTTGTATTTTATTTATATTATAATTCAAGTAAAATGGGGAACACTTGCCTGAGGTGGTCGCGGTGTGATTAGGGGTGGCAACAGGGCGGGGCGAGGCCGGGTTAATCAATACCAGCCCCAAATTTGGCCCCGATAGGACCTGACCCCGTTAGCCCTGCGGGTTGATTTCCCCACCTGAACCCGGACCCGCCGGGTCCCCGCAAATCCGGCGGGTCCCCACAGACCCGCATTTACATTTTAAAACACATATTGGGAACCCGATAGCCATCTTTACTGCAGCAAGTTGGGGAGCCGGGATGGCAACACTAGGTATGAGCCATGGGTTTAGTGGTTGAGGACTTGAGAATTGCTAGAATTTTTTTATATCATCGCATATTCGGTATTTGAGCTACACATTGCGTTTTTTTCTCCTAAGTCGGGACCCGTGGGGACTTGTGGGTCAAAAAATAAACCCGAACCCGCCCCACACTTATACGGGGCCCCGACCGGCAGACTCGCGGAGAAAAATTGGCCCTGACCCCGGCCCCATAGGGGCGGGTCCCCGGCGGGTCCCCGGACCCATCGGGTGTATTGCCACCCCTAGGTGTGATTCTAACTCTTTACAGAATCATGGTACCCTAGGATATCATCATAAAAGAAAGCTCAATTACTCAATAAATCTCTAATTATGGATAAAAATAAATATTTTATTCAAAAGCCAGTTCCAGGTCTAAAGAGTTGTAGCTTCTTTTTCTGAGAACGGATTCGTCCACGTGTCTCGGAGCATCTCCGAGGGATTACCTATATAGCTAATTAAATTTGAATTTAGGTATTTTAGTAAAAAATAAAGCTTTAACAGTTCCCCTAAATGAGTTATTTTTTTAATTTATTCCCTAAATCACTATTTATCTCTCTTAAATATAGAATTAGCTTGCCTAGTCCCTATTTTCGTTCGTACATATTTTTTTCTCTTACACGCATATTGTTTTCTCACCCACGTGTTGTCGTGAGCTGGACGATATACATATTTGAAGGTATCATAGCTTCATACAGAATTATTACAAATTATAAATCTTATTACTATGATTTAAAAAATAAGGATCACAATTATATGAAAATTGTTGTTGATTGATTAATTTTTAGGGAGAGAGAGTTTAGAATGATCCTTATATAAGATTTAGGAAATAAAATTTAGTGTTCTCTCAAAGATACTCTGGTAATACTGTATCTAATATAATAAATTTAAATAATAATAAGTATTGTTCATATCATTATACCATAAAATATTAATATTAATATTATTTTAAAATACTACACGGTGGAGGAAGTATTGTCAGTTTGGAGGGCGGCTGGGCTGCGGCTGCGACCGAGTCCTTTGTTTTCGGGCGTGCGGCACGCGCGATGACCCGTGCTGCGACGCGCGGTGGTGGGTGGAAGTGGAAGCGGATAAGCGCGGCCGGCGCGCCGCGTCGCAGCGGCGTCATTCGCCTCATCTCTCCGTGAAGTATTATTGGATGGATAATCCATTCCTGTTCAAAACTAATCGCGGTGGCGTGGCTAGCTGCGTGGTGAATGGATTGCACTGCCACGCCACGTGGATAATCCATTCTTGTTAACGCGATCATTGCGATCGCGCAACGATCATGAGGTTACTGGTTACCGGATTAAATCAAAATAAAAAAATCAGATAGGATTTTATAAATGGGTAAATCGTTTCAAAAATTTTATATATAATTCGGTAAAACTATTTTTAATAAAGTAAATACTTGTTTTATAATGAAAAAAAATAAAATTAAACCTAAACAATTCATCTAGCACCAAGTGTTCACCACAAACCTCGCAAGTGGCAGCGGCATTGCATGAGCATGTCTTAGACAAAAGGGTTATTACAAAAAAATTAAATTATAAACTCTAGCGGATTATGAATGGCTCTTTCGAAAAAAATTTTAGAATATAAACTTTATTTTAAAATATTATATATTAATCTACTTATGTACCTTATTTACAAATTAAAAAAGCTTTATTGCATTAATATATTTACTTATCTCTTATATATCACTTACAAATATTATTTTTTAAATAATTATATTGATCTAATAAATTCATCCCTAACTTATTAAATTTATTAAAAAATAAAGTAAGTTTACAGTCAAACAAGTATATTATAAATAAAAATGTGTTTGTAATATTAAAAGGCTAAAATTGAGTGGCGTCTAAACCGGTGCTCTAGTCACTACAACAATCCAGGCAACTTCCGTCGGCCAAAGCCGACGGAAGTTAGTCCTTTCCCGACGGAAGAAGCTAACTTCCGTCGGCAATTGGTCGACGGAAGCGAACAGACGGAAGTTAGCGCCGAACTCTGCCACGTCAGCAGAGGGGCGTTAACTTCCGTCGGCCAGTCAGGCCGACAGAATTTAGGGGCACCTCACTTTCGTCGGCTTTGGCCCTAGCCGACGGAAGTTAGCCTTTCTGCCCACGTGGCCGAAAGCAGCTAACTTCCATCGGCTATGGTCAAAGCCGACGGAAGTTAGCTGGTATTTTTTTTGTTTTTTTCTGGTTCCCCTACTCACACTCACATCCAACCACAATTTCAATCACATTCACATATAACATCCAAAACACATTCAAACGTCACATATAACATCCAAAATCAATCTCACATCCAAATTCACATCCAAACTTCACACATCACATCCAAAATCACATAATATAACTGAATTCACATCCAAAGTCACAGTACACATCTGAATTCACATATAACATCCAAATTCACATACAAAGTCACATAACACAGCGAGAGCCACATACAAAGTCACATTTGTCCATATACTCAATGATCGCCCACATTTGGGTCGTGGGTGCCGCCGCTGCCTCCCGCTTCATCCACATTTGCCCCGGAGTCTCCATCCTGACCAGGCGTACGAAAACTCTGAAGAAATAGACAAAATTAGAGTACGAACTTAACTACCCTTCTAAACGCTAACTTAAGTATCTAGAAGGTACCTCAGGTGATGTAGGAGATAGTGGTGGTGGCGGGGGAGGTAGTGGTTGGAACATGGACATGTCAAATGCACCATTTTGCTGGGCTAGTTGCTACACATATTGTAATGTAATCAGTTAGTTCTAAACCTATTTCTGAATACTTTTTAACTGCAACACTCTAAACTAAACTTACTTGGATCATCGTCTGCTGTTGTGCTAAGCAGGCGATATAGTACTCTTGTTGTTTCCTGTTGTCCTCGTCGCGCCGCCTCATTTCCTCCCTCATTCGAACCATCTTCGGGGTTTCTTCTGAGCGACGACGGCTGGAGCCAACTCCGACGGAGCTCTGTGACGACTGAGCTGACTTCTGAGCTCTCACCGCTCTCGAGTCAATAACTCCATTGAACATGGAGTACCTACAACATTGAATGAGTTAGTTATCATCACAATACCATACACAAAACATTAATGAAAACACTGTCTCACCGTCCATGGCTTTTGCCACCTCCGCTGGAGTACACGGCCATTTGGTCGACAGTTTCTCTCCGCCAATCATAGTCCTCTCCATGGAGTCGAACCATGTGTTCACCATACTGCGCCTGCAAAAAACATGTACGATTAGACGGAGAAAAATAAAATTACGCAAACTCTTAACATTGCTAACATCTCACCAAATGGTCCGTGGTTGTCTGGCTACACAAGACATCTAGCTGTGTAGGATCGCTTCCTTTGTGACCAGAGGTATACACCTCTATGTCACTTGGCACGTTGCCAGATTTAGCTTCATGTACAATAAAAATGAGTTAGTCGCATTACAATTTATCTATAGCTAGAGAGTGACAGAAGGATGTCTTACCATGCGTTTAGCGTGGCGAATATGTCCATCGGCACCATATCTGTGCTTCGGATCCATCTCGCGGCATTGTCTTTTCTGCTCGGAAGTCTTCTTAAATGCAGCTGAAGACCAAATCTTGCAGAATTCGAAATATGCGTCCTCGCGGTTTGCAAACCACGGAATCCTCACTTGAACAAAGATGCTATTTGTATTATATGACAACAAATCTCAACAATCGAAGATTTAAAAAGTTAGAATTGTTTACCGAACGGTATTGTTCTTCAGTCAAATATATTGACGATGCGCCCGTCGCCTTGCTCATTCGTTGCCCTAGCTTCTCCTTGTAGTAAGCATTGTTCGCTTGAATGCGGGCATACGAAATGATGTCCTTCACCACCTTATGTGCATTGTTGTTGAAGACTTGAAGGGCATGATTATGGTGATTGCCGACTTCTGGCAAGCAAAAGCGTAACTGCAAAAGTCATGATTAGTAAAGTGTTGTAACTCGAAAAGCTTTGTGTTAGAACTAAAAGGAGATTGAAAAAACACATGCATACCCAGAAGTCATGAGACACCGCCCCCTGAGCAGTTCCGTGGCGCCCGTCAGGAGCAAACCGGTACTGGTACCATGTCTGGCATAGAACCCGCTCACCGGTCGGCATTGTTAGCACCCCTGGGTAGTGCAGACGACACAGGTTACCCAATATCTGGTTAACCTGCCTGACCCTCGAAGTGCCGTCAAACCGAGAGTCAATCCAAGATCTAGAAATACATAATAAATAAAGTCAGTTTAGTGAAAGAAATTTTTTGAAAAAAATCAAAACAACAGAAGAGTATTACACTTACCCGTCACCTACAGGCGTAATCTCGATCTTGGCTCCACCGGAAGAGACTACTGGTGGGGCGACCAGGTGGCTCGTCCTAAAAGATACTGAGGCCCCGGAAACCTCAGCCCCCTCCTCCTGACCCGCACCATCCAGGACATCCCCTTGCCCCGCACCATCCTGACCCGTAAGAGAGCTGTCGCAAGTTTATATGTACATTGTCAGCGAGCACGCACTGCAAATCATAAGAGATTATAAGATAATTAACCTAGTAGAGTAAAATAATACGTGTCACAAAAGGTAAGGATTTACATGTTCTTTGAACCAAGTGAGGAAACTAGGCCCGCCATTTACTCCTTCTCGACGCAATTTATCTAATTGCTTCTCCGTTGGTTGACGACCAGACGTCAAGTATTTCGAATCAAACATACTGTCATTGTAACGAATAGGTAAACAAACGGGTATAAAATTTGGAGGTAAAATATAAAACTAAAAAGATTTTACTTACGCGAAATATTGTTCCATCTCTTCCCTATTTGAGTACATGTAGAGTAAGGCATATGTTCGTTCTTCCTGAGTTACATAATATGTCGTAGAGACACCAACAGTTATGCCCTTCCACCCAAATATTTGGAGATCACTACAAGGATGGTCTTCATCCATATGGTACCGTGTAGCAGGTGTGTTGACATTGTGATGCTCAGCGAAGTATACACTAGTGAAGTATGATATCTCTTTCAATTTAAATTCTTCTGCGATGCAACCTTCAACTCTGGACTTATTACCAACCATCGCTCTAAGCTTCTTTAGGGACCTTTCAATATGATACATCCACCTATATTGCACAGGGCCACCTACCTTAGCTTCATATGACATATGAACCAGTAAATGTTGCATTGGATTGAAGAACCCTGGAGGGAATATTTTTTCCAATTTACATAAAAGCACCGGGATCTCTTTCTCAAGCATCTCCATCATATCTTTCTTAATTTCTTTCGCACAAAGTTGTCTATAAAAATGGCTCAGCTCAGCTAAAGCCTTCCACACATCATCATTCAGGTACCCGCGAAACATTACAGGAAGGAGTCTTTCCATTATTATGTGGTAATCGTGACTTTCCAATCCATTTAATTTCCCTGTCTTCAAATTCACAGCTCTTCTAAATCTTGCGGCGTAACCATCTGGGAATTTCAAATTTTTCAACCACCTAATTACTTGTTTTTTCTTTAGGTTTTAAACAAAATGGGGCACGTGGCTTGCCACCACTATTCGTCAACTCAAGGGTTGGTCGATTACAAATCTCAGCTAAATCTCTTCTCGCCTTTACATTATCTTTTGTCCTGTCAGTAAAATCCATACATGTACTTATAATGCTTTCACCAACATTATGTTCCTGATGCATAACGTCAATGTTGTGCATCAGAATTAGTGATTTGACATACGGCAGTTCCCATAAGCCACATATGTGGGTCCAATTATGTTCGGTTCCAAATCCTACAAATCCATCCTCATTTTCATTAAGGACCAACTCATTTAGCATATCAGCCATTTCTCTACCATTTAAATGCCTTGGTGGTCCCTTTACAACAATATTGTCCTTCTTGAAATTGTTCCTCTGTAACCTAAATGGGTGATTCAAGGGCAAAAAGCATCTATGGCAATCAAAGTAACAAATCTTTCCCCCAAAGTTCAGACGGAAACAATCTGTGTCCTTCGCATATATTGGGCATGTCAACCTTCCATGACAACTCCAACCAGAAAAAATACCGTATGCCGGAAAATCGTGGACCGACCACAGATACGCAACTCGAAGATTGAATTTTTGCTTCTGGTCATAGTCATATGCTTCAACTCCTTTACACAATTGTTTCAACTGTTCAATTAAGGGCTTCAGCATCACGTTTAGTCGTGTTCCAAGATGCTCTAGACCGGGTATAATGAGACACAAGAACATAAATTCATATTTCATACAAAACGAAGGTGGAAGGTTGTATGGAATAGCAAACACAGGCCAACAAGAGTACAACGATGTGATTACATTGAAAGGCGTGAATCCATCTGTTGCCAACCCGATGCGAACATTCCTTGCATCACTAGCAAAGTTTGCATCAAAATCATCTAGAGCCTTCCATGCCTCACCATCAGATGGGTGCACCATTACTTGATTATTCTCACGTACACCTTCTTTATGCCATCACATATGTCTAGCGGTTTTCTTTGAGAGAAACAATCGTTTCACCCGAGGTGTAAGAGGCATGTAACGAAGTTGCTTATGAGCAACCTCTGTCGTCACCTTCTCTCCGCCTTCATTTACGACCTCTACGAATCTCGGTTTACCACATTTTAAGCATTTCACCTCATTACTATGTTCTTTCCAGAACAACATACAATTATCTCGACACACATCAATCTTCTCATACTCCATACCGAGAGCAGAAAGCATTTTCTTTGACTGGTACATGTCTTTCGGCATCTTATGGTTTTTAGGAAGGATATCGCTGATCAAATTCAAGAGCTCCTTATAACAATTGTTTGAAAATGCAAACTTTGACTTAATAGCCATAATACGAGTCACGAAAGCGAGAACGCTTACGGTGGTGTGCTCATGCAATGGCTCTTCTGAAGCTCGAAGGATATCGAAAAACTTTTGAACCTCTGGTTTTGGAGGATCCTTAGGGTTTGATTCAAACTCCGGTCGTATAGCATCAAGCATCTCATCCATCCTATCGTCAGCAACGCTATCATCTTCCTCTTCCACTACTAATACCATTTTTTCATGGCCTATCTCGCCGTGAAAAGACCAAACTTCATAACCTGGCACGAAACCATATTTGCAAATATGCAATGACAACGTCCTCTTGTCTTGCCAACGAGAATTTCTGCACTTCATGCATGGGCACCCCGCGCCAGTGTTTGTTGTCAAATCGAATGCACGATCAACAAATTTCTCAGCGTTGATTACCCACTCCCTCGTGTGAGCTCCACTTTTCATCCAACCACTATACATCCACCGTCGGTCGTTCTCAGCCATTCTATAGGAAAAACATGCATTCAATCGAGAATGCATCATAAGTACTAGACGTTTTTCTACATATCATGTCCCTATGTCTACAGGAAAATATAGGTCCTAAACCCACCCAAGAGTGACTGACAGAACGTGATATTTATGACGAGCCATGAGTCTGAACAAAATTTCAGCAGCATAACCCCGTTGTTCTCCAATTGCACGCCTCATAGTGGTGCAATGGAGAACAACAAGGTTATGTCACTGAAATCTCGTTCAGACTCATGACTCATCATAAATATCACGCTCTGTCGCCCACTCTGAGGCTGTCCAAAAAGGGACAATTCCGGACCTACAGATCTCACACGCATGACACGTGTGAGACATGTTGGTCCGAAATGGGTGACGCATAGGTTTCGTTACACTATTTACGTTGGTGTCAAATAAAATATTGGATACGAAAAGAATATATATAAGAAATTATACATATATATAATATAGTAATCATCATAATGAAATCATCAATAAACCACAAATTAATACAAGAATTTAATTAATAGCATATATAATAGCACATCACATACGAAACATTTGTAAAAGCATAAAATTAATTCAGGTCAACTACTTGTGACATGTGCATAATAACAATTAACGTCATTGTGAGCAAAAATGAAACAATTATTCATTATATCACATATTACAACAAAAAATAAGTGTCTATCATACAATCAATCTTCGGCCACTACGATAAAATTATTGCAAACCTAGAGCAACCATTGTAATCCACTATGACAAAATTCACAAATCAAAAGTGAAGAAAAATCTTAAAGAAGAAAAAATTACTTGAAAGCGATGGATCGGAGGCCGGCGGGCGGTGGAGGTCGACGAGCGGTGGCCGGCTGAACATTGCATATGAAACATATTAATACATGAACAAATTTTTTAACATCACAACATATATTGCATATAAACATCGCAATAGATATTCGGTGACACCTAAGTAACTTCAAATTGTTAGGAAACTACAAACATGTATCAAAAAGAAGCCTCTAAACATGTATCACAATAGATATTTGCTATAATTTGATTGTCGTGACTATAGTAATCCATAAAAAAGTAAGTTTTTTATGGAGGAGATGAATAGTACCAGAACTTGAACTCGGGGAGGCGCCTTTAGAATCGGGTGGTGGGCGAACCGGGCGGTGGCCGGCAGTGGCCAGAGGCGGCTGGAGGTGGTGGTGCGGGCGGTGGCACATGGGACAGGGCGGTGGACGGCGGCGGCGGTGGCCGGAGGTGGCAGGAGGCGGTGGCACGGACAGTGGGCGCGGGCAGCGGCGGGCGGTGGCCGACGGCGGAAGGAGGCGGTGGCGCGGGCAGGAGGCGAGCACCGGGCGGCCGGGCGGTGGCGCGGGCTGGAGGATGGTGGCGGCGCATGCGCGCGGGAGGCGGCGAGGGAGGGCGGCGGCGGCACGGGCGGGAGGCGGCGAGGGCGGGTGGCGGCGACGCGGGCCGGAGGCGGGAGGCGGCGAGGGCGGGAGGCGGCGGCGTGGGCTGGGCGCGGGAGGCGGTGGCGCGGGCTGAGGCATTGTGTGGGCACGTACAGGGAGTTAGGTCTCCCTGTACGCGCGCACGGCTGGGGGAAAACCCCATAACTTCTGTCGGCCAGCATTAAAGCTGACAGAAGTTAGTTAACTTCCGTCGGCTTTAATTCTGGCTGACGGAAGTTATGGGATGCAATCGGCCGTGGAAAAATTCTGGCTAACTTCCGTCGGCCACTGTGAAAAGCCGACGGAAGTTAAGTTAACTTCCGTTGGCTCCTAGAGGCCGACGAAAGTTATTTAACTTCTGTTGGCTTTTCCAAAAACCGACGGAAGATATTTTAGCCAACGAAAACTTTCTATTTTCTTGTAGTGAGTAGGCGTTAGGCGCTAGTCGGGCAGCGACCTGGCACCTAGTGCCTAGCGCCAGCTCCTTTCTCCTCGCTCTAGTTGTTCCAACTGTTTATTTTCATGGTTCTACTCTAATTCCTAGGCATTTATTACTCAGTTTTCATTTTCCAAGGCCTGCTCCGTCCGACCCAAAGTGTATTGTTGCTAGTTCCTAGACAGTGTTGCTAGTTCCTGAGCATCCCCACCTAAACAAGCAGCAAGCCTTTTCTTCTTCTCTAGAGGTGTTCAAACTTCAACGTGGAGTTCTGGCCATGTCTCTTCACCTCCCATCTCTTTCCTTCCAACCATGTCTTCCCCTCTGGTCGTGCTTTTCCCTGGCATTCCCCTCCGGCAGCACAACCATCGACGGCGATGACAGGATCTAGGATGCGCATGCCTCCTGCCATTGGATCTGGCCGCACACACGACGCCCATCATCGAAGCTGGCCATCCACCGCCTCCCGCCATACCGTCGGGGTTTTTTTGGCCACTAGCACCCTTGGCGCTGCCGTACCGGGCCGTAGAACATTGCCTAGGCGCTACGGTCAACTGCCTAGGCACCGCGGTCAACCATCTAGGTGCTTGCACCGCCTAGGCGGCACCTAGCGTTGCCTTTTAGAACACTGACCTAAACCATTGCACCAGGGAGTAACTAATGTCAGTGTTGAGGGACTTTAGATCATATATTTTTTGTATAGGTAATATATAGGTGTCCGGACTTAGGGTATGCTAGGCGCATACCTGTAGATTTGCCCATAAAAAAATCTATAAGAAAATCCATCAAACATGTATTTATTATGTGTTCTACATAGCTATTCTCACTAAAAATTTGTAATACTTATGTCAAAGCATCCTATTATTAAAGGGGTGTTTGACATTGCTCGACTCTAGGCTAGCTAAATAGGTTTATATCTTAGTTTTTGGATCCACAAGAAATGCAGTGTTTTTTGCGGAGCACCACAGGAGGTGCTTTGCAAATTCATTTTTTAAAAATAAAACATGGAGTTCAAAGTTATTTGCCCACCATAAATGACATTAATCCTTTCATTCTATTCTATTCATCTAATACAAACCGACGCTCACACGCATGGGGAAGATGAGAGAGGTGATGCTGGTACGCTGCTTCATGTGGAACTACCGGAAAGCCACCGTTTGCCGAGTGTCCGAGGGTTTGCCGAGTGTACCATAAAATACACTCAGCAAACTTTATACACTCAGCAAACCCTAGCGTTTGCCGAATGCCACATCCATTGCACTTGGCAAACAAGCTGAAAAAGCCCACGGCCCATTTTTGTTGCCGCTGTTATAACGATAGGGGTGAAAAGGTAGGTTTGCCGAGTTCCACTAATGGACACTCGGCAAAACCTAATATTTGTTGAGTGCCACAAAAAACACTCGGCAAAGTGTCAGTACTCATTATTTCATGTGAAAACACATTTTGAGCCCATGTCACGTTTTAAACATGTTTGGAACTTGAATTTTTTTACACTCATAATGCAACCTATATTAAGCCATGGAAAAGTTTCATATTTTTCTTAGTGAGTTTGATATTTTTAAATAATTAAGTGTATTTCTGTGATTTAATTCAAAGTGGGTCAAATTTGAACAGCATGTACATGAAATAATGACTCAAAAATTGTGTAAAAATCATATTTATGTTCATGATTCCATTTTTAATCTTTTACAACTAAATATAACTAAATATTTAAAATCTAATTAAGACACTCGGGCGACAACATGGAGCACTAAGGTTTTTTAATTATAGAAAATTAAATTGATGCCTAAAAAATATGATACTTGACATGGTATTATGATATCATACATATATACTATGAAAAAAATCATAATGTTTAGACAAAGTTTTCATGCATGACCTTAAGAAATTGGAGAATCTTCGATAAGGTTTAGGAGTTTAGGGATGGAATGAGTTAGGTTTAGAAGCAAATCAATATTAAAATCTTTGTTTGAACTTAAAACTTTTTTACTACTAAAACCCAATGTATCTTATACCATATCAAAAATTGGCATTTTTTAGTCTAGTTTGCTATTTTTCATTAATTAAAGTCCTTTATAGGATTTTAATTGAAAGATCCCAATTTTGAACTACAAGTGCCTTAAATTTGTTTATTTGAACTTAGAACATTTCTAGGATGAAAACTAAGTGTATATTATATCATGTCAAATTTTAGAATTTTTTTACTGTCTTTTTTCTATTTTAGTTTTTTTAAAACAAACTAGAAAAATCTTTGCCGAGTGCAAATAGCCTTGGCACTGATCAAAGGACAATTAAATATCCTTTGCCGAGTGTTATATAGAAAGTACTCAGGAAAGATACAAAAGTACTCATTATTTCATGTGAACTCATAATGTAAGCACCTATCACATTTTATACATGTTTTGAAATTGATTTTTTACATTTATAATTCAACCTTTTTTAATTCACGGTAAAGTTCATATTTTTCTGAGTGACTTTGCTATTTTTAAATAATTAATCATGTTTCTAGTATTTAATTCGAAGTAGATCAAATTTGAACTGCATGTACATGAAATAATGACTCAAAAATTGTGTAAAAACCGTATTTATGTTCATGAGTCCATTTGTGTGGGATCGGAATGACGACTAGAGGGGAGTGAATAGGCGTCTCGACAAATTCTCGTGAATAAGATGACCTATTCAAATCACCCAACGCTCCTCTAACGATTGATATTCAAATTTAAACCAATCAGTACAAATCAGAGCAACAAAATCAGTTCAAATACCACATTCAGTTTTGTTCGAAGTTTGAAGTGTCGAAGCACTCTGTCGACAGTTGGTATTCCGAACTACAATGAGTAGATCATCAATTGGATGAACGACAAAGTTAAATCGACAACTAAATCCCCGAAACAAATCAAAGATTCAGAAAATTCAGAACTGATCAAAAATTTGTTCAAGTAACACAGTAGTTCAGTATTTAATTTTGAATCCAATTTAGTTAGTCATCACATACATATCACTTAACAACACATAAAGATTCTCTTTCTCATGTATAAAACAGATCAAGATCAACCATCAGATTGTGGCAAATATCAAGTACTCAATTCTATCTACAGTAAATCAGTACCCAAATGAATTCTGATAGAACTATACCACTTCTAAAAAATCTGGATAATGAATAGTTCCAAGAAGATTTAATTCAGATCAGACAACTGATTCAAATTAATTCAAAACAAATTTCAATTGAAACTACAACTTCTGAAACTTTCTAGATAATGAACAGTGATTCCTGAGGTGATATAAACTGAAACAGACTATAGCAGATCATGAATCATGATTGAACTGTACGAACTGAATTTAAAACTTAACAGTGATTCTATATCTTGGTTGAAATTTGCTACATCAAAACATTTTCATTTATACTGAATAAACCTTTGACAAGATTAGTGATGCTTCAATCAGAGGAAAAACAGGACAAATCAGCACAATTCAGAAAGTTCAAACAGAATCTGAAATGTAGGTCCTGTGAGCTTGCAGTATTTGGCAAAATTGCAGCAATTCAAATACAGCTCTTAGCTAGAAATAAAGTGAAAGAATTACTTGCTGGAGAACTGACCTACTCTGCTGATATGACACTAAAGCAGAACTGATCTAGCAAGAAGACCTCACATATACATTGATTCAACCCATTCAAACATCAAGAATTAATTTCAGCACAGACGCTTTTGACTATAAACCAGAAACAGGAATTTCAGAACATAATTTGATAAACCCAAAAACAATGAATTCTTTTCAACAACTTCTGCAAATCACTATTCTATTCTTCACTACCTTTAGCAATACTTCGGAAATATGAATTAAAACAGAATACATAAAAGACACTCAAATCAACAAAGTGATTTCTAAATAAACAAAATTCTGATGAGAGTACCCTGAATTTGGTAATTTCAGTACTATAGAGAATTCAAGATTCAGATGATAATTCAGATCATGAAGATGAATTTTGAGTTCTCAAATATGTTCACAATACATATATGATTTTGGTCACTTCAGTTTCAAACACACTCACAGCTGAATAAATCAGGTTGACAAACTGAAATATGGATATCATTGTTTCAGATTGAGATTAGAATTTCAAATCCTTTAAAGTAATCAGAATTGTAACAATATGAATCAAACTGATTGGTATACTTGTGTAGTTTCTCAAGCACTCAACTAGAGTAATCAACAGATGTATTCAGACTCATTTCAAAAACAGTAAGTACAAACTTATCATGGTTAAAACAGTGAGAATTTTACTCAGAGTTCACTGCAAAAATCTTGATGGCTGAAACTAACTTGACCACAAACAGTTAATGCAGAATGATCAGAGTTCAACCAGTGAGAAAATCACTCAGAATTCACAGCAGAAAACTTTCTACACACTAACATTAACACACTCCAGTGTTGAAAACTGATAGAACCTTACAAGCTATAGTGCATGGCAACACTATTATGGATCAGAAATTTTCATCCGAACAGCATCCCTTGTTTTTGTATTTTTGTGAATCAAATTTCCATCCAAAACGTCCAAGACAGCAGCAATGATGCAGGAAAAATAGAACAACCTAAGAGGCTTCTTGGATCACAAGAAAGAAAAAATATCCAGCCAAGGAATATTTTTGAGTAGGTAAAAGTGGACATCCACAAAAACTCATATGGTTGGATAGTCCATTAAGATGAATGAATCATGAGTTATCATCACAGAACAGGTCAGAAGAGACTTAGAACAAAAACTCATGAACAGATCACAAAGTTCTGCAAGAACTATGCCATATTTTAATCTGAAAAATTTGAGGCAGAGTTCTTTTCCAGAACTGAGATGTCTCTTTTGATCAGCAAAAGAATCAAGAAGAAATTGCAGAAACTAGTTGCAACTTTCAAAAATGGAACATTCAAATCATCCACAACAAAAGTTGTATAAACATCTAACTCATGTTCTGCAGTGAAATCATCAGAAAATAGCCCTCAAAAACTGAATCCAGGAGGAATAACTAAACTGCGCACTGCTTTAGTTGTTCTTCACTGGATACTGTAGAATTTTTAGATCTTGAACAGTGATGCAAATTTGATTCACCCAGCAGGAAAATAAGGCAAAAATTTGATAAAGTAGATATTTGGTTCAGCCAAAAAGAGAGGAACAAGCCCATGGCTATGGACCTCTATTTATAGGCCAGCCATGGGGGGAAATTTCTGAAAAGAATCCTTTAGAACCTCTATTTTACATCAAGGTCCTATTCCTTGTAATATATTTTCAGAATTCAAGAAATCCTGAAAAATATACTAAAGGAGACCATTTACTCTAGACTCTTAAGTTTTTATTACACAATGACTCAAAACAAAAAGGACTCCTAATTATTGAAATTAGTAAATCTAGAGATGTGACGGTTTTCAGCAAAAACCGACAAAGCCTCTCAATCCTTCGACTCATGACACCGCTTTGCGACTTCGAGCGCCAGCAAGCCACTTCTGCTCTCGATACCCTCGAGCCGTCTGAATACTTGCCCTGGCCTCCCTCTCACAGACCCGGTCGTCACGCCGTCGCTTCCATCCGTCCGTCTAAGTCTTGCTCAGTCTTTTCGTGCACTCTTGAGATCTTCTCCAACTTCGCCCGGCCTCCCTGATCCTCTGGCATCGAGCTCCTCGCTTGACCCTCGATCACTTGCCGTCGACAGTTGGTCAGCCTCTCCACCCTGCACATTCAAGACAAGCCAAAACAAAAACGCGACACACCACCAAAACCCTCGACACACAAACCTCATTCATACATCGAACCCTTCTATGCACACAACCCAACACTCAACCAATCTCTGAACCGCTCATCCTTGTCAATCACTCATCATACAGACAGAAACCACCCTTGGTTTCACAATTTTAATCTGTTACAACTAAATATAACTAAATATTTAAAATCTAATTTACGACACTCGGACGGCAACATGGAGCACAAAGGTTTTTTAATTATATAAAATTAAATTGAAGCCTAAAAAATATAATACTTGACATGGTGTTATGATATCATACATATATACTGTGAAAAAATTGAAATGTTTCAAGAATTTTTTCATGCGCGATGTTTAGAAACTGGTGATTCTTGGAGGAAGTTGTAGAGTTAAGTGAGAGAATGACTATAGGTTTCAAAACAAATTGATAGTTAAATACTTATTTAAACTTAGAATTTTTTCTACGATGAAAATTTAGTGTATATTATATCATAGCAAAATTTGGAACGCTCGCCGAGACACATCTATGGGTCTAATTGTTGATCTACAGGTTAGTTCAATTTCATCAATCATCAAACCTTTCAAATTGTTTATTTTGGAATGCTAATGACTATGCATTAATGGTTTGTAGGCCCGACTAGATGAACAAGAATCACAAAGGGCCAAGTGGTAGATCCAGATAGAGGCTCAGGTGGAGGCTCGGATGGAGGCTCAGATGGAGGCTCAGATGAATGCTTTGATGGATGCTCAGATGCAGACCCAGATGCAGCAGTGGTTTGTGCAGATGGGTGGATATTTTTTAGGTCATATGGGCCTGCCTCAATTACCACAGGCACCCTTCTTACCTGGACTTCCTCAACCTAAATAATCTTCGCACACTTCACTGAGCGGCAATGTGAGTTTCTAATACTGTTTTTGTCATTATTGTTATATACAATTATGCTAACTATTTTCTTTTTTGTAGTTCCATTCATCGACATCAGGATCAAACACGCAACTATCTCCACACATTGGGCAGAGCGGTAATGCTAACTTGTGAGACGTGATGTGAGTGAGTGAAGTTATGAGACTAACTTGTGATATTAATGTGAGTTGAAGTTGTGAACTAATTTGTGAACTTGTGAATTGTCATTTTGTGATGAAATGTGAACTTGTGAGAACTTGTGAACTTTGCCGAGTGTGGTGAAATGTGAACTTGACATTTCAAATGTGAGTCACTAATGAGATTTGTGATGAAATTTGATTTGGTGATAAATTTGTGATGAAATATGAATTTGTGATGAATTTTGTGATGAAATGTGAATTCATGCTGTATTTTTGATGAATTGTGAGTTTGTGATGAATTTTGTGATTAATTGTGATTTTTGGGATGAAATATGCATTGGATAAATTAAAAAAAATTGCCGAGTGTGACACTCGGCAAAACCACCCAGAAAGCATAGAATCGTGCTACGTGGCGCGTTTCTGTGCGTTCTAGGTGGCTTTGCCGAGTGCTAGTCCCCTAGCCACGCGTGCTAGCTGTTCCCTCCAATAGAGCCTTCGCCGAGTACCACGTTAGGCACTCGGCAATGCGCCTTCACCAAGTGCCACGTGGGGCACTCGGCAAATGGCCGTTAGTGTGCCCTCAGCCGTCAGACGCGGGGGTTTGCCGAGTGTCCCACATGGCAATCGACGAAGGCTCTATTGCACTCGGCAAAGATTTCGCCGAGTGCCCGATAAAAAACACTCGATGAATCCCTGCATCACCAATAAGGCTTGTGCCGAGTGTGGCACTCGGCGAAGCCTTCGCCGAGTGGAAAAGAGGCTTCACTGAGTGCCCGAGGCACTCGGCAGATCCCCATTCTCCCGTAGTGTGGGGAGAAGATGATGGATGGCGGCGCCTAGCTAGGGCACGACGGAAAAGCAGTGGCAGCGCGGTTGGCCTAGCCTCCCTAGGAATGACAGTGGCAACGGGAACAATGACATGATTGGGCTGGTCGACCTAGGAGTGGTAGAGGTGGGGGAAATGATGACACAACTGGCCAGGTCACGACAATGACGAGGAAACCCAGACCTGGCCAAGGTTTGATGGCGTCCATGGCTGGCTAGGCCACGATAGCAACTGGAAACCCAGACATGGCCAGTTCAGTTCTTACTATTCAGATCTAAAAAAAGAATAGATAAATTTGTTGTTGGATCAAAAGTATTTAGAAACATTCAGAACCACCAATCAGATACTAGCTCTATAAGGACCAATCAATCAGATTCATGAGAACATCTTTACTTTATATTTTGGTTTGAACTTTTATCCGTGTATTAATAATGTATAGTTGTGCAGTATTCGACTGTGCAGCTTGTCAAGGAAGTTGAAGACTCTGTAGAAGAGTTCAAACACTATAATCAAGACTACGATGAGGGGAGCATCAAGCAGCAGATTTATATTTCTGATTCTAGATATTCTATAGACAATTGACATGATAAGTTGATTCAAGGATCGAGTGATGCATTCTACTTTGACATTGCTTTTCATTCTTTTTTGGTTGAGTTCTTCTATTTTAGACATCAATGACATGCTATGTTCGCATCAGAGTAACATGTGGACGTCTCCATGAATGTTAAATATTGTTATGTCGTATCCCTTCATCAATGCCCCCATGAATTTTGACCAATGATATCATAGACAAATAAGAATCTCATCCAGGTATCCAATTACGATTGTTAGAAAGTACTAAAATTTCTACCAACTCCTAATCTCTTCCAAACGCAGTAAAACGTAAACAACAAATACTAAAATTTGTATGTAGTGCTACTAAACAAATATTTATGAACTACTTGAGTAATATAAATTATTTGTGATTAAAAATATAAAGCATTATTATTATGGTATAATTGCATTAAGGTATGTCAAAAATAAAGCATAATACAACTTAGGGGAAAAATAGTACGTTCTTATCAAATTCTACAATTCGTAAATTTGGATGTACTCTGCAAGCCAATCAGGCACATGTACTCCACAGTAGAGCAGCAACTCTACTCTAGATCTGATTCTAAGTGGATTTCATAGAGTGGAGTATATTTTGGGAGAGTGGAGTAGTCCTAAACAGGCTCTACGTAAGAGGTTAGTGGCAAAAAATCAACATCATGTGAAAAACTAAGTATTTAAACCCTATCATAAAGTGATTGTAGATTATAATTATCGGGTGGACACTTCCGAGACTTCTAGACCATATAATTTTTCGGAAGATATTTTCATTAGCATTTATACAAATGAAATGGACACCTCTGATACTTGCAGTATAATTTATTCAAAAATTATTTTCATTAGCATTTATTAGAATGAAATTTAAAATAATTTTTCATATTTAATATTTAATCGATTCATTTATTCTCTTAGATAGTTATCTTAAACTTTGGGCTTGTTTGAAAGAGCATATGACAATTTTAAGTACTACTAGAATATAAAACTCTTCAAATAGTTTAAATTGTAGTTTTAAATTATAAAGCTCAATAGCTATAAAATCTTAATCTTCAAAATTAAAATTTAGAAAATAAAAAATACCAAATTATCTAGATCTATCTAGCTAGTGCTTAATTTAAGTTCTCTTAAACAACGACTTCATCAATAATCATCGACCCACATGTGACCTACCTAGCCTTAACAGAGGGACAACAACCTCTCTTTGACCCAAAGGGAACCACCCGTGGTTATCCTCATAGCGCACTTTGTTTTTGAGGCCTAGTTGAGACCGCCGAGTGCCCAGGGAGAGAAGCTATTTTGCACAAAAGACCCCACATTAATAGGTTTTACTATTTGGACTCTTGTCTTAGAGATTGGTTTTCCGTTGAATCTTATCACTTATCAATGAATCGATTAGGATTGGACGACCAGATGGAGATGGTACGAGACTATGAGATATGGATATTGATTTGCATAGGACACCCTCAACTATTAAGAGTTCTCATTTATGCTTAATGTATTTCAAAGGAACACTCTTGCATAATTTTTGAATCGCCAAGCCAAGCCATCACCAATATCTTCATTCACCACCTTTCATCATTCAATAGCCAAAGTATTTATACCCACCTCTTACGTGGGCTAATTACAATAGCTAATTGGCCATGTCTGGCCTATAGAAACACATGTTTGGCTTCTTAGCTCGGACTACCTTGCCTCTAGGTTTCGCACTTTCGCCAGCTCATCTTGTAGTGCATCCGACAATGGTTATGGTGATGGGTTCCTGACAATCGCCTTCCCTTGAAATTTTGCTTGACCCTAAGACAATGCATGTGGGTATTGTCATTGGATCAAAGTCTTCCCAAGTAGCAACTTCAACCGCTCCTAGAACCCACTGGACAAGGACTTACACTCCTGAAGATATACTCACACCATTAGTCCTGAGATCCAAAATCTAAAATGGAAGAACATTTGTTTGGTACAGAATCTACCTATCCTCGCATTGCCACCGGAGCACTAGGGGCACCACGAAGTTGTGAAACATGAAAAATGATATGTATGCTACTATTGGCAGTAGGCTATAACTTATAAGCAATATATCCAATGCTAGAAATCACCATGAATGGGCCAAAATACTTAAAGGACAACTTGTGGTTAGCCCTCCTTTGCACTGAACTTTGAACGTAAGGCTGAAACTTGACAAAAACTCAATTACCCAAATTAAACTCATGAAAGCTTATTTTTCTTATCTATTTGTATCTTCATATGATGTTGAGACATGTGCAATTGTTGCTTCAGAACTTGATTCATCAGCATTCGATCAGCCAACCATGTCACCAAGTTAGGGATAGAGAAAGAGCTAGCATCAATTCCGAATTACCTAGGAGATGACCATATAACACTTCAAACAATGTCTTTTCTAATGTTGAATGAGGGTTGGTATTGTACCAATACTTAGCAAGATAGAGTCATTTCATCTATTTGGCAGGGCAAAAATGTGTGAAACAACATAATTAAGTAAATTTCCAGGCATTGATTTACCATTTCAATTTGGTCATTTGTTTGTGGGTGATAGGTTGTGCTCAAATGCAAAGAGTGCCTAAACTTTCAAAATGACATCAAGATGTTGGGACATGTTTGTAAATATTATATCCCTATCAGATACTATTGCCATGAGAAACCCATGCAATTTGTAAACATCCTTCATGTTTGCCTTCACAATTTCCTTGATAGTAAATGGGTGGTGCAAAGGAAGAAAGTGAGCATATTTTGACATTTTGTCTACTACCACCAAAATGCAATTGTAACCCTCTAAGGTGACAAGATGCCATGCTCCTTCGACCATTGGTAAAGGTTGTAATAAACTTATCTAGTCCTTTCTGGTTTGGCTTGCAAATAGATAACACATTGCTTGAGCTGGTCTTGTATAATTTCCTTTAGTCCCTTCCAAGCAAACAACTTCTTTAACCGGTTATAAGTGACTTGGAATCTAGAGTGACCACCAACTATACTACCATGCAGGACAATGATCAACCTTTCTTGAAACACATGATTATTACTCATCCAAATTCTACCTTTGCACCAGAGTAACCTATCTTGGAGGCTAAATCCTTCAATAGTTGTGAGATCAATGGCCAGTTTAGTGATCAATTGAGTATTGAATTGATTAGTTAAGTAGTCCTTACTCACTTCTTCCATCCATTGGGGTTGGTAGCCGAGTAACAAAAAAGTTCAATCATTTCACTATTAGCAATTCGTGAAAGGGAATAAGCAACAATGTCTGCAGTGCCTTTTTTATAACATAACATGTACTAAAGTCCCAATAACTTTACACATGTCTTTTGCTACAAGGGAGTGGTCAACTTCTAATCTAATAAATGAATCAAACTTTTATGATCAATATATATAAAACTTGCCCTGCTATAGATAAGCTCTCCAATGATCAATAGAAAGTAACATCGCCAAGCACTCTTTTTAATTTGTATACAACCCCTTGGTCCTAGGTCCTAATGCCTTTGCTAAGGTATGCAATGGGATGACCCTCTTGAGATAATAGTGCTTCAATTCCCATTTCACTATCATCTGTTTCAATAACAAATTGCTTTGATGAGTCAAGTAGTGCCAGGATAGGTGTTGTCACCAATGAATGCTTTAAGGCCACAAAAGCAGATTCAGTTTCCTGATTCCAATTGAATAATGAATCTGAGAAACCAAGGGTTGGTTTGGAGTCTGTGATAAGTGATTGATAGATTTTATCCTCTGGATTCGAAGGGGTCCCTCCGAAGGGGTTCGGAGGTTGTTTCACTGAAGGATTCGGTGGGTTCGGTTGCTGTGGCTGCTTGCAGCGGAGTGTATCTGTCGGAGGGGCCCGGTAGAGCACGATGACACATGTACCGAAGGGTTTGGTACTTTGGGCAGTACACCGGAGTGTGTACTGGAGGTTGTTTTCCCGGAGAGGTCTCCGAGGTACTGGATACACTTGTCTGTTTGTCTGTGGTGCACAGGTGACTTCAGAGGCGATGGACGATTCACAGCAGGTGAACTTGGGTCAAGCGGGAGGCTCGATGCCAGGCGAACGGGGAGCTCGGTCACAGAGGCTTGTGGTGGGTTGAGGTTAGTCCTCGGGTCAAGGTGCGCCAGGTGAAGACAGAGAGTGCAGAGGGTGGCTCCGGCTGAAGGTACCCCGAGATGAAGCCCTCGGAGGTGAGGCACTTCAAAGGGTACTCCGAATGGAGTGACTTCGGAGTATGGTGGACAAAGTCCTCAGCAATGAGGCAAGGCATTCGAAGTATGCTCTAGAGGAAGGCACTCGAAGGTTTACCCGACAGAGGTCTCAAAAGTCAAGGTGCATCGAAGGCATGGTCCGGGTGAGGTTCATCGAGGAGTGTGCTCGGGGAGAGACACTGCGATGAAGTGCTCACGAAATGCTTCATGCGGAGGCCTTGGACGAAGGAGGGACTTTGAAGGGTGGTACTCCGAAGGTGGGGCTTCGGAGTGTCGCTGACTTGAGGTACTTCAGCCATGCATGGCTTTGGTACACGGACTGATGGAGTTTGAGATAGGGGTAGCTACGAAGCTGTGGTGGTCCACTCCAGAGGTGATGGCGCGAAGGTACAAGGGCTTTGACGGCTTCGGCTCAAAATCGTCACTATATCGAAGGCTGACTTCGGTGAAGCAAAGGCTGTCAGGCTCAAGGCTTCTTGCTGAAGCTACCACACCCCTCGCATGCGAAGGGGGCTTCAGAAGAATCCAAAACTGCAAAGGCTGATCATGTCTGCTCTGCAAAAGCTGATGCTGTATCCTTTTCGAAGCTGACAAAAGAAGCCTCCAAATAAAGTAGACTACCATCTATACCCCCTGTTTTGATGAGACAAATTCAGTGTAAACCCTAGGGGTAAAGTAGTCTATTCACAGGGCTGAATAGTGCCTATAAATAGTGGAGGCTAGCTAGGCAACAGTAACACTTTGAGCAGCCATTTTTAGAACTCCTGTGCTAGCCGCCATTCTCTTGTCTTCAGTCTGTGAGTTCATTTTGTGTTCCCTGTTCAAGCAATGAAACCTTGATTCTATTTTCATTTACTGTTTGAACTTGTATGCTTGCTTTGCACTGCATGTCTTGATCTCTTTGTGCTTCACTTCTTTCTGGGTTGAGTTTATTGCACTAGAGTGTTTTTGGAGAAGTGTGTGAGTGATCAGTATGTGTGAAGTGTGTTTTTCAGTGTAAGTTCACTCTGTGTAAACTGAGGTAACCCCTCACCATTTACTAGCGAAGCACTAAGTGGTCTGTAGTCGAAGCCTATTTTCTTCTCTTGTCAAAGTCCTCAGCGCAGTGTGATCTGTGTGATTTTAGACCTTCAGAATACGAAGCCTAGTACCAGTTGGTAGTGCAGAGTATCTGGTCAAAGTCCTCAGAGGGAAGTCATCTCTTGTGAAGGGTGAAGTGCATAGTCTACTCGAAGGCACCCAGTGTGCGGAGCCTGCACTGACTTGGCAGAGTTGAGTTTTTGGTTTGTGGGTGGAGCGAAGTCTTCTTGACTTCGAACTTTTGCTCCTTGTGAAGCCTGGTTTTGGAGGTGTGAAATACCTCCGAACTAGACCTCCGAAGGGTGTGTTCAAAGCCTGTTCCGTAGGAGACTATTTTAAAACAAAAGGCTATCTTTAGCCTAAAATTTTAAAAGCTCCCATTCACCCCCTCTAGTCACCATTTCCGGTCCAACAATTGGTATCAGAGCAGGTTAAGATCACCAGTTGACCTTAACCGGTTTTGTGATCTGTTGGCGACATGGACAAAGTTAGTGAAATACCTCTGTTCGATGGGACTGATTTTGCATACTGGAAGGTGCGCATGGAGGCTTACTTGCTAAGCCAAGGAAATGGAATTTGGGAGATTGTGGACTCACAATACTCCATCCCTGAAACTCGCACCTCTCAAACAGAAAAGGATCAGTATAATGCTAACTCCAAGGCTAGAAATATATTGTTCATTGGTTTGAGTCGGAGTGAGTTTGATAGGGTTCAGCACCTAAGGACAGCTAGAGAGATCTGGACTACACTCACTATTTTTCATGAGGGCTCTACACAGATTAAGGCTAGGCGCCAAAGCACGTACAATCAACAGTATCAGCTGTTTGTGCAGGCGCCTGGTGAATCTATAGATGCCATGTTTTCTCGCTTTGATGCAATAGTGAGTAACTTGCCGTCCAACGAGACGCTTGCTTTCAATGATCATGATAGGGCTATCAAGATTCGCTATGCTCTTGATCATAGCATATGGGAAGTGAAGATATCCAACATTGAGGAGTCTGCAGGTTATGACATATTGACCTGTGATGCGCTCTTCAGCAAGCTGAAGTCTACAGAGATTGCCAAGGCATCTCTTACAGTGCACAGAAACTCCTTGCCACAGCCATTGGCACTAGTTTCTAGCACTAGTCATGGCACCACTGTAGAACCAAGCTCATCTGGCACTTGTGTTCTAGCAGGTGGTTTTGCCTTGTCCTTCTTGGTCTCCGTCACTAAGGAGTAGGTGGACACTCTGGATGATGAAGAGCTTTCTCTCATTGCTAGAAGATTCACTCGTTTTCACCATGAGAGACGGAATCAGAGGAGAAGTGGTTTTAGTGGTTATTTTGAGTGTGGCGACATTTCTCACATCAAGGCCAACTGTCCTAAACTCAAGAAAAGAGATGAGAGTGAGCGCCCCAAATACCACAAAAAGGAGAGGAAACCCTTTGTGAAGGGCAAGCGCATTAAGGTGGCTAAGAGGGTAGCCAAAGCCGCTTCCAGAGCTTTTGTTGCTGCTCTTAGCAACATCGACACTTACTTAACTGAGGAGTCGAGCTCTGATGAGGAGGAGGAGTCCCCAAGGAAGGAGGAAAGGAAGGACAAGAAGGGATGAGATTTCACTGGCCTCTGCTTTATGGCCGATAACGATCATAGCGGCGATGAGCTTGACTCATCTGAGGTACCACTATCGTATGACCAGCTTTCAATTAAATTAGATGAACTGAATGAAGTAGTTCTTGGTCAGGATAGGTTGCTTGTGCAAGCTGCTAGAGATAGAAAAGACTTTAGACTTAGGCTAGAATATGTTTCTATTGATTATGCCATGCTTAAGTCTAGAGTTAATGATGCTGAATGTGAATCTTGCACTGTTGTCATGGGTGAGCTTGCTCAGTTGCGTTCTATGCTTGCTCAAACTCTTTCTGAGCTTGAGACTGCACAGAAGCAACTTTTGATGGTTGATTCTAGTCTTCATGATGTAAATGAATGCATGATCTGTTCTTTATTACGTGAGAGCATAAATTTACGTGATAAGCATGTTCAGGATTTAGAGGCTAGATTGGAGAGGGCTGGTAGTTCTAAGTATGTGCAACCTGTGTGTGACACTTGCATAACCCTTAAGGACCAGCTCGACATTATTAGAGAGCAAGCTGAAAACCTCATGACTAAAAATGAATACCTTCTTTCTGTGGTCAACAAATGCACTGAGGGGGAGGGTAGGATGGACTTGCTCTTGGCCAAGACCAAGATGTGTGCTGACAGGGCAGGGTTAGCTCTAGGATTGGGTTTTGAGAGGATTCCTTTAGATAGTGAGAACAAAATTGTTTTACCTCACCCACTACCTTAGAGAAAGAAAGAGCCCGGTTAGACACTCCATCAGCCAAACAGCCTACCCAAACTCCAAAGAAAACCACTCCTCCTACCAAGAAAATTCCTCCCAAGAAAACCACTCAGCAGAAACCCAAGTAACCTGTGAGGATTGCTCCTATGACCCAGGTGAGTGCCCCTAGGAGAGTTTTTCATTGTTCCTACTATCATCGGGCGGGTCATCTGGTTAGGTTCTATTTCGTCGCATCAAGGATTAGCGACGCTCTCAGGCAATGAGTTTCTAGAACATGCATTACCCATCTCTAGGTATGCATGAGTCTGAGTTTTACTCACATCCTGTTTTTGAGGCTCCTCATACTTCCTCGAGAGGTTTTGCTCCTCGAGGTGTTCACCATGATCCGTATGGTGGTAGACCCCGAGTGAGTAGCTTTGTGCCTCGACAGGTTAGGAGACCTCGTCATGCATTTGGGTCACAACATGTAGGTAGACCTCATACTTTGCATCATTCTAATTTTCCTATGCGTAGACAATCTACTTTTACTGTGCCTACTACTCGTATCACTCAATGCTGGATGCCTCGTCATGCTTTCACTCACCCTAGCACTGAGCGATCGAGATTCTCTTATCATGTGTAGGTGCCAAACCGAGGCTTGGAGGGCACGTGGATCATGGACTCCGGCTATTCGCGCTACATGACCAGAGATGCAACATGGTTCTCTAGCCTCACCACAACCAAGCAAAAGGAACATATCACCTTCGGCAACAATAGAAGGAGTAGAGTGAAAGGTAAAGGTGTGGTAAGAATCAACTCAAATTTCACTCTCAAAGATGTTGCTTTGGTTGAAAATTTGGGATACAATTTGCTTTTTGTATCTCAGTAGCTTGATGAGGGCTTCGAAGTGTGATTCCATCGTGATACTTCGCAAGTACTCAATTCTGATGGCGTTGTGGTCTGTAAGATCTTTAGAGTTGGGAGAGTTTTTGGAACTGACTTTTCTAAGTCATCTGGTTCTTCTCATTGTCTTGTTGCACATTCGACTTCTAAGCTTTGGAAGTGGCATAGGAGACTAGGGCATATGAGATTTGAGTTGCTTGCTCGTCTAACTGCCCTAGGTCTGATCCGAGGATTTCCCAAGCTCAAGTTTGAGAAGAATTTAGTTTGCGCTCCATGTCGACATGGAAAAATGATTGCCGCTTCGCACTCGCCAGTCACCACGGTGATGACGGAACAACCCAGAGAACTTCTCCACATGGACACTGTAGGTCCTTCTCGGGTTAGTTCTTTAGGCAGCAAGTGGTATATGCTAGTCATTATCGACGATTTCTCTCTCTACTCTTGGGTCTTTTTTCTTGCCAGCAAGGATGAAGTGTTTTCACACTTTCGGAGCTTGGCTTTGAGACTTTTTACTGAAGTCCCTAGTGCATTAAAATTCATTTGAAGTGATAATGGCATTGCGTTCAAGAATAGTCTCTTTGTTGACTTTTGCATGGAGCATGGCAAAGAACATCAATTCTCTGCTCCACGGTGTTGACATGAAAACGTGCCCCCACACTTGGGTCAGTTCGACAATCCAAAAGTGTGCGGATACTTAGGGACAAGCCTAAGCATGTTGCAGCACCGACGTCGTGTTCCGACTACCCTTAGTCGTGATAAGGGGGGTGGAGTCGCTAGGCAATCAGATCACACAAAATAATCCAATTAGCCGGAAGGAATATATTAAATAGAATAAAATCAGCAAACTGGTCGGAGCCTGTCTACTTCGGGGCGTGATGCGAAGGGGGTCGCCGAAGTATACCTTCGGCGTCTGGTGCGAAGTATCTCGCTGAAGGGTGCCTTCGGCGTTTGGACTGATCTGGTCGAAGGTGAGCTCCGAACGGATCTAGACGCGACGATCATCTCCGAACGGTGGGGTTTGGCACGAAGTCCCTGATACAGCGATGTACAAAATAATTACTCGAACACCGTGCGCGGGCGTGACTTTGTCCAGAGCGGAGTACGAGCGTGGCGAAGTGCACTGGCGAAGCCTGCGGTCGAAGCAGAAGTCCCAACGAAGGGTGTTCTGGCAACCTCCGAAACCGATCTCTCGGCTCCGGACACCTCCGGCGAAGTAGCTCTGAATGTGAAAACCTACAACAGAGAGGATTCAAAATACTAATTCGGTCTGAGGACCGTATTCTGCTAAGTGTTGCACTAGTAGCGAAGGTAGCAATCTGTTACGCAGATTAGCTGATACTTCACAGGCGAAGTAACAAGGTGATAGCAATCTATTACGTAGATTAACGAATATTTCACAAGCGAAGTAACAAGGATTACCACTATCCCGAAGTTGCCGGCGGAGGGCTTCCAGGCAAACCCACGAAGTGGTACAGAAAAGTAAAGGTAAATAAATGCGATCAAAGCTAGAGATTTATGTTTGATTTGTGTTGGGGGGGCCTCTACGCTGGCCTCTCCTCTCTATTTATTGGGGCTTAATTTCTGATCTAATCTGCTATAATTCGGCCGGATGGAGATAAAAACTTAGCCGATATTGTATACAACTCTATCTCTGCCGAAGTGGGCTTCGGCCAGGCCCGTCGAAGCCTGCTCCTTGGGCCGAAGCTTTGGTGGCGTGGGCCTCCGAAGGCTTCCTAGCCGAAGGCCGTGGGCTGGCTAGAGGCTTTCGGATCCCATAGCCCAATGGACCTTCGACCCTATAGGGCTTCAGCCTGACCCCGGACATGTGTATTATTGGCCCAAATCACCAACATTGATATTTTGACAATCTCAGCCATTAATGCCATTTTTTGCTATCAACACATGCTCCCCTGCCTTTTAGTGAACTGGGTGAACTAAAAGCACAACGAGCTGAAGACAATACCGTCCATATCGGCTTTTCGACACCTTTTACGCTGTTTGCTACACACTTGGGAAATACCTTTTCAAGTACCTTCAAAGCTCTTCGAAATTGCTCTCCTTGCAGAGATTCCAATACGTATGCATTGCCAGGAGCGATTTCGTCTATCTTAAAATGACCTTCCCAACTAGGTGACCATTTACCAAATTTGGGGCTCTTCGTACCTAAGGGTAAAATCGTCTTCCAAACCAAATCTCCTACTTGAAACGATTTTGGTTTAGCCTTCTTATTGTAGGCTTTAGCTACTCTTCTCTTGTCTACTTCTATGGCTTCTAAATCCCTTAGTCTCTTATCGGTCACTTCCTCTAGATTATCCTTCAAAAGAGTCTCATACTCGTTGACCGATAAGCCATCTTGTTTTAACACTCTTAAGGAGCCAAGATCTACCTCCACAGGCAGAACGACTTCTTGTCCATATACCAACTCATATGGATTGACTTTGGTGGCATTGTGCTTTGCAATTCTACAAGCCCATAGCGCCTCGGAAAGCACTTAATGCCACCTTTTAGGAAACTCTTCAATTTTCTTCTTAATGAGCTTAATTATGGTTTTATTACTAGACTCGGCCTAACCATTGGCCTGAGCATAGTAAGGTGAAGAGTTTATCAACTTAATACCATAATATTCGGCGGAGTCCCTCACTTCTCTAGAAAAAAATGAACTACCTTGATCCGTGGTAAGAGTTTGAGGAATGCCAAATCTATGTATGATGTGCTTCAAGATAAAATCACGTACCTCATTGTGAGTCATATTCTTGAGAGGTACGACCTCGGTCCACTTAGTGAAGTAATCCATCGCCATCAACACGAACCGATGCCCTTTTGAGGAAGGAGGGTGAATCTGGCCGATGAAGTCTAAACCCCAACCTTGAAATGGCCATGGCTTGACAATAGGGTTGAGTAGTGAGGCAGGAGCTAACTGAATATTGCCAAACTTCTGACATGCTTCACACCCTATATAATACTTAAAACAATCTTCGGTCATAGTCGACCAATAAAACCCTGCACTTTTGAGCATCCAACTCATTTTCTGGGCCGACTGATGAGTGCCACAAAGTCCTTCATGGAATTCTCCCGTAGCCACCTGGGATTGTTCATGGTCTAAACACTTCAATAGTACTCCATCGATGGTTCGGCGATACAATGTGTCATCTATCAACATGAACTTGAACGCTTGTCGTCGAACCTTCCGATCAACCCTTTGGCTAGGGTCTCTCAAATACTAGACGATTGGAACTCTCCAATCGCCCTTATGGACTTCAGAGGGTCTCGCTAGCTCACCTTATGAAAAATTTTCTAAACTACTAACTTCGGGATGCCCCCCGAGCCATTCCTGCTCTTGCCGAAGCCTAGCCGAGCTAGCCATTCGGAGTGTGTTGGGCCGAAGCCCTCCGGAGGGTTCGGGCTCCCGGGAGCCCTCATCGTGCGGGAGGCTTTGACTTACGGCCTCTGGAGCACCAGGTCCCTCGGTGGGCAGAGTATTCCGGTCCAGGGGCCTCGGCGCACAGTGACCTTCGGCGGCCAGAGGGGTCCGACCTGGAGGGTGTGCTTGCCCACCATCACTGGCTTCGGCAGTGAGACCAAGCATTGTCTTCTCCCATACATAAAATTTTCCTCTCCTAACATGGTAGCCAGATGCTTGCTGAGCCAAATAATTTGCGACTGAATTGGCTTCTCTTGATACGTGAGAGATTTTGAAGTCATCAAAAACAACTATGTTCAGACATTTATCCAAGTAACTATTCAGCAAGCCATTAAAGCATTGAGCACTTTTAGCTACTTGTTGTACTACTAACAAGGAATCACCATATGCATGGACATGTCTAGCACTTACATATTCTAGTAATTCAAGACCTAGCAATAAAGCTTCGTATTCAGCTTGGTTACTAGTGGAAGGAAATTCTAGACGGGCCGAAGTCTCAAAGTGCATTCCATTAGGTGATATGAGAACCAGTCCAATACCTTGGCCACTCTTGCAAGCCGAACCATCAAAATAAAGTTTCCATGGCACTACCTCAACTAGAGCAATACTGTCACTCCAGCTGACATCTATGTGGTGATCAACTATAAAGTTGGCCACGATTTGGCCTTTCATTGCTCTCAGGGGTTCGTAAGCCAAATCGTACTCAATCAACGTGTAAGCCCATTTTCCGATTCTTCCACTTAGAATCGACTTCTGTAACATGTGCTTTATAACATCGGTTTGGCAAACGACAACACATGTAGTAGGGAGAAGATAATGGCGTAATTTGGTGCATGCATAGTAAAGTGATAAACACAGACGTTCCATAAATGCGTACTTGGTTTTGGCGTCCAGTAGGCGGTGGCTCAAGAAAGTGATGATGTACTCTTTTCCTTCTACTTCCTGGGTCAGCACGACCCCAATCACGCTATCTTCAGCGGCGATGTATAGCCGAAATGGAATCCCAGCTTTGGGCGCTCTCACCACAGGCGGTGATGACAAGCACTCCTCGATTTTCTCAAAGGCGCTTTGCTGGATTGCCCCCCAAGTGAATTCAGCTTCGTTTTTTCGCCGGAGTATGGGGACAAAGGCATCAATCTTGCCGGATAAGTTGGATATAAAGCGACACAAATAGTTCATCTTGCCTAGCAACTTCTGTACATCCCTTTTGCACGTCGGTGTTGCAATGTTTCTAATATTCTCCAACCTCTTAGGATCAATCTCTATGCCTCTCTCGTGAATCATGAAACCTAAGAACTTACCCACCGACACACCAAAAGCACACTTGAGCAGGTTCATTTTCAAACCATACTGTCGCATCCTATCAAAAGCAACCTTCAAATCAGCTAAATGGTTTTCCATAGCGTCCGATTTGACTACAACATCATCGATGTAAACTTCTATCATAACCCCTAGCAAGTCATGAAAGATTAAGTTCATAGCGCGCTGATACGTGGCGCTAGCATTTTTCAAACCAAAAGTCATGACGACCCACTCGAATAAACCGACAAAACTAGGGCATCGAAAGACAGTCTTGTAGATGTCCTCTTCGGCCATAAAGATTTGATTATAACCAGCATTGCCATCAAGAAAACTCAGTACCTTGTGTCCTGAAGCATCGTTGATTAGCGTGTCGGCTATTGCCATTGGGTACTCGTCTTTCAGAGTGGCTCTGTTCAGATCTCTGAAATCACTGCATACCCGTATCTTGTCGCTCCCCTTCTTCTCTACAGGCACGATGTTAGCAACCCATTCCGCGTACCTACATGGCCTAATAATATATGACCGAGTTAAAGCGACGAGGAGGCCGCTTATAAGGCCTAAATCCGGACTTGATAGGTAGCCGATGCTCCACGAGCTCGCGGCTTAGTCCTGGCATCTCTCTATACTCGCATGCAAAACAATCGACATACGACCAAAGTAACTTTATTACTTCGGCCTTTTCATCAGGCTGTAAATGTTGGTTCACAAAAGTCGGCCTCGGGATGCTACCATTACCTATGTCAACTTCCTCCAAGGGATCGGCCAACGCAAAACCCTGCCCTAATTTCTCTACTTCTCTAAAGTCCTTGATAGCCACAGCAATACCGTCTTTACTAGACCAATATTGCTCCACACGAGACTTTAGCCAATCTAGATTACTCTTGCTAGACATGACTACTAATACAAAAATAGCCTGCTACACCAGCCGGCTTTACAGACACTAGATCAAAATGTCCTTCGGATACACTAACAAAATCATAATTCGAAAGATCCCTTCCTGACAAACACTCTACTTTGTTATGGACAGCGTCAACCTATACATCAACCAATGCTACTTGGGCCGAAGTATCTGCGTGAATGACCTCTACCTCATCGCCATCCTACTATATCAGGCACTGGTGTAGAGTAGAAGGAATGCAACAATTCGCGTGAATCTAGTCGCGCCCGAGTAGCATGCTGTAGTTACCTTGTACATCGACGACGAAAAATGTGGTTGGCAATGTCTTGTTGCCCACCGTCAACTCCATGGAGAGTACGCCCTTGGCCTCGGAGCTCTCGCCGTTGAAGCCGTTGAGCATCAAGTTGGTCTTCTTTAGGTCATCCTTGTCCCTGCCAAGTTTCTTTAATAACGAGTAAGGTATTAAGTTAACAGTGGCACCGCCGTCGACGAGCATTTGGGAAATCAGCTTTCCATCGATGTGGCCTCTAACGTAGAGAGGCTTCAGATGGTGAGCCGAGTCCTTGGGCTTCTCAAAGATGGCGTTGCGTGGGCCGAGGTTCAATTGAGCGACCTCGGCCTAGTCCTGTGGCAGGGCGAACTCGGCGGGCAGCGTGACGATGTTGATGTCCATCGCCTGGGGTGTGGGCCCCTCGGAGACGGGCGAGTAATCATCATCGAGCATGTCGTCGTCGTCGTCGCTCGGACTAGGAGCCGGGTTGGTTATCTCAACCGACTTCTCCCTCCATACATGTCTTGTAACTGGCCGAGGGCGGATTTCCTCGAAGATAGTGTCGCGCTCATCCTCGGCTTCCTTCTCGTGCATCTCCTGTGCCCATAGTCATTGTAGGCATCTCTTCTGTGATTTGGACATGCCTGGAGGTGCCCAAGATGAATGCGGCTTGGTGCCAGGTGCTACTGCCCGGCTTCTGTCAACTATAGCCAAGTGGTACTGCGCCCTTCGGCCTTGCGCAACCTGTGCTCAGAGGGGCCTTCGATGCGGACCCCAGTAGTCAGACCGGTCATGCCCGGCCGATCGAACCCAGCTTCGGCGTGGACTCTGACCGAAGTATGGTATTCACCTCTGTCAGACTCCGACGATGAAGCCTTTGGGATTGGGACCTCCTGAGACCCCACCCTGATCGTGATAGCTTCGGACTCCCTAACTTCGGCCTCCGCGCATCTGTACCCTTCACCTTCTCCTTGCATGGTCCGATTTGGAGGTACCACGGACAACCTGTGGACGATGCCACCCTCCGCTGCGTCTGTTTGTGTCACGCCCTGATTAAATAAAACCGGAGATTTATTGAAATTCCATAGAAAATCAATAAACCAAGACGTTCATCACACGACCACGTACAATACGATCAATCATTCATGGTTCGTAGACCGTATTAGTACAAAAGTGAATAAAGGTGAAGAGAAACTAATAAAACAAAGGTCCTAGATGAACGCCTCCTTCCAGTCTCGCCTTGACTGGGTCGCTACTCCAGACCTTCATCCTCCTCATAGTAGACGGGCTCTGGTGGTGTAAGTCAACGGGGGTGAGTACAAACGTACTCAGCAAGCCACCGGATGCAAATATAATGCAGAGTAATAACAAGGGAGATAGTGGCTAATTTTGCGGAAAAGCATAATTGTAAAGCATTTAAATGAGATCAAGTTATTATTACAGAAATATAAACATGAGTATGCATCATCATCTTCTAACTCGAGGGTTACAGTCAGCCCACCCTCGCTCAACAGTCCTTACATGCCATGAATAACTCAACCATTCAAACAATAGTAAACTAACTACGAGAAGTCACACAACCCACCCTTGACCGTGGGCTCGGCTTTTCGAAAATATTTAATACTCTGATCAGAGGTGTACCACTGTACCCACAAGGCACGCACTCATCACATACACCAAAGTGTAACGAGATGACCCATACCACGGGAACTCGTGCCAAAACCTTCCATATGGTCCTCCTCGACCCGACAGCACCCTCTTATGGGTTTCATATGGTGCCCCGATGCGTCGAGCCAACACCATACCCCCCTTGAGCCACGTCGGTACAAGTCACCCGCAGGTTGCCCCTTGCCCCCTCCACTATGGTGCATCTGGTCAGATTGTTCCATACTTTTAGTTAGGACTTACCCATTAGACTTGTGGTTAGTACGGAAGTGCTTTGCAACAGATCCCGCAGACCGGTCCTTATAGTTCCCCGGGTGCGACCAACCAATTCCCGAGCTTGCACCCAGAACCCACCATACTTATAACATAGCCAACTCCAACAGAGTCCAGAGACGAGAATAACGGGGAAGATCATATAGTAGAATCCATCTATCTACGACTCATTCTCTTTATCCTATAGCATTTGTGTCAGTACATTGGACACTAGCTAATATAATATTTGTAGAGTGACAAGGAGTGTTGGCTCAATAAGCATGGCTTGGGTTTGCACACAAGGACGGGGATCTAATAAATATAGTGTAGGGCTTGATATTTGACTAATGCAATATTATCCTATGAGTTATAACGATAATTTATTAAAACATGGGCTCAATGATGATCAAAATGGGGGTTGTGACTTGCCTTGATCAGCAAATGGTGATGGAGGAACCTCGGGGTAAAACTCTAGCTCCTCGACGTACTCGTAGTCTTCTCGATACGGAAAAATAAACATAGCATTCAATAAATAGATAAAACATCACAAAATAATAAACATACAAGTGTTAGAGGTTTTAATATGTGAAATAGGGTTTTATTATTCTGCAGTTTGGTGAAAAACATTAAGGATTAGGTTTAAAGGCATTTCCCAATTTATTTTGTGAATTTATAATTTTATCCCTAAGGGGTTTTTATTCATTTAATTAATAAGATTATTTTGGGCAACAGTAACATACTATTTTCATGGCACTAATGTGTAGAGAATAAAATGCTGAATTTAATAAAATTTGAATGGTGAAATTTAGAGTTAAAATGAACAAGTTATGAATTTTCAAAGTTGAAACATTTTTCTGGAATTTTATTTAAACAGAAAATGGGATTTAGTCCACGGTGAGCCAGGCCCACGGTGAACTGGTTTACTATGCACGTGGTCCAGATCGATCTGGATCGTCTGATCCAGATCAAGCGGCCAGGCACGAAGCGGGATCGGTTAAATGAAAACGGACGGTCACGATTAAATTGCATCGAACCGGTACGCTTGGACGCACGAGATCGAGCGGGCGGTTTAAGTGGCGATCGATGGCCGAGAGGCCTCGATACCCTTTCGGGTTAGATCGACGGGATTTAATCTATGCGCTTCGATCGCGATCGTGTGGCCAGGATGCGGCGACGATGGCGACGACGAGGGCCTAGGGGCCTAGATCTTGGCGGGAATGGAAAGAGGGGAGGACGGCGGTCACGCCCATACCTTCGACGGCGACGATGGGTAATGGACGGCAACCGGCGGCGAGGGTAGATGGGGAGGACTTCTCCGGTGCTTGACGGCGATGGCGATTCAGCGGTCCTCTTGGCCAACGGAGGCGTGGCCGAGGTCGGGTGGTCGACGACGTTCACAACGGTGGCAGTGGCGTGGACGGAGGGGTCCGGAGTCGACGGCGATCGGCGGGCGGAGGTGGAGCAGGAGAGGGAACCAAAAACGGAGTGAAGGCGCTCTGGTTTCTCTCAAGCTTGGCTGCAGTGGTGTGGGCAGAGGACAGTGCTCGGGTAGGGTTTAAATAGGGGCTCGCCGGCGCAAAACGGGAAGGGGACCGAGGGCTTCCCATGATCTTCGGCGAGGGATTCCTAATTCACGGCCACACTTCTATATACGGAAAAACGCATCGGGTTTAGATGGAAGGAGGTCGTCGGCGGTCGGGGAAGGTGATCCGAGGTGAATCCAGGTGAACGCGGGCGGCCGGTGGTGGGAAAATGGATAGGGATCGCCGGGAAAGGAAGGGGGGAATCCCTACCAAGGAAGAAGACGAATCTGATAGGTGGGCTCCACCTGTCAGCGGGCGGACGGAAAAGAGAGTGCCGACCAGCGGGCCCTAGTGACCAGAGAGACAGAGGCGGGCGCATGTGGCTGACGAGTGGGACCGAGGCGGGAGGCGGCGCTGACAGGCGGGTCCCGCTTGTCAGTGGCACACGGCTGGACTGGGCCAAGCTTGGGGCAGTTTGGAGGTTGGCGGCCCATTAGGATTTAAATTGTTTTCTGATTTAAAATAAATCTAGTAAATCATTTATTTGTTTAAGGGTTGAAGCACTGTTGATAAAAATTTATAGAAATTCCTAAAATTATATCTTGGTTTCTAGTTTCTATGGTAAATTTTTCAAGTCCAAATTCTGAATATATCTCCCTGTTTGGCTTTAATAGGGCTCTTTTAGGATTTTCTTAAATTAATAATTCTAGAAATTCTTTGGATAATATATTTCTTTTATTTTATTCACTTTTAAATCTTGGGATGTTACAATCCTTTCCCCCTTACAGAGAATCTCATCCTCGAGATTTGGATCAATCCTCGAATAGCTCGGGATGCTATGCTTTAAGTTCTTCCTCTTTTTCCCGTGTAGCTTCTTCTACGGGATGATTGCTCCATTGAAACTTACAGAAGCGGATGACACGACTCCTGGTGGTCCTTTCTTTGACTTCCAAGATCTTGACGGGCTTTTCCACATAGGTCAGATCTTCTTGAACATCCAACTGCTGCAGGTCTACCTGCTCTGTCGGGTCTCGGAGACATTTCTTTAGTTGTCATACATGAAATACATCATGTACCCCAACCAATGAGGGTGGTAGATCCAACTGATAAGCGACTTCACCTTGGCGTCGAACAATAGGAAAAGGTCCAACATATCGAGGTGCCAATTTTCCTCTTATGTTAAACCGTTGAGTGCCACGGAGAGGAGTGACTCGGAGGTAGACGTGGTCTCCCTCTTCAAAGGCTAAATCTCGACGACGATTGTCTACATAGCTCTTCTGTTGAGATTGGGCTGTCTTGATCCGTTCTCTGATAATACGTACCTTCTCTTCAGCTTCCCAAAGGATATCTGTTCCAAACACCTGGGATTCACCGGTTTGATCCCAAAGTAGAGGCGTCCTGCACTTACGTCCATATAGGGCTTCGAACGGGGACATCTAAAGGCTGGCTTGATAACTGTTGTTGTACGAAAACTCAGCGTAGGGTAAACTCTTGTCCCAAGTTCCTCAAAAATCCAAGACGCTTGCCCAAAGCATATCCTCCAATATCTGATTCACCCTTTTAGTTTGTCCATCTGTCTGAGGGTGGTAAGCGGTGCTGAAGTTTAGTCTCGTTCCCATCTCTTCTTGAAGGTTTTTCCAAAATCGAGACGTAAACTGACTCCCTCTATCGGAGACTATCTTCTTGGGTACTCCATGATGGCACACGATGCGGGCCATATATAACTCTGCTAGCTTAGGGCCACTGAAGGTCATCTTGATGGCTATGAAGTGAGCTACTTTGGTTAGCCGATCAATGATTACCCATATGGAATCATATCCCAGTTGGGTCTTTGGGAGTCCGATGATGAAGTCCATACCAATTTCCTCCCATTTCCATTCAGGCACTTTAAGTGGCTGTAACAGCCCTGCGGGTCTTTGATGTTCTGCTTTCACTCATCGGCAGGTGTCACATTCTGCGACAAACTGAGCAATCTCTTTCTTCATGCTAACCCACCAATAACGTTCCTTCAGGTCCTGGTACATCTTGGTACTCCCGGGATGGATGGAGTACAGAGTATCATGGGCCTCCCTTAGAATAAGGGTCTTTATCTCCGGTTTATCTGGCGCACAGATCCTGGTCCCAAACCATATGGTGCCATTCTCGTCCTCTGAAAATCCTGGGGCCTTGCCCTGTCTCATGTTTTTCTTAATGGCGGCTATATCCGGGTCTTCTAACTGAGCTTCACGGATTTGTTCGAACAGGACTGGCTGGGTCTCAACGGTGGCTAGATATGCTCCTGTGGTTATCCCAAGGTTTAACTTTTCCATCTCCTTATATAGCAAAGGCGCGTGATCCTGAATCACGATAGCGGTACAATATCCCTTTCGACTTAATGCATCAGCTACCACATTTGCTTTGCCAGGATGGTAGTGAATGCCTAAGTCGTAGTCCTTTATCAATTCTAACCATCGCCTTTGCCTAAGGTTGAGATCCGGCTGCATGAAGATATACTTCAAACTCTTGTGATCCGTAAAGACTTCGCAGCGGTTTCCGACCAAATAATGCCTCCATATTTTTAGGACGTGCACTACAACGGCCAATTCCAAGTCGTGTGTCGGGTAGTTTAGCTCATGAGGTCTCAACTGACGTGAGTCATATGAAACAACCTTTCCATCTTGCATAAGAACACATCCCAATCCTTGGTGAGATGTGTCGCAATAGACATGGAAGTCCTTCCTGATATCCGGTAGGGTCAGTATGGGTGCTGACACCAGCCGGGCCTTGAGGGTGCAAAAACATTCCTCACATTTGGGAGTCCATTCAAACTTCCCTCCCTTCTGCAATAACTTGGTCATAGGCTTGGCTATCTTGGAAAAAGTCTCGATAAATCGACGATAATAACCTTCCAAACCAAGAAAACTTCGTATCTCCGATATGTTGGTGGGTGGCAGCCAATTCGTAACTGCTTCCATGGTGGCAGGATCCACTGCGATACCTTGCACAGAGATGATATGTCCAAGGAACTTTACTTCCGCCGTCCAAAACTTGCACTTGCTGTACTTGGCATATAACTGATGTTCCCGTAACTTTCCTAAGGTCAACCGGATGTGAGTCTCGTGCTCCTTTTGGTCCTTGGAATAGATAAGAATGTCATCTATAAATACCACGATGAACTTGTCCAAATATTCCATAAACACCTTATTCATCATATTCATGAAGAAAGCCGGGGCGTTGGTCAATCCAAAAGACATAACGGTGCACTCATACAATCCATAACGATAGGTAAAAGTCGTCTTGGGTATATCCTCCTCTCGAATCCTCAGCTGATGATATCCAGACCGCAGGTCGATCTTGGAGAACACCGTGGCTCCTTTCAGCTGATCAAATAGATCATCGATCCTGGGTAACGGGTACTTGTTCTTGATGGTCACCTCATTCAGGGCTCGATAATCTACGCACATACGCTTAGCCTTGTCTTCTTTCTTCTCAACGAAGATGATGGGGGCTCCTCACGGGGATGTGCTAGGTCTGATATATCCCTTCTTCTCAAGATCTTCCAGTTGCTGCTTCATCTCAGCTAGCTCATTGGCGGCCATCTGGTACGGTCACTTGTAGATGGGAGTAGTTCCGGGTTCTAGATCAATTCGGAACTCAATATCTCTCTTGGGTGGCATCCCTGGTAAATCCTTCGGAAATACGTCCCGGTATTCACAGACTACTGGTATCTCTTCCAAAGTAATCTGGTGTAGCCTCGGTCTTTCGGACTTCTGGCTTGACATCTGAAATGTGACCACAGTCCCTTCTTCACTAATCACAATTACTTGCCTCCGGGCACATCTTATCACACCCTGGTGCTTGTGAGCCAATCCATTCCAGAATGAGATCCAAACCTTGACATTCTATTAGGATGGGGTCGGCCCAGAATATTGTGCCTTGGATATCTACCCATACCCTTGGACTATAGGAATGGGCTTGGGTTTGTTTGCCAGGGGTGGCTATTAATACTGGTCTTGGTAGTTCGCTTATGTTCAGATTGTTCTTCTCCACAAAGTTACTGCTTGGGGTGGGGGCACTAGTGAGAATAATGCCCCTCCTGGAGGCAGTTGAAGCATATCACGGGCTTGTCGTGCTTGTCGTGCAGGACCTCTGCTTTCTTGGCAGGGGCAGGTGGAGCAGCCAGTGTGGCGGGAGCGGGGTGAGGATGTCCGGCTCTGGCGTTGGTGGCGGGTGGTGCTGGACGATACACCGGGCGTGGATGATATTGGGGCACCAGTGGGGGAGGTGCGAAGCGGGGCATCTGCGCCATTCTTTGGTTCCGACGGAAGGCGATCATTCTCTTCTTCTTCAGGTCGACCTTGTTCTGCTGGGTCTCCTGAATAATCGCTTTATTCACCAACTTCTGGAAGTTGGCGTAATCTCCGGAGACCAACTGAAGGGAAAGCTCATCCTTCAGCCCCTGGAGGAACTTTGACTGCCTGGCCATATCAGTACGGACCTCCTCAGGCGCATACCGGGTCAACCGGTTAAACTCATGGCGATACTCTGTTCCGGACCTTCTTCCCTGCTGCAGGTCCCTGAACTCTTGTTGTTTCTGGGCGATGATGCCGTCTGGGACATGGGCCGCGTGGAAGGCGGTGGAGAATTCGACCCAAGTGTGGATGTGTCTCTCGGGTAGAGTCTCGCGCAAGTTGTCCCACCATTCCGTGGCAGGACCCTGTAGTTGGTGGGCAGCGAAGGCTACCCTCTCCTTCTCGGTGCAAGTCAGAAGGTCCAACTTTTTCCCAATCGTTCTTAGCCAGTCACCAGCCTCCATGGGGTTGGTGGTGCTGGAGAACGTGGGAGGGCGGACTCGGAGAAACTCCGAGAGTTGAGAGGCGGGGCGGGAGCGGGAGTGGCAGGGCATGGTATTTTCGGCTGCTGCTGGTGGAGGCGGAAAAACTGAGCATGCTGCTCTTGCATCTACTGCTGCTGTTGTTGCATCTGGTTCAGTAGTGTGGCTACCAGCTGGTTCTGGTTGGCCATCATCTCGGCTAGTGTAGGGTGGTTGGTGACTGGGGCTTACCTCTGCCCAGTCGCTCCCCATTAGGGCAAGTTGTCGTTGTCCCCTCCATTTTGGGGAGCATCGGAGCCCTGATTGTTAGTCATCCTGAAGTTTCCAAAACAGATAACACTTTCTTAGGGGAAATGATACTAGGTTTTATTCCAAAATGTGTCGTTCTTGCGATTACATTCATGTCTTTTATTTAGTCTTCACCCATGCCTTATATTTGACATGGGTGGCAATACAATCCAAACAGTAAAAAGGAAACAATCAACCGTAAAGACTACGTCTAATGTAGCTCAGGGGATGACTCGACCACGGGCTCAGTGGAGATGGTCGGGGTCGTGGAGCTGGAGGGTCCGGCGGGAGGTGCGCTGCGGGAAATCCTATTTGGCCTCACTGTGGGGATCCGAAGCGATTTTCGCTTGCGGAGCAGAAGGGGGGCGACCTCCTCGAGATCCTTCTGTAGCTCCTTTATCTTCTGGCGAAGCTGTGCGGTGTTGGTGATGTTCTGACGTAGGAGCTCATTCTGGCGCCTCAACTCCTCGGCCTCGGCAGCCAACCGGTGCCCCTGCTAGACACGGCGTCGAAGATCTCCGTTCTCGTGGTTCAGATCCTCAGAAGAGTGACGGTAGAAGTCGATCGTGTCACGCTTTCCGTTGGCATCCTGCAGTGCCTCATAGTGGAGCTCATCCATCGCCTCCAACAAGCATACGGTGTGCCCAACCACGGAGTGGCGTTGGGAGAGCGTACTGATGTAGACGCTGTGGGGACTACCTGGAGTGTGAAGGGGCACAAAACGATAGTCCGTGTCATAGAGCTCACTGTCGTAGATCATCCGGAGCTCAGTGAGGGCCTGGAGGGCAGTGCGCTGACTGGCAACCAAGAAGGTGGGTCCTCTGGCTCGATAAGTGTGGGCTGTCTGCGTAGAGGGCTGGATGACAATGGTGACCTCGCAATAGCTTTCATCCTCGTCGGGGAAGACTCCATGAAACATCGGCTCATGCTTGAATCCGAGGAAACCGACGAGCATGCGAAGCTCACGGATGAATTCGGCCTCGTCGCGAAGAGTCCCGCTCATGGTATGGACCGGCATCTACAAAAGAGAGAAATTTTTGTGAAAACTTCAGAAGATGAGAGGGTAAGTAGTTTTGTAAGAAAATATGGCTAATATAAGTCCTAGGGTCAGGTCTGTTTGGCTTCCTACAGTCAAGTCGGCTCTGATACCATCTTGTCACGCCCCGATTAAATAAAACCGGGGATTTATTGAAATTCCATAGAAAATCAATAAACCAAGACGTTCATCACACGACCACGTACAATACGATCAATCATTCACGGTTCGTAGACCGTATTAGTACAAAAGTGAATAAAGGTGAAGAGAAACTAATAAAACAAAGGTCCTAGATGAACGTCTCCTTCCAGTCTCGCCTTGACTGGGTCGCTACTCCAGACCTTCATCCTCCTCGTAGTAGACGGGCTCTGGTGGTGTAAGTCAATGGGGGTGAGTACAAACGTACTCAGCAAGCCACCGGATGCAAATATAATGCAGAGTAATAACAAGGGAGATAGTGGCTAATTTTGCAGAAAAGCATAATTGTAAAGCATTTAAATGAGATCAAGTTATTATTACAGAAATGTAAACATGAGTATGCATCATCATCTTCTAACTCGAGGGGTACAGTCAGCCCACCCTTGCTCAATAGTCCTTACATGCCATGAATAACTCAACCATTCAAACAATAGTAAACTAACTGCGACAAGTCACACAACCCGCCCTTGACCGTGGGCTCGACTTTTCGAAAAGATTTAATACTCTGATCAGAGGTGTACCACTATACCCACAAGGCACACACTCATCACATACACCAAAGTGTAACGAGATGACCCATACCACGGGAACTCATGCCAAAACCTTCCATATGGTCCTCCTCGACCCGACAGCACCCTCTTATGGGTTTCATATGGTGCCCCAACGCGTCGAGCCAACACCATACCCCCCTTGAGCCATGTCGGTACAAGTCACCCGCAGGTTGCCCCTTGCCCCCTCCACTATGATGCATCGAGTCAGATTGTTCCATACTTTCAGTTAGGACTTACCCATTAGACTTGTGGTTAGTACGGAAGTGCTTTGCAACAGATCCCGCAGACCGGTCCTTATAGTGCCCCGGGTGCGACCAACCAATTCTAGAGCTTGCACCCGGAACCCACCATACTTATAACATAGCCAACTCCAACAGAGTCCAGAGACGAGAATAACGGGGAAGTTCATATAGTAGAATCCATCTATCTACGACCCATTCTGTTTATCCTATAGCATTTGTGTCGGTACATTGGACACTAGCTAATATAATATTTGTAGAGTGACAAGGAGTGTTGGCTCAATAAGCATGGCTTGGGTTTGCACACAAGGACGGGGATCTAATAAATATAGTGTAGGGCTTGATATTTGACTAATGCAATATTATCCTATGAGTTATAACGATAATTTATTAAAACATGGGCTCAATGATGATCAAAATGGGGGTTGTGACTTGCCTTGATCAGCAAATGGTGATGGAGGAACCTCGGGGTAAAACTCCGGCTCCTCGACGTACTCGTAGTCTTCTCAATACGGAAAAATAAACATAGCATTCAATAAACAGATAACACATCACAAAATAATAAACAATACAAGTGTTAGAGGTTTTAATACGTGAAATAGGGTTTTATTATTCTGAAGTTCGGTGAAAAACATTAAAGATTAGGTTTTACGGCTTTTCCCAATTTATTTTGTGAATTTATAATTTTATTCCTAAGGGGTTTTTATTCATTTAATTAATAAGATTATTTTGGGCAATAGTAACATACTGTTTTCATGGCACTAATGTGTAGAGAATAAAATGCTGAATTTAATAAAATTTGAATGGTGAAATTTGGAGTTAAAATGAACAAGTTATGAATTTTCAAAGTTTAAACATTTTTCTGGAATTTTATTTAAACAGGAAATGGGATTTAGTCCATGGTGAGCCAGGCCATGGTGAACTGGTTCACTATGCGCGTAGACCGGATCGATCTGGATCATCCGATCCAGATCAAGCGGCCAGGCACGAAGCTGGATCAGTTAAATGAAAATGGACGGTCATGATTAAATTGCATCGAACTGGTACGCGTGGACGCACGAGATCGAGCGGGCGGTTTAAGTGGCGATCGATGGCCCAGATTCAATCCGATCACGATCGTGCGGCCAGGATTCAATCCGGCACGGCACGCGCTCCGAAGGGGGTACTGTACCCTTCGTCTCCGACGACAGCGAGACTCGGGTGCGGCGGCGATGGTGACGGCGAGGGCCTAGGGGCCTAGATCTTGGCGGGAATGGAAAGAGGGGAGGACGGTGGTCATGCCTGTACCTTCGATGGCGACGATGGGCGACAGACGGCGACCGGCGGTGAGGGTAGACAGGGAAGACTTCTCGGGTGCTTGACGACGACGGCGATCCGGCGGTCGTCTTGGCCAACGGAGGTGTGGCCGAGGTCGGGTGGTCGACGATGGTCACGACGGTGGCAGTGGCGTGGATGGAGGGGTCCGGAGTCAACGACGATCGGTGGCCGGAGGTGGAGCAAGAGAGGGAACCGAAAAAGAGTGAAGGCGCTCTGGTTTCTCTCAAGCTCGGCTGCGGTGGTGTGGGCAGAGGGCGGTGCTCGGGTAGGGTTTAAATAGGGGCTCGCCGGCGCAAAACGGGAAGGGGACCGAGGGCTTCCCATGATCTCCGGCGAGGGATTCCTAATTCACGGCCAAGCTTCTATATACGGAAAAACTCGTCGGGTTTAGATGGAAGGAGGTCGTCGGCGGTCGGGGAAGGTGATCCGAGGAGAATCCAAGCGAACGCGGGCGGCCGATGGTGGGAAAACAGAAAGGGATCACCGGGAAAGGAAGGGGGGAATCCCCTGCCAAGGAAGTAGACGAATCTAACAGGTGGGCTCCACCTGTCAGCGGGCGGACGGAAAAGAGAGCGCCGACCAGCGGGCCCTAGTGACCAGAGAGACAGAGGCGAGCGCATGTGGCTGACGAGTGGGACCGAGGCAGGGCGCGGGTGTGAGAGAGAGGCGGGAGGCGGCGTTGACAGGTGGGTCCCGCTTGTCAGTGGCACACGGCTGGACTAGGCAGTTTGGAGGTTGGCGGCCCAATAGGATTTAAATTGTTTTCTGATTTAAAATAAATCTAGTAATTCATTTATTTGTTTAAGGGTTGAAGCACTGTTGATAAAAATTTGTAGAAATTCCTAAAATTATATCTTGTTTTCTAGTTTCTATGGTAAATTTTTCAAGTCCAAATTCTGAATATATCTCCCTGTTTGGCTTTAATAGGGCTCTTTTAGGATTTTTCTTAAATTAATAATTCCAGAAATTCTTTGGATAATATATTTCTTTTATTTTATTCACTTTTAAATCTTGGGATGTTACAGTTTGTCCCTGCCATCCATAATACTCCGAAGGAAAGCAAGGCATAGCGTTAAGTTGTAGAGGGTACTCTGACCTGGATATGTACGTAGCCCATAGGGTTCCTGCCCAGTTGTACGGCGGAGGCATCGGTGGTTCCAGTGGCCTCGCCCACTGAGAGCCAAACCCTTCTCGTGGAGGGGGGTTCGATAGAGTCGATGGTGTCTCAGACCATACCAGCGAAGGGTCCCGCTAGGCCAAGGCACGTTCGGCCAGCGTGGGCCGAAGCCTCCCGTCGGAGAGTTCATCCAAAACGGTGCGGGGTTTGACCAGTGGGGGCCAAAGTTGCTGTATAGGGGGTTCGGCCATTGAGGCTCGAAGCCATCGCATGGGGGGTTCGGCCATTGAGGCTCGAAGCCGCTGATCGGGGCGTCAGGCCACTATGGCCTGAAGTCGTCGTGCGGAGGGCTCGACTGCTTCGGCCCGAAGTCGCCCTCCGAAAGTCTTGGACCCTTCAGCTGTCCCAGTTTCTTAGTGCGGGGGCCTGCTTCCCTGGCCCATCTTCGATGTTTGTTCAACAACATGGTGTACATTACCTTGGCCTCTTGTGAGCCTTAGCCGAAGGGGTGTTAATGTTCTGTTTCCATACTCCTACCTCGGGGTTCTTCGGTATGAGTGTGTGAGTGCGCGGCTCGCCAACAATTACATCCATCCCCTTAGCCGACTCGGCCTATTCTGGCCGAATCAACACCTTCTTCTCGCCGAGGTCGACGGCGTTGACGGGGAAAGGATCTTTATCCAGCTTCATCTTTGGATTATGGTCTATCTTCAATCGTCCTTCTTCTATGGCCGATTGGATCTACCGTCAAAAAACATTGCAGTCGTTAGTATTATGTGATTGTGAATCATGCCACTTATAGTATGGATGCTTCTTTAACTCATCGGCAGATGGAATGACTTGACCTTTAGGTAACCTAAGAAACTGACTTTTTAAGAGAAAATCAAATATTTTATCACACTTAGTTATATCGAACGAGTACTTGACCTCACTAGGTCGATTCTTTGTGGGAGATGGTCATAACTCGGAGCAAGTGACAGGTTTATTCTTAGCGTTCCAAACCCATTCGACCGTGTACATGTTGGCTGAATCCTCCTCTTCTGACTCCTCCTCGTCAGAGCATTCCATGATGTGGATTTCAACCCTAGGCTTGTTAAACGTCTTAAAAAACTTCTTATCTTTGGTTCGGCCTTCCTGGACCAGAGCATGTTGTAAAACTTGGCTAACTTCTAAAAAGTTCTGGTTGTCTAGCCTTTCTTTAATCTCAGAACGCAACCCATTAAAAGCTAGTTCTGCCAAGTCCCTTTCTGAAATATTAAGGCTAAAACATCGGTTTCTAGTATCCCTAAAATGCTTGATGTATTCAGAGGCATTCTCATTAGATTTCTATCTAACCGATGTCAAGTGTGAAAGCCTAAGTTCTGTCTCACCCGTGTAAAAGTAATCATGGAATTTCCATTCTAAATCATCCCACGTCTGAACGGAGTTCAGCGGGAGCGCCGAAAACCACGTGAAAGCGGTGCCGGATAGCGAGAGAGAAAATAGTATGACTTTTAGAGCATCTATCCCGCTAACTTCTCCACACTGTGCCAAAAATTGACTAACGTGCTCTAGTGTGGTTTTGCTACCCTCGCCATCGAACTTAGTGAATTCAGGGATTCTATAGCCACGAGGGTAGGGTATTGTATCGAGGTGGTCGGGGTATGGCTTGCGGTAAACCCTAACCCGTCCCTTGGGCACGAAGCTGGCGCACTCTCTAAATAGTGCGCGAACCCGCTCCTCTATGTCATCTTGGCATGTCGCCTGTGCGCGGCTCTCATGCAGGGGCGCGACACGCGGTGGGATATCGGCGTGTCGGCCATGGGCCTCTTCCCTACGCGCTATCTGCATGACGTGCTCGTGTCCTAGTGCCTGCGCATGTGGTGCGGGCAGCGTGGGTACCGGGGCAGGTGGTGGTGCATGGTATGCAGTGCTAGTTTGGCCGTAGGTATAATGATTAGTCTCGGCAATAAGTGTTGAGGCCGGAGACATCACGGTCGTGCTAGTGCCACCGTCAGTTCTTTCGCACACCTGGTTTACCGGAGGTGCACTAGCAATGGGGACCGGAGGTACGGCCTCAGTAAAGCCGAACCTTCTAAGAGTTGCCTCTACATGGGAGCTGACTGCCGAATCTAAACGGTTGGCTAGCGAAGCGCTAACGGCCTAATCTACTGATGCGTCTATTTCTGCTCAATCTCTAAAGAAGATAAATGAGGCGATACAGGTGTTACCTGGACCTGAGCGAGGTCGGGGGTGATGATGTCGCGCTTGATGAAGCTTGCGCGTGTCTTGACGTAGCCCCCAAGAATCATGTCCTGGAGTGCTTTCATCTTCGCCTCGATCTCCGCTCGGTCTTCTGCGGGAATATCTTCAAGAGTGGGTGTTAGGATGTTGCGGTTGTCGATATCTGTGCTTACTATGGTGTCCATCGGCGGTGTAGATGTAGTAGTCGATATAGATGTACCGGTGGCTGATGTAGACGTACTCGTCATGTTGGTGTAGCTTTCCCCGGCGGAATCACCAAAAAGTGTGTTGACACAAAAACGTGCCCCTGCACTTGGGTCAGTTCGACGATCCAAAAGTGTGTGGATACTTAGGGACAAGCCTAAACGTGACGCAGCACCGATGTCGCGTTCCGACTACCCTTAGTTGGGTTAAGGGGGGTGGAGTTGCCAGGCAATCAGATCACACAAAATAATCCAATTAGCCGGAAGGGAATATATTAAACAGAATAAATCAGCAAACTAGTCGGAGCCTATCTGCTTCGGGGCGTGATGTGAAGGGGGTCGCCGAAGTATACCTTCGGCGTCTGGTGCGAAGTATCTCGCCGAAGGGTGCCTTTGGCGTTCGGACTGATCTGGTCGAAGGTGAGCTTCGAACGGATCTAGACGCGACGATCACCTCCGAACGGTGGGGTTCGGCGTGAAGTCCCTGATATAGCGAGGTGCAAAATAATGACTCGAACACCGCGCGCGGGCGTGACTTTGTCTAGAGCAAAGTATGAGCGTGGCGAAGCCTGTTGTGATGAAGTGCACCGGCGAAGCCTGCGGTCGAAGCAGAAGTCCCAACGAAGGGTGTTCTGGCAACCTCCAAAACCGATCTCTCGGCTCCGGACACCTCCGGCGAAGTAGCTCCGAATGTGAAAACCTACAACAGAGAGAATTCGAAGTACTAATTTGGTCTGAGGACCGAATTCTGCTAAGTGTTGCACTAGTAGCGAAGGTAGCAATCTGTTACGCAGATTAGCGGATACTTCACAGGCGAAGTAACAAGGCGATAGCAATCTATTACGTAGATTAACGGATATTTCACAAGCGAAGTAACAAGGATTACCACTATTCCGAAGTGGTCGGCAGAGGGCTTCTAGGCAAACCCACGAAGAGGTACAGAAAAGTAAAGGTAAATAAATGTGATCAAAGCTAGGGCTTTGTGTTTGATTTGTGTTGGGGGGGCCTCTACGCTGGCCTCGCCTCTCTATTTATAGGGGCTTAATTTCTGATCTAATCTGCTATAATTCGGCCGGATGGAGATAAAAACTTAGTCGATATTGTATACAACTCTATCTCTACCGAAGTGGGCTTCGGCCAGGCCCATCGAAGCCTGCTCGTTGGGCCGAAGCTTCGGCGGCGTGGGCCTCCGAAGGCTTCTTGGCCGAAGGCCGTGGGCTGGCTAGAGGCTTTCGGAGCCCATAGCCCAATGGACCTTCGACCCTATAGGGCTTCGGCCTGACCCCGGACATGTGTATGTTTGGCCCAAATCATCAAAATTGATATTTTGACAATCTCAACCGTTAATGCTATTTTTTGCTATCAACACAAGGGTTCCTCAACAAAATGATGTTGTTGAGAGAAAGAACCACACTTTGGTTGAGATGGCTAGGACGATGCTCGATGAGCACAGGACTCCTAGAAAATTCTGGGTTGAGGCTATGAACACTGCATGTTACATCTGAAACCGAATCTTCTTGCGCTCAATTTTGAACTTGGCATCTTATGAATTGTGTTTTGGGAGACAACCCAAAGTTACTCATCTTCGAGTTTTTGGTTGTCGTTACTTTATCCTAAAACGTGGAAATTTGGATAAATTTGAGTCGCGTTCTTCTGACGGGATCTTTTTGGGTTACACTACACATGGTCATTCTTATCGTGTTTTCAATTTGGAAACTAACACTATCATCAAGTCATGTGATGTGACTTTTGATGAATCAACCCCCTTTGTTAGTTCTACTTTTGAACAAGCAAATGAACACGACATGGAGCAGACCATCTTTGAAGATGAAGATCCCGGATATTTTGAGGATGAACCCCTACTACCCTCGACATCGACCCCCGAAGCCAACCCCGCTCCGACTACTTCGGCACAAGGTCCCGAAGCAATTGCCTCGACATCGGTCATCTTGGACCACTCCAATGCACAAGTTGAGGGGGAGACGGCATCCCGCCGCGAGGCTCCACATCATATTCAAAGGATGCATCCTCTCGAGCAGATCATTGGTTAGCTTGATCAAAGGATGCCATGAGCCGGGAGTTCGAGATGTCCATGATGGGCGAACTCACATTTTTCCTTGGTTTGCAAATCAAGCAAAGAAAACAAGGTACATTCATCCACCAGACGAAGTACACCAAGGACCTTCTCAAGAAGTTCAACATGGCTGATGCGAAGCCCCTCGCTACTCCGATGGCTACTTCGATCGCATTGGATCCCGATGAGGATGGAGAAGCCGTAGATCAAAAGGAGTATCGGAGCATGATCGGCTGACTCCTCTACTTGATGGCTATGAGGCCAGACATACACTTCGTAGTGTGTCTGTGTGCTCATTTTCAGGCTTCGCCCCATGCTTCGCACCGCCAAGCGGTAAAGCGCATTCTCAGGTATCTCAAGCATACCCTCGAATTTGGCATTTGGTATTCTGTGTCTTTCTCTTTGTGTCTTCGAGATTATTCCGATGCGGATTTTGCTGGGTGTAGGATTGATAGGAAAATTACCTCTAGTACTTATCATTTTTTGGGTACTTTGCTGGTTTGCTGGTCTTCCCGCAAACAGTCTAGTGTTGCACAATCAACGACTGAGGCCGAATATGTTACTGCAGCTAGTTGTTGCTCTCAGATTTTGTGGATGGTTTCTATTTTGCGGGATTTTGGGTTAGATTATAAGAGTGTTCCACTTTTCTGTGATAACACTAGTGCTATTTGTTTTGCAAACAACCCGGTTCAGCATTCCAGAACCAAACACATTGATGTTCGATATCATTTTCTCAGAGATTATAATGAGAAGGGTGATATTGAACTTCAATATGTTGATACCCAACACCAGCTAGCCGATATCTTCATAAAACCCCTCGATGCTTCATGTTTCTCCTACTTGCGTGGGGAACTTGGTGTTTGTCACCCTTACGGCATTCTGTGAAAGGGGAGCACATTTTCATTGATATGCATATGCTCATTGTGTGTGAAATTGCATTTACATGTTTTGCACTGATATGACTTGTTTTAATAAATGTAATCATGACAGCTCAGCTCTTTTTAATATGTCTAATACATTTTGTGCATGATTTTTCTTTCCAAAATCAAATCATGCTCACTGCTTAGTCTTGAATCTAGCATGTTTAGATAGGACTGCTTTAGCTATTCTTTATCTACTTGGTAGCAAGAATCCTTTTCTCTGGTTGCAACAGTTACAACTTGAAAAATCATGTTGCTTACTCATGGATATTCTTCAAGTGCTAAACAACTTGTTCACTTATCAAAAATCCAAAATCCATGATTTGAATGCTAAAAATGAAAAGATCCAGGTGGGTTTGTTTGTCGCACTACTTTATTCTAGACTGCTTACCATTGCACTTTGGTATGAACTGGGATAATTTAGTTATGTCAAAATCACTGCTTTAAGCTTCTGATGGCTTTCTTGTCTAGGTTTGGCTTGATTGGAAAGTATAAGGTAGACGAACAAATAACCCTTGGCATTATTCAAAGAACAGCAAGTATAAATTCATTGTCAATCAAGTTTTCTTACAATACTCCACTTGAACTGGACTTGTTTGTCTAGAGTAGAAATTGACTAGCTTTGCGCAGTCCCTGCTTTTACTTGTCTAGTTACCTTGATTGAGTGGTAATGCTTTTATTTCAAAATGATGAAATCACATGTTGTCATCATGTTTTTAGATCATGTTACATTGAGCTGAGCACATGATAACTGTCGTTAAGTTTGGCATATTTTTGCTTTATATGTCTTTGTAATTCTTCCCATTTTGAAGCTTTGCATCTTTTAAATGCTCCTTAATGCTTGCATTGCCAAAGGGGAAGAAATTTTTGAGTTCTCTGCAGTAAAGGGGAAAAATAACTCAGGGGGAGTTTTTATTGTGCAAAGAGAAAGATGTGTTTAAGGGGCTTTTACTCTTTTGAAAAGGGGAGAGAAATTCTTTTGTCAAGTGACATGATTTGTCTCTTTTCTGAGTTTTTATAGTCACTTGTGTGCTGAATTTTTTTCAAATTTTCTTTAACTTGAATTTGGTTGTCAATGCACTCATCAAGGGGGAGATTGAGAAACCAAGGGTTGGTTTCAGAGTGTGTGATGAGTGATTGATAGAATTTATCCTTTGGATTCGAAGGGGTCCCTCCGAAGGGGTTCGGAGGTTGTTTCACCGAAGGATTCGGTGGGTTCGGTTGCTGCGGCTACTTGCAGTGGACTGTATCTATCGGAGGGGTCCGGCAGAGCACGATGACACATGTACCGAAGGGTTCGGTACTTTGGGCGGTACACCAGAGTGTGTACCGGAGGTTGTTTACCCGGAGAGGTCTCCGAGGTACTAGATACACTTGTCTATTTGTCTGTGGTGCGTAGGTGACTTCGAAGGCGATGGACGGTTTGCAGCAAGTGAACCTGGGTCAAGCGGGAGGCTCAATGCCAGGCGAACGGGGAGCTCGGTCACAGAGGCTACGGTGGGTCGAGGTCAGTCCCCGGGTCAAGGTGCGCCAGGCGAAGACAGAGAGTGCGGAGGGTGGCTCCGGCTGAAGGTACCCCGAGACGAGGCCCTCGGAGGCGAGGCACTTCGAAGGGTTCTCCGAATGGAGTGACTTCAGAGTATGGTGGACAAAGTCCTCAGCAATGAGCCAAGGAATTCGAAGTGTGCTCCGGAGGGAGGCACTCGAAGGTTTACCCAACGGAGGTCTCAGAAGTCAAGGTGCATACAAGGCATGGTCCAGGTGAGGTTCATCGAGGAGTGTGCTCGGGGAGAGACACTGCGACGAAGTGCTCACGGAATGCTTCATGCGGAGGCCCTGGACAAAGGAGGGACTTCGAAGGGTGGTACTCCAAAGGTGGGGCTTCGGAGTGTGGTTGACTTGAGGTACTTCGGCCATGCATGGCTTCGGTACACAGACTGACGGAGTTCAAGCTGGGGGTAGGTGCGAAGCCGTGGTGGTCCACTCTAGAGGTGATGGCGCGAAGGTACAAGGGCTTTGACGGCTTCGGCTCAAAACCATCACTGTATCGAAGGCTGACTTCGGTGAAGTGAAGGCCGTTAGGCTCAAGGATTCTCACCGAAGCTACCGCACCCCTCGCATGCGAAGGGGGGCTTCAGAAGAATCCAAAACTGCAAAGGTTGATCGTGTCTGCTCTGCAAAAGCTGATGTTGTCTCCTCTGTGAAGCTGACAAAAGAAGCCTCCAAGTAAAGTAGACTACCATCATTACCCCCTGTTCTGATGAGACAAAATCAGTGTAAACCCTAGGGGTAAAGTAGTCTATTTACAGGGCTGAATAGTGCCTATAAATAGTGGAGGCTAGCTAGGCAACAGTAACACTTTGAGCAGCCATTTTTAGAACTCCTGTGCTAGCCGCCATTCTCTTGTCTTCAGTCTGTGAGTTCATTTTGTGTTCCCTGTTCAAGCAATGAAACCTTGATTCTATTTTCATTTACTGTTTGAACTTGTATGCTTGCTTTGCACTGCATGTCTTGATCTCTTTGTGCTTCACTTCTTTCTGGGTTGAGTTTATTGCACTAGAGTGTTTTTGGAGAAGTGTGTGAGTGATCAGTACGTGTGAAGTGTGTTTTTTAGTGTAAGTTCGCTCTGTGTAAACTGAGGTAACTCCTCACCATTTACTAGCGAAGCACTAAGTGGTCTGTAGTCAAAGCATGTTTTCTTCCCTTGTCAAAGTCCTCAGCGCAGCGTGATCTATGTGATTTTAGACCTTCGAAATACGAAGCCTAGTCCTAGTTGCTAGTGCAGAGTATCTAGACTCACAATACTCCATCCCTGAAACTCGCACCTCTCAAACAAAAAAGGATCAGTATAATGCTAACTCCAAGGCTAGAAATATATTGTTCATTGGTTTGAGTCAGAGTGAGTTTGATAGGGTTCAGCACCTAAGGACGGCTAGGGAGATCTAGACTACACTCACTATTTTTCATGAGGGCTCTACACAGATTAAGGCTAGGCACTAAAGCACGTACAATCAATAGTATTATTTGTTTGTGCAGGCGCCTGGTGAATCTATAGATGCAATGTTTTCTCGCTTTGATGCAATAGTGAGTAACTTGCGGTCCAACGAGATGCTTGCTTACAATGATCATGATAGGGCTATCAAGCTTCTCTATGCTCTTGATTGTAGCATATGGGAAGTGAAGATATCCAGCATAGAGGAGTCCGCAGGTTATGACACATTGACCTATGATGAGCTCTTCAGCAAGCTGAAGTCCACAGAGATTGCCAAGGAATCTCTTGCAGTGCACAGAAACTCCTTGCCACAACCATTGTCACTAGTTTCTAGCACTAGCTGTGGCACCACTGCAGAACCAAGCTCATCTATCACTTGTGTTCTAGCAGGTGGTTTTGCCTTGTCCTCCCTGGTCTCCGTCACTAAGGAGCAGGTGGACATTCTGGATGATGAAGAGCTTGCTCTTATTGCCAGAAGGTTCACCCGTTTTCACCATGAGAGATGGGATCAGAGAAGTGGTTTTAGTGGTTGTTTTGAGTGTGGTGACAGTTCTCACATCAAGGCCAACTGTTCTAAACTCAAGAAGAGAGATGAGAGTGAGCGCCCCAAATACCACAAAAAGGAGAGGAAACCCTTTGTGAAGGTCAAGCACGGCAAGGTGGCTAAGAGGTTAGCCAAAGCCGCTTCTAGAGCTTTTGTTGCTGCTCTCAGTGACATCGACACTTCCTCAACTACGGAGTCGAGCTCTGATGAGGAGGAGGAGTCCCCAAGGACGGTAGAAAGGAAGGACAAGAAGGGACGAGATTTCACTGGCCTCTGCTTCATGGCCGACAGTGATCACAGCGGCGATGAGCTTGACTCATCTAAGGTACCACTATCCTATGACCAGCTTACAATTAAATTAGATGAACTGAATGAAGTAGTTCTTGGTGAGGATAGGTTTCTTGTGCAAGCCCCTAGAGATAGAAAAGACCTTAGACTTAGGCTAGAATCTATTTCTACTGATTATGTCATGCTTAAGTCTAGAGTTAATGATGTTGAATGTGAATTTGCACTGTTGTCATGGGTGAGCTTGCTCAGTTGTGTTCTGTGCATGCTCAAACTCTTTCTAAGCTTGAGACTGCATAGAAGCAACTTTTTATGGTTGATTCTAGTCTTCATGATGTAAATGAATGCATGAATTGTTCTTTATTACATGAGAGCATAAATTTACGTGATAAGCATGTTCAGGATTTAGAGGCTAGATTGGAGAGGGTCGATAGTTCTAAGGATGTGCAACATGTGTGTGACATTTGCATAACCCTTAAGGACCAGCTAAGCATTGTTAGAGAGCAAGCTGAAAACCTCATGACTAAAAATGAATACCTTTTTTCTGTGGTCAACAAATGCACTGAGGGGAAGGGTAGGATGGACATGCTCTTAGCCAAACCAAGATGTGTGCTGACAGGACTTGCTCTAGGATTGGGTTTTGAGAGGATTCCTTCAGATAGTGAGAACAAAACTGTTTTTACCTCACCCACTACCTTAGAGAAAGAAAGAGCCTGGTTAGACACTCCATCAGCCAAAAAGCCTACCCAAACTCCAAAGAAAATCACTCCTCCTACCAAGAAAATTCCTCCCAAGAAAACCACTCAGCAGAAGCCCAAGGAGCATGTGAGGATTGCTCCTATGACCCATGTGAGTGCCCCTAGGAGAGTTTTTCATTGTTCCTACTGTCAATGGGCGGGTCATCTGGTTGGGTTCTATTTTCGTCGCATCAAGGATGAGCGACGCTCTCAGGCGATGAGTTTCCAGAACATGCATTAGCCATCTCTAGGTATGCATGAGTCTGAGTTTTACTCACATCCTATTTTCGAGGCTCCTCGTACTTCCTGGAGATGTTTTGCTCCTCGAGGTGTTCACCATGTTCCATATGGTGGTAGACACCGAGTGAGTAGCTTTGTGCCTCGACAGGTTAGGAGACCTCGTCATGCATTTGGGTCACAACATGTAGGTAGACCTCGCACTTTGCATCATTCTAATTTTCCTGTGCGTAGACAGACTATTTTTACTGTGCCTACTACTCGTATCACTCAGTGTTGGATGCCTCGTCATGCTTTCACTCACCCCAGCACAGAGCGATCAAGATTCTCTTATCATGTGTAGGCGCCAGACTAAGGCTTGGAGGGCATGTGTAGGCGCCAGACCCAGTGTGCGGAGCCTGCACTGACTTGGTAGAGTTGAGTTTTTGGTTTGTGGGTGGAGCGAAGTCTTCTTGATTTCGAACTTTTGCTCCTCATGAAGCCTGGTTTCGGAGCTGTGAAATACCTCTGAACCAGACCTCCGAAGAGTGTGTTCGAAGCCTGTTCCGCAGGAGACTGTTTTAAAACAAAAAGCTATCTTTAGCCTGAAATTTTAAAAGCTCTCATTCACCCCCCCTCTGGTCACCATTTCCGGTCCAACAAAATCCTTTCTTAATAATTGTGTCAATGGTTTACTTGTGATTCTAAATCCCTTCACGAGTTTTTGGTAATATCTAGCCAAACCAAGGAATCCCCTCAATTGTTTGATTGTTTCTAGTCTAAGCCAATTGACAACATCTCGTATCTTTCTCGAGTTGGTTGAGACTCCCTCTAGATTGATTACATGTCACAGATAAGAAAGGTTAGACTATCTAAAAAACACTTACTAAGCTTTACCCTCCATTGATGCTCTCAAAGAAGCTCCATTACTCGCTTCAAGTGCTGCAAATGAGAACTCATGTCTGGACTATAGAACAATATATCGTCGAAATATACAAGAGCATACTTCCATAACACTAGTTCTACAGTGTAGTTCATGGCTCTTTGGACATGCCAAGTGCTCCTATCAAGCCAAAAGACATAACTTTGTACCAGCGAAGAAAAATCGCTCGATTAGCCGATTAATCAGACAATTAACTATCGATTGGTAGCACTACATTTAATTTATCCCAAAATCGAAGTATTAATCAGGTGGCCAATTAATTGGCTAGTCAACTCAATTAATCAGTCCCAAACTGATTAATCATCAGTATATAATCAATGTAGTCATGGATCTACGCCGACGCCCATCACTCCCTGATCTACGTGGAGCTTGTGCCATCACCGTTGTTGGGTCCACACCAAGCGGCCTTATCAGACTCGCGCCGCCATCGCTAGGTCCACGTTAAGCTCGCCAAGCACATGCTAGCCTTGCTCCCACCATAGCTCATGCTAGCATTCTTCAGCTTTAGCGGAGAACAAGAGAGAAGGGAAGAATGTGTGGTGTCTATGGAGAAATGGAGAGGTGGTAGGAAATGAATGGGGCAACAAACATCCAAACAAGATGTGAGAAAAAGAGAGGATGAGAGAGATATGGTAGCACAACGTGACAAGAGAGAGCAGTAGCACAATCTACACATAGATGAGAAAAGAGAGAGAGCATAGTGTAGTCTACAAAGAGATGTGAGAAAAGGTAGAAAAGAGAGCAGCGATACAGTCCACAGAGAGATGTGAAAAAAGGTAGACAAGACAGGCAGAGATAATAAGAAAAAAGAGAAAGGAAGAGAGAAGGAGAGACAGAGAAATAGAAAAAAATTCTTTTGAAAAGTATGTACTCCCTCCGGTACACATAAACAAGTCGTTTTGGACATGATTTCACATACCAAGGAGCAATTAATTAGTGTATACTTTCCATGTTTGCCCCTATTAAATATAGTGTAAGAGTAAACATAGCACGAAAAACAAGAAAAAAGTAATACTACTTGAGGGGTATAGTTGTCCAAAATGCACAATAAATGCAAAACGACTTGTTTTAGCAACATCTTGATAGAAGCCTAAAACGACTTGTTTTTGTGTACCGGAGGGAGTACATGTTAACTATAAACACATGATGTATTATATTAACCAATTAATTAGGTGACTGATTAATTCAGTTAATCTCTCAATTAACCAATTAATCCCTACTCAGTTATCATCCGATCAGCTATCGATTGATGTTTTTTCTAAGATTTCTTTGTACTCATAGTGTCCCATATGCATCTAGAAAGCTATTTTACGCTCTTCTCCTTCAAATAACTGGATTTGGTGATACCCATAATACAAATCCAATTTGGAAAAGTACTTAGTTCCCTTGTAGCTCATCTAGAAGCTCATCAATGATGGGGAATGAATATTTGCTCTTAATTGTTATAGCATTCCATTGCCAGTAATCAATCATCATCCTCCAAGTACCATCTTTTTTCTTGACTAGTAACGTAGATGAAAAAGTGCTAATACTTTGATGAATAACTCCATATTGCAACATTTTCTTCACATGCTTCTCAATTCTATCTTTTTAGACATGATTATACCTGTATGGCTTGATATTCACAGGCTTAGTTCCTAGCAATAGTGATATGCTATTATCATACTAGCGTCTTGGAGAAAGTTCCTTATGCTCTTCAAAGATGTCATGGAATCCATCAAACAATTATTGTATTTCCTTAGGAGTATTATCCTCAAACTCAAGCTTACTAGCCCAAAGGCACATCATATAGATTAATGATTCCTGCCAGTACAACTCTCTAGCTTATTCACCGGTGATACAACTACACTTAGTCAACTGAGGAATAATTCCTTGTACTCGTATCATCTAGCCTTATTGATTGAATTCAAGCCATTTTTGGACCAAATCAATCATCATTGGACTAAACTATTGAAGCAAGTCCATTCCTAGGATTGCATCATAGCTTCCTATAGCAATCAACCTGAAGTTATTAACATAGTTACTGCCTTGCATACTCCAATGACAATTTGTCACAACCATTGAACACTTCAAATAACCCGCATCAGCAATACAAACTAGCATGTCCCTAGGCAAGGTTCTAAATCCACTTGTCTTCATTCCCAATTGATCATCAATGCAACTCCTTGATAATATGTAGTTAGATGGATGAGGAAAACTTGTGATCCTTTCCCCAACGCTCCCACAAGTAAACCACAACCCCTTAGACCTTCTATATGGCCTAAGTGCTGAGACTCTATCTTATTTTTAAGTCACTACAAGCCCTTCTATACCCCGATGATTTTCAGTACTCATGCCATTGGTTGTTTTACTTAGCAACGATAGAGTAGACTGTGCTCCTTGGAATAATTCCTGACAACACTCTTGCTAGTATTCCTGAGATAATCCTTTTTCTTGACATCTTATTATACCTCTTCCTAAAAGAATACAAGTGAACATGCAACATCCAAATCTTGGGGCCCTTTAATCATCATCACAACTCAGATGATAGTCCTTAATCCTTCCACAAAATGAGTAACAAAATAAATCGGGCCGAGAGAATTATAATAGGCCATGAGTTGGTGCATCAATGCATCAAACTTCTCAACATATCCTGCTATAGTTCCTTCCTACTTCACAGTAAACCACTATCGGATCCAAGATTGCTGCTTGTCTTGACTGAAGCATGCACAAACTTGCTCACAAAGTGACTCCTATGAGATTCCAACAAGCTAAGACCTCACGGACTGCAACCAAAACGCAACGTTCCCTACAAATCTTAAAGTAACCAACCGAAACCTAGTTTTTAGGATGCATTCCACATGTCTCAAAATATGCCTTGCAGTTACTAAGCCACATGTGAGGACTATCTCCATCGAATTGATGGCAATTCATGGCCAGTAGTGCCCCTATTCCTATGTAATTGAACCTTGATACACAGGTGCCTTAACTCCTAGCAAACCCGGCACAAAACCTTGGTGGGGACTTAAATTGCTGACAGGGTTGGGAGATAAATTTACCTCAAACTGTACACCTTCATCCTCACCTCTTCTGATGAAATTTGATCTAGTCCCCGCTAAAACCAAACTACGATGAGAGCCTACAAGTGGAAGGCCTCTCTCTTCCTCCTTATCCTTGATATCTTCCATCTTCTTGATCTTTCTCTCAACTTCGGGCATCCAAGTCACAATTGTTGCCTTCATAAATAGTAGATTAAAGTGCCCCCTCTACTCTGCCTCTGCACCTGATTTCTCCTTCATCCACCTTCTTGAGCAGGAGGTCTAGTTTCCCCCATCGCCATAATATGTGCGACTTGCTTGGTTATATATCTAGGCTTCTCCATGATCACCGACTATGCGTTGATCCCTCCAAGCTCACCTAACCAGATTGAGGAGTTCTTTACAGATTATGTATTTCTTGTATATTCCAACCTCTCACCAAGGATTCTTTATAGCCAAGACATTACAGATCAATGTGATAGCTTTGATACTAGAATGTTAGAACCTACCGTATGTCAAAGGAACATTCTTGCACAATATTGCAATTGCCAAGCCAAGCCACCACATCTTCATTCACCACCTTTCATCCTTCAATAGCCAAAGTATTTACCCCTCTTACATGGGCTAATTACAACAGCTAATTAGCCTAGACTGGCCCATAGAAACGCACAAGCTTGGCTTTTTAGGTCGAATTTCTTTGCCACCAGATTTCACCAGCTCGTCCTACCTTGCTAGGGACAACCCTAGGGGTCACCAGTGCCAACACCCTAGGCCCCACATTCCGGTGATCACGCTATATATAGGGTCTTGATTTTATAGGAATTAGAATAAAATCAACGTAGATCACCCCACAAGCCACACAGTAAGTTGCAAAAATTATTTTTTCTTCCTCTTTCATATACGCCCATCATTGCAGCACTCGTCGGTCGCCTGATCCTACATTCCTATGTGTCTCTGCGCCGTGTGAGCGGTGTCAGGTGTGTCGTGTGATGCACTGCTGCGTTGTCCATTGCCGCCAACCGCTATAGGGCCACAATGCCTAGGAGCCTACGCCAACACTCTACATCACTACATGATTGCATCTCTAAAGTCTGGAAATTCCGTTGTAGTGTTATTCTACAATGACTGCAAAGTGCGCACTAATATATGCTTGTGCGATTAAATTAAGAGCTGATTAGATATTTTAGAATCTAGGTTAAATTTTGTTATTCTTGGTTGTACCTCAGATGTTTGTCACTAAGAACAAATGACTTTGTTACTTCGATGTGTTAACATGTTTGATGGTCAAATTAAAATAGAGGAGTATTTTCTTGGTTTCTTGAAGGTAGATGGCACATCTAGTTTGGGACTTTTTAATGTTTTGGTTGATTTCATTAAGTCATTCGATCTTGATATTGATCATATTAGAGGACAAAGTTATGATAACAGTTCTAATATGACAAGATCACACAAGGGGGTTTAAAGATGATTGCTTAATATAAATCCAAGAACTTTGTATATGTTGTGTGGTTATCATAATCATAATCTTACTCTTTGTGATATGGCTAAGTCTTGTAGCAAAGTTATCACATTTTTTGGAATTGTACAATGGATATATGTATTATTTGTCAGTTCCACCAAAAAATTGAATTTTTTTTACTTTACTATGTTGATGGTTTAATTGTTAAATCTTTGAGCAACATATGTTGGAAGAGTCGAATCAAAAATTTCGCAGCAATTATATATCAAGCTCCTCAGCTAAGAAAAACTTTACTTAAGTTAAGTGAAGATAGTGTTATTGAAGCAAAGGATAGGAGTGATGCAAAAAATTTATTTGAAGCGCTTGGAAGCATTGAGTTTATATTTGGCATGGTTATTTAGCATGATATTTTATTTACTATAAATAAAATAAGCAAGAAGTTGCAATCATCGTAAATGTGTATTGAGTCTACCTTAAGATAAATAGAAGGTACACTGATTTATTTCAACACCAATAGAAATGAAGGATTTGCTTTTAATATGGGCATTGCTAAAGAAATTGCATCTGAAATATGTATGGAGCTATCATTCCCAGTAAAATGTCGTGCTCTTAGAAAGAAGCAATTTGATGAAAATAATAGTGAGAAAATAATCTTAGAAGCAAAGAAACAATTTGAAATTAATTATTGTCGGCTTATGGTTGATATGACAATCAATTCATTGAAAAGGAGATTTGAAGAACTCTAATTATTCAAAAAAATATTTGAGTTTTTAATGAGTTCAACAACCTTAAAGTTATTGGATGTTTCTGAACTAAATGTGTGTTGCACAACATTGGCAATAATATTCTCTCATCATAGTTTATCTGAGTTAAGTATTATGTGATTCACTTTGCGAGATAAACCAATATCGGCTATGGAGATTTTTGAGTTTGTAATGAAAGTATATTGTTATCCTAATATTTTAAATGTTTATTGTATCTTCTTTACTATACATATAATTGTGGCATCAATTGAAAGAACCTTCTTAAAATTAAAATTGTTAAAGAAAAATTTAAGATCTACAATGTCTCAAAAGAGGTTAAATGGTTTGACAACTTTATACATTGAGAAACACTTATTAGATGAGATTGATATTGATAACATCATCAATGACTTCGCAGACATGAATTTTTAAGGTACTTTAATATGTAATCATTATTTTATATAATACTATTTTTACATATATTTAATTATATATAAAAAAGTCCTAAAACTTAGTTCGAACTCCTAAACCTCAGGACCTGCATGTACCTTGCGGTCAGGTTTTGCTAGCTTGTCCTGTAGGCTGTAGCTCATCCAGCAACGGCTGTGGCGGCAGGTTCCTGACAGCGCACTCCAAGATTGGACCGTGGGCCTGGGCATACGTGAACCGTCAGACCGTCAGATCAACTTTGTAAGGGCCAGATACGGGCATACGGCGATTCAGAGGGCATAAGCTCGAGTACGTAGTATTATATTCATTCTTGCTTTCTCATGTATACGTGCCACGGATCGTACAGCTCCATCCATACGTAGATATATTATGTATACATCTGGTCGGACTTGCATTGCTCGGCTTCACGGGCCCAACGCCGCGGCGGGATAGACGGCGAGGGGGATCCTGACGGTGTGCTTCTTGTCGCCTTTGAGCACCACCTCGCCGAAGCTAAAGGCGTTGCCCGGCGCGGTGGTGTTGAGCACGATCCTTAGCGTGGCTGTCGCGCCGGGGGCGACTGTGAACACGTCCGGCGAGACGCGCACAGCCACACCGCCGGGCGCCTGCACGTACGCCATGTAGGTCTCGTTCTCCGCGCCCACGCTCGTCAGCCGACGGTCCACCCGCCGTGACCCCACCAGGCTCGCCACCGTCACGCTCGGCGTGTTCAGGTCCGAGCACCATCGCGCCCGCGACGATGGGCACGGAGCGCCCACGGCGCGTAGCACCGCGGCCTCGTCCACGCCCGGTACGGCGCACAGGAACTGCAGGTAGTCCCTGTACCTGGCGTCGAACACCAGGCCCGGGTCCACGGCGCGCGCCGCGTTGATGGCCCCCGCGCCCATGTCGAACGGCGTCGCGCGCTCGATGACGCCCTCGTCCCGCCGCGCCATCAGGGGCCTCCCAGAACGGTCGGCCACGTCGGCCGTCGTCATGATCGCCGACATGACCATGGCAGGGCTCCACTTGGGGTGCCTCTGCCTGATCAGGGCCACCACCCCGGCGACGTGCGGGGTGGCCATGCTTGTACCGGACAGCAACGCGTAGTTTTCACCATGGAACTCTGCCATAGCATCGCTCGTCGGGCTCCAGGCTCCCCAGATGTGTTGGCCCGGCGCCATGACGTTCGGCTTCAGAACGTCCGCCGCCTGCATCTGCATGTTGTCCACGTCCGGCCCCCTCGACGAGTAATCGGTGACGACGGGGGCCTCCCTAGTGTAGCTTGCGCGCCGTCCCTCCAGAATTCGGATGGTGGCGCCAAACGTGGTGACACTTCCTTGGTCGTCTCGAACTGAGTTGTTGTCGTAGTACTCAAGAAGAGCCTGCACCCGATTGCAGAAGACAGTTTACTGACAAGAGAATGGCAAACCACAAGCCAAAACTGAATAAGGATGCAGAAACTTATTTTTCTTTTAAAGACATTAGCAAATTATTTGGTCTGAAAAAATAGTTCTACATCCACCTGTGTATCGACACCGTTTAGAACTACGGCTGAAGGAAATGTTGTCGGAAATGTGGGCTGATATTCAATGTCGACGTCACCTGAATAACGGTCAGTGATGACTACTCCAGCAGCACCAATTTTCTGAATCGTATCGATGATGCCAGCAAGGCTGTCGCCTTCATAGTAGTTTGACGAGACAAACATGCAAATAATCACCTTCCCCTGGACAAGAGATCTTACGAAGATATTTGGATCTTGGCAATTGGAAGATCCGTCAGTGGAATTAGTGACGCTCACATCATCAGCCAATGCAAGTGGATACATGGTTTCGCCTGGTGTCGATGCTGGACAGAACAAGTAAGATGGTTGAAACTGAATTAGTACCGGATGAAGAATTTGAAATGAAGATACATACAGTATAATCTTGTTAAATTTTTAGCTACTTAAGTGCGGTCCTAACAGAAAGATGCTGTAATCTAGGACAATGAATCTATACAGAGCAAGATCAGCAACGATTTCTGAAAGCAAAGATAGAAAAAAAATGGGAACTCAGTATGTTCAGTTAAACACTATAACATGAAAAATCTACAATTTTATTATTCATCTACAAAGTTAGGTTGAAATGAATTACGGGAAAGGCCGCCGCAAGAGAAGACTTGCCCAGTTCCAGTTATAATCGATTTGTTATACTTCCTGTCAGTTGTGGATGCTCCAACACTAGTAATCCATGGGCTGAAAGAAACTACTGAGTTTGCATCAGGGCCTCCATTGCCAACTGCCTGAACAACTGAGACCCCAGCTTTGGTGGCAAGGAGCAGTTGTGTCTCAAGCAAATTGAGGAACGATGCTGGCCAAGTTGTAACAGAAGTAGGTGCCATCGAAAGACTGATAATATTGATTCCATCTTCTACTGCCTACAGATAAGTTACACATGTATTAACCTATGGAATCAAAATAGTAGTTATGCAAAAAAAAAAGAAGTATGATCGACAAACCTGGTCAACTGCAGCTATAACATCAGACATGTATCCACCAAAAGAATAGGCAGCTTTGTAGATTGCAAGACTGCCAGCATAATCAGAGCAGAACACAACATAAGAGTACAAATGGAACTGTTTTGTCACTCAGGATTTGCTTTGAACATCTGAAGAATGGAATAAGAATTGTTCACTCACTGAGCTCCTGGTGCGACACCACTTGCATGCCCAAAGTTGTAGCCCCTAGATATTGCTGGTGTATGAAAATTTCCAGCTGCAATAGATGCTGTGTGACTGTAGAAATTGTTTTGATCAGTTGGTACTTGTTAACTCCTTCAAGTTGAAAAATGCAACATGTGCTTGTCATAAGAAAAGAACATAGTGATTGGCAGTATTAGCCAAGGGTCAAGCACCTGCCATGTCCATCAGGATCATAAGGAGATGCATAGTGCACTGTAGCATTGAACTCTCCAGTTGCTTGGCCAGCACGTGCAAACCACCTAGCTCCAACAATCTTACCATTGCACGAATCTGGAGGAAATCTATCCCCAGTGTGACATGTTCCTTTGAAACTGACAGGTGGTGGCTTTGCTTCGCCTGATGAGCTAACAAAGCTTGGGTTCTTGGGGTCAATGCCAGTATCTATCATACCAATGACTATTCCATCACCAGAATTCTCAGCACCACCGAGGAGTGACCAAACTCCAGTAGCTCCAATGTACCTCGGAGTGTATGTGGTCATCTTGGCCATTTTTATGTCTTCTTGGATGAGTCTAACTCCTTTTGACTCACTAAGAATTTTAACTGCCTATATTACACATACAGAAACATTTAGTTTTGAACTACAACAAAGAAAAAAATCATAAATCAGAGAAGCAATTCAAATGAACTTTCAAATAATAGAACAAATAAAAAGCTTCAAGTCAGATTAAGAATAAAGGTGCTTGCATTTAGCAATAGTTTATATGAGCCTTTTTATGCAGAACTGCAATTTGGGCATGATCATGAAGTAGTTACGTGTTTCATGTTTGCATAAACAAAAATATGATAATGTAGACAAATTGAACAAGTCGAAGATAACTCATGTTGAAAAGATCAAACTGGATAAAACTCTCCGATTTTGCTTCAAAACTATTCCTGATAACTTTGGCAAAACAATTCATTATTTGAGTTCGCCTCTCTTTCCTTGTTCTTTTATGGTCCTGTACATTTATATATTAGAAGCAGCATGTTTTATTATTACACACTATATGTTTGAAGGTTATCCCTTGACCTGGAAATGCTACTTTGTCAGGCAAGAGTGTCACAGCTTGTAATAACACTTTCCCTATCCGATTCCTAGCTTTTGTGTTCAGGTAAAAGAAATGAAAACAAAAACAATGGTATGCACTAAGGGTCTGTTTGTTTCAACTTCTATTACTTCTAGAATCTGAAATAGAAACAAACAGTTCAGATTCTAGATTCAGATTGTGAAAACTAGTAACTGCAGAATCTAAAAATGAACTAGAATCTAGAAGCTAAAAACACCAACTACTCAGATTAGCTAGCTACTGAGAATCTATAACTGTTAGAAGCTGAAACAAACGGGCTAAATGCTATGAAAAAAAGCACCTCTTCAGATTCTGCATGGAGCGCAAAGCCATTGAGAAGGTGGGTGTAACTGTATAGCTTCTTAAAAGATCCAACTGGGAGAAAGGAGTCCAGGAAGATATCATGCTTCGTTGTGGTCATTTCCTTGTACTTCTGAGCTTCCTCACCTCTCCTGCATAAAATTTCAATCATAAATGTTCTTTTCCAAAGACAACTGACAGGATTCTTACACAGAAGTTACACACAATAATTTCTTCTGGCTTGTTTTGTGGGAAATGACTGGATCATCCTCCATCACCACCATAAAAACCTTCGCAAATACATGATATGGACCATAATTTAGGCTCAGTAAAGTAAGAAGGGAACAGAACAGTAGAGATGGCTTGAAAAAAGCCATGACAATAATGTCACGGAATGATTGTATGCAGCAATCCAAAACTTATATGCCTGAAGGTGTGGGTTATAAGTGCAAGCATAAGATTGCCTGAAAGAATGTTAGGTGAGGATTAGAGGGAATTAAAATTGGCCATGCACCTGACAAATCAGCAAATGTCTTACTCATGGCCAAGACACCAAAAGCATGCAATAAGCACTTGCCGACCTCCACAGGACCTTTGAGTCCTCAACTACCAAGAATTTTGTTGGATTTTCCTTATTTTAATAAAAGCCAAGCTGGATTATCATTTATTTTTACCATCACACTAGAGTTTTGTGAAAACACATCCATCCAATAATGCAGGAGAATACACCGAAATACTTCATGTCTTCATATATTATGTTCTTTAAAAAACAGGGGGTTGCACTTTTGCCCTACATAAGTTGGCGGTATTTGTGTTTTTGAACATAACATGTTGCCCCTGGGCCACGGTTTTCAGAATAGCATTATTAGGTCTTGATTTCACATTGAATGAATTGAGCTATATATTGTGAAATTTGTATGCGTGTGATCTAGATTCCTGAAAGAGTAATCACACCGCAAGCACAAAAATACAATTTATCAGTTTCCCTCTTGGCATTCTTTGTGTGACTGCAAGAAACCACCTTAGCTTTTAATCCCCGGGGGATCATCCCCTTTGTGCAGAGACATCCGAAAACGGAGCCACGGAAGGAACAACTGCAACCTCCCAAATCACAGAAAGATCCATGTGACGCTGTTCTTTCTCATCACAAGGCGCGTCCCTGTTAAACTGCAGGAAAAGCAAGAAAAGCACTCTCTGTGCCACTCACCAGGGTCACACAAAGAAGGGAAATCTGTGGCACCGACCTACTAAGGGCCTGTTCAGTTAGCTGGAAACGGCCGGGTTTGGGCTGCTTTCCCAGGGAACATTCCGGCCTAGAAAAATTTTCGGCCCATAAAAATTATTGTTTGGTTAAACCCAAAAATAATTTGAACCTGGCCCACCCCAGTGGTTTTTTCCAACCCGGCTCGGGATTCCACCCCTAAGGTTAGAGGCGTGGAATCATTCCAAGGCGACGGCGTGGCGCGGCTTAGAGGCGATCTGCGCATGCAAGGCACGTCGGTGGCTTCTATAAGTCTCTCTCTATTATGTGACTGTTCGTTTCATGTTGCGTGGATAGGTTGGCTACAAGGTCGTGTTCCTTCAGTGCTACTCACTCTACATATTGAGTTTGGATTCAATTGTGTTCTCGTTCAGTGACTTTTTGTTTTTTTTGCGTTCAAGTGTGTTCCGGTTTGCAGATGTGAGGAAGGACTAGTAGTGATTGAAGAAATGTCTCACTAGAGATGCTTGAAATGTTCACTGTTGTGATTTGCTAATCGAGTGATTCATATTTTTTACTTGTTGCAAACTGGTAGGATGTTCGTCGAGTAATGCATAGGGATAGAAATAGTACCCGATTACCAATTTACCCATGGGTAAAAATCCTATTAGGATCGAGTTTGTTCTCAATTTTATACCCGATGGGTCATAAAAACCCACTACCCCTCTTCTCTCTCCTCCCAACACTGTCACCAGCCGGCACCCTTCTCCAAACTCCCTTCTCTCCTCCCTCCACTCCTCTCCCACGTTGTTCTCTACTTTTGTGTGCCTCTTGGGCGCGTCGCCGAGAGCCGCACTACATCAGCCTGCGTGGCCACGCCACCGCACAACCCTAGTGTCGCCCTATGCTCCTCTAGGCTCTGCCTCGTGCTCCACCGAGCCCCACCCCATGCTCCGCGCAAGCCCACACGGTCACGTGCCCATGGCTCTGGACCCTCACGTGCTTTCGAGGGCTGCACTGCTCTGGTCCGTGTGGCCGTGTGCTTGTGCCCCGCGTATCATTCGGCTGACCTTTAATCCAACCCGGCCCCAACGCTCCTAAATTTCTTCACTTTTTATTTCACGGGTAAACGGGTATACCCATGGGTAATGGGTAAGGGCACGGATTTTTATCCGTTGGGTAAACGGGTATGAGTATGGGTATGCACTACCCATCATACCTGTCATACTCGTGGAGAAGGAGCAGAGGGTGAAGCTGGTCAGGAACTGGGAGCGGTTCAACCGAGTATGGGGTGTACTCGGAGTTGAGCCCCCAACCCTTCCAGATTGGTCAATGGCAGATTTGGCATCGAAAAAGAGGAAGGCCGAGGCCGGGGCCTCCGGCCTGGTGAAGACGCCGATGAAGAAAGTGGACCACAAGCCGAAGGTTCGTACTCCCTCGAAGTCTCCCATTTCATCACTGGAGCGGTCCGAAGAGGATGAGGATGCAGACGCGCAGATGGCGGGGGAGTTCGAGGCTCTACTTGCGGGGGACGATGAAGGGGGTTCTCGGATGGAAACTGAGACTCGTCTGAGATGGCGTGGAGGTGGCGCCGAATGAAGAGGGGGGCAATCTTGGGCAGGTGGATGTCGAAGTCGCTCCATCGAGCCAGACGGAGGTCCTGGTTCATGACCAAGGCAGAGTCGAGGTCGAAAGGGTTCAGACCCTAGAAACAAAGGGCCCTGCTCTAGACGAAGTGGTGGTTGGCGCAGCCGAGAATACTCCTGTGACTACTGCTTCGGTCCAATCTCCCAAGTCTGACGAGGACTTCACTCGGATGTTCGAACATCCGAGTAGTCCTGTACTCGTTCGACAATAGGGTGGTATAGGTACATCTTTATCAACCAAGCATTGCTTCACTTTCTTTTTACCTGCAACATTTAAATAATGGTATATACCTTTGTGTTTGCAGAATCAGTTTCAGTGGAGGTGGCTCTAGTGAAGGAGGTGGTCCTAGAACTAGAGACGGCTCCAGCGCAAGTGACGGCTCCGGTGCGGGTGACGACTCTTGGAAAAGGAAAAGGCAAATCCTGGCTGATGCATGTTCCCGCAGTGGGGTTGACTCCGTCTGAGTCAACTGACGGGGGGCAGTCTACAGAGGCTTCGTAGGATGCTTCTCTTTGCTTGGGGTCTTCTCCCACCGACGACGATCGGAGCACCTTGGCAAGGCTCTCCCTCTTAGCGCCTTTTCTTGAAAGAAGGACAGGACTTCGGCCTCTACTAGAGCCTCTAGCTCGGGCTAGTCAAGAGGTGGGCAAGTGTAGAACCGAAAGTAGCGACCAGAGGGGGGAGAATGGGCGCCTAAAAATTCTTACGAATTAATGACCTAAACCCAACACCCAACGCACCTCGACAGACAAATAACAGTAACAAAGCAGATCACAGGAACTAAAGTTGTCTAGCCTAAAAATGACCGATGTCCTAATTAAAATGATATTTAAAAATAAACTAAACTAATTAAAATAATTGCAGTAAATAAAAATGTGTTCTCAAAAATATTTAATGGCATAGGGAAAAATACCTAAATATATCAATAAATATTCAAATTGCAGTATAAAAATAAAATACTAGTTAAATGAATAAAACATGAATCATCCCGAAATTAATTCAGAGATAAAACTAATATATTGCACGTGAATCTAAAAAAATTACTGCGACTATTTTTTTTTTCTTTTTATACGAGGACACTAAAATTCTTTAAAAAAATTATGCAAGCACTAATAAGATTTTAGCAGATAAAAAAAATTAACTACGAATAACTAATAGATTTGCATGCTAATTAAAAATATATAATTATCGATTTACTTAACCTAACTGAAAAATAGGAGATAAAAAAAATTACTTGCGTTCGCTCGTCGCCGTTCGCTGCATGCATCCCTACCGCGCTTGCTGCCTCCTGCCGCTGACGTGGAAAGTAACTAGGTTGCCGGTGGGTCCCACGCACTGCAGCGCTGTCGCTTTCCGTCGGCTGCAACGCCATAGCGGCTACTGCTCAAGCCGCTGCGCTCCAAAAACTACCGATGCGCGTGCTGCCTGCTGTTCGCTGCACGCCAATGCGCCGAAGACTACAGCCCTCCTCCTTGAACCCCATGCGCCAGAACTTGATGCCATGCGCTGCCGCAAAAACTGCCAACCGTGCACTCGTTGCCTAGGGGCCTAGGGCCTAGGCTGCTACTTGAGGAGGCCTAGCTGTAGTCGACGGCATGGACACCTTCGCAGGAATCTGCTATGCCTGGTGGAGATCAATTCTAAGAAAACACAGCGTCTCGCCGAGAAGAAAATTCGCATGGGAAAAAGCTACGGCGGTGGAAAAACGGACTGTAGATTGATTTGTGAAAAACAGTCAACCCTAACCCTAGGGGGTTGGGGCCTATTTATAGGCAGCCCACTAAAACAAGGAAAAGACTAATTTATCCTTAGGGTAAATTACACTGACTCTAAAAATAAAATTCGAAATTACTAAAATATCGTTAGAATATTCAACTAACTCGAATAACAAATACTGTGAACTTAAATACTGAATATTAAACTACTAAATAAAGATAATCATCGGTTGTCAGTTTTGCGCCAAAACTAACAAAGCGTCCACCGTCTTCGCACCAGGTACCCCGGATTGGGCTGACCCGATTCCGCAGCTCCCTCAGCCCGGCAATCGCTCGCCGCCCGTGTACCTGAGTCAAACCTGGTCAACAGACTAGTGGATTCTCTGCCGCTCCTAGCCCATGTACTCGGATTGGGCCAGCCCGACTCCACGGCTCCTCTACGCGGCTATCGCTCGCTGCCCGTGTACCTGAGTCACACGCGCCCCAGACACGGCAGGTCTTCACGTCAACTTCCGTTGACAATCACTCATCACATATGGAGCCATAAGACCCATGCTCTTCAACATGGTTCCTCAATCTCCCCCTTGATGAGTGCATTGTCAACACCCTCTTTAGCAATTCTTCAGAACCTGCAAAACATGTGGAAACACGAAAACAAAAACAAAAGAAAATAGAAAGAAGAAAATAAAAGTTTAACCGACCAAAAGCCAAACAAAAGCAAGAAAATGGTCATTTTGGTTAACCAAAAATAAAGCCTCAAAACAAGTGCAATTTCAGAACTATCAATAAAGGATATCTAAAGAGTAAAGGCAAAAGAGACTGAAAACTCCCCCTGAAATAAATCCCAGAGAAAGACAAAAACTCCCCCTAAATTCTTTTAAAAAATTGAGTAACCCAAAATTTCTCCCCCTTGTTGACAATTGAACTCATCAAGTGAGACTAAATGCACTCTAAAAGACACAGACACAAACTCCCCTGAAATGCAACTCCCCCTCAAAATATGCCATGAATGCAAATGGGGTGCAGGTGGAGTGTAAAAAGCATGCTTCTCAGATATGATTGAATACAATTACAATATCTAACAGATATAGCAAAAAATATATTGTCTAAGATACATGACATGATCACTGCAACAGATGATATCTAAAGAGAGTCATTAGCACGCATTTTTTGATTTTTGCAAACAAAAGCATCACCACATTTTCTAGTTGACAAGCAAAGTAAAGCATGAGATGCAAAAGCTAACTGATATCTACCAAGATAAGCATTGTCCAGAACACAGTGCTTCAGCAAACTTGTTATCCTTTTAGATTTTTAGACTTTTTCTTTTTCTTTTTTAATTTCTGCCAGGGGTTATTTGCATGTCAACCTTATGCTAACCGACCAAATCAAGCCTAGGCCAGAACTGGACCATCAGAAACTTAAGACATTGGTCTTAGCATACATTACACCGTCCTAGTTCATACCAAAGTGCTATGGTAAGAAGTCTAGAACAATGCAATGCGACAAAGCAAACCCATCTGAATCTTTTCAAATAAGCATAAAAAGGTGTGAATTTTTCTGAATTTTTATCATTTTCATAGCACATTTTTCATGTTTAAAGCATATAGATGTCCAAGTTGCATATCTGCATCTAAGTAAGGATCTAGTTACCAGGCATGCATAAGATAGCAAAAGCACTCAGCCTACACATGCTAGTTACCAGAAGCAATGGTGATCATTTTTAATTTTAAAGCATAAAAGCCATGCATATGACAAATATCAGATATATCATGTGAACTGAAAAAAACATGATCATCGACAAGTAATCAAAAGCATATACTAGCTAGAGCAAGTAAAACAGATCAATCATATAACAGAAGGAAGCTCAAAATGTGATATATGATTATGCATGATATGAACTCACACAAAAAGACTCAATAAAAAAGTAAAGAAGAAAGAAAAAATTGACTCAAAATATCCTAAAAAGGATACACAACTCCCAAATCCTCTCGAAAACGCTCAAAAGTAGACTGATCTAGGGGTTTGGTAAAAATGTCAGCCAACTGCTGATGAGTATCAACATGAACAAGATCAATGACCCCTTTCTCATATTGATCCCTCAGAAAATGAAAACACACATCAATATGTTTGGTTTTTGAATGAAGACATGGGTTTTTCCCTACACTAATTGCACTAGTGCTATCACAAAACAAAGGAACTCTGGAAGGGAAGAACAACCCAAAATCCCACAAAGTAGAAATCATCCAAACCAACTGTGAGCAGAAGCTAGCAGCAGCTACATACTCAGCCTCAGTAGTAGAAAGCGCAACTCCAGATTGTTTTCGAGAAGACCAAGATACAAGTGAAGAACCAAGAAGCTGGCAAGTACCAAAAGTCAACTTGCGATCTAGCCGGCACCCACTGAAATCAGCTTAGGAAAAGCCAGATAAATCAAGAGACGATGATGCAAAATAGTAAAGACCTAGATCAGGAGCATAAGTAAGGTACCTGAAAATACGCTTGACAGCCTGCCGGTGAGATGCGCGTGGTGAAGACTGAAAACGCGCACACACACCCACGACAAACTGAATGTCCGGTCTCGTCGCAGTCAAGTATAGCAGCGATCCGATCATCCCTCGATACTCTCTCTCGTTGACCTTGACGCCATTCTCGTCCTTGTCCAGGCCTCAAGATGTACCCATTGGGGTCATCTGAGGCTTCATCTCTCCACCAAAATCAAACTTCTTCAACATGTCCCGTGTGTACTTGCCCTAGTGGATGAAAATACCATCCTTGGTCTGCTTGATCTAGAGCCCTAAGAAGTACTTGAGCTCACCCATGTGACTCATCTCAAACTCGCTGTGCATCTGCTCAGAAAACTTGGACACAAGCTCATTAGTAGAACCACCAAAAATAATATCGTCCACGTAAATCTGAGCAACCTAATAAGTCTGAGCCAACTCTGAGCAAGAAACGAGTTTTGTCCACATAACCCATCACAAAACCGTTCCGCAACAAAAAATGCTTTAGGAGATCATACCAAGCCCTAGGGGCTTGCTTCAGACCGTATAAAGCCTTCTGCAACTTGAAAACATGTCGAGGAAACTTAGGGTTATCAAAACCGGGGGCTGCTTAACATAGACCTCCTCCTCTATATACCCATTCAGAAAAGCACTCTTGACATCCATTTGAAAAATCTTAAAACGTTTAGAAGTAGCAAAGGCCAAAAGAATACGAATGGACTCAAGACGGGCAACAGGGCAAAGGTCTCCTCAAAATCAATACCTTCTTTCTGGCAAAAACCCTGTGCAACTAGTCGAGCCTTGTTGCGCACCACAACCCCATCTTCACCTTGTTTGTTCTTAAACACCCACTTGGTGCCTATGGTGTTGCATCCAGGTGGCAGCTCAACCGGTGTCCAAACCCAATTGCGAACAAAATTTTCAAGCTCTTCTTGCATAACATTTATCCAATTTGAATCAGAAAGAGCATGAGACACGTCTCTGGGCTCAAAAGTGGCGATAAACGCAGACTCAGCAAACACAGCAAGAGAACCAATTGAAGAACGTAAGGATCTCTTAGTAAGATCACCGATGATGAGCTTTGAGGGGTGATCACGCTGAACTGGTCGGGATCCTATGTGATCTGAAGTCACCTCACTGGAGTCAGCAACTGGCACCTCTGGACTCGGCCGAGAAGTCATCTCACCGGAGTCAGCAACAGGCACCTCTGGACTCGGCTGAGGAGGCTCGATCGAAGTACAAGGAGTGATCAGAGGTCCGTCCTCATCCTCAATCAAAGTCTCTAGAAAGTGTGGGGTCTGCATGCTGTGTAGAGGGCCCACCCTCATCAACAGCAGGAGTGTCATCATCTTCCTCGAAGATGGACTCTCCAAGCTCATCATCTCCATAAAGCTCAAAAAAAGGAGTCAACGAAGGCATGGACTCATCAAAAGAAACCTCACAAGTCTCGACAAGTAGCTGAGAATCTAGGTTCCAAACACGAAAGCCTCGAGAATGCAAAGCATAACCAAGAAAAACTCCATCCTAGCAATGAGACTCAAACTTGTCCAAATGTCCTCCCTTCTTGAGCACAAAGCACTTGCATCCAAAAGCTCACAAGTGACTCACTTTGGGCTGTCTGCCAAACCACAACTCATATGACGTCTTACCTAAGTAAGCTCTAAGAAAAATGTGGTTGGCTAGATAGCAAGCTGTGTTCATGGCTTCAGCCCAAAAGCGCCTAGGAGTCCTATGCTCATCGAGCATCGTCCTGGCCATCTCGACTAGCGTGCGGTTCTTTCATTCCACAACGCCGTTCTGTGGGGGAGTGTAAGGGGCAGAAAACTGATGATCAAGACCCTGATCACTACAGAAGCTAACGAACTGAGAGTTCTTAAACTCAAAGCCATTGTCCGAACGAATTGCTCGCATCCGACCATTGTTCTTGTTCTTCAGCTCCAAAATTAGGTCATGTACAAACTGAGAAGCCTCATCCTTAGACTCTAGAAAGTAAACCCACGAGAATCGAGAAAAATCGTCTACTATCACAAGCGCGTACCACTTCCCACCGACTGAGCGTACTCGAGCTAGACCAACTGTATCCATGTGTAATAGCTCTTCCGGGTACGAAGTCATCACTTGAGTCACAAGTGCGTGAGAAGCGGCAGCCATTTTCCCATGACGACAGGGATGCCAAACTAGATCCTTCTCCATCTTAAGCTTGGGCAATCCTCGGATAAGGTCCATAGAGCTCAATCTGACAAGCAGATCAAAGCTCAAATGGCCTAACCTCCTATGCCACTTCCAGAGCTCAGAGGAGGATCCAGCAATCAGACAACGAGAAGGGCCAGAGGAACTAGAGAAATCAATACGAAAAACCTTACCGAAGGGTAAGATCCGGCAAACCAAAGATCCTCTAGAATCAACAACAGAAGACATGTCCTTCTTAAAGCGAACCTCTAAACCATCCTCAAGAAGTTGCGAAACAGAAATTAAATTAAAATTCAAGTTTCCAACCAAAGCAACATTCTTCAAAGAGAAATAATCAGAGATGCAAATTGACCCAATACCTTGTACCTTCCCTTGACCACTGTTCCCAAAAGTGATGTATTCCTTGGAGCTCGAGGGAGAGAGGCTAGAGAACCACCTGCGGTGTCCCGTCATATGGCGAGAACATCCTGAATCCATGATCCACACGTCCTCCAGTCCTCGATCTTGCAAGATCAATGGTCATGAGTGGGAGAAAACGGTCTGACGCCAGGTTGACCAAAAGAGCTAAACCAGTGTCGAGCCATCTGCTCGTAAGTAGGAAAGCAGAAGGAATCATATGAGTCTAGACCAAAACACGGCTAAAAGCGCGGTCCTCTGTTCTGCCTAAAATCACGGCCATGAGGTCCAAAGTCGTATCCAAAACAACCTAGAGCTCTGCCAGAATGAAAACCGCCCTCCGGAGCATGGTCATGAAAGTTGTTTCCTCTACCACCACCTACACGACGTGGCCTAGCCTCTAGCCTCTCTCCATGTCGAGGGACACTCTGTCTGCCACCCAGCTGGTAGAACTGCTTCTGCCCACCTTGAGCTCTCTCTGCTCTCTCAACCCGCTTCCTCCTAAAGCAAAACTCCTCAAGATGCCCGTCTCTCTGACAAAACTCACAGTGATAGGTAGGCTTCTTGGGATGTGGTTGAGGCTTGGGATTCTTAGGCTTGGTCATGTTGGGTGTAGAATCTTTAGTGTGAGAGGGTCCAGGTAAAGAATCAAAAGAAGTGTGGAGAGGTTTAGGCTTTGGAACCCAGATTTGCTTCTTAGGTGGAGCTTTAGGTTGTCCCTGGAACACTCCATCCTTGGGCTGACTAACCTGAAAAGACTCAGTGGAGTGAGTCTTGGGATATCTCTGCTCTAGAGTCATCTTGCTCCACTCCACTGCACGACTAATGGCACTCTCAAAATCAGCCTTGGTATAGGTGTAACCTACACCAAACCCATCCTACCTCTTGAACTGCTGGATCATCATGCCACGCTGTGGCTCTCTAGCACTAATCCAACTCAGGATCTGACGGAGGTAAAAGTTCTCGTTCTGAACATTAGCTAACTCCTCTCTCAAGGAAGCTAATACCTCCACCTGAGACAAGCAGATCTCACACTCTCTATCAACTTCGATAGACTTCTCATCTTTTAGCTTTATCAACTCTAATCTGAGGGACAAGCAGTTCTCACAAACAGTGGGTGGAACTAACAAGATATCAAGCTCTAGCTTAGTCTGCTCCAGCTCAGCTTTCACTCTAGCTAACTCGCCCACCTGCTCATCACTCTTGGCTCTCAGCTCAGCTATACTAGCTAAATGGGATGGGTAGTCTACACAGGGCACGACGACAGTGGCATGAGCATCTTTCAGCTCGAGCTGAGTGCTTTCAAGCTCAGTGGCCATAGCGTCTCTCTCATCTACTCTCTCTGTGTACCTAGACTTCAGAGTCGTCAGATCACACAACAACACCTCACAGTTAGGACACTCACTACTACCACCCAAGCAAGGGGAAGAAGACAGACTCTCAATCTTGCCATTTGCCATGGCAAGCTCACTCTCAAGCTCATCTATCCTCTTTTTAGCCCCTCTAAGCAGTTTCTCCTGATACTTCAACTCCTGACGGTTCTGTTCTAGTAAATTAACAACTTCTTGTTCATAGGAAGATACCTTTTCATCGTCGTCATCATCAGAGTTGTCGGAGGAACACTTTTCTTCCTTATCCCCAAGAGCCATTGAACAGAAGTGCTTGCGGGGTCTTCGGCTGTGACGCGAGCGACCCTTCGGCTTGTCTCGGAAGGCCATGAAGCAGAGGCCCACCGGATCGTCCCTGTCCTTCCCCTTCTTGATCATGATATCTTCATCTCTTGAACTTGAAGACGAAGAGGAAGACGAAGATCTCTTGGAGTAGCTTTTCTCCATCTCGGCAAAGAAGGCCTTGTCTCCCTTCTTGTTCTCACGCCTGTAGTCCTTCAGAGCCTTTCGAAAGAATCTTGTCTTAGGCTTGCCCTTTGTGAAAGTGGAGTTGTCGTGCTTGCCGGAGTCGTAGGAGCTACCGCCGGTTCCCTTCTTGTAACTGTTTCACTTGGGGCAGTCGGTGATGAAATGACCTGGATCACCACACTCAAACCATCCCGGATTTTGTGCCGTGTCTTTTAAGCATTCATTTATCATAGACACGGCGCACCCGGTTGTTAAACAAACATAGATCCTCATCTCCTAGCGAATCAAGCTGATCCTCGGAGATAGATATCAAAGAAAATGCAGTACAACTCAAGGCAGTAGGATCAGCAGAAGGTGTCGCAAGGGCCAGGGTTTTTGAGCCAGAACCAGTAAGATTTGATCTCAACTGGATATCAACCTCTAATGCCTTGAGCTTACTAAAAAGCTCTGCGATAGTCAAGGTATCATAGGAAGCGCTCTCAATAATAGAAGAAACCTTGATCTCCCAGATCTTAGGGTCCAAGGTATGAAGAACCTTGAACGCCTGTTCATGATCTGATACCAGCTGATCACGCTCGGCCTTGTTGGCCCGAAGCTTGTTAATGATTGTTTGAAAACGACCAAATAAAGCCTCAACAATCTCACCCAGCTTCTGTGAGAAATTTTCATACTCACGCCGGTAGGTCTGATAGAGCCTAGCATTGACCTGAGTTGTCCCCTCATGGTGTGCCTAGAGGGTAGCCCAGATCTCTTGAGCAGTGTCGAGATGGATAACACGCTCAAACTCACTAGGACCTAGACCAGAAAATAAAATGTTCACCGCTTTGCTATTGTTCTAATGCTGGGCAATTATATCAGGAGAAGTGCACTCAACAACAGGAAGTATAGTAAAAGTAGCGTGAACACAAATATCCCAAATGTCCGGGCTCTGTCTCATGAGATAGGCTCGCATGCGAGCCTTCCAATAAGTGTAGCCAAAAGCTTCAAGGGACGGGATTTTACTAGAGGAAGTCATGATCACTACCTGGGTTTAGAACCGGTTAAGGTATGGAAAAAAACCTAACCTTACTCTGATACTACTTGTAGGACCGAAAGTAGTGACCAGAGGGGGGTGAATGGGCGCCTAAAAATTCTTACGAATCAATGACCTAATCCCAACACCCAACGCACCTCGACAAACAAATAACAGTAACAAAGCAGGTCACAGTAACTAAAGTTGTCTAGCCTAAAAATGACAGGTGTCCTAATTAAAATGATATTTAAAAATATACTAAACTAAATAAAAATAACTGCAGTAAATAAAAATGTGTTCTAAAAAATATTTAATGGCATAGGGAAAAATACCTAAATATATCAATAAATATTCAGATTGCAGTCTAAAAATAAAATACTAATTAAATGAATAAAACATGAATCATCCAGAAATTAATTCAGAGATAAAACTAATATATTGTAGGTGAATCTAAAAAAATTACTACGACTAATTTTTTTCTTTATATATGAGCAGACTAAAAATTCTTAAAAAATTATGCAAGCACTAATAAGATTTTAGCAGATAAAAAAATTAACTACGAAATAACTAATAGATTTGCATGCTAATTAAAAAAAGATAATTACTGATTGACTTAACCTAACTGAAAAATAGGAGATAAAAAAAAATACATGTGTTCGCTCGTCGCCGTTCACTTCATGCATCCCTGCCGCGCCTGCTGCCTCCTGCCGCTACCATGGAAAGTAACCAGGCCGCCAGCGGGTCCCACGCACTGCAACGCTATCGCTTTCCATGGGCTGCAACGCCGTAGTGGCTACTACTCAAGCCGATGCGCTCCAAAAACTACCAATGCGCGTGCTGCCTGCTGTTCGCTGCACGCCAATGCGCTGAAGACTGCAGCCCTTTTCCTTGAACCCTGTGCGCCAGAACTTGATGCCATGCGCTGCCGCAAAAACTGCCAACCGTGCACGCATTGCCTAGGGGCCTAGGGCCTAGGCTGCTACTTGAGGAGGCCTGGCTGTAGTCGGTGGCATGGACACCTTCGTAGGAATCTGCTGTGCCTGGTGAAGATCAATTTTAAGAAAACACGGCGTCTCACTGAGAAGAAAATTCTCATGGGAAAAAGCTACGGCGGTGGCAAAACGGACTGTAGATTGATTTGTGAGAAACAGTCAACCCTAACCCTATGGGGTTGGGGCCTATTTATAGGCAGCCCACTAAAACAGGGAAAAGACTAATTTACCCCTAGAGTAAATTACACTGACTCTAAAATTAAAATTCGAAATTACTAAAATAACCTTAGAATATTCAACTGACTCAAATAACAAATACTGTGGTCTTAAATACTGAATATTAAACTCCTAAATAAAGATAATCATCGGTTGTCAGTTTTGCGCCGAAATTGACAAAGCGTCCACCGTCTTCGCACCTGGTACCCGGATTGGGCCGACCCGATTCCGCAGCTCCCTCAGTCCGGCAATCGCTCGCTGCCCATGTACGTGAGTCAAACCCGGTCAACAGACCAGTGGATTCTCTGCCGCTCCTATCCCATGTACTCGGATTAGGCCAGCCCGACTCCGCGGCTCCTCTGCCCAGCTGTCGCTCACTGCCCGTGTACGTGAGTCACACGCGCCCCAGACACGACAAGTCTTCACGTCTCCTCTTTGACTTCCGTTGACAATCACTCATCACATCTAGAGCCATAAGACCCATGCTCTTCAACATGGTTCCTCAGCAAGACCGAGTTGGTCTCTGCAATAAGCGAGGCCGAAGGGTCAGAGCTGGACGCCGCCCTTGAACGGGCTGCCTATCAGTTACGGTACACCTGCACATGTTAGTTTTATTTGAAATACATAACATACTCACCTTGCTTTTTTGGCAGCATGTTGTTCTTGCCCGCGCGTCTGCTACTCTAATGAGCACGAATGTAACCAACTCAAAGAGAAGGTAACGACCCTCTAGGAGAGCCTTACCGACTCAGAGGGTGGGACTTTGGATTTGGAGGATATAGTTCGCGTGGAGCAGAGCGTGAAGGCAAAGCTGGAGGCTGCCAACGAAGAGCTTCTAGCTCAGAGGGTGGTACTCCAGGCTAATGTTGAAAGGCTTCGGGAGGCGCAAGCAGTCTCTAGAGCTGAATCCGTACAGCTTCGGGAAGAGTGTCAACGTCCAGCCGACGAGGTAAGGCAACTGCTTGCTCAGAAAACTATCCTCATGACGAAGGCAGTCGAGCTCAGCACTCTGATCTATGACATGTGGGCTTCGTCAGAGGCCTTAGTTGCGGAAAAGCCATAGTGCAGCAGTACGGCTTCCGAGACCATGGACGTCCTTCGGGGCGTTTTGGAATACTTTGGGACGTCTTGTGCCTCTTCCTCGTCAGCGAACGAACCTTTGGCCCAGAAGTTTAAGATGATACAAGCAGCGGCGAAGACCATGAAGACTTTGGGGACTCGGTATGGAGAGATCTCCGGACAAGTAGCCGCACTCAGAGTACTTCACCACTTCGAGGACATCGGAATTTCCATTGCCCCGGACGTGGGCGTGGCATCCGCTAGTTTTGCTAGCGACTGGCTATTGGCCCCTTCACCCGATGTCGCCGCATATTGGGAGGCTTTTCAAGCATCCTAGAAATCTGAAGGTCGGACAACGATGAAGGCATGGATCGATGAAGGCCACCATCAAAAGCAGGCGTGGACGTTGCCTCCAGCAATGCCTTCTATAAGCATGTCTCCTCCGGACCTGAAGGTCTAGCTCTCCTTAGGACCCTATTATGTAAAAACTTGTCTTCCTGTCTTGCTTTGAATGAAAAAGACTTATTTGGAATTCTTTTAGAATTTTTCGTTCTTTCTGGATGATGACCTTGAAGTATTAGAGGTTAACGAAGGGCTTCGTCAGTAGTGGGCTAACTTCAAAGCCTTAAGGCCTCATAGGCGTCCTCGATTTTCCATTCCTCAGGGCAGTCACAGAGAGGTTGCACCTTATATTTGTAGCGAAGTGCTAGCTTATATTAAGGAAGAAAAGGAGGAAGTTGTAAATTTAATATCCTCGTCTTCGGAGGACATTGACTGGTCCAAAGAAGATTGGTCTGATGAAGACCTAGCGGAGGCTAGCTCCGAAAGACTTCGGACCTAGGCCGAACTTCAACAAGAACAGAAGGACTTCAGGGCTTCGCAAAGAGGGAAGAGGATTAAACAAAAAGTTCTGAAGACTTCGGGCTTAGGAACGAGTCATCCTTGAGATTGGGCGAACCCCAAAGCTAGTCTTAGGGATCGAAGGGGTCTTCGTTTTCTTCTTGGTTTAGACACTGATTTTTCATGATGTAATATAATTGATTGGGCAACATAAATTGAAATGTGTTGAAATTTTGTCTTTACCTCCTAGCCCCTCTTTGTGGGTGGGTGCCTTCGATTATCAAACGAAGTCGGTCACACACAACGCCTAGCATGCTTATCCATTCTTAATGCACAATTTTCATAGAGTTTTTAACTTTAGACGATCGAAGCCCCTATTGTATTGAATATAAATTTCGAACTAGTGGTTTAAAATCCGAATAGATGGTCGTTATGGACCTCGTAGGACTCTTCTAACCTAATGGCTCGGAGTCCATAAATGGTAGCTTAGTACTTTTTTTCGGATGTATTGGAATCCAGTTATTTTGGTCGTCTTCGACTCTTTTATGGATGCTTTCAAGACAATGGTCGGAATCCGTTTTTCATGGTCACCTTCGACTTTTTCCAGATACTTTCAAGCTATTGGCTAGGAATTCGTTTTTCATGGTCACCTTCGACTCTTTTCCGGATGCTTTCAAGACAATGGCTCGGAATCCATTTTTATGGTCACATTCGACTCTTTTCTGGATGCTTTTAAACCAATGGCTGGGAATCCATTTTTCTTAGTACTTTCCATCTGTGATGGATGCTTCGAGCCGGTGGCTCGAAGTCCGTTGATTGGGTTCGTATGAATGATGCTTACCTCCGCAATTGGCTCCGTTCCCCTAGTGCGTCCACTAGGGAGTAGGAATCATTCTGAGAGGTATGCATAATTCGAACTATAAGCTTTATTTATTTAGAAAGGTGGTTACAACCTGTTACAAGGAGCCCCTAAGCGAAATTACATTTAAGGTGCTCCGCATTCCATGCATGTTTTAATTCCTCACCTTCTAAATTGGTAATTTAAAAGATTCAGGGCATCTTGAACGCAAGATGATGTATGGTCCTTTCCATTTGTTTCCCAATTTTTCTGGAGCAATTATGCTGCGCAATACTAAATGAGCTGGCTTAAGTTCATTAAGATTGACCTTCGGGTCATACCATGTCTTCGTCTGGTGTTGGTACTTCGTCAGATTGGCAACAACTTGAAGCCTTGTTTCTTCAGTCAAGTCAAGCGAAGCCTGTCTTTCACTGTCAAGCTCTAGTTCTGTGGTGCGGAGGGAACCTCCTTTTAGCTCCGTTGGCATCATGGATTCATCTCTGAACAATAACTGAAAAGGGGCGAAACCTGTAGACCTAGCTTGAGTGGTCCGGATGGGCCACACAATCTTCGGGAGTTCCTCGGTCCATAGCCCATTTGCCAACCCTACTATCCTCTGATTTAAGCCTGCCAAAATATTATAGTTGGCTCGCTCGACGGCTCTGTTGGATTGGGGATGACGGACAGCTGCAAAGCACATTTGGATACCAAGGCCTTCGCGGAATTCTCTGAAAGGCTCGACATCAAACTAGGTGCCATTGTCAATTGTAAGCTGCCTAGGTACTCCGAATCTGCAAATAATATTTTTCTAGAAAATGTTTTGTACATTTTTTGAAGTGATAGATATGAGGGGCTCAGCTTCGACCCATTTTGAGAAATATTCAATTGCAACCACTGCAAATTTCAAACTGCCCTTCGCCATTGGGAAGGGGCCAATGAGATCCATTCCCCATCGAGCCATTGGCCATACCAGAGTGATAACCTGCAGAGGTGTTGGGGGACGATGGCTCCATCTTTCCATCCACTGACAGCCCTGACAAGTGCGGACTAATGAATCTACATCAGCTACTATAGTAGGCCAATAAAGCCCCTGGCGAAGTGTTTTGCCTGCTAGAGCTCGAGGGGCTAGATGGCTACCACATAGGCCTTCATGAATTTCCCAAAGTATATATTGTCCTTCAGATTTGGAGATACATTAGAGCAGGGGATAGCAGACTCTGGCCTTGTATAATATACCATTGATAATATGATAATTTCGCACCCTCGATTGTAACCTTAACAACTCTGGGCCTTCGGGAAAATTAACTTCATCTTACAACAAGTTCATTATTGGACTTCACCAAACACTGCTCGATATGCAAAGTACTTTAGTAGGAGGGAGTTGTGGCACCGAAGGAGATGCAAGTTCTTCATAAAAAGCTCCTTCCGGGATATATAGGGCTCCGGCTGCAGCTTTGGCCAAGACGTCCGCTTGCTGATTATCGCCCCGTGGAATGCTCCAGATAGAAATCCCTTTAAATGTTGCTTCAGTCTTGCGAATTTCTTCCAAATATTTGGCAAGATGTGGATGCTGAGCCTGAAAACTTTTATCAATATGCCCTGCAACAACCTGAGAGTCTGTTTTTATGACAACCTTCACGGCGCCAAGCGAGCGCTTTGCGAAGGAGAAGCAGGATCCCTTCGTACTCCGCAATATTGTTGGTGGACTTAAAGTTGAGCCTAGCGGAGTACATTGCTTTTTGCCCTGAAGGTGAGATTATGACTGCTCTAGCGCCTACTCCGGATGCCTAGAAAGCCCCGTCAGAATACACAGTCCATACACCTTCATTTGGTTCTTTCGGAGCCCATACTCAGACAGGGTCCACTTCGCTACAAAATCAGCCACCACTTGTTATTTAATGGTTGTTCTCGCTATGAAAGAAATGCCAAAGAGGGCTAGCTCGACAACCCATTTCTCAATTCTTCCCGTAGAATCTTTGCTTCGGAGCATATCTTCAAGGGGGTATGAGGTTGGAACAATTACATTGTGTGCCAAAAAATAATGTTGCAGCTTCCGTGAGGCCATTACCAAGGCATAAGTGAATTTCTCGAGCTCGGAGTACCGTTTTTTTGGCTCCAGACAAAGCTTCCGATACGAAGTATATTGGATTCTACACCAGCTTTCCGTTGAAGTCCACTTCTCGAACAAGTACTGCACTGACAACGGAGACTGTTGCTGCAAGATAAAGGAGAGTTTCTCCTGCTACGGGCACAGTAAGTGTTGCAAGATTGCCGAGGTAGTCCTTAATTTCATCAAAACTCTTCTCACACTCCGGTGTCCAAGCAAAACTTTTGGACCCCTTCAAAGCTTTGAATATCGGGAGGCTCCGCTCTACGGACCTTGCCAAAAATAGGCTAATGGCTGCGAGGTGTCCGGCAAGCTTCTGGACTTGCTTCAAATTTTCCGGCAGAGCCATCCTTTGCAATGCACTTATCTGTGTTGGGCTAGCTTCGATTCCTCTGCTCAAAACTAAATATCCTAATAATTTTCCTGCTTGAGCCCCGAAGATACATTTCTCGGGGTTGAGGCGAACTCCACATGCTCGGAGGCTCTCAAAAGTTTCTGCTAAGTCTAAACTATGCTAGTACTTGAAAGCACTTTTTATTGCAATATCATCCATATAGGCTTCAACATTATTGCCTATCTAGTGACCTAGAGCCTTAGCAATTAGTCTTGAAAAAGTTTCCCTGACATTTCTTAAGCCGAAGGGCATTCTAACATAACAAAAGACTCCCAAAGGAGTTATTAAACTTGTTTTGGCTACGTCTTCGCGTTTTAACCATATTTGATGGTATCCGAGTATGCGTCGAGGAAACTCAAGAGTTCGGAGCCTGTTGTAGAATCAACGAGCTGATCAATGCGGGGCATGGGGTAAGGGTCACGTGGGCATACTTTATTCAGAGACGTGAAGTCGATGCACATGCGCCACTTGCTGGAAGCCTTTTTCTTGATGAAGACGGGGTTGGCTAACCACTCCGTGTGGGCCACTTCCCTAATGATCCTAGCTTTTAGTAACTTTTCTATCTCCGCCTTGGCGAGATCTGCTCTTTCTGGTGACAACTTGCGGAGCCCTTGGCGAACATGTTGAACCCTTGGGTTAATGAGCAGACTATGCTCGATAATACTCCAGTCGACTCTAGGGATATCTTCATCTGACTAGGCGAAGACATCCAGATTATCTCGAACCACTTTTTCCAGTGAAGTGGCAATTTCCGAGGGCAACTCCTTGCTGAATTGGATGGGATATTCCTTACCCTCCTTGACGATGATCTTCATTACAACTTCGCCTTCTGGGCTTGGCTTAAGGAAGGGGATCTTCGAAGGGTCTCTTGACACTAAAGCATCTCCCGAATGCTCCTGCACATTATTTACCTGGCTGGAATCAAGGGGTGGGCCATGGCCGTACTCCGTCCTCCGCGCTACAACTTGGTCACCGAGGACCGCAAGTACTCCTCCTTGCGTGGGTATTTTTAGGCATAGATAATTATGATGTGCTACAGCCCCAAACTGGTTCAATATTCCCCTTCCGAAGATAACATTATAAGCATAAGGGGCGTCGACAACGTCGAAGATAACTTCCTCCGATCTAGCCAGGTGCCCCTCTCCGAAAGCAACCTCGAGGCCTATCTAGCCGATGACATCGAGAGGAGGGCCTGCGAAACCTTGTAGCGGATGGGTCGCTAGGAGTAAATGCTTCCGCGTGATGCATAATTGATCGAAGGCTTGGACGAATATGATGTCCGCAGAGCTTCCACCATCGACCAACACTCACCGTACCTCGGTTCCTGCAATGTCAGCTATAATAACAAGAGGGTCTGCATGGGGAAACTTAATCCCATCTGCATCAACTATGGAGAAGGATATGGGCACATGAGACCACTCGGGCATTTCTGCTACTGATGACAAGGTCCCAATATGCCCCACTTTGCGTACATATTCCCTCCGCTGACGCTTTGACATGCCGCTCAGGGTCCCTCCTCCAGAGATGGGCAGGACTACCCGTTTCCCGCGATCTTGAGTGTTTTATTGCTTCGGTGGTGGCATAACATTGGCCACCGAAGGTTGTCTTGGGGCTTCGAAACTGTCCACACGCCCGACAACCTGCATTGGCTCCGGACGTGTCGTGGGAGGGGCTCGGTCAATAGTGCCTCGACCAGAACTCCTCTCGAGATATTCGCTTCGTAAAGGTAATATGGACTTGCATGCGTCAGTGGTGTGGCTTCGATTTTCACCATGCACGCAGCAGAAGAAGGTCTGGCCTCGACCAGCTGGCTTCCCTATCGGCCTTGAGCTGCTAGCCTTGTTGCCCTGAGTCTGCTGATATTTAGGAGACAATTTCGAAGTAGAAGGGGCAATATTTAGAACCTCAGAGCGGGGATGCTTTCGTCCTCTTCGTCCATCGTGCTGATGATTTTCAAAGAGAGACACTTGTGGTGGACTTGAGGCCTTCGGTTCAGCTTTGACTTCTTGGAGGAAGGTCGATGAAGACGAAGCAGTCCTCTGAAGCCATCCTTCTTCTTACTTGGCATGTTTCTCGAAGTAGGCCATTAATTGTGCCACCGAGGAAATATGTTTTCGATGAAGCTTGTCAAGGAAGCCCGAGTTCATAACACCTTTGCGCGATGCGTCGACGATGGCTGATGTAGACAATCCCTTTATCTGAGACTTCGTATGAGCGAAACGCTTGAAGAATTGTTGCAAAGTTTCTCAGGGCTGCTGTTTCACCTGAAAAAGACGTCCTGTAGACATTGGGGCCACAAAGGTCCCTTGAAAATTGCTCACGAACCTTCTCTTTAGCTGCTCCCAAGACTTAATCGATCTTGGTTTTAGGGACCAAAACCAACGGAGAGCCACCCCTTCGAGCGCAAGGGGGAAACACTTGACCATCGTGTCTCGAACTCCTCCACTATCTTCGATTGCAAGAGCATAGGAGCGGGAGAATTCTCCAGGATCGGCCTCTTCAGAGTACTTGCACAGCTTCAAGGCTCGAAACTTAGGGTCGAAGCGCACCTTTTGCAGGTCTGGGTGCAATGGAGATTCATCGTCGAAGGAGGCATTCTCGGCGCCTCTCTGGACCTCAGAAGCTTTGGGATAGTAGACAGGGTCATCGTATTGAGGTGTCTCCGAGATGATGGGGCTATCTTGAGGGCAAAGCCTATCAGCAGCTTCTTGCCTCCACCTTTCTACCTCGACCTGAAGCCGAGCCATCTGGGCCTCCATGTCGTTTGGATGGCTTTCATTTCCTCCGAAGGGGCCCTCTGGGTCTCGACAACTGACGAAATTAGTTCGGAGCATAGACGGAGCCACAGGAGAGGCTCCATATGCTCGAGGGTTAGTGGTCACTTCGAGAGTTTGAGGTGGGGGACCATAGAGGGTCCTACAACCTCGGGGGTGTTCGAAGATCCTAATCTAGATGTCCGAGAAGACCTTCGGAGGAGACTAGTGTCTAGGCTCCGTTTAGGAGGCATGGCTTCAGGAGAGAATTGGTAGAGAATGAAGTTTTTGTACTAGGTTCTCCACGGAGGGAGCCAACTGTTGGCGCAAAAGATTACGCTAACATATTTTAGTAAACTCAAAGATCTGACAAACGAAGTGTTGGTTATGCGGACTGTTCTAAGCCTCCGAATTAGATAATAGCTCAAGACAGTTCGAAGTGTGTATTGAATACCTGAATATTCGATACCCCTTACAGAATGAAGAGGGGGTATTTATAGACAAGATACATTAGGACAAGACTTCTTTACCCTCTAATTACAACCGACTTAGAAGATATTGTTTAATATTCTTCGTAGGGTTAAAAGGGTAAAAACTAAGTCAATAGTGAGAGAGTAATTCTTCCATCCTTCCATCCGGGATTCTTTGTCATGTCGAAGCCTTAGCGGAGACCTCTGTCATGGAATGCTCCGAATGTAGCGAAGCCTTGATGCTTTTAGGACCTTCGGAGATCAGGACTTCTAACTTTTTTTGTCTACTGATAACGTTGATGTAGAGATTTTAAAATGATGCTGAGGATGAAATATTTCCCCCGACACCCATAAATAAGGTTGCTTAGGATTTTAGGAACTAAATAAGACTAAGGGTCCGTTTGGTTTGCGGGCGAGGATGGATACAATGATCCCATCCATGGATTTAGGGATGAGGTAATACATGTGAGGTGTTTGTGATGGGGGAGTGGTCCCGATCTTCCGCTAGGTAAAGGATAAACTTGGGTTGGTGGAGAATCTCGACGTTGGCGATCCAAGGCTCCGATCCGGCGGATCAAAACCTTGCAATCGTTACACCACTGTCTCCGTTGGTTATCAACCACGCAGAACGCGATTGACCTCGCCACGAAGGCTAATTCCTGCAAGCGAACCCAAGAACACAAACAAGAACAGGAAGGATACAAATCGAATGCCAAAACACAGACAAACGAAGATAAGGTGAGGTTTCACAAACGCCAATGCAGCAGCCAATCGGTCCGGTGCAAGAGGCGGGATCTAAACACAGCAGTGTAGATGCAACAAAGCAAAACCTAACCCTAGAGGTGGCTGGCGTGAGAATATATAGGGCGGCGGCCAGGGGAAGGGGAACAGACTTGGGCTGTGGGCTAGAAGACGTACAGACTCAGATTATGGCCAACATGGCCCAGTTCTGTCACGCAGTACTGTTTTAAATACACAGGACGACTCGAGACTCCAAATGAGGTGAAACCAACGGCAAACGATCCGTCTTCTCCTCAGCTTTCCAAAAAGTCAAAGAACGCGCCAATCGGACTTCGTATGAGGAAGTTATGCCCATTTTGGTGCAGGGTGGTCGATGTAGTCCGAACCAGCGAAATCTTGACTTCAAAACATCCGTGCGACTCCGTCTTCAGCTCCAACTCTTGTATTCCATCTCCCATGTTCCTAAGCAACAAAATATCACTAGAATTCAGTAGCATCCCATCCAAACAAATATAATCAAAGTTGCTAAGGAACGAATTAACCTCATGGTTCAAGCGACGGGCACGGGCGCGTGTGATTCGTCCTAGTAACTGAATTGTAGGTGGAGGCTCCATGTGTGTATCATGTGAAGTGATGTCCTCATCATCCTCCCCTTCTTGAATTGGAGTCGTCCTCGACTCAAGCTCATCGTCAGCTCCCAAATAGGGTTTTAAATCATCAGCACGGGGCATCAATTTAAACTTTCTCAAATCAGAAAAATGATCCTTGCGCAAGTACAACCAAACAAGATCTCCTGGTTTGAAAAACATCTTCTTTCTTCCTTTATTCGTCTTTTGAGCAAAATAGCGTGCCTTCTTTTCTATAACTTCCTTGGCCTTCAAATGCATAGCTTTCACAAACTCTGCACGCTTAGTTGCTTCCATGTTTGTTCTCTCTTGAAAATGAAATGGCAGCAAATCAAGTGATGTGATTGGCTTCAAACCATACACCAATTCAGACGGGCACAAATGTGTTGTTGAGTGAACAGCTCTATTGTATGCAAATTTAACAAGTGGAAGGCTGTCCTCCCATTCCTTCAAGTTCTTCTTAATCATTGCCCGCAGCAACATGGAAAGTGTACGGTTTACCACTTCTGTTGGACCATCAGTTTGCGGGTGACAAGTTGTTGAAAATAGCAATTTTGTGCCAAGCTTGACCCACATCGTCTTCCAAAAGTAACTCATAAACTTCTCATCACGATCTGAAACAATGGCTCTAGGCATCTCGTGCAATCTCACAATTTCCCTGAAAAATAAATCAGCAATATGTGAAGCATCGTTGGTCTTGTGACAGGGAATAAAGTGTGCCATTTTAGAAAGCCTATCCACTCTTACAAATATGGAGTCTCTCTCCCTCTTTGTCCTAGGCAATCCCACAATAAAGTCCATGCTAATATCTTCCCAAGGTGCACTAGAAACAGGAAGTGGAGTATACAAACCATATGGATTAAGTCTGGACTTAGCTTTATGGTATGTGGGACAACGCTGCACAAATCGTTCAACATCTCTCCGCATCTTGAGCCAATAAAAATTATTGGACAGCAGGGCCAAAGTCTTTTCTCTCCCAAAATGTTCCATTAATCCATCGCCATGTGATTCCTGCAACAACATCAAATGTACGGACGAATCTGGAACACATAGCTTGTTAGCATGGGACAAGAAACCGTCATAAACATGAAATGTTTTCCAGTCTTTCCCCTCATTACATTTAGTGTATGGTTCAGCAAATTCTTTATCTACAACATACAAATCTTTCAAACTTTCCAAATCTGGAACGTTACTATCAAGTTGAGATAAAAGAACAACCATGCGAGACAATGCATCAGCAACCACATTTTCTTTGCCATTCTTGTATTTCACAATGTATGGGAAAGATTCAATAAATTCAACCCATTTAACATGTCTACGGTTCAGGTTCAGTTCAGCTCGCCCTCTCAAATATTTTAGTGCTTCATGATCAGAATGTATAATAAACTCCTTAGGCAAAAGGTAATGTTGCCAAGTTTCAAGCACACGCACTAAGGCATATAATTCCTTATCATGGGTAAAATAATTCAATTGTGGACCATGCAATTTCTCACTAGAATAGGTCACGGGTTTACCTCCTTGTAGCAGCACATCTCCTATTCCAACACCACTAGCATCACATTCTAACTCAACAGACTTACTGAAGTTGGGTAGCTGAAGTAGAGGTGCACGTGTAAGGTGATCCTTGAGTGTGGCCAAAGCTCATCCTTGTGCTGGCTCCCAAGTAAACGTAACTCCCTTCTTGGTCAACTCAGGTAAAGGACTGGTTATGGTGCTGAAATCTTTCACAAGACGCTGATAGAAACCTGCAAGACCAAGAAAACTACGTACTGCAAGGTTAGTTTTAGTTGCAAGCATGACACGTCCTTTCAGATTAACAATTTGTGATGAAGAAAGAGAAACAACTTTATCTTTTTGTTGCCTTGAAAGTGTTTTAGCTACTTGTTGAATTTCAGAAGGTTGTTTGCTCTTTTGGGTGTCTCTAGCATGTTTTTCTTGTTCAAATTTCACAATTTCAGCAGGAGTCATAGGAAGCAATGTAACTTTCTTTCCTTTATACATAAATGTGTACTTATTGCTCCTACCATGGTGTGTAGCATCAGTATCATATACCCAAGGTCTACCAAGTAATAGAGAACATGCTTGCATTGGTACTACATCAAAATCAGCACTTCCGAAGTATATACCAATGGAAAATTCGATGTGAACAGTTTGTGTTACCTTGACCTTACCGCTGTCGTTGAGCCATTGCACGTGGTAAGGGTGTGGATGTGCACGTGTGGGAAGTTGAAGCTTAGTTACCACGTCGAGGCTCACCAAATTGTTGCAACTACCGCTGTCGATGATGACACGCGCACGACGGTTATTGACGAGGAAGATGGTCTGAAATATATTGTTCCGTTGTGCCTGATCGTCCTGGTCCATGTGAGTGCTCTAGTCACGTTGTACAATAAGTGCTTCATGGTCGGCATAGGTATCCGATGTAAAAACAGTGTCATCATCGGATGTATCATCATCTCCTGCAATGTTAGCAGCAAGTGCATATTCATCTTCAACATCACTAGCACTTACATAGCCACCGTCTTCCGTAGCAATATAAGCCCGCTGACTAGGGCAGTCTTTCATCACATGGCCAAGTCCTTTGCATCTGTGACACTGGATCGCTGCAGAACGTGCAGTAGAGGCTGCCGAGGAGGTGGGCTTGGCTGGCGCCTTGGATGCTGCAGTCTTGGAACTCTCAACCTGGGCTGTAGATGTAGAAGGTGCTGATGTAGCCGCCGGTCGAGAAGGGGGTGCGGGTGGTCGTTGCTGCTGCCCACTTGAGCGTGAAGTAGCACCACCAATGTTGGTCCTCATGCTGCGTTGTGGTTGTTGGCGACCCTGCAATTCTTTTTCTGCAAGCATAGCAAGGTGGAAAAGATGAGTGATAGTATTGTATTCTTTATAATCAATGATATCCTGAATTTCACGTCTTAAACCACCATAAAAACGGGCCATTTTATCCTCATTGTCCTCCTCAATTTCAGCACGCATGCAACCTATTTGCAACTCCTGATAATACTCCTCTACCGATTTATTTCCTTGGTTTAGGCGCTGCAATTTTTTTCTCAAATCACGTTTATATGAAGGAGGGACCCATCTTCCACGCATTTGCCGTTTTAACATATCCCAAGTTTGTGGTTCATTGCCAACCTGAACTATTTCAGTCCACCAAAGAAGAGCATATCCAGTGAAGTCACTAGTAGCTAAACGCACGCGGTGGATAGCAGGAACCATATGAGCATTAAATTTTTGTTCGACTGACATCTTCCAATCTAAATATGCATCTGGATCATAGGTGCCAGCAAAAGGAGGTACTGAAAATTTTACCTTAGAGTAGGGATCATTGTTCCTGTGGTTGTCATTGTTACCTCGTGGAGGGCGGTTGCGGTGGCCGCCCATACCTTGACGGTTGAACTAAAAGCGATGATGTGCAGCCTCATCAGGTCCAATGCCATTGTTCCCAGCATAGGATAGGTCGTCTTCCTCTTCAATATGGTCGTCTTCCTCTTCAACATGGTCATTGTTGGCTCGTGCAGCAGTCAAGCGTGTTTCCAACGCAGTCATCCGGTCTACTAGGTCAGCCACAGTACGTGCGAGACGTTCAATGGAATGTTGGGTCTGCCGCTGAGACTCTAGTAGGGCACGTCGTGAGACACATTCATTAAAATCAGATGGAGGGGTACCACTGTTATCTGCCATGTTAGTGAAAGACAAAACAACAAAGAATAATCCTGATGGAAACAGCTAGGTGTGGTGGTGGGTGTGGGGGAAGCAATTCGTCAAGCACCTTACCCACGCTTGCAAGTGTTCTTACCACGCCGCAGTGAGGTCACCGGCCTACAGGTGATGAACCAAGTGGAGGGTGGTGTACAATTGCAAGAAGTGATCCCGTCCTGACCAAGAGAAATGTGTAGCTTGGAAGGCAAAGTGAGTAGTAAGGATTAGCGATAATAATAACAGTTAAACCAAGTTCAATAAGTATTCCCTAGTACTCGTCAAAGTTGCTGACCGTAGTGCTCCCAAAGTGAAAGTTCAAGTAATAGAGGGAAACTATGTGCCCAAAAATCAAAAAGGAAGCAAAAACAGGTCAAAATCAGCTCTCTATAGATCGGACAAGGGATCGGACAAGAGATCGGACAAGTGATCGGACAAGGGTATGTGCAAATTTTTTTTTGTTTTCTGCTGCTGTTCGGATCGGACAAGAGTTCGGACAAAGGTTCAGACAAGAGATCGGACAAGCAGCAAACAGCCAAAGACTGCCTCAGATTGGACAAGAGTTTGGACAAGAGTTCGGACAAGAGATCGGACAAGCAAAATAACAGGACCGCTTCTCTTTTTTTTTTATATTTTTTTTCTCCTTTTTTTTCACTCTATTTTTTTTGAAACAAGGATGACCAGAGGAGTAATCACAAAAATTGGCACCTGCAACTGAGGTGGGATGTGGCTCACAAAAATTCCAACAAGTTCGCTGTTCGGCGAGCAAAAACTTTGTCCAATTTTTTTCTTTATCTTCCCGATTTTTTTTGGCGAGTTTGGTGAGGGCTAACCAGCGTAGCGGGTTAGGGTACCCACCCAAATCGGGTCAGGAACACGCTCAAAAAATTTCAGATTTTTCTGCCAAACGAGCGAAAAGTTATGCCTGTTTTACTGAAGGGGGGTCACAAAGAGCAGATGTGGAAAACAAATAGGGTTGCGGAAGGGGGGGGGTTTTCGGTGGGGAATTTTTTTTCTGAGACACAAGAACAACTACTACTCAAACGACACAGAGGGATGACTAAACCAGCAACAAGACTCGACCAAGAACACGAACTCAACAAAGTTAAAACTGAAATTAAAATCGCAAGGCACAAAGGGGTTCTCGGTGGGGAATTTTTTGGTGCGGTTTTCTGGACTCTGGGTAAAACAAAAGCAGATCGAGATTACCTAACGGGAAATCTGAGCTCTGATACCAGCTGATGGGGGATTGGTCCCGATCTTCCGCTAGGTAAAGGATAAACTTGGGTTGGTGGAGAATCTCGACGTTGGCGATCCAAGGCTCCGGTCCGGCGGATCAAAACCTTGCAATCGTTACACCACTGTCTCCGTTGGTTATAGGGGTGGCAGTTTGGCTCGGGGCTCGCGAGCCAGCTCGGGCTCGGCCGAGCCGAGCCGAGCCTGGCTCGGCTCGCTGTGCCACCGAGCCGAACTCGAGCCAAGCCTCCTGGCTCGGCCAACATTCGAGTGCATAAAATCTAGTGCATAAATCATGGATTCATGTGAAGTAATAACATAAAATTGTGTATTTTCATCATTGCGTGAGCACTAAGCTCTAAACACCGAACAATATACACATCTCCTCTCCCCTCTTGACAATTGGCACCATCGATGCCCTCGACGGCCAGCGGTCCTTGGCTGGCCCACAACCCCCACCGACCACCGCTACCTACACGACTACACCGGTGCCACCACCTGATTTTATGAGAGGAATGAGTCCCCAACAATGCCACTTTTTAAGTTAAGTGAGCACAACACATTGAAAAAGATTAAAAAAAACAAGTGGACGGTGGCACTAACGAGCCGAGCCGAGACGGCTCGTGGCTCGGCCGAGCCCGAGCCGAGCCAGAATTTTGGCTCGCTAAACCATCCGAGCCGAGCCTGACTCGGCTCGCTAAAGAGGTGGCTCGGCCGAGCCGAGCCGAGCCGAGCCGAGCTCGGCTCGTTGCCAGCCCTAGTTGGTTATCAACCACGCAGAACGCGATTGACCTCGCCACGAAGGCTAATTCCTGCAAGCGAACCCAAGAACACAAGCAAGAACAGGAAGGATACAAATCGAATGCCAAAACACAGACAAACGAAGATAAGGTGAGGTTTCACAAACGCCAATGCAGCAGCCAATCGGTCCGGTGCAAGAGGCGGGATCTAAACACAGCAGTGTAGATGCAACAAAGAAAAACCTAACCCTAGAGGTGGCTGGCGTGAGAATATATAGGGCGGCGGCCAGGGGAAGGGGATCAGACTTGGGCTGTGGGCTAGAAGACGTACAGACTCAGATTATGGCCAACATGGCCCAGTTCTGTCACGCAGTACTGTTTTAAATACACAGGACGACTCGAGACTCCAAATGAGGTGAAACCAACGGCAAACGATCCGTCTTCTCCTCAGCTTTCCAAAAAGTCAAAGAACGCGCCAATCGGACTTCGTATGAGGAAGTTATGCCCATTTTGGTGCAGGGTGGTCGATGTAGTCCGAACCAGCGAAATCTTGACTTCAAAACATCCGTGCGACTCCGTCTTCAGCTCCAACTCTTGTATTCCATCTCCCATGTTCCTAAGCAACAAAATATCACTAGAATTCAGTAGCATCCCATCCAAACAAATATAATCAAAGTTGCTAAGGAACGAATTAACCTCATGGTTCAAGCGACGGGCACGGGCGCGTGTGATTCGTCCTACTAACTGAATTGTAGGTGGAGGCTCCATGTGTGTATCATGTGAAGTGATGTCCTCATCAGTTTGATTGGATGGATGAGATGAGAAAATTTTTGTTTGGTTATGTGTATATAACTTGGATGAGATAAGCTAAAATTTTGTAGGATCTACTTGTCAAATATATTTTTTAACAAAAATATAATCATATGAGATCTTATTTTATAGATTAAATTGTAATCAATATAATGATGTAATTAGATCATAAATTGGATAAATGATTTAGGAGTAAAAATTATTTGAATATTTATAAATGAAAAATTCAATGTGTTACAACCAATTAGGCGACGACATGTCATCTCATCCAATATTGGATGGACTCATCCAAAAAATTTCCCGAATCCCTCCCTCCATCCAGCATATTGAAAGAATATTTCTCTCGGTGGTCATCCCATCCATCTTCACCCTCTAACCAAACAGCTGACTGAATAGGATAAACCTATCACATCCAAGGATATTCATCGAACCAAATGGACCATAAATTTTAGTCCCAAAAAATAAGAGATGGCCATCCAAACAGACCCGTAATCTTCTATGTCTGCTATGGGGTGCACTCTACATACATTGCAGAGCAAATCATCGAATATTCCATTGAACTATGAGTTACTTTGGAGCTTACTCGCCCGCCAATTAGACCTCCAAAATAGATCCAAACCTAGAGAGGGATGGGAGCAAATGAGAGGCTGCTTTTGCATTAGGTTATTCCCTTCTTTTCCTGCTTTTGTGCTTGCTGACTGGCCAAAACATTGGTTTGTAACTTGTTTTTTCTCAGAAGAAGGTGACAGTTTCTGAATAAAGTACGAAACAATAACAAAACGAGTAGTTTTTTGCAGCTAGAACTAGAACTAAGTAGTTGTGTTTCCGTTGTTTTAGAAGCATATCGAATAAATTTACATGCGCAACAAGAAATGAGAATGAAAAACTAGATAATCAAATGCAAGTTACTGGCTTCCATGTCCAAAACAATGTACGTACGAAATAAAATAACAAGAAAAGGGAACATATCAGTTGCAAAGGATGGTAGGCGCACTTCAACAATTTATTCACACATGCCTACATTCAGAACTGTCAAACAAAGGACATTCAGAACATTCTTGATTCTTCATACAGAAATTACGTGACTAGACAATGTGTGCATTATAAAACCCAACTTACTAGTTACTTTTGTCTATTGCACATTCAGAACTGTTAAACAAAAGGACATCCAGAACTAAGATTGTATTCTGCTTAACCTAGCTAAATAGGAGACCACAATTTGCTCAACAGGTTTAAATTGTGGTTCAGCCTCTCACTTAATAAAGTTAGCATCAGGCTATCAGCTTTAAATCAGTAAGGATAGATGAACTAGCAAATAAATTGAAAATCCAAGTCACTGAAAACACCTGCAGTGAAAAGCCAAAACTGATACATTCCAGATACCCCCAAAGCGCGACAACATCAACATTTCCAGTTCATTCCTTTTGCTATGGTTCCATATTATATTTTTAATGCTTCCATGACAATTTCGGTTGCAGTTGGTAGAAAGGTTGCAACGGTGTTCCCATGCTGAAAAAGAACAGAAATAACTGTGTTTTTCCTGTGGCCAGAAACTGCAAGTCTGGGGCAGAGGCAGTTAAATTCTATGTTCTAGAGTTCATATCTTCAAATTACATTCCTTGAAACACAAAATTGAACAAATTAAAGCTTAAGACAAACAATAAACACAGAACAGGCTAAGTTGTTATTTTCCATAAGATGTGCTTCTTTTCAAGTCATACAAGATAGAAAAGTATTGCGATTTGCATGCTACAACTACATCAGATATCCATCACAGGTACATATGAACATCTCTAATTAACTCCTAAACTCGCAAGCCAGTGTCCTAGAGGCAACCAGGACAAGCAAGAAAACCTTGAAGGAGTCCTTTGTGTTACTGATTTACTCTAGCGAGTCGACGATGCGGTCGACGAGCGCTTCCATGAGCCTACGCTGCGTGTCGAGATGCCGGAGTGCCATCTCCATGCGCATCCGCTGCATCTCCCTCGCCGCCTCCATCCGCCTCTGCTCCGCCCTAAGAAAACTATCTCCGATCGCCCTCAGCGCCTTCACCACGTCACTCTCTCCGTCATCCTCCGCATCAGACAGTCTCCTCTTCTTGGGCAGGGAGGGAGGGGGAGGAGGCGGTGAGGCTGGTGGCGGTGGGGATGGGGATTGCGACGGTGACGCGGAAGGGGAAGGGCCGTCGAGGAGATCGATCGCGTCGAGAAGGGGGCAGGGGCGGTGGCGCTTGGAGCGGAGGCGGCGCCGGAGCTTCTCGACCTTGTGGCGGCATTGCCGGGCGGTCTTGGACGGGGTGGCTGCGTCGGCCACAGCGGCCCAGTCGGCGGAGGTCAGGTGCGCCCTACCCACTGCGAGACGACGCGCGGTGTAGGCGCGGGCGAGGGCGAGCGTCTCGTCGGGGGTCCAGCAGGGGGGTGGCACGCGCCGGGAGGAGGCCGCCGTGTTGGTGGGGGAAGAAGCCATTGCGATGGTTGTGCGGTGGTGGTCCGGGCGGAGGTTGAGGAAGGCACGGTGTGGCGGGTTATAACGGAGTTTCCTTTTAGGCGGCGATAGGTGGCGTTGGTCGCACGCGGGCGCCGCCCAGCGGCGGCGGCGTCAGCGGCGGCGCCAACTTCGGGATGTGGGTGTGGACCGACCGCCGCGCTCGGCGTTAAATTTCGCGTGGTTATTCTTTGAAATTACATCAAATTAGGTGATTCGATTTGTGGCAAGTCCGGTCGTGTTTAATTTCATTTGGCCGTAATACAGATCCCAGTGACAGCTATTTGCACGTATTGTTTTCGGCAAGAGTGTCGTTGTGCCGCCCGTGTGGTGTGGTTGGCCGCGCCCGGCGGCATGCGGTGCGACTTGGTAGGCGAAGCTGGGTAGCGTGCGGGAGCGGCAAGGTGGCGGCCGAGTGCTTAGAGGCGGACGCCGCGCGCACGATGGGGCCGTGTGCTTCGAGGCGGACGGCTCGTATTTGAATAATCAAACTTATATTTAAGAGGCCGCAAAAAAACGAGTTTTAAAAGGGTTTTATTCGGCTCTCAAATATAAGATGGTCTTAAAATAGGTCACTAAACCCTCATCCTTAGGGCCTCCTATCCCGGGTCTCATCTCCGCCACGTGGGCGCGTGTGTTTCTCGCTTGATTAAATTTAAATATTTTTATTTGCATTTAATATTGAATATTTAAATATAATAGATGATTATGTACCCATTGTTTAGATGATTGTTGTTGGGAGAAATTACTTCATCCTCATGATCCTCAAGATTCTAAGATAATGGCAAGTCATAACCTCGCAGCCCAAGACTTGTCTCTGGATTGAAAGACTTGAAGTCGGAGGGTCCATCCAGGCTCCGATCTAAAGGGACCCTCCGAAGTGGAAAACAACCAGAAGGATGGGATGTCTACTTTACCGACATCTTCCGAGCATATTTTACCATATTAGCCCTATTCGGGATACCGAAATAGTTTCCACTATGTCAGTTATAATTGAGGGGTAAAAAGATCTTTTCTCTAAATATTTTACCTATAAATACCCCCTTCTTGCTTTGTAATAGGCATCGAATATTTAGATATTCAATACACCACTTTGAACTACTTCGATTTATTATCCTATTCGGAGGCTTGAGGTAGTCCGCATTCACAAACACTTCGTTTGTCAGTTCTTAACTTTATAGAACCTGTTAGCGTAATCCGTTGCGCCAACAGTTGGCGCCGTCCGTGGGGAATCTAGTTCTAAAAGCCAGTTTTCTACCACTGCCTGTATTTCGAAGAGCGTTTGCGGAGGGAGTTTCGGAGTCTCAGGATTCCGCGCACCCTTCGGCAAGGGGCTTCAAAATACAGTTTGAAGGCCTTTCTTCGCCTTCCTCAATCGTCCGAAGACTCTAGTCTTCGGACCTTAGCTTCGTAAGTCATGCCTCCCAAACGGAGTTTAGCCACCGGTCCCCCCCCCGAAGGTCCCCTCGGACCTCCGGTGCAGGACCTTCAAACGTTCCTCAAACTCCTGAGGTAGTCATTAGACCTCGAGCAGCCGGAGCCCCTCGGGTAGCTCCGTTTGTGCTTCGAACTGATTATGCCAGTTCTCAAGACCCAGAGGATCCTTTCGGAGGAAGCGAAGATCTTCCTGAAGATGCGGCTTCTCAAGTAGAGCGGCTTTAGGCAGAAGTAGAAAGATGGAGGCAGGAGGCTACGAGCAGGCTTCACCCTCAAGCCATCCCTCCTGCTTCGGAAGTGCATCAAGATGACGACCTCGATGATTATGCTGAAGCCCCTCAAGTCCAAGAAGATGCCGAAAATGCCTCCTTCGACAACGAATCCCCGCTGCATCCGGACTTGCAGAAGATGCGCTTCGATCCTAGGTTCCGAGCCTCGAAGCTGCACAAGTACTCCGGAGGGTCTGATCCCGGAGAGTTTTCTCGCTCTTACGCCCTGCAATAGAAGCAAGCGAAGAGGTCCGAAATACGATGGCAAAATGTTTCCCCCTCACGTTAGAAGGTGTGGCCTTTCGTTGGTTCTGGTCTCTAAAGCCAAAATCAATTAAGTCGTGGGAGCAGTTGAAAGGAAATTCATGAGTAATTTCCAAGGGACTTTTGTAGCCCCAATATCTACTGGAAGCCTTTTTCAGGTGAAGCAACAGGCAGGAGAAACCCTTCGAGAATACTTCACGCGCTTCGCCCACACCAAGTCCCATATAAAAGGATTGTTACATCGTCTGTGGTAGATGTAGCACGTGAAGGTGTTTGAATCCTGACCTCCTCAGCAAACTTCACCGAAAGCCGGTGTCTTCAGTAGCGCAACTAATGTCATACTTCGAACAGTATGCTAAGGCAGAAGAAGGATGCCTCCGGAGAACTATGGTACCCACACCAACCCTCCCTCGAGAAGTCAAGCTGGAGCCAAGGGCTCTGATTCCTCTGCAAGCCCCCTTCGATAATCACCCTAATGATCAGAGAAGGGGAAAGAGACACTTCCGCTCCGAAGTGTTTGAATATTGCCTCCTCCACTCCGAAGATGCCTTCCAACTATCAACATGCTCAAGGTAATAAAGTAGTGCCTCAAAACCACTAGAAAAACCGGCTGGCCGGGGCCAGGCCCTTTTTTGTTGTGTGCATGGTGAAAATAGAAGTCATGCCACAAAAGATTGTAAGTCTATACTGGCTCTCTGGGATGAGTATCTAGGGAGAAGTTCGGGGCGAGGCACTACAGATCGAGCTCCTCCAGCAACACTACCGGAGCTTGTACAAGTTGTCGGGTGGGCAGGCAATCTCGAAGCACCAATGCAGCTTCCTATGGCCAACATTATGCCACCACGGAAGTAAGAAGACCCTCAAGATCGTGGCAAACGAGTGGTCTTACCCATCTCTAGAGGGGGAACCCTCGGTAATATGTCGAAGCGTCAACGAAGGGATTATGTTCGGGAAGTGGGGCATATAGGGACTTCGAACTCGGCTACAGAAATGCCCGAGTGGTCCCATGTACCCATTTCATTTTCTGCCCATGATGCTGTAGGGGTGAAATTCCCCCATGCTGACCCCCTTATATTTCAGCTGACATAGCAGAAGTGGAAGTCCGAAGGATATTAGTGGACGGTGGAAGTTCCGCTGATATACTCTTTGTCCAAGCCTTCGATCAAATGTGTATTCCCCGAAGGCATTTGCTTCCAGCAGCCCGCCCACTCCAAGGCTTCGTAGGCCCTCCTCTCGATGCCCTCGGCCAAATAGGCCTCGAGGTTGCTTTCGGTGAGGGGCCCCTGGCCTGATTTGAGGAAGTCATCTTCAACGTTGTCGGCACCCCGTACGCCTACAACGCAATCTTCGGGCGAGGGATGTTGAACCAATTCGGAGTTGTGGCACATCACAATTATAGGAGACCAGGCCACAACTCGGAGAGCGGAATATGGCCATGACCCACTTCTCGATCCTCGGTAGATAAACATTGTGCAAGAGCACTCGGAGGAGGCTTCGGGGTCCCTAGACCCTCTGAAGAACCCTTCGCTCAAACTAAGCCTAGAGGGTGTTGTAGTCACAAAGATCATTCTCAAAGAAGGCAAAGAATACCCCATTCAGTTTGGTAAAGGGCTGCCTTCGGAAATATCTACTTCGCTAGAAGAAGTAGTTCGAGAAAATTTAGATATCTTCACTTGGTCAGACGAAGATATCCCCAGAGTTGATTGGAGCATTATTGAGCATAGTTTACTTGTCAACCCTAAGGCTCGACCAATTCACCAAGGGATCTGCAAATTGTCGATTGAGAGGGCAGAACTTGCTAAGGTGGAGGTAGAAAAGTTGCTAAGAGCTGGAATCATCAGGGAGGTAGCCCACATAGAGTGGTTGGCTAACCCGGTCTTCGTCAAGAAAAAAGGCTCAACAAATGACGCATGTGCATTGACTTCACTTATCTAAATAAAGCATGCCCCCGAGACCCTTACCCCATGCCCCGCATCGATCAACTTGTCGATTCTACGATTGGTTCCGAGCTCTTAAGTTTCCTTGATGCATACTCCGGTTATCATCAAATTTGGCTAAAACGTGAAGACAAAGCAAAGACAAGCTTTATAACTCCTTCCGGAGTATTCTGTTATGTCTGAATGCCTTTTGGCTTGAGAAATGTCGGGGCAACCTTTTCGCGTCTTATTGCTAAGGCTCTAGGTCATCAAATAGGCCGAAATGTCGAAGCCTATATGAATGATATTGTAATAAAGAGTGCTTTTAAAGCACCAGCATAGTCTAGACCTAGCAAAAACTTTGAGAGCCTCCGAGCATGTGGAGTTTGCCTCAACCCTGAAAATGGTATTCGAGCTCAAGCAGGAAATTTGCTAGGGTACTTAGTTTCGAGCTAGGAATCGAAGCTAGCCCAACGCAGATAAGTGCACTGCAAAGAATGGCTCCACCTGAAAATTTGAAGCAAGTCCAAAAGCTGACAAGATGCCTCGTGGCCCTCAGCAGATTCCTAGCCAGATCAGAGAGCGAAGCCTCCCAATATTCAAAGCCTTAAAAGGGTCCGAAAGTTTCAAGTGGACGCTGGAGTGCCAGAAAAGCTTTGATGATATTAAGGATTATCTTGGGAAATTTGTCAACACTTAGTGTGCCCCTCCCAGAAGAAACTCATCCTCCTCTATCTTGCAGCAACGGCTCCGCAGTAAGTGTAGTGCTTGTTAGAGAAATAGATCTCAAGAGAAACTGGTGCAGAACCTAGTATACTTCGTTTCAGAAGCTTTGTCAGGAGCAAAAACACGGTACTCCAAGCTCAAGAAATTTGTTTATGCTTTAGTAATGGCCTCACGGAAGCTAAGGCATTACTTTTTTAGCACACAACTTAATTGTCTCTACTTCGTATCCCCTTGGTGTTATGCTTCGGAGCAAAGACTCCACAGGGAGAATTGGAAGTGGGCTGTCGAGCTAGCCCCTTCGACATTTCCTTCACTAGAAGAACAACTATTAAATCCCAAGTTATAGCTGACTTTGTGGCCGAGTGGACTCCGTCTGCAGTTGGGCTCCGGAAGAACCTTACGAAGGATTGTGGACAATATTCTCTGACGAAGCCTACCAGGCATCTGGCGCTGGTGCGGGAGCTGTAATAATATCACCTTCAGGGCAAAAAGCAATGTATTTTGCAAGGCTAAACTTTAAGTCCACTAACAATAATGCAGAATACGAAGGAATCCGGCTTGGTCTCTGAAAAGCAAGAGCACTTGGAGCAACTAGAATTGTAATAAAAACAGATTCCCAAGTTATTGCAGGACATGTTGACAAAATCTTTCAAGATAGAAATCCACATCTCGCGAAATATTTGGAAGAAATCCGCAAGACGGAGGCATTATTCAAAGGAATTTCCATCCGAAGCATCCCTCGAGCAGATAATCAGCTTCCAGATGTCTTGGCAAAGGCTGCAGCTGGAGCAGTAGACATCCCGGAAGGGGCTTTTTATGAGGAACTTGTTAAACCTTCGGTGCATAAACCGCCCTCTGTAGGAGTCCTTTGCATTCTAGTCACTGATTGGCGGAGTCCATCTTGGATATTTTTAAAAACAATGCAACTTCACTAGAAGGTCCAGATTTCAAAGGCTGCAGTTAAGGGTCCAAAATTATAAGCTTGTCAACGGAGTACTTATAAAGCCGAAGTTTGTTCTCTCTACTCTGAGCATCTCACAACCTGAAGGAAAAGATATACTTCGGGAAATTCATGAAGGCCTGTGTGGTAGCCACTTAACCCCTCGTGCTCTAGCAGGAAAAACACTTCGCTAGGAGCTTTAATGGCCAACAATTGTAAGAGATGCATAGGTCATTGGTTCGAACCTGTCAAGGGTGCCAATGGATGGGTAGACGAAGCCAACATCCTCCGACACCCCTTCAAGTCATTGCTCCAGTATGGCCAATGGCACGATGGGGAATGGATCTCATCGGCCCTTTTCCAATGGCGAAGGGCAGCTTGAAGTTCGTGGTGGTAGAAATCAAATACTTTTCTAAATGGGTCGAAGCTGAACCCTTGACTGCTATCACTTCAAAAATGTAGAGAAATTCTTTTGGCAGAATATTATTTGCAGGTCCGGAGTGTCTAGAGAATTGACAATCGACAATGGCCCCCAATTTGAAGCCGAACCTTTTAGAGAATTCTGCGAAGGACTGGGCATTAAATTATGCTTTGCACCTGTTCGTCACCCCCAATCCAATGGAGCTGTCGAGCGGGCAATGGAAATATTTTGTCCGGCTTAAATCGAAGTATTGTTGGGCTTGCAAAGAGGTTCTGGACCGAAGAGCTTCCTAAGATTCTATGGTCCATTCGGACCACTTAAGATAGGTCCACAGGATTCACCCCATTCAGGTTGTTGTTTGGAGATGAGGCCATGACTCCAACAGAGCTGAAAGGTGGATCACTTCGCGCAACGGAGCCGAATATAACAATGAAAGGAACACTTCGCTTGATTTGTCAGAAGAAACAAGGCTTCGAGCTGTCGCCAATTTAATAAAGTACCAAGACCAAACAAAGACATGGTATGACCTGAAGGTAAAAGTGAATGAACTTAGACCAGGTCATTTGGTACTACGAAGTGTAATTGCTCCTGGGAAGTTAGGAAACAAATGGGAAGGACCATATATTATCCTACGCTCAGGGCGCCCCCGATCTTTTAAATTAGCCAATTTAGAAGGGGAAGAATTAAAGCATGCATGGCATGCGGAGCACCTTAATGTTATTATGCTTAGGGGCTCCTTGTAATCAATTGTAAGTATGTTTCTAAAATAAATATAGATTGAGGTTCGATTTATGCTTACTCTTCAAATATTCCCTACCCTGGTGGACGCATCAGAGGAACGAAGATGCTTGTGGAGGTAAGCATCTTTCATCAGAACCCAGCAAATGACCTTTGAACCATCGGTTCAAGGATTTCGCAAAAGAGCCGAAGGTGGCCAAAGCCTACGGATTCCAGGCTTTGGCCTGATAGCATCCGTAGAAGAGTCCAAGGACTTTTAAAAAATAGATTTCCGATCCTCAGGGTTCGAAGCATATGTAAAAAAGCCGAAGGTGGCCAAAGCCTATGGATTCCAGGCTTTGGCCTGATAGCATCCATAGAAGAGTCCAAGGACTTTTAAAAAATAGATTTCCGATCCTCAAGGTTCAAAGCATCTGTAAAAGAGCCGAGGTGACCAAAGACTATGGATTCTAGGCTTCAGCCTGATAGCATCCGTAGTAGAGTCTAAGGACTTTTTAAAAAATAGATTTCTGAGCCTCAGGGAGATGGATTCTAGGCTTCGGCCTGATAGCATCCGTAAGAAGAGTCTAAGGACTTAAAAGAACATATTTTTTATCCTATGGTTCGAAGCATCTGTAAAAGAGTCGAAGGTGACCAAGTAATAAGGTTTCAAGGCTCCGACAAATGAAACACTTTATAAGTCCTAAGTGACCAATTTCGGAGCTCCTAGGTATAAAATCGAAGCTCCAAGATTATAAACATCACAATACAAACATACAGTTCGAAGAACTCTACGAAAGAGTCGAATTCCTGATTACCAAGTACTGTTTGCGAAGCACCAATTTTTTATTTTACCAGCATTGTGTTCGACGGACCTTATCACATTGCATATGGTCCTCCACCCACAAGGAGGGGCAGGGGAGTAAGGCACAATCAAGCGAGGCTTCTCAGACAATTTGTATTAATTGGGTAATCATATTACAATCATCGTAATTAGGAAAAATTAT